>BDMV01000012.1:20372446-20972446 GCA_008326285.1 Oryza officinalis | reverse complement strand
GTGTGATGCGAGGAGGGGAGTGGCGGCACGATGGGGAGTGGTGACGACATGATAAGAGGAGGGGAGGGGCTGCGGCGCGATGGGAGGTGGGGAGCGAGCGTGAGAGGCTGACGATGTGGTTGCAGTAGCGCGTGGATGGATTGATTGAGATTTTGTGATTTCCAGGGTATATTTGGCTTAGCCTCGGACTCGACCAATGTTTTAGCCCTGGCCGCGCGCTGCAAGTTTTAGCCCAACGGCTTGCCTAGCCGCTCATGTGCCACTTGTACTATTGTAACCCAATTTCTTTAGGCGCTGTCCTGAGAAATGCCCACAAATGAAAAGCTTAGCGACAGACGTTTCAATGGCAGCTTTAGAACTACTGTTAGACTATTTCACTACTACACAAAACCCCTTTGGTGCCGGTTGCCAACCCCACATAGGTGTCGGATTTGCAACCGGCACCTAGCTTCCAGCACCTATGAGTATCGTCAATGGTGTCGGTTCAAGAACCGGTACCTTTGAGGTGTATGGATCACAAAAAAAAGATGGCTTGGCTCGGCTCAATTCGAGCCGATGCCTCAAAGCCAAAAAAAAAATCTACAAACATCAAATTTTCATTCACATCAAACATTCACAGATTCATACATTCACATCACAAACATTCACAGATTTTCATTCACATCAAACATTCACAGATGCATTTGCAGATACATTGATGCATTCCGACAAAGAGATCAGCGAGAAAGAGGAGGGCGAGAGAGAGGATGACGAGGGAGAGGGGAGAGGAGTAGGGAGGACACTGGGGGGACTCACCTTTGATGTCGCCGAAGCTACCCCGCGCGGCTGCCGGAACCCTAGTCGCCCCTCGGCCTCACCGCCTCCCCTCTCACCACCTCCCCTCCCCCAGATCTGGCGGAGGGGAGAGTGTCGCTGAAGCCGCCGGGCCGGCGCCGTTGGGCCGCTGTCGCCTCCCCTCCTACCAGGCCGCCGACGCGGGACTGATGGAGAGCACGAGAGAGAGACCGTCGGGCCACCGCCGCCTTCCCTCCCGCCGGATCTGGCGGAGGGGAGGGCATCGCCGCCGCCTTCCCTCCCAACGCCGGAGAGTGAGAGAGAGCAAGCGAGAAAGAGAGGGACCGAGAGAGAGAGCAAGCGAGAGAGAGAGAAGGATCTGGAGACTGGATCGGTGGTGGCGCGGCGCCCTTATCTTCTCGTGGTGAGCCTCGCCGGCTCGGCTCATCCGCTCGGCTCGGTCAATAGGTACCGGTTTTATAATAAAACCGGTACCTATAATATATTATAGGTACGGGTTCTTTTTAAAAACCGGTATTAATAGTATTGGTGCCGGTTTTTTTAAAAAAACCGACACCTATAGAAGTTTAAAGGTGCCGGTTTTCTATTTTTAGCTCGCGGGAGATGGAAAAAGGTCAATAGGTGCCGGTTTTAAATAAACCAGCACCTATAAGCCGGTCCTTATGAGGGTTTTTGTAGTAGTGTTTGTTCCCATAAGTCATTAGCACTGCTGATAGACAGTCTGTTTTTTAGAAAAGAACTACCGATAGGCCATCTGACCTAAGCTTCTTAGCTTACGACAGATTGTTTGAAGCTAACGTCAATTCTTTTCGACAGCCCTAAGACACCAATTTTGGGACATGGTGTAGTGCCTGCACGCAGCAATATGTAGATCGGAACGGTGACTGAAAGTTTTGCTCTATGTAACTTAGGTGTCATATGCTTCTTGCACATCATGCGTGAAATGGATAGACATTTGAACCAGTATGAAAGGTTTTATAGAATTGTTAAAAAAAAATGAGAACAGTGAAACAAACATTTAGAAAAGAGTATTATATCTAATTTAACAATGGTTTGTTAAGACTCGCTTTTTTACGCGAATTGTAATCTTGTATTTTAAAATATCAAGAATGCCTGCACATCGCGCAGGCTATCTGCCAGCTAGTTACTCCCTCCAAGAAAAACCTAACCTAGGATAAGATATGACATTATCTAGCACCATGAATCTGAACAGAAGTCTGTCCAGATTCGTTGTACAAGATAATGTCTCATCTCATTTTAGGTTAGGTATTTTTGGGACGGAGGGAGTAAGCATATATATAACACTGCATATAACATATAGTTAGCTATTGTCATAAAACTTCTATGTAATTATTAATATACATTTCTTGTGCATAGTAATGATGACATATTAGACTTAACATGTGCCTGCAAGGCCAATAGAGCTTCTCTTCAAGAGTGGAAATCATCGCCTTCAAAGTTGAGGCAATATATTTAGGAGGGCAGAACGACACTGCCGTGCCGTTATCCTGGAATTACGACGGATGGTACTACGACGGAAGAAAGGGTGATCGATCTACTGGCTGCTGGACAAAAAGTCCTCAGAACTAATTAAATCCCTACTACCGAGAGATGCATGCACATGTCGTTTGGAGGGTCAGGTTGATACATTGATTTGCGAATGAAAGAACTGTTGAAGGCATGCAAACATCCCAATGAAAATTAAACATTTTATGTGGCTGATGTGCATGATCACTTGAATAGTTGGATGAATAATTTAAATATTTGTGTTAACATCTAAATTTGACACCTAGACACGAAACAGAAAAATATTGCTAAAGGACTGGTTTTTCTTCATGGAGCCAGTCTAACTGCCGCCTGTAGACCAGTTTGACCAATGGTGTGAGGCCGGTCTGACCGGCGGGATGTGGCCGATCAGACCGGCTGAGTCCGAGTCTGGGTTGAATTGGTCTCGGGTTTCCTTACTTGAGGAGGTATTTTTTAAGTTCTAATTGGTCTATACCTAAGTTTGACGTGGAGGAGGTCCTGTATATGTCAAGACCAACCCTTTTATAAGGGACAGGTCGGTTCAATTAAGCACATAATCTGCTTCCATCACAATTAGCCAATTGAATTGCTTTTTCAATATTGCATATATTTTTACCTAGTTCTACCTAGTTTTCGTCCATCTTCGTTAGTCTGCGTTAAAAGTCATCTGTCCTCATCATGAGAGTTTGAATCCCCTTTGTAGTTTTGTCCCGTAAACCTTCCGTTTGCCCACAAGACGGGTATTTATCCTTATTTCATATAAATCGGCTCCGTTTGCCGGTTTGGTTTCACAAAACTCATCTTGATTTGATTTGGTTCAAATTGAGGTGGTTATTAACTCTGTTATCACCGTAAAGTTTTAGGTGTTTCGATCATGCTTTTCAACTTGACCAAAAATGTTGCCAACAATTTGTCATATAAATTTTAATGATCGATTCAGATCACAACTTTTAATGATCGATTCTGATTGAACTTACAAATATTCAAAACATGCATATATATATATGAATGACAAACAAGCACATTTTTTGTTGCTCGGGAAAAAGTAAAATCTTTTTGGGACCAAACGATCACATGACAAGTTCACTTCAGTATTGTTAGAAATCTCTCGTCTCACTCTCTAGGTGTTAATCACAAAGACTCAAGATTTCTCTCTGGTGGACACAAACTCAATGAGCAAGAACACGGGAAGATTTTGGCGACGTAGCAATCACTGCATACGTCCTTTTCTTTCTCTTATCTGGTTCCCCAATACATGCGTGTACACGAACGAATAAATAGACTCACACCGGCTAGAATGCAACAAACTCTTCCTATTCTAATGCCACTAGCTGCATGCACAGGAGCACACCCTAATACTCGGTCTACTACTAACCATGCATCACACATGACTAACCACTACTCAAAGCAACCACTAATCACTAGTTGTTGCATGCAATTTGCACGTCTCAGATATTGGCGCCACTCTTCGGCCGCTTCGCACGACCCGGCTACACTCCGGCTCAAGCCTGTATACTTGTACCGTTGTACGTATCACATGTATTGCCGTGTATTTCTTCTAGTGCTTCACACTGCTATAATGCAAAGACCTATACAACCATTGTCTACGTGCATATGAACAAAATAAACATGCATAGTACTAATGACAAGATTAATAGCTAACAAGTATTGCATGTCCAAGAACTCGTCGAGCAGGAGAACACTGTCCTCGTAGCGCTCCTCCGCATCTCCAACCGTCCAACGAGGTGTTCGTCTTCCGAGTGGCCAGGCAGCTGCGGGATGGCCATGAGCGCCACCACCTCCTCTTGGAATCGGCTCTTGGCGACCCCACGGTGCTTGTGCAGGGCCAGCACAGACTGCCACAAGTTCATAAACTCGGCCAACAGCGCGGCCTCCCTCTCCTCCGCATCTCTGAGCTCCATCCAGGGTTTCAAATATCGATTTTGAAATAATATCGGCGGCTATCGATAAACAGGATTATCGGATATATCGGAATTATATCGGCGATAAAAAAAATTTCGGACAAAATTTGTAAAAAGCAATTTAATTTGTTCAGCAAATCACATAGATTGTATCTAGACCATTTGGTATAAAAAATAACAATATAATATATAAATGAGATGATATCACACTTTGGTTACACACGCACAATATATTATATATCCCATTGAATAAGATTAAAGCATTATATAATTATTTCAGAAGTTAACAGATTGTATCCAACCATTTCATTTAAAAAATAACACACACAAAAAATAACAGGCAGAACATCATATAGGCAAGGCATCAGTACATCACAGAAGACAGACTACGCTGTCACACATGCATAATCCATTAGATTGACTTAAACATAATAATATTAATATTGTCTCCAACATTCGAATGAGTCCATTGTCCCAAATATTACATGTTTCAACCAAAATAGGCAACATAAATATCTGGAGTCTTAAATATTAAGAAGTACATGTAGCAAAGAAGGGTCAAAGTCCCAATTGATCAGTAAATCAGCCCAAACTCCAGTACAAGCACAAGAACCAAATGACCAAAATAGAGGGATGGCATATGGTCAAAATCTGATCTACTACATCCATCCATCGTCCTTGGAGGCTTAGATTACTACAAATGTTGACATATGCTCAAATTCAGTCACTACATTGAATTTTCATATTTATATAATGTATACAAGGTCAGGATTGTCTATACCTTTTCTGTAGAAATTTTGTCTAGAAGAACCTTGACAGAAACTTTCCTTTGCCTTGCTGATTTTGGACGAAGTGGGGCTGGTTGCTCATACCTTGCACCTAGAAAATCATATCTAAGTTAGATCATAGGTACCCATAAATTCTAAATTGAAATTTTACATAGGCAGTTGATTCATCATTTGTCAAGCACGTTTTACCAATAGATGCTCCCCTAGCAGAAGGTTCAGCATGATCCTCTTTACCACCAGCATGAACGCCAACATCATCATCACCTATGAGAAGATACAAGATGGAAATAATGTTATGTGATATTGAAGCAATTAAAATAGTAGGTGCTCATAGTGTAAACTTACCATTACTATCGCCATCGTTTGAAGTACTATCCCCTGATTCAGCATAAGTTGGGCTACCTTGTGGAGAATCCGACACAATATCTTCAGCACTATCTTCTTCAACGTCCTCCAATCGTGCCCTTTTTTTATTCTTAGCACCACTTGTCCGAAAGTGAAGCTTGCTCTTAAATAAGGCCACATCTTCATCATTCATTTCTAACTCATCTATGAGAAATCTACTTGGGCTTGATAATTCAGGTTCATTATCGTCAAATTCATCAAGAGTAGGCATGGACTCACTCATAGAATTGCACAACCAATCCATGATTGGGTTACCTTCATCATACATTGCAACATCGATCATGATGCTATACGAATCAGAATCTCTTTCCTGGGAGGAATTCATATCATCAATAAGCTGCATATCATTTTGGAAATGTTGGATGCGCAACTTCAAGTTGTAGTGCACATAGACCAACTTATGGAGCTTCTCATAACCTAACTTATTCCTCACTTTGGTATGCACCAAAGCAAATGTGCTCCAGTTCCTCTCACACCCACTGGAGGACAAGCACTGTGAAACAAGGCGGCGTGCAAGCTTCTGTAGTTCTTTGTACTCGCCTCCATATGAATCCCACCAAGAAACTACAAGACATAACAAAATGGGAGTGAAATAGAGAAGCAATAAAAGAATTACAATGATAATTGAAAAGCCACAGTCAAGATAAAACCTGCGGTCATACTGCCATTAAGTGCTGATCGCCGAGCCTCATCTCCTCCAATCAACCCTTTCTTTGCAAATGAAAAAGTTATATTGGTCAATTGCCCTAGAGGCCTCCAAGGATGAACTTGCAATCTTCTTGAGGGCCATTGTTACTGCAAATCTGCTGCTAGTTTTTTTTCCAATGTTTGACCTATATAGTGCTTCTGGATCAAGTGCAGCAGCTAGGACAGCAAAGAAGTTAGACACAAGTAAGGAAAAAACATTCATAGAACTATTCTCGTTTCAACTATTACCTGCAATAATGAGCGTGTCATCGAGAAGATAAGCAAGTCGATTGTTGATTACTTCCATTACCCTACCCCAAATATCGGCCTTGGGATTTTCATGCGCATGTATTTCAGCCTTGACTCTCATCATCCTTGGGAGGAATCCAGAAATAGTTGGATTTCTTTCTTGATCAGCATAACGGAGCGCAGTGTAGATTGGTGTGACAGCTTTCAACACCAATTCCATTTTCTTCCACCACCTTCTGTCTGTCAAGCAGTCATATGTGAACTCATGGTTCGCTTCATACCTCCATTCGTTGTTAGTCCACTCATCCGACACCATCCATGCCTTGAACTTATCCATCTTGTCCCAAAAACTCTGAAGGAAGATGAAAACAGTGCCAAACCTGGTGGCATTCCATCGAATCAACTCTCCACCAATCTTATCCCTCATCATAGCATGAAGCCTGAAAGATAAAACACCAAAGTCAGCACACAACTACAATTTTACTCAACATCAGTTTCTACAATATATAAGTATTAACCTGTTATGGTTATAGAAGAATCTACAAATCCGCTTTGCACTATCCACTACTTCTGTCACCTCAGGGAAACGCCCTATATCTTTCAACATTAGATTGATAGTTTGAGCTGCACAAGGTTGCCATGTAATGTGAGGATATTGAGTAATGAGTGTCCGACATGCTTTCTTGTAGTTAGAGCCGTTGTCCGTGACAATCTGAATGACCACCTTACGCCCAATCTCATCCACAACTACCTCTCTAATGCAATCATAAATAAAATCTGCACTTTGGACATGGCCGGTTGCATCTATAGACTTGTGAAAGAACATCCGCCCATTACAAAAGACCATGAAATTTATGATACACATCATGGTGGACCTGTACAGTCATGCAAATAAATGGGAAATGAATCAACAAGTGCAACTGCATTTCATATTATTTTCTGAAATATGCAAGTATTTACCTGTCCATGAATCACACATGATGGTAACTCCATACTCATCCCATTCTTGTCTGAATTCAAGCATGTGAGCCTCCATTTCCTCATAGTTCATATCCAAGTATGGGCCATCTATTTCTCCTCCACCAGGAATGAGAACTCCTTCTCCAAGCTGTTGAGCCAACTTGATGGCTGCTCGAAAGTACGGACAATCGGCTTTCCTTCCTGGGATGTCATTGGCATGGAACCACTTTGCCAAAGATTTCCCTAGCTTCTCTCTAGAGTCCGCCCTCATCATAATGTCCACCCGAGGTTGCGCCCGCGCCCTACTACGTGCCAAATCTCTGTCTAAGGGTTGAGTTGAAATACTTGGACTTCTGTAGAACCTATACAATCATGCAAAAAGAAACAATAGTCAGTGCACATGTACAAATACAATTGCATTCTAAATCAAATTTCTCAATTAAAAAAAAACAATAGTCAGTGCACCTGTCAAGTGTAGCTTGTTGATTAGCTGAACAACTTGCGGACCCACTCGCAACTTGTGAAGTGTTCCCCTGCTCCAAGGCATACTCCCTTAGTGACTCCCTCATAGCCATCTTCAACTGCCCTTCTTCATTAGGAGGAATTCTTGCATTGCTTAAATGCCCCAGACCTCTGGTGTCTTCCATAACTTCTCTCTCAACATGGAGACGCATTTCTTTATTTCGCTTTGACCTTGCTAAACGGGCAGCCTTTTCATCCATCATTAATGCCTTAATATTAAGTGGTACATTTGGGCAAGCCGACACTTGCCCTTTTATTCCACCAAGATGCTCCCTTAGACGGCTCGCACCTCCACCCTTGATAGCCAAAACACAATAGCAGCACTTGAAGCCACTCCCATAGCGATCACCATGACTCCATGGGTTTTCAATACTATTCTCTATTTTCAACTTGACCCGCTTTCCTACAGTTCCAGTACCAAAATAAAGTACCAAAAGTGCAAATCTGGAATTAAATCGAGACAAACACAAACGTGTTCTAAATAAAAGCTAAATCACAATTATTCATCGATAAAAAGCTGTACTGCTAGACCCATAGCTTGAAAAGTAGATTGATGCAAATATTCCTTCAATTGTATGCAAAAAAGTTGTATAGACATATTCTGCATTTATTTGAATTTGTCGAGAACTAATGTTTAAACAAGCACATAAATAATTACCTTGCTGGGTAACCACCTCAACATCATTGTCAGTCATCGTGCTCCTAGTCCCACTCCTACCAAGGGCAGCACTTGATGATCCAGCAAACACGTTATTGCCTTTCTGATGGGGATCCACCCCTCCCTTATTTACAGCAGCAGCATTGGATGATACGCCGGCGGCGCTCTTGCCTTTCTCATGGGGATCCACCCCTCCCTTTGTCATAGCAGCAGCAGGACACCCACCTGCCTCATCTCCTAGAGCCATCATAGGCTCACAGCTCAGAGCTCACTACAATGAATAAACAGAGCTCATCTCTCGAATAAATTGCTGCTATCGAACATAATGTAAATCACTATCCATCTACCAATTGCTCTTACAAATAGACAACTAAACATCATGCATAGCTCTGAACAATGCTGCTCTGCTTATAGTGAGCTGTCGCTGGTGCTGCGCTTGGTGTCACCCGCTGCTGGCTGCCATGCTCTGCTCCTCTATGCCCCTGTTCAAGAGCTGCTTGCCTTGCTCGCCGTGCTCGCCATGCTTGCCGTACTAGCTGTGCTCGCCGTTCTCACCCACTCGCACCACACCGATGTGCCAACCACTACCGCAGCTGCACGCCTACGCGGCCACTACCATGGCAGCCCGCAGCCCTGAAGCACGAGCGGCGCCGCAGCCCCCAACCGCCGGAGCACAGCGCCACGGCCCCGTCTCGTTGTCTCCGAGCCTGCACGATCGACACGAGCTGAGGGAGAGCTCGACGTGATGGTAGCAGGCTGGATGTGCGGCGGTGGCGGCGGCAGAGAACAGGAGCAAGGGAGAGGACTAAGGAGATCGTGCTGGGTGGATTGTGGAATTTGGTCTAGGGTTTTGACCGGTTAGTATTTCAGTGGGCACTTTGGGCTGGGCTCAAAATCTCTGGAGAATGGAAGTGGAACGCAGGAATACTTGGCGCCAAATCAAAAAAGGGCTGAAATTTTTGGCCGATCTTGGTTTCTATCGGGCCCCACCGATAAACAGGAATATCGGATATATCGGCCGACATATCAGCGAAATTGCAATCCCTGGCTCCATCTCCAGCGACGCGACGTCCAAGGCTTGTTCGCCGCCGTCCGCAGCGGCTTCCACTGTGGTGATCTCATCGAGCACCTGCTGTTTGGTGTCGCAGGTGGCGCGGAGGCGGGCCCTCGTCCTTTCGACGGCGTCCATGTGCTCATCGACGAGCCCATCGACTTAACGCACCTCGGCCATGGCGGCCCAGATCTTCTCCTCCTGGAGCGCCCTCGTCTCATGGATGTCCAACAGCTAGTAGGCGACAAGCATCGGGCTCCCCCTGGAGAGGATTTCCTCCAGGGTGTTGAGCGACGTCGTGGGGGACTCCGGTGATCACCGGGCGGTGCAGGCTGAACAGGTCCGACGACGCGTCGTCATCGCCGTCGAGCTGAAGCATGCAGGTGTCATCGAAGGTCAGGTGCTCCAAGGATGCGACGAGATGGCGGATGTACGCCATTGACGCCGGGTCGACGACTTGCCAGTCATGGAAAGAAAGCTCATCCGCTCCAATGGCCATTGGGAAAACCTTGGACGCGACGAGGTGTCATGTTTTACCAACCTTTGATATCAGACACAATGAAATGAGTTCATCAGTAGATTTGGATCATCAGTTACCTTACCGTTGGGCAGAGAGGTCGGCGTCGAGACAGACCTGAGGAGGCGGCCGGTGGCGGCGGCGCTCCAGGACCACCTGGCTGCCGCTAGGGTTTGGGGAAATGGGGGTGGGGACGAGTTGGGAGGAGGGAAGAAGGAGGATTTAAACCAAGAAGGCTGTGTACAAAAATGGAAAGAAACAGGGAGAGCCGGAGCGGTTTAGTTCAAGGCCGCCAGCACGGGAGCGGGATTTGATCCTGTTCACACTTATGTTTGGGGGCAGATTCAAAATTTCAAATCATTCTAGTTTGGGCGAAATAGGGATTTTGTGTTAACGAATTTGCATCCCAGTGACCCTTTCCCTGTGTCGCGTCCTTGTTTGTTTGAGACTGTGTTTTTAAATCTGTACCCAGAATGCTTTGATAAAGTTTCATTGTCAAACCGATACAAAAGTTTATATTTCTCAAAGTTTTCACGACAAGATAATGTTTCAACATATGAACATATTAGTCGATTTTTAGCACAATGTGGAGAAACATCAGCTGTAAAAACTTTGAGGGTTAGGTTGTTCACATTGTCATAATCGGCATTTACTTGGTTTTCTTCATTACCTTACAATTCTGTCAGAGGATAAGCCGATCCAGAAAAATAATTCCACGGATATTTCATCAATGGAGTTCAAAAGATGAAGCTATCGGACTTGACATCAATAAAGCAGAAATTTGATGAATCAGTTCCAGATTACATTCAAAGGTTTAAGAACATAAGTTATAGTCTTAACTTGACCGATTCACAGCTTGCTGACTTGGCTTTCCAGGGGTTGCTTGAGCCGATAAGGGAAATATTTTCTGCACAAGATTTTGAAAGCTTAGCTCTCTGATTCATAAAGTATCGGCTCATGAACAAAGATTTCAGGAAACAAAAAGGTC
Organism: Oryza officinalis; assembly: GCA_008326285.1. NCBI lineage: Eukaryota > Viridiplantae > Streptophyta > Magnoliopsida > Poales > Poaceae > Oryza > Oryza officinalis. Next base: position 20,961,377 of record BDMV01000012.1, on the reverse strand, counting down.
TACCAGGAAAGCTCATAATATTAACAACATCTATAGCTATGATTCAGAATCAGAAGATGAAGACCCATAGATTGGTTTGGTTGAATGGTCAAGGAATAAAAAGACAGTTGTTTGTCAATGGATCAAGGACAATGGAAAAGAAGAAAGATATGTGTTGAAACTTGGTTTCAGCAATAAAAAATTGGGGGTAGCAGTCAAGCGCCAAGCACGACGGGTTAGTTGACAAAAAGGGTTTAGATAGGTTCAGGTCTTCTATAGAAAAGTAATACCCTACTCCTGTTTCGGGGATTAGATCCGCCGGGTGGTTTATTGATCTCTTGATCTCTTTTCTCTCTGTTTTCGTATCTCAATCTATGTTTTCGTCTATCCCTCAAGGGACGTCCTATCCTCCTTATATAGGCTCGGAGGATAGGCTCACAAGTCGGAGACCTAATAACATACTACATAGGACTCCACAATATTCCTAACTTAGGACTATAAGTCGTGCCTTATTACACAAGGTAACGTAACACTCAAGTCCTAAGCCGATTACATAACCATGAATCATAACCTATCCCCTATAGACAGTCGGATAAGCTAGTCGTGTGGGTATTTGGTACCCATAATCTCCACAGTAGCCCCTGAGACCTTCACAGTCGACGAGATAACTTTCCCTCGAACCAGAATAATACATAGCCGAGTACCTCCTCAGCCGAGTGCTTCCATCGCCGAGTGCTTCCATCATCTCTGCCTGAGTCTCCCGAGTGCTTTATCATCCAATAAAAAGGCTGTGAAGGGCTGAAAACACCTCAAAAATTACCAAGAATATATACTTAGGTGCATCGACTGATGCACCTAATTAGGTGTAACCCCCGACTATGTGTTTCGTTAAAACAAACTAAGCATATAGTCAAGAACTATAATAATCATACTCATCCGAGTGATATAAATAAATGCCTAGCCTAAGCCAAAAGCAATCATAAAAAATCATATAACACATAACCTTATAAACAAGGCATAGTGTATAATGACCCCGAGTACTGGCAAGCTCATGCTATCCGAGTTGTTATGCCCGAGTCCTCTCAAAGCATACAACTCGGCCAACCTCAGGAATAGAAAAATCCGAGTTAATAAACCCATAATAGATTTATTAATCATCCAAAAAATATGACCAAAATATTAAATAACCTAAGCCATAATATTGGTCTTAATCAAAAAAGCACACCAAGGTGGCAAAATAGCATTGATATAATATAAAATCAATTGCTTTGTAAAAAACCAAATAGCTCCTGCAACCTATAGAAAAGTTACCAGGATAGTTAAAAAAAACTTTACTGTTTGTCACCTTCCAAGTTGCATCATACCAACCCTCAAAAAGTTGTGTTACTGCTATATGAAAGGATTTTGAAGGCATCGGGCAATAGGACACGTGCATATTGCCAAGGCAAATCTGCTCAAGTCCCTAGAGACACGTGTCAAGCCACACCTGAATTATGGGTTGTAAGCCTCTCATGGGTCTTGGCCCAAATACGAGAAAGCCTAGCGATACCCTAAAAATCACTGAAGCGTCATCGTCTTCCCCGCCGCTTCATCTTCTGAAAATTTCCCCTTTCGCACTCCTGTTCACAAGCTTTTCCGAAGAACCTAGAACTCGAGCGCATCCAAATCCATCCATCCAGAAGCTCAAAGCTCCATCAAGATTCACCGCGCGCAACCAGCTCTCAACATTTCCTCCGAGAATCCTCACTCCCAGCTCCAGATTCGCTTCCCTCAAACCGCATCTATGGCAGAAGAGAGAGAAATCCCCTTCGACCAATGGGCAACGTCAGATGTGAAAGAATCAACTCTATGGGAAATGGTGAAGGACGGAGTTCTTCTCGCCAAGGAAATCATCGGCTGGCGCCCGGCGTACGGCGAAGAGTTCCCAACTCCAAACACCGGTGAGATCGTAGTCTTTACCCACTTCTTCTATTGCGGATTTGGTCTTCCCACTTCCAAATTCTTCCGTGGTATCCTCGATTACTACGGTCTCCAAATTTATCATCTGAACCCAAACTCTATTCTGCACATTGCCATCTTCATTCATGTGTGCGAAGTCTTCTTGGGTATCTGTCCTCACTTCAACCTCTTCCGCCGCATGTTCTCTCTTAAGGCACACCCAGCCAAAGATAACCCTTGCGTTCTTGGTGGCGCCGAATTTCAACTCCGCGATACTCTTCGCAAAGACTACTTTTCTCTTCCCCTGAAATCTTCTAATAAGGGCTGGCATGCAAACTGGTTCTATATCTCAAACCCAGCCCCTAGCTTGCCCAACTTCATTGGTCTCCCTCCAATCCAACGAGCCAACTGGAATACTCTGCCAGAAGATCAAGATTGAATAGAAGTTAACAACCTCCTGGCTAAAATCCTTGAGATGAAGAATAAGGGCCTCCAAGAAGAACAAATCACCTGGCACTTCATCAAGTGTCGACTGGTCCCTATCAAAGAAAGGTCTAAGCTAGCATTTGAATATGAAGGTCAAAGTGATCCCAATCGGGAAGACCGTGAATCCCTGAATTTCCAGGTCTTGTGCGCTCGTATGTACAAAATCTTCTCTTCTAGAATTGCAGTGGATTGTAGCAATAAACTGCCGGTTGTTCCCTTCAATCTTCATCGACCACCTCCTCCAGTAAATAGACTCTGAATCTTAAACCTCTTTTCAACTTATCCATGTTCTTCAATGTATCTCAAGAATATCACTCGCAAGTAAACGCTCTGATTATCTCTCGGCCATACAAAGTATTCCATGAAGATATACTGACCCAGCCAACTACCAAGAAGCCAACTGGCGGCCCAAAGATCAAGCCTCAAGCTAAAAGCAAAAGAGCTGCTGTCGTGGAAGAGCCCAGCAAACGTGCTTGCAAACAGAGAAAACTGGTCGTGGATGACTCGGACGAAGAAGCTGAGGAAATCCAGACTCCGAAAGCCAACATAAGCTCTCCCAGGCCATCCACAAGATCTGTCCCAAAAATCAGAAAATCCAACAGGTATCCCTCACACAATCAAACTTATCTTCTCATTGAAAACCCGCTTGATTTCATCTTAGTCATCTTTTATCTTCTTCTGCAGAAAACCTCAAGACATAGATCCCTCCGAGCAGGCAGAGAAAATAAATCTATCCACAATGCCAGAGAAATCAAGGTCGGCAGAACAAGGGTCCCAGAACCCTCTCCCAAGTGAGGACATCCATGAGCAAGAGCCCCCGATTGCCAGTCAAGACACCCCGACTGAAAACCAGCCAGACAAGGAAAAACAAGGCTCATACAGTCAAGAAACTCCGGTTGAAGATCCAGCACCAAGGATAGGTAACCTTCAATAATTATCAAAGTCTTGTCTCGAATATACCTTCTGACTTCCATCTTTATCCATAATCCTTAGAGCAAACAACCGAAGAAGAAGAAATTATCCGGCTGAAGTCCACAGAAGACTCAATGCCTCCAATCAAAATCGAGTGGCAGGACGCCAAAGGTAAAAGGCAGGGCATCATTCTAAATAAGCAAAAAGAAGCCAAAGAACGCGATATGCTTATCGCCCATCTCAATGAAGCAACTTGACTAATGAATATATGAACAAATTTCCCATACCTCAATCTTATAGTCTTTGGTAATCAACTGACCTAATCTCTATAATGCAGAGAATACATCGTCGCTCGCTGGCTAAGTCAGACACTCTAGAGAAGCTGGTACCTCATATCAATTCTCTGGAAAACATCCAACAAGATCTCAAAGAAGCTAGAGAAGAAGCTGCAGCTAGAGAGGTCGTCCTTAGGGAAGAAAGCAATAAGCTTCGAGATATGAACCTAAAACTTCGTGGTTCAATCGGAGGTAATAAAAACCAACTCATCTTGTTCTTGTATAATCTGTTCGGCTCTATTAACTCCAAATCTTCATGCCGTAGCCAATATATCTGAGATTGATTCCCTCAAGGCTCAATTAAAGAAAGCAGAGACTGATAACGCCAAGCTTGAGTCTGACAAAAATAAAGACGTAGAAGAAATTGAAGGTAACCCCTGAAACTTATACTCCTTGATCTATTTGATCTTGGTTATTTGTGTAATCTGAATCATATCAAACTTGTAGCTAATAAGATTAAATCCCATGCTCAATTTGAAGTCTTTGCTGAAAAAGTCCGAAGAGCCGAAACAGTCAGAGATGACATCGCCAATGCAACTACGCCAATATTGCCAGCACTCTATGAGAACGGCCTCGGGACAAGCTCTATGGATGCTGTAGAAATCTTCGATAAACTCAGGACGGCTCCAAAAAAGTACATAGAGAATATCACTGATGCTGCTGTCATGAGTGCAAGTCAAACCCTGGCAATGACGAAGTCGCTCTATCCCCGAGTAGACATAAACTCTATAGGAGATGGCTTCGCTGATGGTACCACGGATGAACAAGCCATAGAGCTGATAAATGAAGCACAGGAATCGGCCAAAAAGATTGCTGCCGATGTAGTTAAAAATTTCCAAGGATGACTCTTCGGATATAAATAACTCTTGTAATCTAACTTGTGGATATTCAATTTATTTATGTTCATGCCCTAATTTGAGTCTTCGTATTTAATTTCTTAAAAGTTTTCGTCCGACTATCACCAAGCCTAGGCTTGATTAAGCCATCAAAAAATTTTCGGTCCTTATTTACTTAACTCAAACCAGAACACTAAACAATGATAAACCAAGTATGAACAAGTTATTATTGATAGAAAAACATCACACTTTATTGATATGTATAGCCCCCGACTGACAACTCAAGAAGGCAACTTACTTGAAGTCGGCAGTCGAGAAAAACATGATACAATAAGTCTAAGTATAATATCGACGAAGGTGCTCAATATTCCAGGAATTCTCCACCATGGTCCCATCTTCGCGCTTTAAATGATATGCTCCTAGCCGAGTGACCTCAGCGATTATATAGGGTCCTTCCCATAATGGAGATAACTTATGTCTATCCTTCGTGGTCTGAATCTTCCGTAAAACCATATCGCCAACAATAAAAGCTCGTGAGCGAACGTTTCGATTATGATAACGTCGAAGTCCTTGAAGATACCTCGCCGACTGAACTAATGCAGTCTCATGAGCCTCTTCCAGTCGGGTCAGATCGTCGACTCTGTCTTGATCATAGCGTTCATCATTGAAACTGCGAACTCAAAGGGATTCGAACTCCATCTCACTCGGCAACATTGCTTCAGCCCCATAAACCAAGAAGAAAGGTGATTGGCCAGTAGCCCGACTGGGTGTAGTCCGTAACGACCATAATACCGAAGGCAACTCTTGAACCCGTTTTCCAGCGTAAGGGCTTAGCCTGTCGAACACTCGGGTCTTAATGCCTTGAAGAACCATACCATTGGCACATTCAACCTGTCCATTGCTTCTGGGGTGTGCTACCGACGCATAACAAATCTTGATTCCAAAATCTTCACAGGATTCTTTGAAGGCGCCTCCAGTGAACTGAGTCCTATTATCGGCTATAATCCTGTTTGGAACACCAAACCGATGCACAATGTTTAAAATAAAATCTCGTGCCTTATCCACAGTTATTGTAGCAACCGGCCTAGCCTCAATCCATTTGGAGAACTTGTCAATTGCGACGAATAAGTGTGTAAATCCTCCTGGAGCCTTTTTAAAAGGACCAACCATATCCAAGCCCCATACCGCGAAAGGCCATGACAATGGGATTGTTTGTAGCTCTTTGGCTGGAACATGGCTTTGCCGAGTGAAGAACTGACAACCTTCACATGTGCGGACCACCTTGTCGACATCGGAGACTGCCGTGAGCCAGAAAAAACCTTGCCTATAAGCCGTGCCCACCAAAGTGCGTGCTGCAGCATGACTGCCGCAAATTCCCGAGTGAATATCCTACAACAATTGTCGTCCCTCCTCAAGTGTGACGCACCTTAACAAAACTCCAGTTGGGCTTCTTCTGTACAACTCCGAATCAACCATGACATAACTCTGACTGCGACGTCGGACTCGCTCTACATCATCTCGGTCTTCGGGTAGCTCCTGCTAAGTCAAAAACTTGACGAACGGCGCCCTCCTGTCGGCGTCGAGCATGGTGACTTGGTCTGTAGGCTCACAAATCGGAGACCTAATAACATACTACATAGGACTCCACAATATTCCTAACTTAGGACTATAAGTCGTGCCTTATTACACAAGGTAACGTAACACTCAAGTCCTAAGCCGATTACATAACCATGAATCATAACCTATCCCCTATAGACAGTCGAATAAGCTAGCCGTGTGGGTATATGGTACCTATAATCTTCACAATATGATTTTGACATCAACAAAGCCAATAGAATATTTGACCTACTACTGCAAGAAAAGCAAATCCAACTTCCAGCAGGACATGTGATTTCATCGGCTAAAGAGTTAAGGAAAAGAAAATAGTGCAAATAGCATAACACAGGATCTCATCATACAAATGAATGCAAGGTGTTTAGGCAGCAGATCCAATCGGCTATAGAACAAGGCAGAATCAAGTTTGATGATGGAAAGAAGCCGATCAAGATTGAAGGTCATCCTTTTCCTGTTAACATGGTTCACACCAATGAAGTCAATAAGAGAAGTTATCGGGCTTATTAGCAAAATAAATTCAATTCTACTAAGTGGATCAGCAAATATCAGAAGAGACAAGACAGGCAGATACAAGCATATTCACAAGATGATAAAGCTTGTTTTGATCCTCATTAGAGATGTGAATTTTTTAGGTTTTGTTGGAATGAGGGATGAGATTACGAAGATTGTCTAGGTTGCAGTAATGAAGATGCAGTTCATTATGGTAGTTCTCATCAGTCAAGCAGTTCAAGGATTGAGAATCGGCCGATGCAGAAAAAGTTACCAACACACCAACGTTTGGGGCCAATTCATCAAGATTACTCTAAGGGTGAAGATGAAGATCAAAAGAAACAAGTTCAAAACCCTCAATGGTGTCCAACTCGAAATTTCACAAAGAATCAGAAAAAGAGGGTACAACAGCTACGAAACCAGGAGCAGATGCAGGAAGCTGAGGAGGAGATTGATTATAGGCTACATCGAACCTGGAAGGAATAGCATGTCAAATCCAAAGTGGTGTCGGTCGATGAAGTCAAAGCTGACAGGAATTCAGCATCTACTAAAGGTAGAGTTGTGGCTTCATCTTCAATCAATATGGTATTTGTGTTGCCAGCAGAATACAGCATACATGCAACCGATGAAAAAATTGAAGAATCATTGGCAAAATTGACACTATTACCAGAGCAAGCTGTTTTTGAAAAACCTGAAGATAACGAGCATCGACATCTGAGACCATTATACATTAAGGGATTTGTCAATGGGAAGCCGATGTCCAAGATGTTAGTTGATGGAGGAGCAGTTGTCAAGTTAATACCATATACCACATTCAGGAAGCTTGGTAAAACTCCAAAAGACTTGATCAAGACCAACATGGTGTTAAAAAATTTTAGAGGCAAATCATCTGAAACAAAGGGAGTCCTGAATGTTGAGTTAACAGTTAGCAGCAAGACAATTCCAACCACATTTTTTGTCATTGATGGAAAAGGATCATATAGCTTGTTGTTGGGAAGAGATTGGATGCATGCTAATTATTTCATACCTTCAACAATGCATCAAAGTTTGATTCAGTTGCAAGGAGACCAGATAGAGATCGTGCAAGCTGGCAGGTCAGTTAGTGTTACTATTGCCGATTTATCTATTTGGGAGATGGAAGGAGTTGATTGTGTATCAAGAAAAGTTTGGGAAGGAGATTATTTTAAAGTGTTTGATTGTAAAATACAGCCAATTGGTGATAGAGAACCTCAACTTTTGCTTTGAAGACATGGAAGACAGCACTAATACATATGTAAAAGATACTGGAGATGGTTTATGTCGACTGATGAGTTAGAGAAAGTAGATATTGGAGATGGTGATAGGCCAAGACCGACATTTGTAAGTGCTAAATTGTCAAATGAGTTCAAAAAGGAATTAGTTAAATTATTAAAGGGATATAAAGATTGTTTTGCTTAGGAATATCATGGAATGCCAGGACTTAGCCGATCTATTGTAGAACATCAGCTTGCTATTAAATCAGGATATCGGCTATATAAACAGCCTCAAAGACAATTTAAGCCAGACATGTATGATGCTATCAAGGAAGAGATTACAAGACTTTATGATGCCAACTTTATAAGGCTTTGCCGATATGCTGAGTGAGTTTCAAACATAGTATCAATGATCAAGAAAAGGGAAAGTTTAGAGTTTGCATTGACTTTAGAGATTTGAACAAGGCTGCACCTAAGGATGAATACCCAATGCCAATTGCTAATTTATTGGTTGATGCAGCATCTGGACATAAGATTATAAGTTTTATGGATAACAATAGAGGATATAATCAAATATTTATGGCTGAGGAAGATATTCATAAGACTGCTTTTAGGTGTCCTGGTGCAATCGGCTTGTATGAGTGGGTTGTTATGACTTTTGGATTGAAAAGTGCTAGTGCTACATATCAGAGGGCAATGAATTATATATTTCATGATCTTATCGGCGTGTTGGTTGAAATCTATATTGATGACGTGGTGGTGAAATCTAAATAGGTTGATGAACATATAGCCGATTTACAAAAAGTGCTGGAGAGAACAAGAAAGTATGGTTTAAAGATGAATCATAATAAATGTGCTTTTGGTGTATCGGCTGGATAGTTTCTTGGTTTTCTAGTTCATGAGAGGGGGATTGAAATAATACAGAGGAGTATAAATGCTATTAAAGATATTGAGCCTTCACAAAATAATACCAAGTTACAATCCTTGATCGGCAAAGTTAATTTTGTAAGAAGATTTATTTCTAATTTGTAAGGGAGAATTGAGTCTTTCACTCCATTGTTAAGGTTGAAAGCTGATCAAGAGTTTGTTTGGGGAGAGAAGCAGCAAAAAGCATTGGATAATATCAAGGAATATTTAAGTTCACCTCCAGTGTTGATGCCACCTCAAAAGGGGATTTCATTCAAGATTTACCTGTCAGCCGATGAGAAGTCTATTGGCTCAGTTTTGGGCTAAAAGGTTGAAGGAAAAGAAAGAGCAATATTTTATCTTAGCAGAAAGCTTTTGGATGCAGAAACAAGGTATATCCCAGCTAAGAAGTTGTGCTTATATTTATATTTTTTATGTACAAAATTGAGGCATTATCTACTTTCAAATGAGTGCATAATAGTTTGCAAGGCCAATGTGGTTAAGTACATGTTATCGGCTCCAGTTTTAAAAGGGAGAGTTGGGAAGTGGATTTTTGCTTTAACATAATTTGATCTTCGATATGAATCGACTAAGGTAGTAAAAGGACAAGCGATTGCCGATTTTATCGTTCAACACCGAGGTAAGTCGATTGAATATGTTGAGATGATGCCTTGGACGTTATTCTTTGATGGATTAGTTTGCACACATGGTTGTGGCATCGGTTTGGTGATTATATCGTCTCGGGGGCAAGTTTTGAGTTTGTTTTTACAATTAAGTCTTATTACACAAATAATCAAGCCGAATATGAAACAGTGGTCAAGGGTTTGCAATTTTTAAAGGAGGTTGAAACCGATGCTATTGAAATTATTAGTGATCAATCAATTGTTGGGTTAATATGAATGCAAGAATAGAGTCTTAAGGATTTATAATGAGAAATGTCAAGAGTTGATGAAGAACTTCAAGGTTATTACTATGAAACATATTCCCAGAGAGCAAAATGTTGAAGCCAATGATTTAGCTCAAGGTGCATCAGGTTATAAGCCGATGTTGAAAGATGTAGAGGTTGAAATTACAGATGTTGGTGTTGATGATTGGAGGTATCATATTATCAGTTACTTGAAGAATCCTTCTTAATTGGCGTCAAAAAAGTTGAAGTATAAAACTTTGAAATATGTTTTGCTTGATGATGATTTCTATTATCGGACGATTGATGAGGTTTTGCTTAAATGTTTAAATATGGAAGACGCCAAGGTTGTTATGTATGGGGTGCATGAAGGGATTTGTGGTATACATCAATTGGCCCATAAGATGAGAGGGTTACTTAGAAGACTTGGGTATTTTTGGCCGACAATGCTAAAGGATTGCTTTAAATATTACAAGGGATGTCAAGATTGTCAAAAATTTGGAGCAGTTCAGAGAGCACTGGCATCGGTTACGAACCCAATTATCAAGCCATGGCCGTTTAGAGATTGGGGAATTGATATGATCGGCCAAATTAATCCACCATCAAGCAAGGGACATAAATATATCTTGGTGGCAACAGATTATTTTACAAAGTGGGTTGGAAAATTTTCTTTGAAGAAAGTTAATTCCAAAGATGCTATTGAATTTGTTAAGGAGCATAATTTATCGGTTTGGGATTCCACAGACAATAACAATAGATCAGGGGTCCATCTTTGTAGCCGATGAGTTTGTTCAGTTTGCTGATAGTATGGGCATTAAATTGTTGAATTCTTCTCATTATGCACAAGTTAATGGACAAGCTGAAGCTTCTAACAAGAGTTTGATCAAGCTGATTAGGAGAAAATTGCAGAGCAACCTAAAAAGTGGCATACTACTTTCGCCGATTTATTATGGGCCTATTGGATGGCATGTCATGAAGCTACACAAGTGCCACCTTATCAACTTGTATATGGGCATGAAGCTATCTTGCCTTGGGAAAATAACATCGACTCAAGAAGGATTTCTTTGCAAAATAAGTTGTCAGCCGATGATTATCATTGTTTGATGATTGATAACTTAGAAAATTTGGCACAAGTCTAATTGTGTGCTTTGGAAAAGATCAAAAGGGGTAAGGAAAGGGTTTCAAGACATTACAATAAAAAGGTTGTACCAAAGACTTTTGAGGAGGGAGAATTAGTTTGGAAACTGATTCTGCCGATAGGGGCTAGGGATAACAAGTTTGGAAAGTGGTCGCCTAATAATTGGGAAGGACCCTATCGGATACATTGTTGTGTACCTAAAAATACATACATGCTTGAAGGACTTGATGGAGAAGTTTTTAGGAAAGCATTAAATGGAAAATATTTGAAGAAATATTACCAAGGTGTTCGGATTAATTCATAATTGGTTGTTTAGCTAATGTATGATATAGCCGATGTATGGTAACATCGCCTTAAGATGGCCGATATATATTATCGCCTGTAGACCAAAATTCAAAGATTTCATAAAATGTACAAGTATAAAAGCATAAATGAAATCGGCTCTGAAGCCGATAGTTATATTACACAAAAAAAATTTTAAGTTTTCATGATAAATGTATTAGAGATTTAAAGCTATTACATCAACCCAAGAAATTTTGGATTGCCAATATCGCACGCAGGCGAATTTGTTCAACCTCATCAATGATGCGTGCATCATTGGCTTCAGATCCAGGGATCGGCTTCAGGGTTTTGTTGAGTTCCGCTAAGTGCTTGGCCGATGTCTTCAACTTAGCCTTTTTTTCTTCAGTGGCTTTAGGGAAATCGGCTAACTTCTGCTTGGCTTCGGTGATCTTGGTGCGAGTTTCTCTCAGCTTCATCAGGAGGTCAACATCTTGTTGTTGTAGCTCATCAAGTTCTTTCTGGGTTGCCTCAGGGCCAGCAATCAGTTCATCCAGATTGGATTTGTTCTCATTAACTTGTTGTCGGCTGGTTTGGATAGTTGTCTCTATGCTTTAGCGTTCAAGACGATCAACTATTCTTTGTTTGGCCCTTTGAAGTTTGAACTGATATTGCTCAAGGAACATGGCTGGGACATAGTATCTACAATTTCTTCATGGAGTTGATCTTGAATTTCTTGAAAGCTTTCCCTGATTGGCCCACAGTTAGCAACTAAGGCATCTAAAGAGGATCCAAGCCGATCGGCTATATCCAAAAGCCTTGCTCTTAGATCATCTAAAATTGAAGATTTGGCTTTGCTGGTTGTCTCTTCATCTTCTTCATCTAAGAATTGTCTTATGTCAAAAGAGAACATATTGGCTAGATTCTGCAAAATGAGGTTGATGGTTAGAAGTAAATAGGGTTGAGCCGATAACAATTGTGTGTTGATGAGTTTACCTGGGCTATCAGCGCAACGATGGTTGTTTTGTTGTTCTTCACCATGGTGACTACCAATAGTTGAAGGTATGTGATCAGTTGAGGTTGGCCGATGAGGAGAAGTCGATGGAGCTCTTGGCTGAAAAAGAATAAGTGTTAGGTACTTTTCACATCGGCTAGTGTTGAAAGCTTAAAGAGTTTTGGAAAGTTACCGATATAGTTGGAGAAGCTTGAGGATTTGGAGACAAGAGGAGCATTGGAAAGCTTTTGTCCTTGGAAAGAGCTGATATAGTCTTGCGCTATAAAAAGCAAGTATTAGTAGCATATTGAGGAAAATAAAGTCCGAGATGATTTGTATCTTGCCTTGACCTTTCGAACTATTCTGCATTGACGTAGTTGAGGTGAAGCCTGGACATCGGTTTTGGCCGGTGATTTTTCAGTAGTTGTATCGGCTGGTTTTGGATCGGCTGCATCTTGATGTTCGTCATCACTTATATCGACAGCAACTTCATCAATTTCTTCCTCCATGACTACTTCCTTCAAGAATTCTTCGACGTCAGAGTTAGCAGGAGGGCTGATATTGGCTGGTTTCTTGGGAGATGCAGCTTTTGGTTTCTTTGATGGCCAGTTGCTTGCGTTTCTAGTAGCTTCAGAGATTGGTTCTCTGGCTTGGCCTTGGAGCAGAGATGCCACTGTGGGGACAGCAAAGCCGATGATTGATAGAGCCAAGTCTCCTGATGACATCAAGGCCAGTGCATAGACGATCGGCTAACCACTTAGGCTTTCGGTTGGAGGAGAAGTGTTGGGAACCTGCAAGAAGAATGTTAGACGATTTTAAAGGCAAAGTTTGGAACTTGATTGACAAGAAAGAAAGTGACTTACCTGAGGACTGATGGATGGGATAACTGTGGTCAGGTAGAAGCTAGTCGATAGATGGAACAAATGTTTTTTCCATTCACACCACCATCGATCAAAAAGTTGGCTGCGTAGGAGGTGTATGTTGACATGGTTTAAGGAACCAAGCACAGGACCCTCAATGTTCAAGATTCTGTCCATTTGAAGAGCCGATGTAACAACATCTCAAGTTTGATTTTCCTTGAGAAATGCAAGCCGATGGGGAGTTGACCTAAGCTCAATTGTTTTGTAGCTGACATTGGATGATAGAATTCATGTGAAACTTGTACATTTCGGCCTTGAGATATTCCTGGTGGGAGGATGCATGGGGAGATGGCCGAAACAAAATTGTCCCTTGAGCTGGGGTCTGCTGCATCGTTGAAATCATTAAGTCTCAAATCGACTGGGAGTTCATAATCTGTGAAGCTGTTATATGCAAACCAGACCCTTGCATTCTTTGAGAAACCATTGTAGAACTGATCAAACCACTCCTGGAAGGTTTCAGCCGATAGCCCTGATCCTGGGTAGGCCGATGCTGCTTCACCAAAGGACATGAATCGGCAAGTGCTGGCTTCTTCATCATCAAAGTGGTCCGATGGGAAGCTTGATGAGTACAGATGATGAGGACACAACTAGCTCGGATATAACCATGACTACCTTGTGTATTAATCAGCCAAAGGTTAACCAGTTCTACATAAGAATTACTTGTTATATTTTTGAACATACGTTGCTACACAATGAGTTTTGTTTGTTTTCGTTTGTAGAGGTACTTGTTTGGATGAAAGAAAAGAAGCCGAGCATAATGAATGCATGGAATATCAAAGAAGTTGATTGGGGACCAAACCAAGACCTTCTCCAAGTCGACTTCGGGTGCAATTCGGAGTCCAGGACCAGTCTGCACTAAAATGGGCGCCCAGGTCGCATACGTGCTCGGATTGGGGCATTCTTTATATGGATGGAAAGCTAAGAAGATAACCTTTCCAATGGTTCTGGTCCCATGTCCAAATTCGTTACGAGTCATCGGGAATTGATCAAACAAATTGACATTCAGAATCTGTCCCGGCGCTGCGACGCCGTATTTGGGCCTTTGGCCCGTGTATCGTGTTGGAGCCTATTAGGGTTGCGTCAAGGGGTGCTTGCACGACCCTAAACTCCATATATCAGTAGCCGTCACTATCTTTAGGTTTTGGGTTTTGCTTAGATTAATCTGTCAAGAACAGTTTCGCCGCTAGATCGGTTTGTAAGACCCCAACTTGTGAGCTTAATCATTCATCTGCAATTTTGGTTGTATTCTATCTCGTTCTTGTTTGTGTTCTTCGATTGGCAAACAGGGATTAGCCTTCTCGGTGAGGTCACCCGCGTTTCGACACGGGCGATAACCAGAGGAGACGTGGTGCTGCGATTGCGGGGCTCAAGAGCGTGCGCGTTCAAGAAGCCGGATCGATTTGTGTCGCGACTCCGTCTAAATCGTTGTTTATCAGAACCTTTCGGAAGGTCAGGAACTCTAGTGCACATCAAGTGGTATCAGAGCTCTAGGTTGACCGTCAGGTTCGCCCAGTTTCTTTACCCTACATTAGTTTTTGTTTTCGCAATAATCCTAGAGTCTACAGAAAAGCCAAAAAAAAAATTAGTCGTTAGTTACCTTAACCTAGACCGTGTTTAGCCTTTGCATGATTCTTTTTCAGAGTCCGTAGTGTTGAGTTTGAGTCCTAGTTTAAGTTCTTGTTGCTGGTCTAGTGCGTGTTTTAGTCTAGTCGTGTGTTTTTCCTTTGTAACCCTAGCCGCCACCTTTCACCGTGTGTTAGGGTTCATCCTTTGAGAGCCGTTCTGCCATCATAAACATCCATCAGATCACCACGCATCACCAGAACACCCCACATACTCCGCTGCCACCATATCCCAATTCCACCGCAAAAAGACTAGGTTATATCCCCTCTGGAAAACCTAGCCGGAAGCCCAAACTTCAAATAGCCATAACTTTTGCATACGGACTCAGAATCAGGCAAATTTTAACTTTTCGGATAAGAGAAAAAAATTTTACATCCGTTTCCCCCCCCCCCTTGGCGGGTTTGGCGAAATCAGAATTCCAAAATTTGGCTTGCAAAATTGTCTGTTTGAGCTCACAAGTTTCTGCACTCTCTTAATAGTGGTATCAAAAAATTCCATAGGCCACATATCAACTCCGATTGAGCTGTAACTTTGTGGTGTTCCTATTTATGTGCTCCTGGAAAATAAAAAAAGAAAAGAAAAATAAAAGAAAAAAAAAAGAAAAGTTGATTTCCACTAGTGCCTCGAGCTCACGACGCGCTCCGTTGAGCATATCAGCCTTGCGGTTTTGCTATTTTTGCTGAGACATGCCAAAGCTTGCCTGCCAGTCCTTACTTGCTGTTTACTAGTGTCATATTCATTTGTGCCATCATTGTTACCACTACTGTCTAGGACACGAGTAGACCAGCAACTAAGGGCACGTGACTTGGGATTTTTATTCAACATTACTATCTGTCATTGGATTGTGTACCACTCACATATATTTGGCCTTCCTGGCTCCATATATTACTTCTGGACAGCACAGGTTCTTGATCCCTGCAATCGCTGACTACGCCTTCCAGGTATCCTTTGCTTTGCTGGTAAGAACTTTATAAGAGCTTGGTTTGGTGCTCCATATTGCTGAGAATTGTTGAGAGGCACCACCACACCTGCGTAGTAGATTATTAGGGATAACCTTCACCGTTTGTTGCTGTTTTGGTGTTTCAATGGCAGGTGACGATGATGAGGTCCATGTAAGAGCTTGGTAAGATGCTTCCATGATCTGTAGTTAATAGGAACAATATTGTTCTGTTGTTCTCTTTTTCTACTGATAATGGTAGGTTACGTCTCTTATGGATATGAGATAAAGTTAGATGGGAGACAAACCATAGCTGCTGCATCACCTTCCACAGATGCACATGATGAAAGTATTTTGGTGCAACAAGTGCTAAGTTCTCAAATGGAGAAAGCGGAGCAATGGCAGTACCACGAATTATTTCAAACAAAGTTTGTGGTTAAGAATAGAGCATGTCGTATTCTAATCAATAGTGAGAGTTGCAATAACTTTGTGAGTTCAGATTTGGTTGAGAAACTTGAGTTGCCTACACAACCACATCCTCATCCATATTACATCAAATGGTTCAACTCTTGTGGTAAGTTCAAGGTAAATAGAATTGTGAGAGTAAACTTTTCAAATGAAAATTACCATGATACTACCAATTTTGATCTTGTCCCTATGCAAGCATGTTCTTTGTTGTTTGGTCAACCATGGGTATATGATAAAAATGGTTTGCATAATTTTGTTGCTAATACATACACATTTAGACATAATAGTCGAAAAATGAAATTGGAACCAATGGGTTTTTTTGAAATTTTCGAAGATAATCTTGAATGGATGAAGAATGGAATCGAAGAAATTTTCAAAGATAGTATTGAAAGGACGAAGAATAGAATCGATGAGATTTTCAGAGATACCAGGAATAATAATAATATTGAGATGCCTTCAACTAAGTCTGAGTTATTACAAAACGAACGTAATGTTCTGCCTATTGTTTTGGATACCAATATTTTGCAGGCATCTGAGAACAACCATGGTGAGGAGGAAGAGAAGAAAGACGAAGAACAAAAAGACCTATCCATAGCTCCAAGCATGTTTGAGGAATGTTTAATTGACCAAGCGCCTATAATTTCTAAAGATGAGAAAAAAGGTAATGATAATGTTGCTACAACTACTCAAGGTATGCATAGTTATGATGTGCCGACTATGTCCACTACTTATGCTATATTAGAGCAACCCATAGTGGAAACAATTGTTGAAATACCTTTGTCACAAAACAATTCGCTTGATGTTCCTTGTGATAAAGAAGAGTTGTGCGATGCTTCACTTATATCCATGCCACAACTAGTGAATGAACATGTTAGTTCTATAGTAGAGCCACCATGTGTTGAGTTTAAACATGTTATTCACATTGCTAGCGAGAATGAAGAACTTAAATTGCTATCTTCTTTAAATACTTGGGGTTATATTCAATTTGATGATCTTTGTCCACTCAACTGTTTAGAGACGAAATTATTTGCTAGATTTGAATTGCCATGCCCTTCTGATGTAATTTTTCATGTTATTGGCAATTATGATAGTAAAGGAGAATATAATGTGCATCGAGTATATATTTGTTCGGATTTGACTATACCTCCTTTTCATGATGAAATGTATTGTCTAGAGGACCGCATGTGTATACGTAATTCTCTATCAAGTTCCTCTAGTTGTTTAAATGAGTTACAGGTTGGTTTGCAAGAAGGGGAGTGTTGTGGTTTTTCGACTAAAAAGATTTCAGGATCCAACCATATGGCCATCAAGAAATGTTCCTCATCGGATGTTGTGATAGATAAATATAAGTTCAAAATGCTCCATGATAAGATGAAACCGAGGACGGTTTCCAATCAAGAAGGGGAGGATGATGAGGACACAACTAGCTCGGATATAACCATGACTACCTTGTGTATTAATCAGCCAAAGGTTAACCAGTTCTACATAAGATTTACTTGTTATATTTTTGAACATACGTTGCTACACAATGAGTTTTGTTTGTTTTCGTTTGCAGAGGTACTTGTTTGGATGAAGGAAAAGAAGCCGAGCATAATGAATGCATGGAATATCAAAGAAGTTGATTGGGGACCAAACCAAGACCTTCTCCAAGTCGACTTCGGGTGCAATTCGGAGTCCAGGACCAGTCTGCACTAAAATGGGCGACCAGGTCGCATACGTGCTCGGATTGGGGCATTCTTTATATGGATGGAAAGCTAAGAAGATAACCTTTCCAATGGTTCTGGTCCCATGTCCAAATTCGTTACGAGTCATCGGGAATTGATCGAACAAATTGACGTTCAGAATCTGTCCCGGCGCTGCGACGCCGTATTTGGGCCTTTGGCCCGTGTATCATGTTGGAGCCCATTAGGGTTGCGTCAAGGGGTGCTTGCACGACCCTAAACTCCATATATCAGTAGCCGTCGCTATCTTTAGGTTTTGGGTTTTGCTTAGATTAATCTGTCAAGAACAGTTTCGCCGCTAGATCGGTTTGTAAGACCCCAACTTGTGAGCTTAATCATTCATCTGCAATTTTGGTTGTATTCTATCTTGTTCTTGTTTGTGTTCTTCGATTAGCAAACAGGGATTAGCCTTCTCGGCGAGGTCACCCGCGTTTCGACACGGGCGATAACCAGAGGAGACGTGGTGCTGCGATTGCGGGGCTCAAGAGCGTGCGCGTTCAAGAAGCCGGATCGATTTGTGTCGCGACTCCATCTAAATCGTTGTTTATCAGAACCTTTCGGAAGGTCGGGAACTCTAGTGCACATCAACAGAGGGGTTTTCTTAATGAAAGGACCTTGATGTCGCCTAGAGGGGGGGTGAATAGGCGTTCCTAAAAAATTATCACAACTTCATAGCATATTAGAAAGATGAGAACTTTCGGTTTAAATCGGAATAAAACACTAGCTATGAAATTGTAGCTCGAATAAACAAAATGTAAATGAATCAAAAGGTGACAAACAAGGTATCCAAGCAAGATATTAGGTCACCAACTATATCACTTAAGCATACAAGTGGATCGGGTTAAAACAAGCCCAAGCACAATATGAGAGAAGGCAAGAACGAGCAAACCAAGAGAGGATACACGTGATTTGTTTCCCGAAGTTCGGATTCACGGATCCTACATCTCCGTTGAGGGGCCACAAAGGCCAGGTCTATTTCAACCCTTTCCTCACGAGGTTGCACAAATGCACTCCTCGATTTCACTCTTGATTTCTTCCCTTGCGAAGGCGAAATCGAAGCCTTCACAAACTTTCCGAGGCACACCACAACCTTGGGTGCTCACCGGCGACGCCTAGCCATCTAGGAGACCTCAGTCCCCAAGAGTAAAGAACACAATCGAAGATTTGCTTGCTATGAACTCTAGTGCTCAAAGTATGGAGTGAAGCTCACTAGCTCTCAACTTCTCAATCTCTCAATCCAACTCTCTTCCCTTCTCAAATCCCTTTCACAAAGAGACACCACAAATGTAGGGAAATGGGCAAGGCTATTTGGCTTTGGATGTGTCTAATAATACCCAATACCCAAGAACAGCAGCCACTCAAAGGAGGGGTGGAGGAGTTTATATACCCCTCCTAAAACTAGCCGTTGGAGGCCAAGATTTCATTTTTCAGAATTTTCGAAATGCATTTTCGGACAAGTCCGGAAATCAACAGAAGACAATCTCAGTTTCGCAGACATTTTCGGAATTTCTGAAAAATTTTCGGACTTTCCGAAATATTTTCGGAATTTCTAATATTTTTTCAGAATTTTCAAAAAACACCAAGAAAAACGGCCATACCTTTTTGCTCGGAAGTCCATTTTTGATGAACTTGGACTCTATGGAAAGCTCACTCAGAGAACTACCCAACTCAATCAAAAGTAAGGTCTAAAACCACTCAGAGGATAGGTTAAAACTTAGGTTTCTCTCAAGGTAGCACTAGGATAGGTCACTTTGAGCACCGAGACATACACAAACATATCGAAGTTGCATCCCTCTTGATAGTACGGCATTCCTATACTCAAAAGTAAATAGGAAGAGAATTATACTAATAGGAATGTCTTCTTTCCATCTTCATTTTTTGTCTTAAGGGACGCCAACGCCAAAACCGTTTCACCATATATTCTTCAAATGATTGATACGGTTACTTGTAGCTTCAAATGACCTCGCACGGTGCATTATGACAAAGCCGTCACTCGTGCTTCACCACCGGATTTGGTTCTTCGGCACCAAGCTTCATGCTTGCCCTTCACCACTGTATGGTCCATCGCGCATCTCTTGCCTTTCACCGTCTTGCCACAGTAGGCACTTTGTATCCCACGTATTCAATATCTTCACTTTGTCGTCCTTAGTATCTTTAGGTATAATCATATCTTTCTTGAGTATCAACTCATTTTTCAATCTTGGGACCTATTTCTCTCATTCAATTCAATGAAATTGTTAGTCCCAATGATTCGGTTGTCAACCTTTATTTGTTGACCAACCGATTGCATGTATAAAAGGATATGAATAAATAATGAGTATTAATCAACACCACAAGTGTCATATACTCAAATAAATGCTCAAATGTAAAGATCCGAATTAAATGAAAGTGAATAACTTGGATCAATTACATGCATAACTAAGCTATAGGATTTGCTCCCCCTAAATGTATGCATACAAAATGTTTGTGTGAAGCAAGGGTATGCATAAAAAGATATGAAATATTTGGAGCTTATCCTATACAAGAATAGAAAGCATTTATCAAATATAGACAATAAAATAAAGACATACCTTCATCATTTTCATGTTCTCAATGTAAAGGGACTAAACAAGATATGGCTCAAACAAAATATTAGTCTCACATGCATATGTAATCACATGAAAATATTATATATGAATATATGCATAGAGAGGAGGAATGATACGTATAACGTGATCTCCGTGTACTTCATTCTTGTTGTGCTTTAGGTCCACCATCAACGAATATTTCTATCTCAACTCATATGAAGTCCGTGAACCATTTCTCACAATTTTCACTTCCATATCCACATGAGACTAGGACAAAGAAAATGCTTATAAAAATATTAGTCTCGTATAATTGGATTTATCATTAATCACCAAAACCAAATTAGTGACACTTGAACTTTCACTCAGGAACATTGATGGTGTATAGGTTTAACCAAAGCTGCAGGAACCACCAAGAACCTCCATAGCCGACAGGGTTCCCAGTTAGAAGTTTGGCTGTTGATTGACTCAACATCTAATACTCGGCTCCAAGCAAGTATTTTTCTAAGGGGAAGTATTTCTTTGCTGTTATAGCCTGGGCCAAGTGCTGCATATTTGCTATCGGACCAAAGGTTGATCCACAAAAGATGAATCTCTCTAGCCAAAGGTTTAAGAAGCCCACATGTTCTCTGTTTGTAATGGGGCCTGTGCCGATGTGTTTGGCTATGTATCCTGATCAGCCGCCTACATTCTTGGTTGATAGCTTATGCTCACATTTAATTTTTGAGGTGAAGGGGTTGACCGATGAGATGATATCCAAACCAGTAAGCATCTTGATGTCAAGCAGAGTAGGTGTCATTGGCCGTTGGCCAAACATGAAGGCATTGATAGTATCGAACCAGAAATATGAAGCCGATGACAGCATCAGTTTGTCTTTCTTCATATCGGCTAGACATAGGACTAAGCATTGAGGTATTCCTACTTCTTCCCACATGGCTTGCTTGGAGGCTGACATCCTTTTATATCAATCCCTCCATCCATCTAGACTTGAGGGCCAAGATCTGAAAAATGTTTGCCAATCGGCCAAATTGGGCTTTGTTTGTCTATAGGGGATTCTATTGGTCTCGGCATTGTGAAATAGCATGGGTCTGCAACATTCATCGGCCTAAGAAAATAATGGGATGGTTCTTTGAGAACAAGGATGGCAATTTGGTGTTTCAAGTGCTACAATTGAAGGAAAGTAGAAGAAATCAGAAGATTTGTGGATTTAAAACAAAATCTATTGAGAAAGACGATCTAAAGCAAAATTCGGCCTAAGCTAAGACGATGAACAAAAAGAGACGATGAAGCACGAAGTTAAAAGAACTAACCATGGGGACGTTGGTGATGCTGGCCATTGAGCTTGGAGGATGAGGATCGCCGAGGAATCGAAGAGATCGTCACCGAGGAGCTCGCGTTGTCGACAAAGTTGCTGGAGAAGACAGAGGAAGACTTGCGCAGTTTGGGCGTTGGCTAGAGAAGTTAACGACGTGAAATTTGGGACTGAAACCATTGGTATTAAGCACGAGGCTGGTAACGGTCAAGGTATGGAAACTGTCACACCCAAAGAAACGCCTAAATTATAAATTGTTGTGAAAAAGAAATTTTTAGAAATTATTTAATAATTAAAGTAAGTGTTTGAATAAAATCTACAAACATTTGAACATCAAATTGGGCTAGATAAAATTTTCTTAAATACTTTGAGTGTCCAAGTATTTTCTGGATTTTTCCAGAATTATTTGAGCATTGGAAGTATTTTTAATAATCAAAAGATAATTTCAACAATTTATTTAAATTGAAAAGGTAATTAAAATCCTCCTCCTTGGCTTTGGGCCGAATCCGGCCCATCTCCTTCCCACTCCTCTCCTCTCTCCCTTCCTCAGCCCGCAGCCCGCGCCCGTCTCTCTCGACTGAAGTCTTGTTTGCCTCTCTCTTTCAACCGGGCCAAGAGAGAAAGAAAAGTCTATTCTACGTCCTTATGCTACAGTGTCGTCCCTAACCTCTAGCCGTTTCCCTCCCGTGCCGGTGCGCCACACCGCCATCCTCTCCGGTCGATTCGGCCTCCTCGTTGCTCCTCTTCTCAAATTGGTTGCAGAAATGGAATCCACTCAATCTCCTTTACATTTCTCCCAAGAAAGTCCTATCAAAACCGTGCTCAATCCCACAAATTTTGGCCCCATTCTTATCCCGCGAACTCGGGATAAACCCTAATTTTCCATAGCCAAATCCCATCGTATCCAAGCCGATCTCTTCCTCCTCTGCCTCTAAATAGAATCCCCTTGTCTCCTCTCTCTTTTCCCTCTTTTACCCAAGCCTCCCGTGCCCTAGCTGCCCCTCCCCACGAGCTCCCACTCTCTCCATCGCCGGACGCCGCTCCAGCTGCCGCTAGCTGCCACCTTGGTTGTCTCCGATCTACGCCGTCGCCTCCTCCGGCACCGCAGCAACCGTGCCAAGCTCGGCCACCGGTCCCCTTACGGTAAAGACAGCCGGAAGCAGCTTGTCGACGCGAACCCGAGAGCCGCCATCGCCGCCAAGCCTCCAGCCGCACCTAGCCACCGATTCCGTTCTCTGTAGACCTCGCTGAAGCCTCCATTGGCATCGCAGCAGGGAGGAGAAGCTCGTCTACCACCACGCCTAGCCAAAGATCGCCGGAGAGTCATGGTCGCTGTCGTTCCGAACATCTCCGCCGCTTCAAGCTCGTCGCCGGTCGCCATTAGCCGCCGTCTATCGTCGCGCTACCCCTTGGTGAGTTCCCCGCGTTGCGCTCGTCCTTGTGGTGCCCTCTGTTCGCGCCGCCGTGCCGTAGGTCGCCGATGACCGTGGGTTGCCATGCCATCGTCGTCGGCGATGACGTCAGTGCAAGGTCAGCGCTTCTCCACCTCGTCAGCCGCCACGTCATCGCCCTATCCCGCATGGCAGCCTGATCTAAACCCTAGATTGGTTTGATCTGTGCCGTCGGATCTTTGTCAAATTCCGGTCAAGATCGATCTCGGCCGTCCATCGCTGTGTACCTGTCGACCATATCGGTGAACCTGGTCTACGGTGGACCAATCCGTGCTGACGCAATAATCATCTTTTCTAATTCAAAATGAATTCATTATTGCGTCATAATTCTAATATAATTTTGGTTAATGGTTATAATGTGTTTAAACTTAGAAAATTCATAAATAATTCATCATAACTCAGATTAATGTGGTTCAAATTGGTAAATTTATATAAAATCAATATCTGTCTATTAAAAATATTCATAAATTATTTCATAAATCTATTTAATCCTTTGTAATCCATTTAATTAGATTAAATCTTATAAGAATCATAACTAATTCATATGAACTTGAAATCTAAATTCAATCTCTACCTATTTATAAACTTTATTTATACTAGTTATTTGGTTTTTATTAGTGTTTTCCTTGTTTTGTGTTTTAGGGTTTAGTTTTTCGTCGTTTCGAAGGATTTTTTGTTCGTTGGAGAAGTTCCTGAAGACGAATTGAAGACACTTGTTTGTAAGGCAAGTCACACAGATCCCAAAGCACCCTTTGAGCATGTTGGTTCTATATTTAAATTCTCTATTTCATTCAAATATACATTTATTTTCGAATGTCATTGGTTGATGTGAGCCCTTTCCCTATGTTATGGCCAAAGATGACTTGATTATCCTATGGATTATAATTTGACTAGTTTGGGCCTTATACATTGGTTCAGCTAGATATTAGATATAATTGTTTAGTCATGGTTAGAAACATTAGCACACTATTAGGATAATTAATGCTTCACTATTCCTTAATGATGGATATTTAATGGTAGCTCACGATGGTTAATCATGATTGGTTAATTAATTGGTCCAACTAAAACATGATTAATGGTGGGTTGTGAGCACATGGTTTTGATCGTCGTGCTCATGACAATTAAGGACCAGTTCGTGAGCTATCTTTATGAAGCATTAACCGTACTAACCACAAGCCAGCGTGGGTAACGGCTGGATATTTGGTGTAGCATGATTCAATGTAAAGTGCCAGACTGTGAAGTGGCGGAGATAAGCCCACGGGGGATCGCTAAGGAGTCCATACCTTGGTTTAAAGGGGTTCACTATGATCCGGGAGCGGTGCACTATATTAAGTTGTGTTATGCTAGGTGTCTTGTCACAGCCCTTTTCCGAGGTATCGTGGTGGTATTAAGGCACATGGTAACATGTGTGGGCTGTGTCTTGTGGGTAAATTTGTACACCTCTAGCCAAAGTAAAACTATTCGAATAGCCGTGCCAGTGGTTATGGGCGAGCCTAATAATGTTTTTCGTGATTAGTTTCACACTATTCATTAATAATAATAATGTGATAAATGGTGATAATTGGTTTAGCTCCTAGTATGAAATGGTTAATTCTTGGTTTGGAGGTTAGGTTTGTGCAACCGGGTATGGTTGTTCATGGATGGTTGGGCCTATGCATCATTGGAGTGTTGTTCAGTGATTGGTTTATATTGTTATTTAATTACTCAACTATTTTACTACTCTCAAATGCTAAATGCTGTCTTTGCAAATGAACTCTATTTATGCCATCCTTTGTTATTCTTGTGCACTTGCATACTTGTTGTGTGGCTTGTTGAGTATTCCATGTACTCACACTTGCAATAATCATCAACCTCAGTTGAAGAAAAAGGATCCAGAAGACCTTTGGCTTAGATCCTAGTTGAGTTGCCTGTGGGAGTGGAGTTGAAGCTTCGCTAGATTTTTCTTTTCCGCTACAGTTTTCTTCGTGGTGAGGACTAAGTGCCTCTATAAGTATTTATCGCATTAGTTTATTTGGTACTGTATATTCAAATTGTCGATTTGTGTACCTCGGCTAATTCCTGGACGAGGGTTTAATGCACAAATTAGTTTGAAAATTACTTGTGAATTTCCGAGCGTGACAAAAACCCTAGGTTTTTGTGAATCTAAGAGATAATTCCGCAGCATATTAATTTATACTCCAGAATTGGGGGCATGTGTTAAGAGCAAAATTTGGTAAAGATATGCCAACAATGGAGTTAGATCCAAGGCGGATTTGAAGGGATAAAGTGGTTACCAAAAACAGATAGCACATCGGCTGAAAGCTGTATAGGCCGATATGGAATCAGACTCGGTCAAGTTTATGCAGGTAACTTGAATCAGACTCGGCCGATACGGATGAACTGGGTTTGTGTTGGTCTCGAAGAAGGGCTCGAAAGTATTTCCAATTAGGAATTGAGTCTAGAAAAGGGAATTATATCTATTAATTAGGAATAAAGATTAGTTATTTCCTTATAAAATGTTGTGGTAAGAGTCCACTTAGGACTTGTTTGTTTAGGCAAGTTGTGAATAGTGTCTTGTACGGACAAGATTTGTATGTACGGGTATAAATATAAGCCCAAGGTCTTCTAAAAAACAACAACAGTTCAATAACACTTTCGGCGCATTGCCACAATTTTCTTCTTACTTTCGACGAGTTCTTGCTTCGAGTTGGGTTGCATCGTTTCAAGCTTCAACTGGAGGTATGGCTTGTTAATTATCACATAACTTAGCTAATCTAAATCGATGACTCGATTCACTTATATCAGCCAAACCTTGCTCAAGGTTTTGTCGGTATCGACTGAATCGTTTCATTGGCTTAGATTAACTAAAGTACCCACCACCCTGAAAAACATACAAAAGCTTGATTGTCTAGATGTTATGTTTCTTTTTATACTTTGTGTTGTATCAGCCTTAGTCATAATTAGAACCATAATCTTTAGCTTGCTTATTATATGTCAACAAGGGTAGAATCGGAGTTTCAGCCGATCTTACCTGATATAACTGTTTAGCCTTGCTTAAATGTCCAAAATCATGTTTTTCATGTTATATTTGCTCCTTATGCAAGGATATCACGCTAGATAAATACATCAAGCTTGTCTCGATATATTTACCTAGATTGATATTCTTGCATAAGGCTGTATCGAGGTATTAGCCGATACAATATTTATTTTAACCTAAGTATGGTATCATCGGCTATCATTTAATCAAACATATTCTTTGCTCATAGATTACATGTTTGACTATATTTATGGCCAATGGAATATTCCCTTAGCATCTCCACTCTCTCAAGTCATCTCCACACTACAAATAGTCCCTCCACGACTCACTCTCACTTGCACAACAAAGTGGAGTACAACTCACTTATATACTTAGGCAATGCTTTAGTAGAGTAGGAAGAGAGTGAGGGGAAGCTCCGAAAAGAGTGCCCCAAATGTTGGAGTTATCTCCGGGAAATTCAAAGGAGTGCCGGAGATGTCGACATTCTTCCAAGGAAGTTCCAGAGGAGTGCCGGAGATGTCGGCACTCTCTCCGATCTTGTACCTCAACAGATGCTTCTTTTATTAGTAAGTATTCGTGACCTCCTTTGGTATTTACTTTTCTTATTTAAGTAAGATATATTCTCATCATTGCGGGTTCATCGCTCTACTTAGGTAGAGTACCTTTGTCTTAAGCTAGTACCGAGATTAGGGTAGTAATCAATAGCATAGACGTCTAGGCTAGAGGTTACCTTTGTTTGTTGTGTCTCGATTTGTTGTAGAGTTAGGCGGCATGTGGTGACAGACCTATTTGTCCTTTGTAATCCTCCACGCTCCAGTACATCATAGAGTTGTAGTTTGGAGTCTCCTTGGTAGAGCAGGGGTAAGCTGGTGCCTAAAGCAATTGATGGAGTTTCACCTTAACTTAATTAAGATACTTAATCCATAGGTATCCATTCCATCCTAAGCCTACCATTTAGTTGTTTTCCTTGGATAAATCCTGTTTTTAGATTATACACACACGTTCCCTGTGTGTACGATACCCTAGCATACTCTTGGATGAAGGGTACAACGGTATCTGTGCGCTTGCAGATTATTCTGTGTTTGTAATAAATACCAACAAGTTTTCTGGCGCCGTTGTCAAGGAACGGTTATTGTATCATCTTCGAACCCGATTCATCCTCGTATCTTTTTTTCTTTCTATTTCTTCCTTTCTCTTCCTACCTACCACGGAGTTGCCTTCTATTCAAAACCTTTCCGCTTCGAAGGACGAGTTCTTTGAGCCACTAGCTTTTGAAAACCCACTCTCACATCTGGCTTTGCACTCTGTCCTGGCTTTATAGCCATGGTTTGGGAGCAATCCTTTTTGCACCATTAGAAAGATGCACGGTGAATGGGGGGAACTCAAAAGCAGGTTCTATCTTGCTTTCTTCCTGTTAACCCATGATGTCTAACTATGGATGGATATTCTTGACTTTTAACAGAGCGAGAAGGAGTCTGCCACGTATCTCAATCTCCCCGTTGTAGGCTCGTTTGCACGGCAGAAAGTAAGGATTGTATCCTAGAGAACACCTCCCTCATCCATTGTGAAACCCTCCAGAAAGTCAAGCATACCCTTGAGGAGTCCTCAATTGTTGAAATTTGAGCCTATACCTTCCACATCAGAAAACTTAACCTTTGAGCCCTCACCCGAACCTCGGGAACCGGAGGATAAAGAAATTCAACCTCCAGAGATCCCTTTCCAGTTCGAGGATGACCTTTTTGAAGACCATGGAAGCACCTCAAGCTATTCCTATCAAAACAGACCACCTATCCCGTGTATTTTCCCTAAGTTGGTCGAGGAAAATTTCCTCAAAGAGATGATGAGGGAATCAACTATCATCATCAGCATGAGTAATTAAGGGAGGTGGAGCTTTCTTCCGAAGCAATTTGGATTAGCTCCCCGTCCTTATCTATTCAACGTTTCGTGAGAGAGGCCATGGTGAACGTTCTCTATAATCCCACTGTTGGTGCTGACATTATATCTGCAACCTTTGCATTAAATTGCTTAGGGGACGAACCATTGATGCCAATAAACAAAACCTTCCGGAGTTCCTCACGTTCTATGATAGAAGTATATCAAAACCTTCTGGAGTTCCTCACATTCTATGATAGAAGTATATGGGATTCCACGTGGAGTGCCTTTAAGGCACAAGAATGTCAAAGCCCTCCTAGAATTCCACGTGTTCGAAGTCTCTGACTTCAATCTTCTTATCGGCCATCCCCTAGAAAAGTTTCTTCTATATGTGCCCAGAAGAGAGACATGACAGTCGTTGAAAACTACAAAAACGAGTTGATCCCACACTGAACCGTCACGGGATGGATGATGTGCATTGACTACAGGAAGCTCAATAAGGCAACAAGGAAAGATCATTTCTTGTTGCCCTTCATTGATGAAATATTGGAGCAGCTTGCAAATCACTCCTTCTCATGTTTCCTTGATGAGTATTCTAGTTATCATCAAATTCTCATCCATCCTAATGATCAAAGCAGGACCACATTCGCATATCTTAATGGAACTCATGCTTACTGACGAATGACGTTCGGGTTGTGTAATGCATCCGCGTCATTCTGAAGGTGCATGATGTCTATTCTCTCTAGAATGATCAATTCAATCATTGTCTTGAGAATTTAGATAAGGTTTTGCAATGTGTCAAGAAAAGGACTTGGTACTTATTTGGGAAAGTGTCACTTCATGGTCCGTGAAGTTATAGTCCTAGAATGCTGAAAGAGGAGTAGAGGTGGATAAAAAAAATTAAAGTAATTCAACAAGCTTCCACCTCTTACCAAAGTTAAGGGAGTCCATAGCTTCTTAGGTCATGCAGGGTTCTGCCGGCGCTTCATTAAAGATTTCTCTTTAGTGCTAGACCCCCTAACTTGCCTATTAGCTAAAGATGCCCCCTTTTACTTTGTTCCTGAGTGCTTAAGGATTATTTAATATCTCAAAGAAAGCACTCATCTCAGCACCAATCATTCAACCCCCGATGCTATCATTTGAAACCATGTGCAATGCTAGTGTTCATGCTTTTAGGATCATTCTTAAAGTAAGAAACACTATGTTATCGCATATACTAGTAAAACGTTGACTGGAGCTCAGTTAAACACATTGCAACATGTGAAAAAGAGCTCCTTGTCGTTGTTTCTGCTTTTGATAAAGTCAGATCTTACTTAGTCAGAGCAAAAGCTATCGTTTATCATGCTACATTAAAGTATTTGCTCGCTAAGAAAGATGTAAAACCTCGACTAATCAAATGGGTACTTCTACTCAAGTTTGATTTTGAAATTGAAGATAATGAGTAGAAAATTATGTAGCGGGTCATTTGTCGTGCACGCAATTCACTAACATGCAGGAACTGCCGATAAATGACTTCCTACGGGATGACATGCTACCGAAGGTGACAGACTGCAACCCTTGAGTTTGCACGGACGGTCTACTAAGAAGAGGTACAACTGAAGACATCCAGAGATATCATACAGCATCATTTTCAGTAGTCGTCGGCTATATGTCTAAGTGGGTAGAAGCAATGTCATGTCGAGCCGCTGATGCTAAGCATACCTGACGGATGTTCCATGTCTTGGAACACATCATATGGTAAAAAGTGATAGGGTCTCTTCGCAGAGACCTTCCAAAACTTCTTACGGGAGCTCGGCGCACAGCACAACATTGCAAAGGCACATTGGACATATGGGACAACATGTCACTACAAACAGGTAAGAAAGGTGAGTATCTCTTCTACTTTTACCCATGAAGAAATGATCCATGGGTGGCGCTACCACCTCCCAGCCTTCGCGCTCACAGTCCCTAGGTGAACTCAAGGTAAGTTTCGTTTCAATTGAATAAAATAAACTGACTCTCTGGCTTGCAACCGGTTGAGTCCCTTTTGTTTTCATTTTTTATTTTTTAATGAGCAACCCAGGTACAAGAACAAGTGTGGGGGAGATCTCGCATGCTTCATGTCACATACACGATCGAGATCACCCACCTTTGCACCGCACCATGACTCCGGAACCAACATGAGATGGAGCAAAATGACTGGAACTAGGGGAAGGCTCGGGCGAACCACCCCTAAACCTCTTTATCTTCCACTTCATACAAGAGCATGGTTTGCGCGTCTTTCCTTGAACCTCCCTGAATTTGAGTTTAATCGATTCTCACCATAGAAAATATCTAAAAAAAATTTAAACTCAAGATTAAAATGAACTTGGATGCTTCAGCTAGAGTATATGATTCTCCTGAAAATGACTTCCATTTTCTTTATTCCTCGCATGTTACTTGTTGCTTGTGAACACATATCTAAATGAACACATGTCATCTAAGTAATTGATGAATGAGAGATAGCCTAATGAAAGGAACTTTACTCCTCTCTGTTGAGTCCTTGGGAATTTTTAAGAAAAATGGTATAACTTTATACACTCCCCATTGATATCTTATTCCCACCAAAGCCATATATTGATCATATTGCAAAACTTATACATATGCCGCTTGTTATCATTTTGAGTCCGGTCAAATTGTTGAGACCCTTGTGCTTTCATGATCAAGATCAC
Source organism: Oryza officinalis (assembly GCA_008326285.1). Taxonomy (NCBI): domain Eukaryota; kingdom Viridiplantae; phylum Streptophyta; class Magnoliopsida; order Poales; family Poaceae; genus Oryza; species Oryza officinalis. The sequence goes on along the minus strand of BDMV01000012.1, from coordinate 20,930,761 downwards.
GTACACCCACCAAGTTTGCTCTTCCTCTACACTAGAGGTTAGTAACACATAAACCTTCCACCCACCATATATTGCTTACCCTCTATACTGGAGGATTGGCAAAATATTTCATCCACCACCATATGCTAAACATCTACGCTGGAAGTCGGCATACATTATCCATCCACCAAATAAAGACTCCACATGATTATGAATCTCCCTCCAACTATCCATGCCAAATGAGATATGAGATAAAAAAATGATGTTGAAAAAAATGCTCACAAGAGAAGGATAAAATATTCTTGAGCATGATGAAAAAAAGGAAGAGAAAAAATACATATATGTAAAAAAAAATATAGCCATGTTCTTCAAATAAAGTGCATGAAAGAGGATCATACAAAAATGAGTATCATCCCATCTTCCACCTTTACATATACACATTCATTTCCTACACACATGTGCACATCTTGATCATATGTGTATGATTAGTTATCTTCTTGGATCCACTTTTTGACTTTCCAATATATCTGATGCAAGTATGTCATTCCTTTTCCCTACCCTAAGCTCCGCACAAGCCTTATTAGAAAGGTAAGGTAAAAAAAAGGCAAAATCAATGCCTTGGTGAGGAATCATACACATTAAGCGATCCGAGAGAATCAATTGAGGAGTAAGATAAAGTTATGTTTTTATGAGCAAAATAAAAAACCCAAGATACTCATCAGAAGGAGTGGAGGCAACTGGAATCAAGGCTGTTCCATTCTTCAATCACCCAAGATGGCATGGTAGACACTTCAAGATTCACAAGTATAGGTATGGCTTAGAATAACTATTATGCATGTATTATTACAAAGGAATTCATTACTTTTTTGTTATCCATTTTCTTTACTCAGGGACGAGTAAAGGCTAAGTGTGGGAGTGTTGTTGACGGTCCTTAAGTACTAAATCCAACTGTTAATTCCTACATAAAAGCAATTGAAAGAATATAAAATGAAATACCAAACTAAGAAGTAGTGGTTGTTACTAACCATTTCCAAAAGTCTTGGTGAATATTTATAAGCAGGTAAATTATGAACGAAAACCACCCACCATGCGATGAAATATACCTGTGACCAATCAAACACGAGTACACGGATTGGAGGGCCCACAAACTAGAGTAAAACTAACATATTTGAGGCCAATCACTATGCACCGTCATGAGGGCCCACCAGGTAGTGACCCATTCGAAAGGCGTTAGGGAGCTTGACCAGGGTTTGGCCGAACTAGGGGTGGCTCCCCTCGTGCCCAGCTTCCGCGTGGCGATGGTTATCTCAATCCTGAAGTCAGTGGCGCAAGGCTTAAGGCAGGAAACCGCCATCTAATGACGGTTGGAGGACACATGGAGGCTTGAGAGGAGTTGGACGAGAATATTTCCTTAGCATCTCCACTCTCTCAAGTCATCTCCACATTATAAATAGCCCCTCCACTCCTCACTCTCACTTACACAACAAAGTGGAGTACAACTCACTTATATACTTAGGCAATGCTCTAGTAGAGTAGGAAGAGAGTGAGGAGAAGCTCTGAAAGGAGTGCCCCAAATGTTGGAGTTATCTCCGAGAGTTCCAGAGGAGTGCCGGAGATGTCGGCATTCTTCCAAGGGAGTTCTGGAGGAGTGCCAGAGATGTCGGCATTCTCTCCGATCTTATACCTCAACAGATGCTTCTTTTATAAGTAAGTATTCGTGATCTCCTTTGGTATTTACTTTTCTTATTTAAGTAAGATATATTCTCATCATTACGGGTTCATCTCTCTGCTTAGGTAGAATACCTTAGTCTTAAGCTGGTACCGAGATTAGGGTAGTAATCAATAGCATAGACACGACGCATAGTACCGGCCCCCGGCTTTGTACACCAAAAACCTCATGTGTTTACAATACCATTCCCTGGATCAGTAGATGATACACACATGGGAAAGTTGCATATCACAAAACTGACATCGTTATAAAGGTCAATACATTAATAATACATGGGTTACCCGAGTGGGGCCCAAATAGACCAAACATGGTCAATTACAATACCAAATACTAAAAGAGGTAGATAAGGTAGCGGAAGCGAAGCAATGGTGGTCCATCTTATTCCACAGGCAACGACTGGTGAACCTAGGTCCCTACTCCACCGCCTTCGACACCTCCTCGTCAGCATAACACACATACGGGTCGGCTCCAACACCTTCTTCTAAAAAAATATTGATTAAGCAAGGGTGAGTACCAACTATACTCAACAAGCCACCACTACGGAATGCATTTAGTATATAGGGGGGGTTCAAGGATGGCTTGGTTTATTTGCATAAAGCTAAATTTCACAAATCATTTCACAAACCTATGACTTAGCAGTTTTAACTGAAAACAACGTTGAGTTAAAGTTGTCGTTAACCATCGAGGGTTCATCCACTTTTCCCAAGCCTCGCTTGGTCCGGTTTACCCTCGCCTTTAGTTTCCCACCTTTTTCACCATTTCGACCTTCCCACATATCGGGCAAGGTCACACCTTCCTTTCCAAACCTAATCTAAGCAAGACTAAAACTTATGAGGCTAGTCAAGAGTAGTCCAAGTCCCGGCTCTCAATTAACCGCGAGCATAGCTATTCGAATAGATTTATTTACTCACAATGCAGTGGATGTACGCTTTACCCGCACTCCGCGACTTTGCCCAACACATGAGACCCGTCACGGCCTAGTCTTTCAGGTCCCACCCAGCGGCGATACCTACCCCATGAACTTGTGCCCCCATTATACTGCCTGGCTTCGCAAACCAGCAGTGAGGGGAGCTCTGGCATTTCTGGGGTTTCAAAGGAAAGAAGTGTACGGCACAACTGATCAAATTTTAGTTCACTTAACCACGCCTCGCGTGGGCGTCACGTCGCACGTGACCTACTTACTATGGTTTGAACCACAACATGACAAAGGTACCACCCCTTCTGGGAATATGCGATCGTAACTCAATTTGTTTCCTAAATAGCTTCTTGACTCGGTCCTTAACTGACCAAGCTTGGCAGAACGGCCCTTATTCTATTCGTGTCGCCCCAGTCGAAATTATTTTCTTTTATTAAGTTTTGGGTTTTCACAAAGGTTTTGAATTGCGAGTGGAGCTCATGTCTCCACCCGTCTTCCGACAATCCCTCATAACGAGTGATCACTGTATTCACATCCATATATCAAGCATGGAGTGTATATTCGTCTAAACATGCAATGCTAAGCAGTGTCAATAATTGACCATGCATAAATAATAGACTCAAGCAACAAGGATATATGGGTAACAATTTCAAGGATGGCTTACAAACAAGTTTAGGTACGCATTTTCATAAGTAGCATGTAGTTTTATTTGCAATCAATGCAAGGCAAACAAGTTTAGGTACGCATTTTCATAAGTAGCATGCAGTTTTATTTGCAATCAATGCATTTAAAAAAATGGGATCAACATGCTCAAGGAGGGGAGTGCAGTGACTTGCCGTGCTCAGTCAACGGCTCCTCATCGACTGTTGCGGCTTCGTCTTCACAAATGTAACCTGCTCGACGAATGACGGGTCAAAAGTCGGCTTTTCTATTTTAACGGAAGGAGGCAAAAATCTAGAACAGGGATAAAAATGCAAAACCAGTGCCATTGGGTAGATTTTAATTTTAAAAGAATTTTGGTGAAAGTTTCATCAAAAACCGATTTAAAATGAGAGAGTTATGGCCTTTCAAAGATTCAAATCTGAATTAAATCAAATTAATTGGAAAACTCTACTGTTCTGCCATTTACTCACAGTTTGGGAATTATTTTTGTATAGCAAAATTTTTTTGTTTCCCTGACAGTCTTTTCTTTTTAATCACTTATTTTTCTAAAGGAAAACAATGAGTCAATGACATGTGGGGCCAAGCTCAACCTTTGACTGGGTCAAATTGACTATCAAAATGACCTTGGGCCCACATGTCAGTGTCACAGATTTTAAACAAAGGTTTTAATACTTGTCTTAATAAGTGGGGCCCACATGTCAGTCTAATAGATTAAAAACTTTATTAAGCTAATTACCTTCATTAATTTTCAATCAAAAATCAAAGAGATGGGGCCCACATGTCAGTCTCTCTCTTCTTTCTTTCCTTTCTCTGCTTCTTTCGCTCGCGCACACGGGCACGGAGCCACCGGCGCTAGGGCTCGCTGGGCCGGAGGTCGGGGCGGCCGGCGAGGGGAGGACCCTAAGGACCTTGTTCACCCCTCGGAGGAGGCGCAGCGATTGAGGGGGCGTGTGGAGGCGGAGGAAGCTGGGTGCGGCGGTTGCAGCCTTCGGGTTGGAGGCGTGCCGACGAAGCGGCTGCTGGCCAGTGGGAAGGAGGCCGGCGGTGGGTTTCTAGGGTACGAGGGAGGCTCGTCAAAGCACGCGTGAAGGCGGCCGATGGCTGGGTTGGGCGACGGAGGTGGGGGCTCGAGGCGGCCCATGGCGGCGGCCGGAGCTCACTCCTCGGTGAAATTCGCCGGAACCGAGGCACAATCGGCCGGTTTGTGGCTCCGGGGAGCTTCGCCGGTTCTATGGGAAGCGATTCCCCCGCTCAGTTTGGCCGGAGGTGGCGGCTAGGGGCACGGCCGGAGGTGGCCTCGCGTTGAACGCAGTGGCATGGGCACGGTGCCGACGATGTTGCGCATTCAAGGGCGGAGGGAGGGGAGACAACGACGGTCGGATTCCTCACCTTGTGGTAGTCGAGAAGCGGCACACCGGGCGGTGACAACGGCAAAGCGACGGTCGGCGAGGTACAGCATGGGGAAGGCTGGGCTCGTGGATCGTCCATGGTACCGACGACAGCGTTCGCGTGCGGTTCGTCCTTGTGCGCTCGGCGGTAGCACGTCAGCGAATCGTGTACGGTTTGTCCTCGACCGCGGCCCGTCCTCGCGCTCGCGGTTCCTCCGCACGCAAGGTGCTCGTCTGGGCATGGGTGTTTGTCTGTGGCCCGGTGCGGGTGGGCGATGTGGAAGGGCGGCTAGAGGGGGGCGCGAGCATAGCGGTGAGGTGAACGGTGAGGTGACCGACGCGCAAGGGGATGGCAAGGACGAGGTGGAGGCGAGGCGCACACGGGTGGAGGGAAAAAGGGAGGGAGGCAACCGGGCGGGGCGGTTCTTATGGCGCAACGCGCTTCTTGCTGGGATGGCATGGCGGATGTACTAGTAAAGATATATCTTTCCTTCTTTTCCAAGACACAAGCTTATCACCAAATACCAAATGTCAATAGAAGACGGCCACGACGCTTATTTTCAATGGCAAGTCTTAGGCGTTCCCAAAAAATTTTTTCAAACTTTTAACTTTTCCGTTACATCAAATGTTTGGACATATGTATGAAGCATCAAATGTGGACGAAAAAAAAAACCAATTGCACAGTTCGACTGTAAATTGCGAGATGGATCTTTTGAGCCTAATTACGTCATGATTAGCCATAAGTGCTACAGTAATCCACATGTGCTAATGATGACTTAATTAGGCTCAAAAGATTCGTCTCGCAGTTTACAATCGGAATCTGTAATTTGTTTTGTTATTAGTTGACGTTTAATACTTCAAATGTGTGTCCGTATATCTGATGTGATGTTTTTGCCAAAAAAATTTTGCAACTAAACACGGCCTTAGATGATATAGATGGTACTAAAAAGTTTCAGTCCCTGTCACATCGAATGTTTGTACACTAATTAGAAGTATTAAACGTAGACTAAAAATAAAACCCATTTTATAACCATGGACTAATTTACGAGATGAATCTATTGAGCCTAATTAATTCATGATTAACCTATGTGATGCTACAGTAAACATGTGCTAATTATAGATTAATTAGGCTTAAAAAATTTGCCTCGCAAATTAGCACTCATTTATGCAATTAGTTTTATTATTGATCTATATTTAATACTCTTAATTAACACTCAAACATTCGATGTGACATGAACTAAAATTTAAGTCTCTAATCTAAACACCCCCGTAGGCTTTTCTTATCCTGGCCAACCACAAAGTACGCATCTCATGTGCAAAGAGACGACGATCTTCCGTCATAGACTATAATAAATGGACCGATCACCAGTTTATTGGCTTGTTCATTCACTCGCGGGGTAAGGAGGCAGTGACTAGCATTTGAACTGCTCTTTGAACAATAAAGAAAGAGCTTGCCAAGGAAGCGAGAGCATAGTGAGGTCGTGGAAAGTCGTCGACCTCCATTAAAGTGGCATGGGTTCGTCCTTTCGCCCTGTGGCTTGGAGCGGCGCGGGTGAGCTCGGCTTACCCCTTTCAGTGTGGATGCACGACCGCGGGCGACGAGCAAACGCGTAGTGGCGCACTAGACCTAGCCTAGCAAAGGTTTGGCGCGGACGTCGGGACGAAAAGGCAGGGGCCGCATGGTGCGAGGTGGCGGCGTGCAGTGGCTTGGACGATGCCGGTCGCGGAACGGTGCGCCTCTGCCGTTGACGTGTGCAGTACGGGGGCGGGGCCGAGCGTGAACAAGCGACGCGGCGTCCGTCTCTTGTCGCAGCATGAAAGCGGAGAGCAGATAGCTTGGTGCGACGCACGAAGGAACACGAGGCATTGGCGTTTGCGCCACACCCATCTTGTCACGTAGCTTCATCGAGCGGGTGCGCAGCGCGTCGCACGGGACGAACAGGCCAGCGGCGCACGGGAAGAGCAGGGGTGCGGCGTGGCTTGGGCAGCTCGCTAGGGTTTGGTGACGGCGCGATGATCGACGGCGGCGTCGGGCCACGACAAGCGGGGTGGAGCTCACTGGCGAGTGGAGCATCGTCCGGGTTGCTTGGACTCCGGAAGCGGCGGTGATGGTGAGCGAAGGCGGTGAGCAGCGGCGACGGCAGCGCAACTTTGACAGGAGGAAGGGGAACGAGCTGGAGTGTTGGAAACGAGCCCTCAGTTCTCTCTTTCTCTCACGCCGAACAGAGGTAGAAGATGAACAGTGGATATGTAAGAACTTGACGACGAACGCCTCGGCCGCCACACAGCCTGTATGTTGGCTTGCTATTCAACTCAATGGACTCAAACTACAGCTACACAAGGATAACATGGCCATATATAGACCCAGCGGCATCACAGCGCCCACACGATCCACCATGGCGAGCTTGACGCGCACGGACGCATCATCTCCGGCTGACCCGGCCTCCCCCTGCGTACGAGCCACGAACTCCTCCGCACCACCCGGTCTTCACCTCCACTCGTACACCTGATCGTGATCCTTCCGCTTTTGACGCCTCGGCCAACGACTCTGATCATCCCTACTGTTACAACTCTAACAACCTGCAAGTGCACGACGTGATCATCACGGACACGACGCGAGCCCGCACACGCGCCGTCCGACTCGTCCTGTGCGATGCGCTCCAACACGCGTGCACACACACAGACGTAAGCCATCGCACACGAGCACGTCCTCATGCACTTGCAACACCACTGACTAACTGGACCTAGACGACAGATCGACCCTAGCTACCATGAACATGCGCACACACAGACGTACATGGCGCACACACTGCGCGCGCACCACACACACGACATGGACACAGACATGCACCACGGCCATGAACACCATGGCGTGGTTTATTCCAACATGGAGGTGGTGGCCGGGTCGGCTTGGTGGCTCGACGGCTTGCCAGGCCGGCTCGGTCGCATGGGCCGCCAGGTTGGGCTGCCCTGGTGGTCTGGATTAGGAGGAGTGAAGGGAAAAAGAAAAAAAAAAGGAAGGAGTAGAGGGGACCTAAATTACACTTGGTAGGTTTGGGTCTGAAGGCTTGGTGGGCTGGGCCTGCCAGGGGAAAAGTAGACTTTTGCTTTAGGTTTTGCCAAAACAATCTCTTTAAGGAATTTAGTTTCCAAAAAGGTTTTTCATAAAATAACCATTAGTTTCTCACGTTTGCAAAAGAATTCCTTAAAGGAATGTTAACCCAACAAGGGCTTTTAAGGAAATAATTAGCATTTACCTTTATTTGTATAACATTTTCTTAAATCATATTATTTCATAATCATGGTTCTTTAATAAATATTATTATAAATTCATAAATGAATTTAGACTCCCAATTTAATTCTCTTTTTACATTATTTTGGCACTGGCACAACGGGAAAAGGAAAAGAAATCCAATAAATCCTAGCATAAGGAATTTTGAAAAAGATTTTTGATTATTTCAGATTTTTGTTCCGTATTTTAAATTCGAGAATTTCGGGGCGTTACATCTAGGCTGGAGGTTACATTTGTTTGTTGTGTCTCCACAAAGTTGTAGAGGTAGGCGGCAAGTGGTGACAGCTTTGTTTGTCCTATGTAATCCTCCATATTCGGGTACATCATAGAGCTGTAGGTCGAAGTCTCCTTGGCAGAGCAGGGGTAAGCTGGTGTCCGAAACAATTGATAGAGTTTTACCTTAACTTAATTAAGATAATTAACCCACAGAAATCCTCTTCATCCTAAGACTACCATTTAGTTGTTATTTTTGGATAAATCCTGTTCTTAGATTATACACACATGTTTCCTGTGGATACTATACCCTGGAATACTCTTGGGTGAAGGCTACAACTGCATCCGTGCGCTTGCAGATTATTCTGTGTTCGTAATAAATAACAACAGTAGCTTGGTGATTTTAGGTGACGTGCTAATGCCGGAGATTGATTTCATCAAACTTGTCGAGATTGATCTCAGCGACGTCAAAGATTAATTCCATCACACTTGTCGACAGAGAAATCGGCGTCACTCCTACCTGGCGCGTCAACTGTCGATTCTAGAAATCGGCAATGATAAAAGGGGTAGTGCATGAGACCTAAAAGTAGATGGATATGGAGATAAGAGTTTAGACAGGTTTAGGCCCTCTTGATGAGAGGTAATACTCTACTTCTGTTTGGGAATTGTATCCGTCGGATATTGTATTGATCTAACAATCTAATTATGCTTATGTCTTTAGAGGGTTTCTGTACACCTTATATATGTTGGAGGGCAGGGTTAAAAAAAGGAATACATAGCCGGACATTATATTAGTTTTCTAATCTATTACATGGTATTATTTAACTAGGACTTTAGGCTCTGCAATAGAACACAAGACAACACTATGACTAAGTCATACTCTTTTATATAATACATAGATCCGACCCACCTTTATCTCTAATCGAATATATAGGTCATGTGGGTACCGGCACCCATATCCTTCACAAGTTATTTAATTTCAAACTAAAATGCTGGAAGATAACGATGGGTGGAACTATACTGCTAAAAGGTTTCCTCACGGAACTGGTCCAACTTCGAAGTACATCTCAAACCCACCACAAGTTCGTTCCAGTATAAAGCATGTTAGATGATGCTTGAAGCGTAAACTGTTCGTCAGGAGGTAAACCATACATGTTGGTGCGTAGGCGGAGTGTCAGGCATAAATCGTGCAAGTCTTCTCGGTAAAAAACTTTCAGATAGAACTATTATATAATTATAGTGTGATTATGTTGTAACTAAATAAAATTTTTTGCCAGTTTTTAGGAAAACCGTTAAACTATATGCCCGTAATATTGCTTAGCAGAACACATTATGTGCTAATTTTGTATATATTTAACAGACGCTATTTGTCAGTGAAGATTACACTGACACAATTCGACACTATATGTGGCCCGTGCCGATAGATTAATACAGTAAGCAATCTTGGAGCATATGGTGTAGTGCCAGAATTGTTATGATTGGTTGTTTAGATAAAATAAATTTCAGTTTTGCTATTTGTCAGTTGACTGATATTTGATAGTTGTGTCATTCGATTTTCAGAGCCGTCAACGTTGCTCCAAGATGCAGTGGCAAATATAGAACAAAATTATCGGAGATCCAATACATAGTAATTATTTAATTATTAGCTGGTATATTAATTAAAATAGCATATTTTAGTTAGGATTGGATAAATTAGCTGGGGTCCTGTGAACCTGGGTAATTGAACGTGAGAACGCCATTGCCAAGATGCGTGCGTCGGGGTCAGGTCGGGCTGGAGTGAAGCGTGCCCACGCGTCTCTTTGGGCCTCTGATCCAGCTAGAAGACCTACTAGCCCTCTTGGGATTTTTCCCAAGGCCAGCTTTATTTTTTATTTTTTTATTTCAACGATTTTCTAGATCAGACAAAGCGTGCGAGAAGGCGATCCAAATCGATTACTTGGTTTTGCCGGTGTTTTGGAGCGATGGCGGCGACGTTGGCAGAGCAGGAGGACGGCTTGCTGATCTGCAGGTTTGAGCCTCTTCATAACTTGAAGTGCTAAAATATTACTGGCTGAAATTGATCATAAATAACATAACTACTGAAATATTAGCTCACAAATCTAGACTTTGAATTTCTTTTGTTTTTATCATATTCGTATTAGTCACTTTATAAATTTTGCAAAAAAAAGTGGTTTTGTGTGTCCCATGTGTAATTTTATTAGGAAATTTTTAAGTGTAGTGAGTAGTTGGGTTAGCAATCTGTTTTGTTAGTTTTATATTTTGTTAGAAATAATTCTCTCATGTGGGTAGCAAGCTAAAGAGGTTCATAGTTCTAAATAGCATTTAGTTTTATCAGAAATAGTTTTTGTAAACTTTTACTAGCAGCTACTAATTTTGTTGATTCTGTGAGGACCTCCTCACGGTTCAGTACAGGGTAAGGAAACAGGACAGGACATTTCGAAAAACATGGCTAGACAATCTCATGTAAATTTTTCTTTTTTAATTTTGTATATAACTCTGTAAAATTTTCTTTTTTGTTACATTTGTGTTTGTCTTTCTATCATTTTTTATCATTTTTTGTATACTAAAAATATTTTTTTGTGTGTCCCATTTATAATTGCCAGCATATTTTGTCATTTGTGTTTTGTATGATTTGTTTCCATTTTAACTACTCTGTGTTTTGTCAGCATGTTTTGTCATATTTGTGTTTATTTTTTCAGTTTTTTAAATTTTGCTCCATATTAATCAGGCTGATGTGCTATCAATTAGGCAAGATTAAATGGCTCATGTCACGCAATTTTGTAGGAGAACTTAGGTACTTGAAGTTACCAAGCAATTTTTTTCTCAGATCTAAATGTCAGGCAATTAGGTAATTTTTAAATGTCGTGGTGCTTTGGCTTATTTTCTTCGTCCTCTCCATTTTTCATAATATTCTACATCTCCCCCTTCTTGCTACCTATCCCAAAGTCTATTCTCCTCCAATCTCTCAAATTGCTCGTCTTTACGGTGTTAGAGAATGTCATAGCTAGCCTGCCGAGCCTAGGACAAACTGGCGCATGTTCATCCTGACGGGGTCCTTCCTGAGAGTTCGTTCGGCGGCATCTACCTCTCCTGCGGCGGCGCATCTCCGGGTGCCGCTACAGGTTACACATAGCATGCTCAAGGTGTGGCGACGCGATTTGGTGCCAACACACTTTTTTGGCAACTCCGCTGGAAAACGATTTCGGTTGCTATAGCCGAAACCCTAATTCTTCACCATGGGCACTCACACCGATATTGATCAAGACAATATCATAATCGTGGATTATGGAGAGTTGCGGAAGCCGATCGTTAGAAACTTGAAGCTCACTTTGAAGAATTGCGGCGGATGATGGTTAGACCGAAAGCATTGTCCAGTCAGACTGGTGTAATACCGATAGTTAGACCGGAAGTAGCAACCGTTCAGAGGGGAGGAGGAGGGGGCACCGCTAGTCATACCTCTTCCGACGAGTGTTGTAGGATTGGCTCCTCTTTTAGCCGTTCCTATTTATTCTATGGCCAACAGCTATGTTCCCGAACAAGCTTTAGCACCCCATGTTGTCGTTGCCCCTAATCTTTTCATTAGAGTACTCCAAAATTCAGGCATGTCAAATCCTGTAGTTAATGGACCACGTGCAAAACCTAAAAGTCTTAGTGATGAAATTGTCGAAGTTGTCAAAAATTGCTCTGTAGTATAAGAAGAAAAGTGGTTGGTTTCAGACTATCAATCGCTTGTCGATCTGCTACATATAATTATTTAACCTATAGGTTCTATCGGGATGGAAGCAAAATTAGATCGCAGTATCAAACATATATGATATATTCCATGTCAATGTATGCCTTTGAAGAGACCAATTTGATTAGTGGAGCAGAAGAGACCAATTTGATTAGTGGAGCAAAACTTCCTAGCTATTGTATTTCACAAAAAACTGATATAACCCGAATGAAACTTCTGGCTCAAATATCTTAGAAAAGAAAAGGTTCCAAGCTCAAATACCAAAAGCGTGAAACCAGATGGAGGATATATGATCTATTTATTGTGTTAAACAAAGAGCTTGCCTTGACATACCACCCTTGTTCAGAATACTTACAAATACTTCATTGCAAACAACTACTCTCAGATATATGATTTTTGCATCAGATGGTTGCAAGATCCAAAAATCAAATCGTGCTAAGCCAAACCAAAGCATAGAAGCACAAGATTGCATAAAAATCATGACTGATTTCACAAAGTAAAAATCTGCTAGATAATATCTAGCAGTTTCAAACATCTAAATATGGTTTCAGACATAAAAACAAAGGAATATTACGAGCTAAATATACCATTTAAAATTTCACAAGCTTTCTGATGCCCCATGACCTTATCCCTTTGCTATCTATCCTCACGGTTCCTCTGCAAACCATGGATTAAGCTGCACTGCCAGCAAGTAGAAATACTTGCAGCCATGCAACAGAGTAGGTAGGATAATATCTCAATTCATTTCTCAAATTGGATACTTCCCATAATAAAAACAGGAAGTTGGACTAAAACAAACATATCTCAGAAGTAAAACATATATACATGGTTAGCAGGGAGAGGCACTGTATTGGTTGCAGTAGATGTCATGAACTCCTGACTGAACCTGATCATTGCATTATCCACTCTTTCATAGTACATAATAAAAAACAAAATAGACTGCATTCTTTGAAAAGCCGTTCAGTGCATAGGAAAGAACAAGCATAAATTGAGCACACGGTACTTTTTGAATTTGAAAAGCACACTATGTACGAAAATTAAAATCAGACCACAAAGATGGTAGGGCCAAAAATAGAAATAATACTTAGAGTTGAGAAAGGTCAAAGGTAGTTTATACAGAGAGCCCTCCTAGAACTGCAGCATTTTGGGGATATCTCAATTGACTCCAAAGTCAGACAGAGGATTGGAAGCAACTCTTCACGACTTTGCTGTTCTTTTCAACCCTTCAATCCAATCTTTCATCAAATCAGTCAAAATTATGAACCCAACCAAATAAAAAAATGAATTAGTACATAGTGACCAAAAATAGCTAACCCATTCTGCCCGTTCTTTTCAACCCTTCAATCCAATCTACATCGAATCAGTCAAAATTATGAACCCAACCAAATAAAAAAATGAATTAGTATATAGTGACCAAAAACACCTAATCCATTTTGCATTCAAATATAGGAAGGCAAAGTAAAAGGATATACATTTCATTAGACAATCTGATAATATATTAATACCAACATAAACATTCATTAAAAAGATATATTATTCCTTGGCATTTAATTTCCCTCCACCTCTTGAGCCTAATTTGCCTGATCAGTACTACATGATTCAGTGCTAATCACCACAGAGCAAGCAACAGATCAGCCTAAGAAAAGCAAGTAGAGAGAGCTGAGGCGCTAGCTGTGAGAGTTGACCTCCAATAGGATGCTATTGAAGATGACCTCGTTGATGTTGCTCATGATGGCGGAGGGCGGACCGGTGAGGCACGAAGGGCGGTGAAATGGGAAGGATGATGAGGACATCCCAGCTACACACGTACATCACCATGACGTAAACAAGGGTGATGGTTTACGTCATACATCACATGAAGAAAATGAATATGACGTAAATCAAGTTGATGGATTACATCTCAACAAGAATGATCAAGCATACCATGGTCCAATTACACACAGTCGTGCTAGAAACATACAACAAGAGGTGAACTTACTCTTTGCTCATCTTGACCCAAATATTAGTGAGAATTTTATACTACCTAAATGCTCTATCTTTGTATTCTATGGTTTACACTGAAGACATAATCACTACACCAAGAAAGATGGGTTACGAAGGATGACAAGGGTTACGCAGAGCAGGACTCATCCCATACACTACCAACAGTTGTTTACGTCAACAAGGAGAAAATTTATACTGCAAGAGGTCAACTTCCAAGGCCTGTGCGACCTAGCCAGACAAGAGATGGGGTGCATATAATACATGGTTGGAAAGAGGGCCAAGCCTAGATTCCAATTCAACAAACCCTACCTCAATATCATTTTCCAATAAGGAGTTAGAGCTATTTTACTGAAGGCTGCACAGGAACTAAAGGGCTGTGCACGAACTCGAAAAAACTCTTCGCATTCTAATTTATGTTAGCCTTGACCACTAGAATGTGGTTTCTTATGTTCACACCTAAGCTAGGAGGGATGTTCCTAGTATAAATACCCCTATGCTCCAACCATTAGAAAACTTTTATTCAATTAAAAACCTCATGTATGAGAGATTGCTGAAGATTGCATAAGTGTCTTACCCCCTTTGTTCTTGTGAGTTATTAGGACTTGTAAGAAGGCTCCTATGGTGCCCCCTAGTTCGTGCATTTGGCTTTCGGGCCTCTTGTGTGGATTAGTCCTAGATTGTGGTTCTATGATTCCTCGGTTTCACGGGTCAGAGTCTAGGAGGCTTCGGATCGTTCTCATCCTCCCCCTTGGCCGCATCCAAACTTGGCAGGTATAAAGCTAGTTATCCTCTTGCTGCTCTAGCTAGTTACCCTCGAGGTGCATGGTTTATGCTGGTACCCCTTGCTTCAAACCAATTGCCGTGAAGATCAGGCACTCCTCGCGAGTGAGTTCGCATCAAAGGCGGCAAGGCTTCCAGTGAAAGGGGAGGTCGGCGCAGCCGACGAAGTCTTCTCCGTAGCGGCAGTGGTTGAGAGAGAAGAGGAGAACGAGGACGTGGAATCAGCGCTCGGTGGTCTTGCGGAGGAGAGGCGACCGGCGAAGCGTTCCTCTGTGCAGACAGTGTGTCTTTTCATCTCGCGGCACAGAGGAGATCGGCAAGGCGGCTGGGTGACGGTGTTTCAGCGAGCGAGGCGGGCGTCGGTGTTCCGGTGGCGCTAATCGGTGGTAGCATGGAGGAGGTTGGTGAGGCAACCATCGTAGAAGGCAGATGACGATTAGGGTGTGTGGCGTCAGGGGTGACATGAAAGATAGGATGAGGGATTGACGGCGTCACAGAAAGCGGGCGACGATTAGGGTGTGCGAAATATAGGGGTGATTGAGACCCTAGTGAGTGACGACACTCGACATAGGTGAGAAGCAAAAGGGCCATGGTGAATAAGAGCAAGTATAGTAAGTCCTAGTCAGCAGGCTGAACCGTTTTCCACGTCATCAAAATCCTAGCTGGCAGAGTGAAAAGAGAAGAGAGAGAATGGAGCGGGTCCCTCTATCGCTCGGCTGAAATGCAATGTACGAGAGAAAATCGCCCACTTCCAGCCCGCTGCTTCGTTCCTCCCCCTTGATCCCGTGCATCTCTGCCGCCACCCCTAATTCCTCCGCGCGTCAAATCCCCCTGCCTCCCACCAAAATCAAGTCCTCCCGCTCCAATCCATAGTATAAACACTCCCAAATCCACTCCCATGCCACCAAATTCGTCCCCAAATAGTCTCTGGAGGTCTCGCCGTCGGTGACTCTGCCCGTCATGCCGCCAGCGACTCAGCCCTTGATGTCGCCGCCACCTTAGTTCGTCCTGCCGCCGTCCTTCCTTTCCACCTACATACCTGACGGTTGGTTCCCCACACTAACACCGCGGTCCATGGCAACCTCCTCACCATGCTTGCTCGCCGGGTTACAACAACCAAGCATGGCGAGTTCATTGGCTCAAGGCCCTTGGTTCACACCTGCCAGCATTGGTGCCTCTGCATATCCTACCCTAAGTGCTGAGAATGCTGAGGATCCCAATCTACAAGCATGGTATTATCCAGCCCTTGCCGTTTCTGTTTTCTTGGTTGGTTAATCCTGCTTGAAGTGTATGGATGATTTTGTTGTGATATGTCCTATTGATCTGTTCAAGGTTTCACGTCCATGCATGTCAAACTCAATTCACTAAATAGTTCCTGTTGTTAGGGGTATATGGATCAGATTAGCTCCATGGCGAGTTCATTGGCTCAAGGCCCTTGGTTCACACCTGCCAGCATTGGTGCCTCTGCATATCCTACCCTAAGTGCTGAGAATGCTGAGGATCCCAATCTACAAGCATGGTATTATCCAGCCCTTGCCGTTTCTGTTTTCTTGGTTGGTTAATCCTGCTTGAAGTGTATGGATGATTTTGTTGTGATATGTCCTATTGATCTGTTCAAGGTTTCACGTCCATGCATGTCAAACTCAATTCACTAAATAGTTCCTGTTGTTAGGGGTATATGGATCAGATTAGCTCCCAAATCACACTAAATTTATCAACCAAGACAAATCTTAATTTGGTTTGCAAGTTTATATTTTGATTATAGTCCATGATTATCTTAGCAAGCCATCACTGGTTTGTTGGCCTGAGGTTCTATAATAATTTTTCAGTGGGCTGCTACTGAGATGTATATATGTTTAAGATATATAGCACTCCATGAATATGGTACTTGTAAAAGTATATATGTTTGAGATACATGATTATGATTTTCCACTGTATACTCCATGATTATTGTAGCAAGCCCTCACTGATTTGTTTGCTATATTAAATTTTTGATGGGCTACTACCACGATATATATGTTTGAGATATATAGCAATTCCTGAATATGACACTTGTAGATGTATGTATGTTTGAGATACATGATTCTGAATTTTCACTATATACTCCGTGGTTATCTTAGCAAGCCATCACTGATTTGTTGGCCTAAGGTGCTATGTTAAATTTTCAATGGGTTGCTACCTCGATGTATATATGTTTGAGATAAAGCACTTCCTGAATATGGCCCTTGTAGATGTATATATGGCAGTTTCTAAATATGACACTTGTAGATATATGTAAATTCTGATTTTGTGTATATATGTATTGGGCAGGGGAGTGGATTCTTACTCACTCGGTGGGTTTCTTAATTTATTGAAGAAAAACACACCAAGCAGAGCACAAGTTGTGATCAATGGTAGTTCATTGCAGCCAATCAATGTTGTAATATTGTAATATTGCGTTGGCTAAATATTTATTCCCTACCTTTGTTTCCTTTTTCCTATCCATGTAGTGACCGAAGGTTGTTGATGCGAATGGGATGGCTGCTCCTTTCTACTGAAGTTAGAACTATGGCTTTGTGTCTTTACCGAAGTTAGAACTACTGCTTGTTTGCCGAAGACTTATTTACCGGTATTTTTTATTAATGCTTTTTAGAAAGGCTCGTGTAATGTTTAAGTGTCTGTGTCATGGTACTATCTGCAATGTGCCATCGGATCATGTTGGCAATGTTGCTTGAAAATAGTGTCCATCTGGGTATTAAGATGAACATTTGTTGGTTGAAGTTGATCTGTGATATGCATGGGTACTCGAAATTAATCAATTATATGTTTCTAAGTTATCACTATGATTGTTGTTTCACATATCTTGATATGTTTTCCTGTTATAATCACCATGAAATGAATATTTTGTACCTGTGTTATTTCATTGTTTTGGTAATTGTATGGCTGAGCATACATGTATCTTGTTTGATGAAATAGCCACAAAGATATAGCCATAACATATCATGTGCACATGCAGTCACTAAATACCCAATTGTTCAATAAAGCAGGCTAACAACCAAACATATTGCTAGTCTATTATACAAGTTAACCCTAAGGCTAAGACTACGTTTGAGACCGGTGGAAAGATAAGAAAACATATTTTTTCGCGCACATGCTTCGCAAAAAGATTCATTTTTTAAAAAAATTTCTATAAAAAAATTGCTAAAAAAATCATATTAATTTATTTTTAAGTTTTTAAAAAATTAATAATAAATTAATCATGCGCTAATGACTCACTTCGTTTTATATGTATCTTCAACATCTTTTCTTTTCCTCCTCTCTCAAACACATTCTAAATAAAGGTTTTAGATGACATGGTATTAGTATAGAGAAGTGGATCCTCTGCCACAGTAACATGTCTTGTGCTATAGTACAAAATAGCGATATGTTTTTGCACTTGTTACTGTAGCAACAGGACGAACGCGCAAAATCGATCTGTGCGACAACACGATACTTACTGTACTTACATGACGATCATCGGATGCTTTTCGAGCAAAGCAACAAAGATTCCTCGTTTTCGTGGAGGTGAACCGACCGTTTTCCAGCGGAAAACAGCAAAGATCCACCAAACCCTAGGGTTCGGCAGTGGAGAAAAAATACAGGAGAGAAAACACAATAGATGAAAAATAATACGAGTAAATTAAGTTTGTTCGATTGGTCCTTTTTCCAATCGGCCATGCACCTGATATAATGCTCCGGTGTTTAGCAAATATATTCGGCGCACATATAAAAACCTACCAAGTAACGATCAATGTCTAAACCGAATACAAAACAAACTAAATCAAGCAAAATCTTATCTCTAACTTAAAGCTGACATATCATACATGATTTGGCTTCCTCCTAATGCAGATGTATACGTATACATGCCGGCCTTGTATTTCTTATTACAGTACAGGCTTCTGTATCGACGAAGCAGCCAGCCGCAGCGCACGGTCCGCCGGTCTTGATGTAGCCCAAGCCCATACTGTTCATGATCCAATGGGCCCACTCAACTGCAACATACATATACAGAATCATACGGCAAAAGACCCGCGTAAAGTAGATGCACCTCCATGTAGATATACAGCATATGCATAGCCTGCTGAAACAGTCCATCGTGCATGAATCTTCCAAGCCACCTGCTGCTCCAGCTACACTTCTCTCCAGATAATAGCATTATACCTGCATTAAAAAAAACCAAACTCCCAAATAACATATATTCAAATCACCTGACTACCCATTAAAAATAATCTGACCATCCAAACAACCTAATCGGCCAAATTATATAGTTAACACGTTCGCTGTAAATCGGACAGCTAGAAATATCCTAAAATCTCATTCCTTAGGGTAGAGCCCACTGTTGGTTCTCTTATTAGCCTTGCTCTAATGTAGGTGAAAACAAGTGCAATTAATTTAATAGGGGGTGAAGACTAAACGGAAAGAAATCATAAATTGTGCGCTGTGTAGTTGGTTTAAAGCAAGGACCATCATTCATGCATAAAACTACCAGAAACTGGTTGAACAGATGATTTTGCACCAAAACATCTTAAAAACAGTTTGACCAATCAACCAGTTTAGCCTAATCTATATTATCTATATAGTTGATATCTATTAACTCCTAAAGCTCAATATACAAGTATGCCACATCATCATCCATTAGCAATGATTATTTAAAGTATTTTAAATCACATGTAAATATGCAACATCATTATCCACTAGCAATTATTATCTAAAGTATTTTAAATATGATGCAAACACGACATATCATTTATAATTTTGTTGTATTTTTAGAACTCAATATGCAAGCAATGTCAAATCATTATCTTCACATCATTTTCATATTATTTGAACATATACATCTATCATTTTTATAATGTATAATATCTATTCATCCACATATCCCACGTATCCCGCAACAAAGTGTAAGGTATCAATTAGTATTCTATAGATGCTACAACATTTTAAAGAAACACCCTTATAAGCTGATTTTAGCTATAAATTGATGAAATTTTAAAGGAGCAACCTATTGAAAATGAAGCAATATGATTTTTACCCTATGTCAATAATAATCGATCCCACATTATAAAATTATTGACATCACCACTGGCTAAGAGGATGTTTAGACATGAATTGCGGCTATCGGTTGTTGAAGGAACTAGGTGAAACCCTGCGCATTGCTACAGGAGTTTAGTATGATAACAATAAATAGAGATAATGTGTAAGATAGCTAGACGACATAAGCTTACATAAGTTGATATGATTTATGATAATTTAAATAGTATGCAGAATGATGATTCAAATATAAAAGTAAAATGACGTGGCATTACGAGAGAAGAAAACGAGAAAGATAATTTGGATCATAGATTAATCATCTAAGGGCTAAAAATAATTGAGGTAATATGACTTAATGAGAAGAAAATGAGAAAGATAATTTGGACCATAAAAACGAGAATGATAATTTGGACCGTAGATTAATCATCTAAGGTCTAAAAATAATTGATGTGATATAACTTAATAAGAGAAAAGAAAAATAGCATTAACTAAGTGAGGATGATCTATATAAGTATATAGAATATTATAAAAAATGATAAAAAGATATATTAAAATATTATATGAATTATATGGGATGATGATTTAATATTAAATTATAGAATTATGATAATATAGCATGCTGATGTAATAATTGTTAATGAATCATAATATGATAGGTTTAGTGGATTATTTATAGTAAGATATAGATATGATTGATGGTCCGACGTGAAAAGGCAAGTAGAGATCGAGTTGGGATGTCATAAGAGGTTGCCATGTAGTGTAGGAAATAAAGTGCTTGAGCGAAATGGCAACTCTATGTTCGTAAGAAGATGAGATGGAAGAGTCGGGTTTTTTTATCATGATCCTTGGTGGAGGAAGAGCACGTGCAATCTGCAAATGCAAGTGGTGAGAGCAAGCTATTGGAAGCATATGTGGTACTACTAGTAGTGAATGTAATTGGCAAGTTTTTATTTTTTGCCAGACATTGGAAAGGCAGAAAGAGAGAAATCCGTGCTTATTTTGGCTTGATTTCGTCAAACACATTATTTTTTGTATAGGTTTGTTTATTTTAAAATAAAATAGATATCAATGCTGATGTTATCATGAGGTCAGCACACAAGCTATACCGCTGTATCGGTTTACGACTATAGCAGTATGTATATAGTGTGTTATAGTATTTATGTTATCTATACTAATAAAAAAGGAGCAGTTCATATCTTTGCTAGATGCACCCCCAGAAAATGTACACATGGCAAACCCAGGCATTTCCTAGCCGTTTGATTGCCTCATCCTACGGCTAGAAACTGATCTACCACGTCTATTCCTAGCGATGCTACGGTGAAATCATCCAATCGCGCTAACCCCTCCGTGGAGCCACCCAATCGCCCTCACCCTGCTGTCCCCCTCGCTAACCCCGCTGCCGCGCCATTCACGGATCTGCCCCTGATGTTTCCTCCTCACTCTTTGTCCCCAAACACCGCTGCACGCATATCCTCCCACCGCAGATTGCATCCTCCCCCGCTGCCGTCAGCGCCGCGGTGGTCTGCCAACGGGGCTAGTCTGCCTCCATCGTCGCTCCGGTGTTTCGGCCTTTCCGCCGGCGCCGCTGCTCCACATGCTTCACTGGTCCAGCCCAGCACCCTTGGCTTCCGCGTCGTCTAAGCCAGACGGGTGTCGATGGGCCTTTCCCAAATACCTGCATTTGCCATTTCCCGTTGCGCCGCTCCCTACACCAATCACTGCTACAAGGACCTTTCTCTGCAGCTTTGATCTACGCCACCGCTGACCGGATCCACGCCTCGCTCCATCGGTCGATCCGCACCCCCACCGTCCGGGCCGACTTAGCAAGCGGGATGAGCGCTCCATCAGTCGCTCCATCGGTCGCTGATGACGAGCGGAGCGGACGGCAACATGTGCTGTAGCTGTGAGCAGAGCTGGCCGTGGTGCCCGAAATGGGCGCTCCAATCTCACATTTGCAGGTGGCCAGGTGCTATGCAGCTTGCCTGCTGCTATTCCACCAAGGACCAGTCATGAAGGAGTTGATATGTTTACTCTCTCTTCTTTTTATATTAACTCATCTTTTTATATTAATGAATTCATCTTATCTGATCATACCCTTAAAATTTTCAGGTCTTAATCGGGGGAGATGGCCGAACTCCTCATCTCTGTAATTGCAATTGATATTCCCATCAATGATTTGGTAGTGCTCCAGGCACCTACTCTTTTCAGAAAGAAAAGATGATGTCTCACTGGGAAATAGTTGCAGGCTTAATCTGCAAGTCTAAATTTTGGAGCACAGTTAAGACAATTAATCATTCTTTTCTTGTGAAATATTGAAACATTATTTGTAGTACAACATGTCTCTTTCCTATTGGCTACATCTATACCTCAAGATTTAAGCATTAATTTCCAGCCTCCACAAATCCAATATATGAGCTGTCATAATTAAACAGGGATCTCTAAGTCAAGTGTAGAGGAATGATATGCTTCTGCTTGATTTTTTTGGGGCATTTTATTGTTCAATCAGAAAGGATGTTCATTGTATCACAAAGTATAGAAACTTTGACCACTGCTATTCGTCATACCATATTTGTGAAAGCAATGGGATGTAAAATACGAACATACATTCAAATGTACAATCAAGGGATCCATGTATGTAATAACAAATTTAGAGCTGCCCGAGGTGAAAAAAATCAAATGCAATTGTGAAAATATTTTGGCAGTTGAAATATACTTCAATTGGTTTTTCTTCAGGTCTTTCTCTAAACTTTTTGATCTACTTATTTCAGCAAGACGGGCATAGCGGCAACTGGAAGAGAAGGCCATGCCATTGGGCACAGCACCAGCACTTATGGCAGTGATTTTCCATCATATAATTATCGAACTCAATGTGTTCTTGTACGTGGTGTCCACTTCAAATCTGTTGAGGTAGATGTTGGTTAGTTGCTCTTACTGTGCATGTTAAGTTGTGTTTACCTGATGAAAGATACCATTTTTCTCTTGACTTGAATGCCTCAGGCGAACCACAACAGCCATCATTCTTTGCCATCGTTTTTATCTCATGCAATCCCACGCCAAAAACAAGTGACACGTAAATCTATTGTTCGTAACATATCCATATCAGCCTATCGTTTTCTTAATTCTATAGGAGACTGATGTTAGAAGGTATGGTAAAAATGCTTCGTTCTGTAGGGTTCAATGTCTGAATATCAGTATTCCAATCAATAAGTTTTACATAAAGCATTTGAAGTAAGAATTTATCTTATTTGAGGCATGCTCTACAATGGCATGTGTTATTATTTGGTAAACTACTTGCCTCATTTGCTCTCAAGATTTTGCTCCTTCATTACTTTTATTTTCCTGTAAACATTTTGTTGTGAATCTTATGTTGTTTAATGATGAAGGATTTTGTGTTGATGCATGTTCTTGCCTTGATCAATCTTTGATAGTTTATGCTACTGAAGCAAAAAATAAGTTCAGATGGCATAAACTAATCTAGAAGAATTTTTCAGTGTTATTGCTTTGCTTCATACTGCTTATGTGACAGGAACTCTCTTGTTCACTAGGTGATGAATAACGCAAATCTACATTGTCGAGAATGACTGGTAATTCAGTAAATTAAATTTCAATTCCATCCGAGGGAATTTTCACCATAGTACCATTGCAGCCATATACGCTGTCTCAACATAGACAGCTTAGTAAAAGACTACATTTTTTTCAATATTTGCAATCTGATTTGTTCTGACATATGGTTTGGGCGTGATTAATTACTATCTCATCCTTTTTGCTGTCATGAAATTTTGTTTGGGATTTAATTGTTGATTATATCTCTGTGCCACTACAACATCTGGTATTGATTATAATGTAGCTAGGGGAGTGTAGAGTTCTTTGAAGTTGGAATAATAATCAATTCCATATATTCATGTCCAGAATATACTAGCCTAAAGATGTCATAAGGAGAACATATTCTATGCAGTGATCATATAAATTGGTAACCCAGCATCCATAAGCGAGTAATTATCATGTTATAAATTTTCTGGCATATATTCAGAGTTTTCTAGCCTAAAATGTCCGAAGTAAATGTTAACTGACAACAGGTTGCTTGCTGAGAATATGCATAACAATGCCAAAATCTCTCATCTTATATGTTCTACCTATAAGCATAATCAAGAATATAAGTTATTGCTATGTTCTACCATTATTATGTAATTGGTGCAAATGGCCATCTTAAGTTCTATTATATTTAATCATGGGTTCCAATATGTAGGAACGAACGGGTACTGTACAAGAAGTTGCCAAAAAAAGCATCCCTCTACTATATGGAATTGTGCTCAAGTGTTTCTTAGTGGATCGTAAGGACATGTTTATATAAAGCTTTCAGTATATACTAGTAGTTCAGTGATAAAATTTTCCCATTTAATCAAAGTCTGGATAAGCTTATAGAAGCTTAGATCACTGAATTTTCAGATGTGCTATGGTGAAACCAAAGTTATCATATTCTTTGGGTGGCATAGCTGAAATTCATCAGTGCGACTAAAGACAAGCACAAGGCCCTCTACATGCTAAAGAAATGTCAATACACCTCCCAACAATCATGTTGTTGGACTCTAGCTTTATGTAATTCCGTCTCTAAATCTTACTGCATTTGGCTGACGTTCTGTCGCTGGCCCAGCGGGAAAAAGGAAAAATAAAATGTCAAGACAAATTAGATTGTTGTAACGGAAGTTGCATCAGAACTTTGAATGATACTGTGATAGCAACTGACGTCGTTCCGCTATATTTACTAACTTTTATAATAGCAACGGAGTAATGCCCATACACAAGAAGTAATAACAATAGGCCAGAAAATCACCTTAGGACCTGTCTGCCCAAAAATGGCGTTGTCAGCTGCAATCGTTAGGTCACACACCATGTGCAAGACATGGCCTCCTCCAACAGCATAACCAGCAACCTGATATAGTATGAGCAGCAATTAACATGTCGAAATGTAGTACTAATGTAGAATGGTGAAATGAGAAAAAAAACACAATAGTGATGATAATACCATTGCTATAACAGGCTTTGGAAGGCGCCATATTTGTACCTGAAGAAACAAAATGTACATTCTGCTCAGAGCTAAAAACATCATTCTGTACTGGGTTTGATGAGTGAACAGTTGAACATAAGACATCAACAATGTGAACAAGTAGTTTTCATTTAGGACTTTAAGTACCACCAAAATAGAATAGTTTATGGAAGCTCATATAAGAATAGATTATGAACATCGAACACACTCAAAATTGAAGCCCAGAAATGTAAAAGTGAATTTTATCCCGACAAGAGGCTTTCGCCTAAAGAATAGATAAACATACAGAGCAGAGTAGTACATCCAACCTCAGCTACAAAACTGAGCCCTCGAATACTTGCACGCAATGCTTTTGAAAAAACAGCACAAGAAGCACGAGAAGCTTTGTTATGAGGTGTGAGAAACTTATATTTTTCTGAGATAGTCAATCAGTGTGTGCAAATGTCAGAGTAATGCATATGACCTGGAGGTCTAGGACATTGAGCCGGCCAAAGCTATCAAAATCAACATATCCATCAGAATCCCTTAACGCCTGGTCACCGCAGCTACAGAAGGCCTGGGTCCCCTGTCCATCAAAAAACATCAAAGTAAATATTTCGTTCACATTGCCTACCAGCTGGAACCTGAATACCTAATGATGACTCTAGCAAAATTACCTTCCCTGTTAGGATGATGACTCCGATTGAACTATCGTCTCGAGCATCCTCGAAGGCGCGCATAAGCTCTTTCACGGTCAGTGGTCGGAATGCATTCCTTCTATAAGGGCGGTTTATTGTGATCTGCAACAGGAATCGCGATTGCGATCAGCCAGTCACGAAATGAGAGATGAACGCACGCTATAATGCTAGTCAAAAAAAGAGATCGGTCTTAGCAATTCAACAAAGGGAGCTAAACTGTGCTGTATACTACAATGATTAAATTGGCAATTTGGCATAACACAGATTAAATTGTTACAACTCTTCACCTTGGCGATGCCCTCGCCGACGGCCTTCTCGTAGATGATGTCGACGAAGCCCTTCCCGGACTCATCCGTCGCGGCGCCACTCCGGGGGCTCCGACGGCACGTCGCGGTGGACCCGTCGGTAGCTGTCCGACGCTGGCGACGACGACGACGACAATGACGACGCGGTGGGGGAAGGCGAGCGGGAGCGGGAGGGAGCTGGACAGGAGGTGGGCCGTGATGCGGGCGAGCCTCCTCTCCGCCGCGTCCATGGCGAGGGAGAGGCGGGTGTGCCGGAGTAACGCGTTGTGGGGCGCGACGGAACGTGGCGCGCGGGGTGTGGTTGGGTTGATGGATGGTGCTTTGGATCAGACGAGGGCCGCGTGTGGAGGAAGAGTGGCGGCGGTGCAACACGTTTGGGAGGGAGAAGAAGGAGGGAGAGGGCACCGGCGACCGGGGGGGGGGGGGGGGGCGGCGCACGGTGGGGAGGAGGTAGGAGGCGGCCGGGGTAGGGTTTGGGAGGGATTATATATGTGGTCCTTTTGCGAGAAAGACCTCGTTTTTTTAATGTTTACAGAGCTAACGCTAGAAGCGGATTTTTCGCTTCTTCGCGTTGTATTTCTGTGAAAGACGAGGGTTTTTCGAATAAATAACAGCAGGGTATCGGTCGGTCTGAGGACATATGCGCTATTCCGTGCAAATGCGAGGGGTTTTTTTTCAAAAATAGCCACCACGCGTAAATCTCTCCGAGGAGCCCAAAAAAACTAAAAAAAAAGAAAAACGGAGCAGTAAGGAGCTTTATTGATTGATGATGTCTATGGAAGCAATACATCAAGGTGTTAAACATAAAATTCTGTATGTACCGCTTATTATATGCCATGCATATTACTGCATCAAATAAAAATCCAAACGATGTATATGTTTCATAGAAATTTAGACCCCAAGCAACTGAAGTTGAAGATTTGTTTACTCTTACAGGGCATGTTGTGACGGATTTTCTATAAAAATAAAGATTCGTTATTTCCTAATGATACAAGTGTTTGCACATCACACAAAAATAATGTATGGTTGTTTGGGATGTAACGTTCATGTTTACAGAATTTTTTTCGCTAAATTATCCATTCCAGAGTTTGATTAGAATCATGGCACATGCTACAATGATTAATATGATTTATAAAATAATAAAAATGCTTCCACTTTAATATGACATGTTTAAATTTATATTACTTAGCAAATATGTTTGGTTTAGTTTATATTGGTCTTAACGTGCATTGCACGTGCATGAATAATACGATGTCAGCATCTTTTTTTGACCGATAGGTGAACTCTGATCAATGGTGGCTTTCTCTGAGAACAAAGATTTGACATTGAGGTACAGATGTTTAGACGGAGGGAGAGCAAAGATTTCGTGAAGGATCTATTTGTAAAGCTGATTCTCAGAAGGTCAAAATTGCAAAAACTACAGCTCCCCTGAAAACCTAGGCCGGATTGGTCTGACCCCGGCCCGGCCCAACAAGAAAATCAACCTATATAAAGGGAACGCAAGGCCATCCACCCCATTCCTAGCTTCTCAGTCTCGTTTAGGGTTTCCCTCCGCCGCCGCCGCCTCTCGCATCCACGCGCCGCCGCCGCAAGCAGCAGCCGCCATGGCCGAGGTGGAGCTCCCGCAGCAGGAGGTCAAGCTCTTCAACCGCTGGTCCTTCGAGGACGTCCAGGTCCGTTGGTTTTCCGGCTCTCTCCCCTCTCCCCCGTCCTCCTCCTTTGGGTCCGGTCGCTAACCGCGTTCTCCGGCGGCGGCGGCGCAGGTGAACGACATCTCGCTGGCGGACTACCTGGCGGTGAACTCGATGAAGCACGCGACGTACCTGCCGCACACGGCGGGGAGGTACTCGGCGAAGAGGTTCCGGAAGGCGCAGTGCCCCATCGTGGAGCGCCTTACCAACTCGCTCATGATGCACGGCCGCAACAACGGGAAGAAGATCATGGCCGTGCGCATTGTCAAGCACGCCATGGAGATCATCCACCTCCTCACCGACGCCAACCCCATCCAGGTCATCGTTGACGCTATCATCAACAGGTACCTCCCTCTTCGTGCTCACTCGCCCAATCCCTTTCGAACCAGTAAGTTTCTCGGGGATTTGTTAGAACACCATTCGAAAATTTGTCTGAGTACTAGATTTGGGCAAAAAAGGATCACTAGGATAAATCTCTTCGGTGTGTGCCATCCTGTTACATTTTTGTGCCCTTAGCATTCCAGAATTCGTCCCGCGACGCGACGATGTTGGATGTTGTACGTTGTTGGACAATAGTGCTATTGGATCGTGCTCTTGCCGTGTGTTATGTGCCGCGACGCTGTATGTGCTGTGGGTTAATGTGTTGGCGGTGTAATCGCCATGAGGATTAAGGCACATGGCGGGATGGTGCTCTGCTTTGCCATCCTGGTTGAAGCAGTGTATGGTGCAGGGCAGTGCCATGGTGCTTGAGAGATAAATATAGTAGTATGCATATTACTTCAATCAGATGCGATGAATTGTGTAGCTCTATTTCTCTCATCCCGTGGTGTTGGGAGCAGTTCATCAGTGGATGTGAGGAGGCACGGGTATAATTGATAAGTGGATGTGAGGAGGCTGGACGTTGTGGCTATGGATAAACACAGCAATGGGTAGAGGGATTCAGGGTGAAGAAGTTGTAGAGGCAAAAAATTAACTGAATTGTATTGTACCATTGAAGAAATCTTTTGTAATAACACTCTCAAATCTAAAAAATCTAGGTGGCATTTTCAAAGACAACTGTTAGTGTGGCGCATATAAAATATTGCTCCGTTTTTCATGCATTAGTGTTTACCTCCTCCCTATTGGTATATATATAAATACATTACTACTCTCTGTTGGTATGGTATAAACATATGTGATTAGTTTTGCTATTCAGTGTGGTTAGGAATGATGGATACAAATTCTCTGTGTTGTTGTTGCAGTGGCCCTCGTGAGGATGCGACCCGTATTGGGTCTGCAGGTGCTGTGAGGAGACAGGCTGTGGATATCTCTCCCTTGAGGAGGGTCAACCAGGCAATCTACCTCCTCACCACTGGTGCCAGGGAGAGCGCCTTCAGGAACATCAAGACCATCGCAGAGTGCCTTGCTGATGAGCTTATTAATGCCGCCAAGGGCTCATCCAACAGGTACAACACATTGTCATGCTACATCTTGCTTTTTGTTTGGATGAAACCAGGATATTGACACATCTGTGATCTAATTTTGTTACAGCTACGCTATCAAGAAGAAGGATGAGATTGAGCGTGTTGCCAAGGCCAACCGTTGAGCGGTGGTGATCCCATCTCATTGTGCTAAAGCTTTTGGACTATTTGGCAGAACTATACTTTTTGCTAGTAATTTAAGCCTTTTCAGAGCTATCTGTGGTTTAATGTTTGAATGAACATCGACTAGTGCTGAGAAAAAGATGTAGTGGTCTGTTCTATCTATCGACATGGTTTTATATTGAACCTGCAATTCCTGTCCCTTCATAATCAGAGTTCCTTGATGTGTGCTGACTGGCTCTGTTCTGGTTATATGTTTACTTGTTTGAATTGCTGAGCTGGAGATGACAATTGATATATTTTGGGTGCCTCACTGTTTTGATCTTGATTTAGGTTCTTGAGATGACGACATGCAATTTAATAGTACCATATAATGTGACCATAACTTTGTTTAGCTTATTATGGTGTCATATCAACTTGTCTCTGGTTGCCCTTCTTAGCCGAGCTGACATTGGTTGTGTTGGTGGATATGATTTGTATTAGGGGTTAGGATTGTTATAGATTGCTATCTTGCAATGCTTCTCCAAATTATGTGACATGATATAGGTTGGTGCTTCTTCACAGCGTTTGCGTTAATAATTGTAATATGACTAGAAGTCTATAAGGCATGTTTGTTTGCTTTGGCTAAAAGTTTTGGTTAAAGTTTTGGAATCTGGGAATTTTATGCTTGATTCGGAATTGATTTATTTCCTTTTACTATCGGCTCCTGGCTTTAGCTTTGATGGTCAAAATTTTAAGTATGAAAGTATCAACTTAAAATTAAGGGTTAAGTCTGATTTACCCTCTTAAACTATTGCGGAAGTATCCTTTATCCTTACTACGTTACCATGCAGAATACCTCTATTCGATACAGGCACTAACCCCAGCAACCGATTTCTCCAACTATTCGATACAGGCACTAACCCCAGCAACCAATTTTGGCTGGTTTTGCCCGTTTTGTTCGACCTGCCACTCACGTGGCAGATGATGTGGCAATATAATTAAAAATACGCTCACCCTTCCCTTTCTCTCCTGTGAAAAAAATTTCCCCACCCAAATCCCTAACCCTAGCGAAGACAGAATTGCAAATACACGTTACTAATGCATACATAAGCACACATATTTCCTTCTCTAATAGTATATTAATTCTAGCAACTAGCTTAGCATTTCCAGCATCCTTTTGCTTCCCCATTGCTTTCATCTGTTCCTTGTGCCTAGCAACATTGGCCTCCATCTGCTCCTTAGCATTACAAAGTATAGGACGTATGTTTATCCTTGACGACATTATGATCGAGCTACTAGCTTGCACGACGAGGTAGTTGGACAGTACAACTATAATGACTGCAATCACTAATATGTGAAGTGCTGGCTAATTGAAAATCTAGGACAGAGCATCAGGGTTAACAATCAAAGGGCATCACAAAGTCATAAAAAAGAATTAATTTTCTTTGTTTCTTTTCCTCTCAACCAAGCTCGTCTGTACTTCTTCGATTCGATTCGCATTGTTTTCGTTCTACCTCTCCTGTGTGATGTGTGGTACTAAAGTCGAATAGGGTTTACAAAATCGTACGGTTATCACGATTATCAAGTGCGATAACCTTTTCAGTTTTTGAAACTACGATATACCTCGCGGTAACCGCGATAACCACCAAAACTATGGGGTGATGATAACCTTACCCAAAACTGTTTGATGAACCCTGCAGTTGACACCATTCAATCTATCCATGACCCAGCCTGATTTGGGGGGAGAGCAAGCAGTGAGGAGGTCCTGGGACTGGGAGGGTGGGTGCTTGACTAATGGGACCAACTTGTCAGGTCGGTGGTGGTGACGTCTTTTTAATGTAGTATAGATATTCATTACTAAAAAGGCATTTTTGCATGTGGTTGGGCCATCCGTCTGGCCGGAAAGGTTTGTGAAAATAATGATTTTTTCATATGGGTGGTGCACTGAAAATCTCTTTTTCTCGTGCGGGTGCTTATGTTGTCCTCCTACGAAAAAAATTCGCGAAAAAAAATAAAATTCCTAAAAAACGAAACCCTAGCCTCGCCGGCCCTACTCCTTCATTGGCGACAGCGGATTCCATGCCCGTCAACCGTCCGAGCTCGTCATTGTCGCTGCATCTGCCCCGGCCTGATCAGCCACTGCACGTCCTCCGGCCGTCGGGAGAGAAGCCAAGGGAGAGAGGGAGGAGAGGTGGCGGGATCTGCGCGGTCGGAGGCCAAGCCTACCATCGCCACCGCCGGTAGATCCGCGCGTGTAGGGGCCAGAGAGGCGACGGGATCCACGCGGGAGGGGGAGGGGGTGCTAGATCCATCCCTCCCGTCGCCACCGCCGACGGATCCGCGCTCATGGGGGCCACAGAGGTGACGGGATCCACGTGGGAGGGGGATGGGGCGCTAGATCCGTGCACGTGGGGTGCGGAGCGGCGGCCAGATCCACGCAGGAGGGGATGGGGGCGCCGGATCTGCCGCTCGCATCGCCCGAGCCCATCGTCGCCGCCGCCACCGTCGGAGCCTGAGCCCTCGCCCGCCGTCGCTATTGCCTGTGCCTGAGCCCACCGCCGGAGCCCGCTGTTAGAAGAGAGGAGAGAAGTGGGGAGATGGAGAGTGGGAGAGGTGGACGGGAGAGGAGGACTTAGTGGGAGAGAGAAGGGGAGAAATAAAAAAAGAGTGGGAAGAGAAGGGTATTTTCGCATGGGTTCACTTAAGAGATCGTTTATTTTCACATGCTATTAAGAGGACCGCCTGCGAAAATTAATTTTTGCATGTGGGTATTTTAATGAGCCATATGTGAAAATACAGGCCAATTTTTGCAGGCGTGACCACCGCCTGCAACCTACAGGGGTCCTTGTTCAGAAAAATCTTTTTTGTAGTAGTGATGTATACAAACATAAAGAAAAAAAATAATTACAGATCAGTAAACGTCCCCACTATTTGTACAACTCAATCCTAAACCGTTAATGGCCCTTTGATCCCCTCTTAATTTCATCAGATTTATTGCCAGTTTGCCACACCATACCCACGTCTAAGGCAATGATGGGTTTGCACCAAGAGAACATCACTGCGAAAGGTCTTAATCAGATTATAGTTTCCTGGGTATCATCTCCATGCTAGAAAAGCTCACATCATGTTCTCCCGCAAAAATGGAAAAGGAAAAAACCACAAATACCTTAGTAGTTTGGTAAACATATTTCTCAAACTATGCACGAGTAGGGCAACTGAGAGATAGTTGCCTGACAGTAAATCTGGCAATGTTATTCACATGTCGAGAAAAGAAGGTATAACCAGTTAATCTGCCATCGCCGTACCTCCACCATATGCCGAAACTGGCCGCCACCGCGCCATCATCATCGTAGCCTGATTGAGTGTCGCGTCGTCCTCGTGGTGGCCCTAGCGTGACCCATGGCAGTGCTATCGCCGAATCTGGTCGGGTAGGCGTCTATCATCACCTCGGTGGCCATCATCTCCGCCTCTGACACCCCTTCCATGGAAAACATAAATAAAAGAGAGCCCTGCCCTCCATGGAAAACACAGAGAAAAGGGAGCCCTGCTGCCGCCGTCCTTGCGGTCGCATGGTTTCTGATGGCCTTCTTAGTCACCTAGTCGTCGCCCAAGCCGCCATGAGAGGCGGCGTGGAGATATGAAGTGTATAAAAGGGTAAAAAGGGTATGGGTAAGAATAATATTGTACTTAAGCTCATTTTGTATATCATCTTTTGTGTTGACGGGCGATACCCGAAGACGGTATCTGGAGGGTATAGGGGACGCTGGAACTAGGGTATACACGAGATCGTAAAAAGAAAGTACGAGACAAAGATTTATACTGGTTTAGGTTCTCTAAAAGAGTAATAGCCCTAATCCAGATGAATATATGGGAAAATACCACACGGATTATAACGGGAAAGTAAGGTGGCGAAACTAACTTGCCGACTAGGATCTGTCAAGAATGGCCCGACGATATCTACTCGGCGAATGTGGCTCTGGCATCCTCCGGATCGTCTCTCGATGTGGCTTTGGCTAAGGTTTGTAACTCGATGTCCCTCCCTCCATAGGAAGGCCTTGTATTTATAGTGATAATCACCTTCTTCTTCAAGTAGAACTCGAAGAACTAGAATAAGATACGAGCTAAGAAGATCTTGTCTTTCCCGAATAGGACTCTAACACATTCTATCTCAAGAAGACAATTTCCTTCTAAATCTTATGTATTTCCTTAATCAAAGAATACCTTCCTGTATATCATTAGGTATATGATATTTCCATATACCTCGAACCCAAGTATAGAATGTATGTCTTATCCTTGACATTGACATTATCATCGAGCTACTAGCTTGCACGACGTGGTAGTTGGACAATATAACGACAACAGGATACAAGCTAAGAAGATCTTGTCTTTCCCGAATAAGACTCTAACACATTCTATTTCAAGAAGACAATTTCCTTCTAAATCTTCTGTAATTCCTTAATCAAAAAATATCTTCCTGTATATCATTAGGTATATGATATTTTCGTATACCACAAATTCAAGTATAGAATATATGTCTTATCCTTGAAATTAACATTATGATCGAGCTACTAGCTTGCACGACGTGGTAGTTGGACAATACAACTATAATGACTGCAATCACTAATATGTGAAGTGCTGGCTAATTGAAAATCTAGGACAGAGCTTCATCAGGGTAAACAATATGAGAAGGCTAAAAATTTTCGAGGGGACTGATAAATCAGAAATTGCAAAAAACATTCTTTCCAAAATATTTTAAATTTTGAGCAATTTTTTTTGATAAACTTAAATAAATTTTGTTGTTTTTAATATCAAACCTTATTTTTTTTATTATAGAAAAGGCGCCTATAGACAAATACCACACAAATGGGTATTGGCCTGACACACGACGACATCCAACAATAAAATCCTACAGAAAGCATGTCCGCACGTGAGTGGTGAAACTGCCACCACCCTCACCACCAGCTCTCTACCCTTTTGGAGTGAACTAAGGACATGTGGGACCAAAAGGCCCACATGTCAACCACCCCCACACTACTACAAAAACGGACATATAGGTCAGCACTATAGGTGCCGAACATGGTATAACTGGCACCTATAGTGCTATTTCCGTCCACGCGCCCGCCCACAGGAGAGCTATCGCCAAAAACCGATACCTTTCTCCTCAAATAGGTGCCGATTTTTAAATAGAACCGGTACCTATTTACCTTGTCAGAGAAAGGTGCCGGTTTTGTACTAAAATCCAGCACATTTCATTTCTATTCCATCGAAGTAGTTGGCATGGGGCCCATAATAGAACTGGCACCTTTGAGGCTGTCAGAGATAGGTGCTGGTTCTACTAAAGAACCGGCACCTTTTGAACCCTCCACCCCTCGGAAGTAGCTGTTGGGGGCCCACTTTGAGAACCGGCATCTATGTAGTTGTTAGACATAGATGACCATTCTAGTTGGAGAACCGACACCTATGAGCCAACTATATATATCGCTCTTCCCCCACTCGAGCTGATTGAGCAAAAAACAGAACGGCCCCTCTAGTTCATGCAAGATCAGCTAGAGGAGGGGGACGGTTTTGCTCCAAATTTTTTGTGGTTTGGTTGAAGATTGAAGCCTATAAGGTTAATATTCATTATTTCTCACTCCGTTTCACTCTTGCTTGTTGAATTGAATTACCGTTTGCTACGTATACATATAAAGCACACAATCGAAACAATTATTTGAATTTGTTTTCTAGGGATAAATTTTTTTATATTTTTTGTGTTCATTTAATTAGATCATTCTCGGATGACCACATGCTAACTTTATTTGGTGCTATTCGTTTTATTAATTACTTCATATTATAGTAGTTAAATTATGGAAAATAATTCGTAGGGGTAATTTGACTTTGTATAATTTAGAGTAATTGACATTAAGTAATATTAGTATGTACCAATCGGTTGTAATGGATCTAGGATGGGTGTATGAAGCGAATCGTGACTCTATGGAGTATATTAGAGGAGTGACGTCTCTCATTGCCGCGGCGACAAGCACAAACTTAGTTAATGCTTCAGGTTATCTGTGGTGTCCATGCTTTGATTGCAAGAAAGGCAGGCAATTTCTGGCCCAGCATGTCCATGCACATCTTCTTACAAGGGGTTTCATGCCAAGGTTTAGATGTCATAAGTTTCTTGGCGAAGAGGAGAAAGGTGAGGGAAGTGCAGGCAATAGTGATGTGCCGAATGAGGATTTCGTCTATGAGTAGGAGGATCAAACATGTGTTGATCACAGTGAAGCTGATCTAGATCAGATGTTGCGCGATGGGGAATATTCCAAGTTCAAAACCATGGTGGAGGACTCAAAAACTTCACTTTACAATGGATGTAAGGCGGAGCATAGCAAGTTGCAGGTGGTCCTATCTCTACTTCACCTGAAGGCAAGCAATGGATGGTCAGATAAGAGCTTCACTGAGTGGCTAGATCTGTTGATAGAAATTCTTCCCACAAACAATGTCTTGCCGAAAACAACATACCAAATGAAAAAAGTTATATGTCCCCTTGGCCTTGAGATACAGAAAATTCACGCTTATCGAAATGATTGCATTGTTTACTGGGGTGATTATGCAGATTTGGACCAATGTTTGGTGTGCGAGGCTTCTCGGTATAAGTGTGGAGACGGTGATGGTGACGGTGGAAGTAATGATACAGTGAATAAGGAAAGAGTGCCGGTGAAGGTGGTATGGTATTTTCCAATCATCCCTTGTTTGGAATGTATGTTCGCAAACAAGAAACATGCTAAGCTGATGCGTTGGCACCGAAGAGTATAAAAGAGATGAAATGATAAGGCACTCAATTGATGGGTCTCAATGGAGAAAGATAGACAAGAAGTACAAAAAGCATTTTGTGTATGACATGAGGAATGTGAGGATTGCGCTCAGCACCGATGGCATGAATCATTTCGGTGACATGAGCAGTCGTCCTAGCACATGGCCAGTCGCTGTTATTATCTACAACCTCCCTTCTTGGCTCTGTTTGAAGCGTAAGGACATTATGATGCCACTTCTAATTCAAGGGCCTAAACAACCTGGCAACGATATCGATGTGTAATTCAAGCCGATGGTAGAGGATCTTGGGATACTATGAACAGATGGTGCACGGATGTGGGATGCATACAAACGAGAGTACTTCCAATGTCGGACTATTTTGTTGACGACAATACAGGACTACCCAACACTTGGTAACACATCAGGCCAAATGGTGAAGGGCATGAAAGCATGTATCTAGTGCATGGCCCAAACAGGATGCAAGCGGCTGAATCACTATTAGAAGACCAAGTACATGCGCCATCAGAGGTTCCTCAAGCAAAATCACCAATACCACCAAAATACAAGAGATTTCGATGGGACGGTGGAAGAGGGAACACGTCCAAAGTACATAACCGGTAGTGATGTATGGGAGGAGATGAAGGATCTCGAAGTTATATTTGGTAAAGGGAGTGGAAGCACACGTGCATCCACATCAAGTAGTGAGATCCCTCTTTGGAAAAAAAAAGTATGTCGTTTGGGACCTATCATACTGAGAAGACTTGGATATACGTCACGCAATTGATGTGATGCACGTGGAGAAGAATACGTCATGCTGTTTTCGAAGGCAAGCGAAGTATTATTGAAATGGAGAATATCGTCAATGAAGATGACTATGATCAACCCGACGAGCAACCGTCGCCCACAACTGATGTTGAATCGGAAAACAAGGAAGCCGATGAAGAAGTCTTGTATTTACGGAGTGATCATCAAGAAGAGCTACTAGTTAGGGTTTAAATTAATTTGTAAATTGTTGTACTGATTTGTGTAATTACTGTTTAATTTAACTCAGCAAAATTTGGAACATATTATGTGCACTCTAATTTTCGTATAATTTTAAGTGAATGCATGTGTAAAGGAAATATATTTTATAAAGCAAAGTGTAAAGGAGAAGATATGTCAAATAGTTCGCACCTTTTAAAACCTAATATTAATTAAAGAAATAATTTTTTTAAAGGAGAAGATATATAAAATAGTAGGCTTACGTTATAGTCAAATATTAATTTTAGAAACAAATTAAATTTTACAAAAGAAACATCAACTTTTTTTTTGGGGAGGGAGGATAGTGCCGGTTCTTAGATAGGTACCGGTACTATTTAAGAACTGGCACCTTTTGGTGTCAAAGGTGTCGGATTTGAGTCAATATCCGGCACCTATTCCCTTTTATTTATATATCGGCCAGTGCCCACCCACCCACTCTCTCTCTCCCACACTCTCTCTCTCGGCGATGGTGGCACGGTGTGGTGTGGAGGAGAGGCGAGGCGGCGCCCGGCGGCGGCGTGGTGCAGTGCGGAGGCGGCTGTGCTCCCCACTCCTGGTGGCAGTGATCTCCACATCCCGACAACACGCGGTTCGGAGGAGGCGGAGAGGCGGCATGATCGTCCAGGTGAGCACATCCTCCTGCTCATCCATCCCTCTCTTTTGTCTCGAATTTCTTGCCTTAACCCGAGCTTCTTCTCTAGATCCAGTGGTGACCCGGAGGCGGCGCTCGGTGGTGGTGCACAGTGACGAGGAGGAGGCGAGGCGGCAGTGGCCCCAACATAGAGGTGAGGCCTCCACTCTCTTCTTCTTCTTCTCCCCTCCTCCCCCTACAGACATGATATGGAACGTTGTGATGGTGATGGTGAATTGCATTTGTGATTGGGAGATTATGAATATAATGTTGCTTGGTGAATATAATGTTGGGGATATGTTGGGGTTCATATGTTTGGGGAATATAATGTTGGGAATATAATGCCGCTGCCACCGTTGCTTGCCGCTGCCGCTGCTGCTGCCGTTCGTTGGACATTGTCATCTCCAACCACCGTTCGCACCTTTTTAGGCATGTTGTAGGCCTGGTAGGAAGAGAAGGTATCCGCGTCAATCCTTGCTACAAAGGTCGTGGCGGATGCCTTCTTCTTCATACCAACCCTACCACATCACCTCCTGGTAGTATAGATATAGTTTTCCAGATGTCCAACGAAGACTAAATGGTGTAACACATTTACAGATGTAGTTCTGAGAGCCCGGAGATATCAGCTTTACAAATTTGCATATAATTTGTTTGTCTCTATATATGTTCAAGTCCATTTGCATGAAATTTGATTAGTTGTATTTTTATATTATTGTAAATAAATTATTTTGCTCGATGATGAATTGGAGCCATTCAGACATGTTGCAAATATGGCTATTGTTGGAAATTGCCACATCCAACTAAGGTTCGAATTATTTTGGCGTGTTGAAGGTCAGGCAGCAAGCGAAGGTCTCCGCATCGCCTTCGCTTGCTGCCTGACATGCCACAACACATAATGCTATTACAGATGTAGTTGTGGCAAATATCCAGCGAACGCTAAATTGTGTGTAAGAATTTTTATAGATGTAGTTCTGAGAGCATAGAAATAAGACATTTGAAAATGTAGAGTAGGTACTAAAATATCTTAGAACTTTAAATACAAGAACGTCAATAGAATCATGTATTTTTTTCCCTAAAACTAGCTTACCATTGTAGAGAGGATGGAACACGAAGAATTCGCTACCTCCAAATCAGAGGGCGAACATCATGCCAGCCCTAGCGTATTCCTAAATTTAAATCAAGAGCATGTTGAAGGTGGAGAGGTAAATCCGATGTATATTTCACTCAATAGTGCATTACGAAACTCCAACTCTAACGAACCGTTCCAACTAATCAAATTTCATATTTCCATGGTGGCTGGCACTTCCGCTGCTGGTTCGTCCCAAAAATCAACCGTGTTATCAGAGAGGAAGCCTAGGGGTTCTAACACAATGCCTGATGGTCACTACGTTGTGATAAAACTCTGTGTAAATGCCCTGCCTTGAGAACCAATTGTGGCATTGACCCCGTATGGTAGGGCGTGTAGTGTCCTCGTGAAGGATTTCATTCCCATCAAGTACCGACATTGGAAATCAAGTGACGTAACACATTATGACTGGACGGTACCACAAAACCTGAAGGAAGAGTGCTGGTGAAAGTTGAAGATGTTATTCTCCTTTCCTGAATGTGAGCCCCCGGTTTTGTATACCGGGAACCCCATGTGTATTACAATACCATTCCCTGGATCAGTAGATGGTACACACATGGCACAGTTGTATATCTCAAGCTGACATCGTCTTACAGGTCTTACAATATATTAATAATACAAGGGTAGCCCAAATGGTACCCGAATAGACCAAGCATGGTCGACAGCAACACAAAATACCAAAACAACTAAATGAAGTAGCGGAAGCGAAGCAGCGGCGGTCCATCTTATCCCACACGCATCGACTGGTGAACCTAGGTCCCTATTCCATCGTCCTCGGTAACTCCTTGCCAGCATAGCACATGTACAGGTCGACACCAACACCTTTCTAAAAGATGTAAATAAGCAAGAGTGAGTACCAACCGTACTCAGTAAGCCACCACTACAGAATGCATATAATGTTCATAGGGGTTCAAGGATGGCTTGGTTTATTTGCATAAAGCTAGTTTTCACAAATTATTTCACAAACCTATCCCACAACAGTTTTAACTGAAAACCACGTTAAGTTGAAGTTATCATTAACCTACGAGGGTTCATCCACCTTCCCCAAGCCTCGCTTGGTCCGGTTTACCCTCGCATCCAATTTCCACAATTTTAACCACTATGACCTTTTTGCATATCAGGCAAGGTCACACCTTCCACACCCATCATATTTTAAGCAATATTACAAATTGACGAGGCTAGTCAAGAGTAATGCAAGTCCCGGCGCTCATATCCGCGAGCACGGCTATTCAAATAGTTTAGTTTACTCACACTGCAGTGGATGTATGCTTTTAATCCCACACTCCGTGACGCACTCAACACATGAGACTTGTCACGGCCCGGTTTTTCAGTTACCCTCGCATGGCGGCACCCGCTCCAAGGACTATGAATCCCCATTGCACCCCCGGCGCCACATTCCTACCTCGAGCCGGTTGTGAGGGGAGTCCTGGCGCTCCCAAGATTGAAGGTTACATCATACATATATAAAGCTTGACGTCATTAAACCACACACTTCCACATTTCCATATCGATATCCAGAACCTACTATGTCTGGGGTGCCACCCCACGAGAATAACCTAGTCCACCGGGTCTAACCCCACTCAAGAAGTGTGGTCGTACTCGGTTCGTTTCCTGCTTAGCTTCTTGACTCGGTCCTTAACTGACCAGGGTCGACGGCTTACCGTTCCCAGAACCACCCATATTCTATCCGTGCCGCCCCAGTCGAAATCACTTTTGTTTAATTAAGTTTTTGGGTTTTCACAAAGGTTTTCATGCTGTGGGTGGCGCTTATGTCTCCACCCGATCTCTATCAATCACTCCCATCGAGTGATCAGTGTAACCACATCCACATATCCCACATATGGAGTGTATAACGTCTATGTAAGCAGGGCTAAGCAGTGAGTAAATAATCACGTGTAAAGTAATATACTCAGGTAACAAAGGTGTGTAAATACATAAGGATAAACAATATCAAAGGTAAGGCTTTAAGCAAATGTAGGTACGCGTTTTATAATTAACATGCAATTTTATTTGCAATCAACACATTTATAAAAATAGGATCAACATGTTCGAGGAAGGGGGCGTAGTGACTTGCCTTGCTCAATTGGGGGTTCGTTCTCGATTAGCTCAGTTTCCTCCTCGCAGATGTACCCTGTCCGGTTGAATACTAACGTCATAAACTACTCACTAACACAAAAGAGCCAAAAATTCTAGAACAATTAAAAATAACCAAACTAGTGCCATTGCGTAGATCTTGATTTTAGAAAGATTTTGACGAAAGTTTCGTTCAAATCCGACTTAAAACGAGGGAGATATGGAATTCGAAAGATTGAAAAAGTTTTAAAACAAAGAAAAGGGAAAGGTCTGATGGGTGGAACCGCCCTTAACTCCTCACGACAGGTTTTGTTTTTAAAAGAGTGTGCGCATGGTGAGGTGAAGGGCTTGGGCGAGCTACAAGCATGCATGCATATGCATACACACGGCTAGCTAGCTGCGTGCATGTGAGCTGCTTGCATGCATGCACACGTACAGCTAGCTAGCTGTGTGGCGCATGCATGGCCGGCGGCACAGCGGCGGTCGCTGCGGAGGGCAACCGCGTAGGGAACGGGTATGGTGTTGTGCCTCACAACGTCACCGTGCCGCGGCAACCACGGCGGTAAGGAAACAAAAGCAAGAGGAAGAGCAGGAGAGGAGCTCACCTTGCGGCAGCTGGGTAGCGGCACACCGAGCGGTGGTCCTCACACGAAACTACGGTCGTCGATGTACAGCATGGGGACAGTCGGCCCACGGATCGTCCTCACACACCATGTGTTCGATCGGTGGCAACAAACGAACACACAGCGTTAAGGAATAAATGTTAGTGGGTTAGTGCAGGTTAGGGGTTAGGGGTTAGCGAGTTAGAGGTCAGCGGGTTAATGAGTTAGAGGTCAGCGGGTTAGTGAGTTAGAAGTCAGCGGGTTAGTGAGTCAATGGGTCAAATGTTAGATGTTAGAGGTTAGCCGTCCAATAAGTTAGTCGTTCTCGGGGTTCAGATGACGGCGCGGCGCACGGCGACGTCGTTGCCGGAAGTAGTACCGGGGAGAAGCATTAGATTTTTATCTTTTTATTACTTAACCCAACAGGAATGAATGGCTTGGGGAGGCAAGATGGACTTCAATAGAGGGGGTTGGGTGAGTAGAGGGATATATGTTAGACTTTGGTGAGGAGGATGGCTTGTTGGTAGACTTCGGCCCGAGGAACAAGAGGGATGCAACATGGACTTGTGGATAGGTTGTAAGGCTGTTCGGCCCAATGAGGTAGGGGGACGCGTTGTAGACTTGTTGGCGGACTTTATGGGCTTCGGCCCGACAAAGAAGAGGGACGCGATTTAGACTTTTTTGGAAGTCCGCGGTCAATGGGTGGCCCATGGAGAGAGATAATACCACGTGGGGCCCACTGGTGGGTCCCACCCCCTATTTCCTCTTTCTTTTCTTTTTTTTTTCTTCCTTTTTTTTTCTTCTCCTCACTCCTTATCCTCTTCTTTCTCTCTCCGTCTCATCCCTTCTTTCTCTTGCTCTTGCTTCCAGAGGAGAGGAGGATGCCGGCAGTAGGGCGCACGGGGCGGTGCCAGCGCGTGGGACAACACGCGGGTGGCGGCGGCGCGCCGCGTGGCCGGGAGACGGCTGGACCAGGCGGCTCGACGGCACAGCCTGGGCGGCACAGCCGGGAGGCGGCGCGCCAGGGGCTCGTGGCCGGGCAGGAGGAGGCCGGGGACGCTGACGGCTTGGGGAGGGCGCAGGCCGGGCGTGGCAAGGGCGCGGCGGCGCGGCGTGGCTCGGCCGGGCAGAGGGACGGCGCGGCTTGCGCAGTTGGGCGGCACGACCGGGATACGGCCCTCTTGCGGCCAGCGTGGCCGCATGCGGTGGCGACGGCCTGCGGTAGGAGAAGGCCGAGGGTGGCTCGGGCCGGTGGCTTGGCTCGGCCTGGGAGACGGCCGGGCTGAGCGTCGGCCAGGTGGAGGCGGCGCGTGACGTAGAGCGGCAGTGCACGGCAAGAAGGCGGCCGATCGAACGACAACGGCGTTCGGCCCGTCGGTGTGATGGCGACAATGAGCGAAATAGGGCGGCTTTTATAGCCGTCGCAGCCGGCGGACAGCGACAAGCTGGCTCGGCCGAGTGGGGCCGACGGTCCTGTTGGGCGGTCATCGTCGACAGGGAGTCATAGCAGAGCGAGGATGGGGCTGTTGCAGTACGGCGTGGACGCAGCGTACGCGTTCGGTGTGGACTTCTCTCTCACTGTGTTGCCGGTGTT
Organism: Oryza officinalis; assembly: GCA_008326285.1. Lineage (NCBI taxonomy): Eukaryota > Viridiplantae > Streptophyta > Magnoliopsida > Poales > Poaceae > Oryza > Oryza officinalis. Next base: position 20,887,919 of record BDMV01000012.1, on the reverse strand, counting down.
TTGGGGGAAGGCCTCGGTGGACTGGAAGCTTGGTGCAGGGGGAGCCGTGGGGCTCGGCGCTTGCAGGCATTCCGTCGAACACCTGGCGTGCGAGCTGGCTGAGGAAGAGGGACAGGAAACAGACTTGTTTTGCTGGGCAGGCCTTGGGCCAGGGGAAGGGAAGAGTACTAGGCTGGCCTAGAGGAAGATGGGCTGGCCCAATAGGGAGAGGGAGGGAGAAAAGAGTTGGGCCAAACAGGAAGGAGTCCAAAGGAATAGAATGTTTTGTAATTTTATAGGAATTTGGATTATGGAATTTGAATGAGATTAAATTCCAAAATTGTAAAGGGACTGTATAAATGGACATTTACTTTTGAGTTTGAATTACAATTGGACTGTTAAGTGAGCTCTTGAATTTAATCTGGCATTTAGATGGGCAAGGATCAGACTTAGAGATTTTCCCGAATTTAATCGGATGGATGGACCGCGTTACCGAATCAACGTTCGATATACGAATTCATCGTTAGTCCTAGGATTTCGAGGAAGGGACTAAATTAGGGAATTTTGAATAAACTGATTTATGAAGAAAAAAGGATTCGAACAGAGAAAATTTCGATTAAATAGAGTTGGGTTTAATATTCAATTGTGGTAGTCGAGGATGTCAAGGAGGGACGTGACATTTCGATAATTGACAATAGCTCTCGAGACTTTGATTAGAGAATCGTAATTATCAGAATAGATGGATGGTCGAGAAGACAAAGGAGGGATATTACTCCGAGAGGTGTTCAATTCAGGAAGAGGATCGATTTACGAAATTCGAACACTAAGGAATTCAATGCATGGCAAGAATTTAGGTTCTCAAGGATGGATTTAATCGAGATCTTTGGCACAGATTCTAGACACTCACAAATAAACAATTATCAAGCAAACTAAAATTATGCTTAGGACTAGACTTTGTCTGAGGAGGTCATATCTTTGAAAATAGCCTATTAGGAATTTATATTTCGCAATTAAGGTTTCTAGTAAATACTTTACCAATAGACATTATTTTGCAAATAATTTCCAAAAGCTTATCACTCTATATAAAGGTGCATAGAAAATAATCAAAGCTATTTCTTTAGTGGAACAATATTTGTTTTAATAAACTATCCCTTAATGGGTTTTATCCAAAATGGTGATACATTTAGATATATAGCTTTATTTATAAAGTAAATATGCTCGAGGATTTTTGTTTTTCGAAAATAATTGGCATATGCAAATCATAGCTCCTTGAATAAATAATATTTGAAATCAAATATCGACGTATCCTCAGACGTTCGTCTATTAGCCCACGTGTAAACGAAAAACAACAGATCGAATTGAGTTAGTTCAGGCATGAATGTATTTTGAAAAAGATTTTTGGTTATTCTGAATTTTTAATTCCGTATTCCAAAGTCGAAATATTCAGGATGTTACACTGAAGGTCAAGAAACGCTAGCAAAGCGTGGGGCTCTATCCAATTGGGGCACTCTCTTCAAAAATTGGAAGGGCAGCTTGAACACAGACTTCGTTCGTGACCGGACCATGGATTTTAACAAACCCATGTATCAGAAGTGTGCGGATTATTGGGATGAGTTTGTGAGATGAAAAACATCTGAGGAGGCAAGAGAAATGAGCGAATGAAACAAGGCCAACTCCGCGAATAACAAGTATCCTCACCGACTCGGCCCGAGCGGATATGCTAAGAATATCCCCAAATGGAATGAGGAGGAACAACTGCATCAAGCAGGTGTAATACCCGAGACAGAGGGATGGGGCACCTGGACAAAGCATTACGCGTATGCCCGAAAGACTGAACTCTTGGCTTCAAGAGAGTGTGTCGCCGCAGGTCCTCGATAGCAAGACCTAAAACAGAAGATCAGTGAGGCCCATTCCTAGTCGTCACAGGGTAACTTTGTGGCAGAGAGAGTGAGAGAAATGAGCTCACAATGGCATTGGGAAAACCCGAGCACCCTGGACGCATGAGAGGCGTTCATCTCGTTCCATGGAAGGATGGGTTTCCAGATGATAGACACAGGTATCGGGCTCGTAAGAGCAGACCCACGCAACAAGAGGAAGCCGATCGTATTGCAAGAGAGGTGGCTTGTCAGCTAAAGGAGCAACTTGCACAAATGTTTTCTGATGGGGGTACCCCAACAGTGACATGGGCAAGCCGGGAACCAAGTGGTAAGCCCGGGTGGAAGACGAAGCAATGGAGCGTCTGCGGAAGCCGTCGCACCACACAGGACACAATGCATTACGCAATGGACGACATAATGACATATTCTGTGCGCACTCCATGTCCCTCTTCAGAACAACATCACTTAGGAGATAGCACGCGGCGTGTGTAACATACCAAAAATTTGAATTTCGAATTTTGATTTCACCTAAATAATAAAAAATGTGTTTTTGAGTTGATGACCAAAATTTTTCAAATATGCAACCTATGTAAAAGGTTAAACTGGCTAGTGATTATATGCAAAGTTACAAATGATTTAAAACTTCTTCCTTCTCAAATTAATTTGATATGTAAAACATTTTCATATTTTTATTAAAATAGGATGTGTTGTGTAATTTGAGTCCTTTTAAATGTTTTTGGATCTTGGATGCATTACATACTAGGCCTCATGAACACAAGTATACATATATGTTAGTTCATATACATAATAAAAGCACTACACCAGTCATCACCTTAACTGCACCCATGCTCAAGTATTTTGTGAGTTAAGCATGGTGAATAGGAGGTAAAGTCTAAACACATCATCTCTGGTTCATTACAAATTAAGAATATAATTTTTCAATCATTTAAATATATATTTATAATAGGAATATTTAAAGGTAGGTGAACTCATTGAATATTTAAAAATAATTGGTGCAATATAAAATCATGGGGAAATTCATATAGATACTATTCAATACATATATCTCACTAGAATTTTGGTATAATTTAATATGTATATTTCATACCTCAAATGATTTGGTCAAAACAGACAAACTACGAATTATTTCAAAACCCTAATCGGCAAAAATAATACATCTCTCATATATGTACTTTATCACATGAGAATGTATAGGGGATATAATTTATTCAAATACTGATCTATTTATCATGAATTAATATAATTTTTCCATATTTTATTTTATAGTTTTTGACCCCTAAAAATTCAAATCAATTTCGGCTGGACTGAATTTATTTATTTTCCTGAGGATAAAATATAGGGAATTTTTGTGTGAAACCAAAGAAAATGGAATCTAGGTATTTTTATCTACCTCGAATTCATCTTCTACGGTGAGCTCCAAAGCAATTCCTCACTCGTGGAGCATCCTTGTGTTGTCCCCCTCCTCTTCTTAGCAGATCAAAGGCCGAAGATCGCCGCCGCCGTTGCCCTGTTGGTTCCTGCCGCCGCCGGAGTTCTTTTCAAGTCGCCATCGCGGTCCAAGTATCACCGACCCTCGCACGCCCCTCGGTAAGTCTCCAAGACCCTAGTAGATACGCATGCATGCACCCATTCGCACGGAATCGAGCCAAAGATCAACATGCGTCGTCAACCCGAGAGCCACCGCTGCTCGCACTGTCGTCGCCACCGATTCCAGCCACCGCAGCTAGCAAAATCACCACCATCAGCTTCACCTTGAACTCCTCTCCATTTTCTCTTTTAGCCGCCCATGGAGATCGGCCACCGTTCACCATTGCCACTAGTGAGAGACTCGCCGGAGCGCTGCTACCTTGCTTTCCCCAGCCGCCGAGCCACTGACGAGTGGGCCCCACTTAATCAGACGTTGAAGATTTGGCTTAGCAAAGATTTAAAACTTGTAGTGTTTAATTTGTAAAGTTCCTTAGTATGACGTGTGGACCCAGGACCTATTTATAAATAAAGAAAACATTAAGGACTCTTAATATACTTTGTTTTAGCACGTGCTTTGGACTGCGGGTTGGCTCCTGAGAACCCTAGGGGCCTTTTTGCATATTGGCCAGAGGCTGACCTGTGGACCCTAAGTATTTATAATTTGAGAACAAAAAAGGAAATAATTAAACCTTTATCCTTTCAATTGAAATTATGTCAAACTTGTAAAATCCATATAAAATCAGATATAACTCATTTTGAGGTGAAACCTACTTCAGTAGGTTCATAAGATTGTGAACTTTAATATTGTAGAATAAAATCCTATACTTACAGTATGATATTTATTTCTAAAATTGCAAATAAGAAATAGTTAACATAAAACTTGTAAAATTTGTAGAAAATTCATTTATACTCTAAATGGAGTGAACTAAATTTCAGTAGAATTAGCAAAGTATGAACTTTAACTTAGTGATATAAAATTGAACACTTTATGTACAGGAAACAACACTAATAGTTTGTATAGTAAAATAACCGCCACATGTACAATTTAATTTCTAAAAATTATAGAAAATTCATACTAGCTCTAAAAATTATGAAACCAATTGCATTAATCTTAGAAAACAATCCTCTTCATCCCAGTAAGGTTAAATTGATCAAAATCATATATTAAAATTTTTTTCACAATAATACATAAGTAAATAATGTTGTATGTCAATGCAAACTTGGGAAATTCATAACTCACAAATGAAAGGAGATAAAATAGGAATTCTTTTACCTAAATTCATCTTAGGTCAGAACCTATCCATTGTGCATAAATCATGCATTTTAGAACATCTTGTATTTTTCGCATAATTTGGTATTTATTTGCATATCGTGCCATTTGTATAGATAAATTGCATCAACGGTGAAGGAGTGACTTAGGTGGTATTCACATTGTTCAAGATCAAGGCAAGTTATACCACCCCTCTCCTTTGATCACATTGAAACCCATGATTTGGGAGATGAAAAGTGTTGTTTGCAAAACTGCATATGTATTTAAGTAAAAACGATATTTGAAACTTGGTAAATGGTAGCTATGTCCTTATTGCTGCATGTACCACCTTGAATAATTGTGATTCCCTTGGTTTGTAACCTTAGTAATGAATAGAATACTTTACTTGTGCTCATTTGGGGTTAATCATGCTTATTACACTACTATATGCTTAGCCATGCTTAGAGTTAAGCAAAATACTCACTCTTATGGATTTATAAATGGGAATTTGAATATTTGGTTAATGCTGGATTGAAATTGAAAATGATAAGTATTTGCGAACTAAAGTGTGGGTAAAATGATTTTAGACTTGGGCGGCAAGTGGTGTGCATATGGTGGTAGTTGCACACCGATCGGGGGAGTGTTCGCCTGAGTTAATTAAGGACTGAACTTTGTGTCACCAACTTAAGTATACCATACATCCACATGTGTCATTTATAGGGTGGCCTTACCTAATTAAGTTACTTAAAGTCTAACCTTACATATTGGTAGGCCGGAGTAGAATGAATTAGTCTGAGCGATGATTCATAGGAACTACCTATTTACCCCGCTTATTATTGGGGGTAGTTTAGGCGTCTAAGTCTGTCCAATTCAATGGGATAGTGCCTCGTGGGGGAACAGATGTGTTCGCTGCCACGGCGTTAGGTTTAAGGAGTGAGCCCGCCACCTAACTGTTTTGGGTCATTCCCAAGATGGATTCACACTTGCCGTCGCTGATGCAAGTTAGGCGTTAAGTAATGTAAAGGCTACGTTATGACCTCTAGTCCGCATTCATCATGAAGAGTGTGGTAGTGCTTTGCAAACACGAAACAAACTAGAGTGTTCATATCATGTGGGTAAAGTTGTACAAACTCTGCAGAGTTCTCTAAAACTAATCGATTAGCCGTGCTCACGGTCATGAGCGACTTGGTGAAGTGTCATGAGTATAGACTTTTATTTATGATTTCAAATGATGTTTTGTGAACTATGAATTTAGAAATGGTAACTTGGGTTAAGTTATGATAATCATGTTATGTTGATGATGAATGTGAAACTTGATGTCGGGCGGGCAATCAAGTATATTATTATGATGAGATTATGACTTGTTGCCGGTATGGGCAACAAGAATATGTTTATGATGTTATTATGATGAATATTATGATTCAACTATGTTAATATTTTGTTAGTTGAATCATCAACTCTTTTAAAAAGAATTGTGAACCAAAACTTGCTTTATGCTAAAATGAGCTACAAATAGCTTTTCCTTGATTATATGCCATGCATGTAGTATGTTAGGATTGTCTTGTGCTTGCCGGTACATTAACTCGTTTAATGTACTGACTCTTGTTATACTAGAATATCCATTTTGCAGGTTGTATGTTTAGTCTAATTTGAGTGATTCGGGGGATCGTTGTTTCTTCTAGGACTGGATCTAAATGGGTTACCTCCCTAGTTGGCTGCTTGTGGTTTCGGGTAGCCAAGCTTCCGCGGATCAGTAATTATCTGGCCGATTGGCCTATGTATTTAAATAATGATGTAGAGTAAATTTTATTTGTGCTTACTCCCTATTATTCTGATCTTCATCGCTTAGATGAAAGTGTGGAACTAGAGCTTATCCTGGGATCTAGTTCTACACCGGTGTGAGTATTGAGTATTTGGGATGTCGTAGAGCTTTAGCGAATTTTGTCAAGTCTCCTAAGATGTGTAACACATCTGGTCGCCATCTTCGTGTGGTTTGACGGGCATGTCTTAGGCTGAAGTTGACTAGCATGCTAAAGTCCCAGCAGTATCCCCTATGCTCTCTACTCGGCGCTTCAGCTTTTATACTATGTATGTCATTTGACTTGATAGGGTGGCAAAGAGGTTTGATGGTTACTATTTTACTCGATTATTACTAGACCCCATCCAACTAGATAATTCGCGCTATCACTTCAGGTAACTTCCATAATATTTAACCCGGGGTGTCCCCACAGCGTGGCACATTCAATATGTGCACGGCAAACAATACACGGTGTTCCGTTCCCTACAAGCTACTCAAGGGACGCAGTTGACGACATGCCAAGCCAATACAAAGGATATGTGCTAGAGTTTCCTCTGAAGAAAGGTGTTGACACTCTAGGCGATGCTCTTCACAATGTGATCCTATGGCCCAAACGCTACATCGTTATCATGTCGAACGATGGGGCATGTGATCCAAGCGACGGCGGTTCCAGCCCTTCAGGCAAGTGAGGTCCAGGCCTAGCTCCTTCTCCACCTCGACAGAGGAACCTTTTGATGGTCCTTAAGTACTAAATTTGATTGTCAAATCCTGCATAAAGCAAATGAAAGAATATAAAATGAAATACCAAACTTAGAGATAGTGGTTATTATTAACCATCTCCACAAGTCATAGTGAATATTTGTATGCAGATAAATTATGGATGAAAACCACTCGCCATGTGAAGAAACACACCTCCGGCCAATTAGACGCGAATACACGGATTGGAGGGCCCACAAGCCATAGCAAAACCGACATATTTGAGGCCAACCACCGTGGCACCGTGCACCGTCATGAGGGCCACAGGATAGTGACTCAGGCGAAAACGGAGGAGAATGGCGGTGAAAGTGGTTCGGCCTAACCTTAATGGCAGCAGATCGCCCCCATCTTTCACGTGTCGCTTCCTCAGGACTCCCCAATGACAGTTACGCTAGGTTCCTCGGCAATTACCACCATTACAACTGCCATATGGCCCTATAAAAAGAGGAGCTCAAGTCACTCTCAAATGCACAACAAGTGGAGTACAACTCACTTACATATTTTAGGCTACTCTATAGTAGAGTAAGAATATAGGAAGCGACTGAGGGAAGGCTCTAGAAGAAGTGCCCCAAATGTCGACTTTCTCTTTGGGATGTTCCGGAGATGTTGGCCTATCTTCGGGAGAGTCCTCATGGAGCGTCGGAGTTGTCGGCCTCCCTTCGATCTTGTACCTCGACGGGTGCTTCTTTTATAAGTAAGTGTTTGAAGTTTTTCTCTTGGTATTTAATTAGTTTACTTAAGTGAGATATATTCTCATCGTTGCAGGTTCGTCGCTTAGTATTTATATTGAATGCTCTAGTACTATGACTCTGGATAAAGAAGGAAGTTCTTGCCTGAGGCTAGAGTAGTAATCGATAACGTAGACGTGGTGTCTAGGTTAGAGTTTACCTTTGTTTGTTGTGTGCTCCATGGAAAGTGAGGTAGGCGGCAGGTGGTGACAGCGCTATCTGTTCTTTGCATCCCTCCACGTTTGGGTACATCATAGAGCTCAAGGTAGAACTTAGCCTGGCAGACCAGGGGAGGCCTGATGCTGGAAGCAATCGATAGAGTTTTACCTTTAACTTAAGTTAGTTAATTAAGTCCATTGTTGTCCTTGGATGAATCCTGATCTTAGATAGTACACACATGTTCCCTGTGATTCAATACCCTTAGAATACTCTGAGCTGAAGTGCTACAGTGATATCCGTGTGCTTGCTGATTTATCTATGCACATAACAAATACCAATAGAACCCAAACCCACCCCCTCCTCGTGAGAACACATTGGGTCAACCACAGCCTTCGGAGAAGTCCTAGAGTCCATCCCCACCACCAAAAAAGACTCCAATAATAAGTGCATCGCAGAGGTCTACCTCATTGAACAAGTCACGACGCCAGCCAACCAAGGTGAACTCAATGTCAACACCGACAATGGAGGTTCCTAAGAAGATGGTGAGTGGCAGCATCACTTCGCTTTTCGGGCCTAAAAAGCCCAAGGAACCGAAGATTCCAATTCCAAAGGAAGTGATCGATCATTTCATAAAATGCACACAACCGAGGTCACTAAAGAAATCTATATCGGACTTCCAGAGAACTATTGGGAACAAGGATCTGTAGGCCAGGCGAAGGAATCGTTCATTGCAGAGAAAGTGGCAGATGAAGCGGTATTCTGTAGGTCAACCGGTCTAGACAGCTTGGAAGATCTAGATAATCTTCCAGAAGCCGAAGTGGCATTGCAGTACCAACTTGGAGAACCCATGGTGCTGGACTAAAAAATCGGTCAACTAGGAACTCAAGCGAGGTTGCTGCATAAATGGTATTTGGAGGCGGCCGCACAAGGTGAACAAATAATCAGTGCGTCCTATGGATTTTCACCCCCCCCCCCCCAATATATGTTATGTGGAATTTAAGGAGCTCTTCAACGTGTACCAAAGAAGGGAGCTCGATGTTAGTCTCCCCCAAATGTGCTCATTGTGAGTCCTTTCATATCCTGTCCATAATCCGGCCCCCACTACTATAATCTTAGTGGTTTTATCTGTGTTCTTGTTTTACAGACATTATTCTTATGAATGTCGAAGCAAGAACCGTAAGATTGCTTTTCTAGACCCAGTGCTTGTGAACTTCAAAAATCAAATGACCTCAGAAGCTGAAATCGAAAACTATCTCTTCAACGCCCTCGTAAAGCTCAATTCTTGTGAACACATTATTCTTCCTTACCTTTCTCAATAAGTAACTTTCATTGACTTCTAGTTTTGGTTGCTCTCCATGCAAACGAAGTTATTGATACATTGTCGTATGTGCAGCTATCACTGGGTCCTCATCGTAATCAATATCGTCGAGAGCAAGCTTTGCCTATATGATAGTCGGAGGAATGGGATAAGTCACCGCCAAATTCTCGTAAATTCATTGAATAGGGCATATGCTAGATACCGTAGGTCCGGAGGATCATACGGGAGATTCAAGTTGGATGCATGCACATTCCGGATCTACGAACATGAATGGATCCTTAGGCAAAAACCTGGCACCAAACTTTGTGGCTTCTACGTCATGCGGTACATGCTATATTTTGTAGAGAAGGGGTACCTGCACTCTAATGCTGAGGTATGACAAGTTTTAGAGACCAACGTCATAAATTAAACAATTCTATTCTAGTACTAAGTTTTTACGCCTTTCACCTTTGTGTTGTAGAAATTGGGTCTTAATACAAGCGAATTGCTACCACACATCATTACAGGTCTCGTCAATGAACTCTGTGGGTTCATCCGTAATTGTGTTATAGACCCAGCTGGCAAGTACAACTCCAACAAGCAACCACCAGTAGTACAATCCTCTGCGTCTCCTAGCACTTCGAAGAAGAAATTACCTTCAAAGAACAGAAAAAGCAAGTAGATATATATTTCTATGCAGGAACTATAATTTAACTAGTCTTTATGCATGAATTATGGAAGTATTGCGTAAGGTTACTTTATATGTAATGCATTTCAATATTTACTATTATTGTGTATTCTATTTTATGTTCTCTATTATAGGCACGATGACATGAGGACGGAAACCCAATCAAAATTTCAAATTCATACTCTCATCCAGTATTGTAGGAAAAATGCAGTCATATTTACATTTTTGGACTTATGATTTTTGGATTTAGGAATTTTAGACTTAGGAGATAAATGTAAATGTTTAGAATTTGGACTTAGGAATTTTAGAAATAGGAATGTTTAGACTTAGTAATTTTAGACTTAGTAATTTTTGACTTAGTATATATATGCGAATGTTTAGAATTTAGACTTAGTAATTTTTGACTTAGGATATATATGCAAATGTTTAGACTTATGAATTTTTTACTTACTAGCAAAAATACCCGTGCGTTGCAACGGGAAAAGATTATTAGGATTCAATATTTGTGATATAAGTTATTTGAGAAAACAACGTAAAAACACAAAATTTTAGGGAGTCAGCAAAAATATCTACTACCTCTGTCCCATAATAATTGCATTTCTAGAAAATTAGAGACAGATTAATAGCAAACACAATTTACCACAATAACCCTATTTAATAACTATACTGCATGCACATATTCCATATGTGTACTTGATTAAAAGGAAGGTTGAGGAAAACATTCCATATATAAAGTTAATTAAAAGGAAGGTTGAGGTACGCATTCCATTTGTTGTGTCCCATCTTATCAGAAATACAATTTTTTGGGGACAAGATTTGTATGGTAGAAATGTAATTATTATGAGATGGATGTAGTATTAATGTATTTTTCATGCACATATAAGACAAAAAATAATCATAAAGTGCAACACAAGCTAAAAGGGATCACTGCAAATATTTTTGAATTTTGTAGTCGTGAGGAAAAACAATCTAAGGTTGAAGTATAAGGGGATAGGCTCGGAAACAGGGGCTATTATATCACGGGATTCCGTCCGATAGGATGATGTCGTGCAAGTATCATTTTCTAATATTTCATTGGTACCAATTGATATTTGTCGATATTAGCCGATACTTTGTCGGTATTAAATCTGATACCCGTCGGTACCAAAACTGCTACCCACAGGTACCAACAGATACCCCATCGATAACAAGTGGATATCCCGGTACCAAAATCCCCTTCTCTAGCGAGCTCTGGAGCACAGGTTGCCGAGAAGGTACTCACAGTGAAGGAGGTGTTTTGAGGCCACGTCACACCGCTTCTGCCTATCTGAGGTTGCACCGTCGCTTGCTGCAGCCTGTGCCGACATCCCTGTAGGAGCTCACGCGGTCGGACGAGGCGATACCGGTGCTAGTATCGCCGACGCCTTGCTGCTGCTACCGGCATCCTTCTCGTCGCCAAATGGTGCCTCCTGGCGCCACTGACTTGCCGCGCCTGTAGAACAACGAAACTCCAGATTGAGACGGGAGAGGAAGATGAGACGACGATGATACGCACCTTGGAAGTGAGCTGCTTCCTTGAGACCTTGCCGCCAGTGGACTTGCGAGGAGGAAAACGGACTCGAGTAGGGCAGTGGTCCGGTTGGCACAGGCGGCGATGGCTGGGCTCAATTTGGGAGGAAACGAATCGAGAAGGAAGGTGGCAAGCGCTCGTGGCGGACGGCGGCACCGGCAGGGGAGTGCTCGTGGTGCATAGTGGAAGAACGCTCGGTGGGGACTGGGGTGCCAAGTGCATCCGTTAAAACAGTGGAAATGGGATCATGGTAAACAACCTGTTTCCAATTTTTTAACCGAAGTCAAAAGGTCATTGAACCAGTGAGAACATATGGAAAACTATATTTAGAACAAAATAAAAATGAAAAAAAAACATACATGTGATCAGGCATAGGGTATGTTGTGAAATGGGATGTTCAGGTCAACATGCATGGCCTATACATGGTGGACATATGGCCCAAATTGTGTGTACATGTGTTGTTCGAGTGGGGCAACCGGTTACCTCATCTGTGGATGGAATAAGTTCATCTGAAATCTCTTAACTTGTCAACGAATTCGATTTTCGTCCTTCAACCAGTAAACTAGATACAACGAGTCCCTCAATTATCAAAACCGGTGCAAAATAAGTCCTAAGGCAGTTTGGACGGTGGTTTCAGCTGACATGGCGCCTACGTGGCTAATTTGACTCGATCTTCATCTGACGTGACATTGACGTGGCGCTTACATGACAATTTGATTTGAAAAATAATAAAAACCATAGGCCCGCATGTCAGTTACACAAAAAAATTAAAAAATGGTGGGCCCACATGTCATTCTCACCCCTCCTTTCTTCCTTCTCTCCCCATCTCCCCTCTCCTCTCTCTTCTCCTCTCTCCAGGCCGAGCCCCGCCGCTGGCAATGACCCCACAGTGGCCCAGGACATGGTCACCCCGCACGTGCTCGACAACCAGTTCTATAAGAACGTGCTCGCGCGCCGGGTGCGGTTCACGTCGGACGCCGCGCTGCTGTCGTCCCCGGCAACGGCGAGGACAGGGCGCGCCAACGCGCGGCACCCGGCATCATGGGCGAAGAAGTTCGCGAGGTCGATGGTGAAGATGGCGAGCACTGGGCTCAAGGCTGCATATATCACAATGTTACTATATGTCAACTCTTGTAACATTTTTGCAGTAACAACAAATGAATAGCAATACAATCTGATATAAATCAATAAATCAATTCATACGCCGATGTATAAATTCAGTTCATCATCAGTTCATTTTTGCAGTTCTGCTTGTTTCGCCAGCCCTGCCACCTTCGTCTCCAGCGACGTCAGCAGCGCCGCGTCCGACATGAACAGTGCGCTACTGTTGAGCACGTTGATGTAGTATTGGCTGTCGAGCACGTTGGGCGTCACGGCGTCCTGTGTCACGGTGGGGTCGCCGACGGCGGCGCTGCTCGCGTTCGCACCGCACTGCTGCGTCAGGGAGGCTGGTTGATGTCGGAGCCCAACGAGTTGAGGCGGTCGGAGAAGGAGGAGCATTGTGACCTGCCAATGGAGTGTGTGCCGGAGAGCACGACGAGGTCGCCGACGCCAAGCCCCTTGGCGGCGAAGCTAGCGGTGAGGCCGGAGAGGTTGGAGGTTGGCGGCAGGAGGAAGTCGAGCGCCTCGTTGGCGAGCGACTCGCGCCCGTTGAGCCCGCCCTCGCCTCTACTGCCGCCGCCGCTGCCCTCGCCACCGCTCGTGCCTCCCCTGGGTCCGGTCTCGGGCTGGCTCGGCACGACCTGGAGAGAGGAGAAGAGAGAGGAGAGGGGAGAGAGATGAAGAGAGGGGAGATGGACGGAGAGGAGGAAGAAAGGAGGGGTGAGAATGACATGTGGGGCCATGTGGGCCCCACCATTTTTAATTTTTTTGTGTACTGACATATGGGCCCATAGTTTTTTTTATTTTTTAAATTAAATTGCCACGTAAACGCCACGTCAATGCCACGTCAGATGAAGACCGAGTCAAATTAGCCATGTAGGCGCCACGTCAGATGAAACCACCGTCCAAACCACCTTGGGACTTATTTTGCCTTGGTTTTGACAGTTGAGGAACCCATTATATCTGGTTTTGGGTTGAAGGATGAAAATCGAATTCGTTGACAAGTTAAGGGACCTCAGACGAACTTATTCCTCTCTGGATTGTCTTGGCCCATAGGCCATGGCCCAGTAGTCCACGCGCAGGTGCGCCGTGCGAGCGGAGGCCGAGGGACATACGGGCTCGATCAGGATCACTGGCGACGACGCGCGGTCTAGTGCAAGCAATCGAACGTCTGGTTTGCTTGAACTCGGGAAGGCCTCTTGCACAGAAACAACTGACGCCGTTGCGCGGTAAAATAGAGACGGATGACAAAAACATTACAAATATTTTAAGTAGGTAAAGATGCATTTAGTCTTTTGTGTTGATATATATGTGGACGTGGATGTGGACGTGAATGTGGATGTGAATGTGATTGTGATGTGGATAGGGTTGTGGAATTGATGTAAATTTGGATGTGTCTATAAGTGTGAATGAATTTGTGTGAATGTGAATGAATGTGGGTATGAATTTGGATGTTCATGAATGTGAATGTGATTGTATGCTGATTAATGGATGTGAATTGATTACAATTTTTGTTATTGTGTGATTTGTGTGTGAAATTGGTAGGTCCTGCTATTTTTTTTTGCCAACTTATACATGCTGGTTTTTAGTTACAAACCGACACGTATAGTACTTCCTATGTGTCTAGGTTACCCAAGAACCGACACCTATATGCTACTTATAGGTGCAGATTGTTCTAAAGAACCGGTCCGTCGGCCACGTGTCAAGTAAGTTTAGAACCAGCACTAAGTCTATATAGGTGCCAGTTCTTGGGTAAAAACCAGCACCCATATCTCTTATAGGTGCTGGTTCTATAACCGACACCGATGATTGATGTCATCAGTGCCGCCTACTGGGTGCCAGTTGAAAAATCTGGCACTCAAGGGGGTTTTCCAACCAGCACCAATCCGGTTTTCTGTAGCAGTGCCATCACCATCTCTACTTTTTGTGCGAAGAAAAAATGATATTGCGAGGTCATATGGCCCATATGTTAGTTACAAATATATCTAGAATTTAAGAGATGATGTGTACAGAAAATAGATAATAGCAGGTAGTTACAAATATCTATATCTATCTATACCTATATTAATTGGACATTTTCTACGAGCTCTCACGTTAACTAGAGATAATTGACTGTTGATTATATTGATCTTAGAATCAGAGCTGTAGATCCTATTTGATTTGACATTGTGGGCCAGTTTTCTTTTTTCTACTTTGTGGGCCCTTTTCAAAGCCTATCAAACGCTCCAACTGCAACCGTGTTTGATCGGATTACAGTTACGTATACTACTGTTGCCACACTATGCATGTAGCTTTCTTATTGTTGTCTCACGTTGCATCTCGATTCAGCTTCCGCCTTTGGCCATGCTAATCTCATGCAAGCTATGCCTGACATGCAGTATGCACATCAACGAGGTTCAGAAACAGCCATGCGCTCATGCAGGGACTACAATTAGAATTCATGTTAATTAAACATGTCCAGAGGTATCTGGGACTCTAGATTTAGTTAATAAATATAAAACTGTGTCCGTCTTGGATTCTCACTTTAGCACTTTATTCATTTAATTCAAAATTATTAATTAGTACTAAAACTGACGTGAACTTCTTTTCTGCTATGTTTTAGAAAAAACTATGGAGTTGTGCCCATCTTGACTATCAATTTAGTATGTGTTATTTCAGTAATTGAAATTAATAATTAGTTAGGAGTAATTAACTACCGTAGTTAGATCAGCTATAATTCCAAAAAATAACAAATATATGTATTATAGAAATTTTTACATTTAAAACAACAACAATAACTGTTAAACGCACCTGTTGGCAAGGCACTTCAAGGGAGCTCAAACATTGACCAGAAGACATGATGTTGATTAGATAAACCATATTATTGCAAAAACGAACCTATCGTCTGACCCTGTTTCCACTTCACCGTTATGGTTTGAATTAAAATAATAAAGAAATACAATTATTATTCGTAATGACCAGAATACACTCGAGAAAACCCTATCCCCATCTAACCCTATCCAGAACAGTCATGTACTCCCGTCTCTCTCTTCTCTCTTCATCTCTCTCTCGTAGTGGTGGCGGCGGCGCACGGAGGGGAACAAGGCGCGCCGGCTCGTGGAGGGAGGGGCAGCGGTGGGGGGCGCGGAGGGAGTGGATCCGGTGTTGGCACTGGCTCGTGAAGGGAGCGGCGACGGCAGTGGGGCCCGGAGGGAGGAAGAGCGGCGTCGGCATCGGCCCATGGAGGAAGAGCGGCGCCAGGGCTCAGGCTCGTGAGGTGGCGGCGTGCGAAGGCCAGAGGGAGGGAGGGAGGGAGCGGCGACAACGCTTTGAGAAAGGGAGTGGCGGCGGTGGAGCTCGAGCCGCGGCGGGTGGATCCGGCGGGGGAGGGAGGTTTGACGGCGAGGAGGAGCAACGACGGCGGGCTCAACGGTGGAGCTCGAGCTAGGACCGCTGGATTCGGTGGGGGAGGGGCGACGACGGCTTGGCGGCGACAAGGAGTAGCGGCGGTGCTCGGGCTGTGGCAGGCGGATTTGCCGGCGTCCTCTCGCCCTCTCACCGACGCCACCTTGCCCTTTCTTCGCCCGCGCACACCCTCGGCCTGCCGCCGCCACCTCGCCTTGTCCCCGCGAGTGGAGAAGAGGAAAAGAGATAAGAGAGAACTGACGGGTGGGTCCCACATACATAGGGTCAAATGAGCAAGGACATAAGAGACATTTTGTGCTTCAATTAACATCGTTACATGCTCTTAACAGAATAGGGTCAGACCAAATTTTCAATTTTGAAAAGAAGGGTCAAATCAACAAAGTTGATAAAAGGGGGTCAAATTGGTAGTTAGCTTTCAAAAGAGGGTCAGATGCGCAATTGTCCCTAGATTGTATGAAGATTTCGTCTTACGTAAAATATGTAAGTTTAAATATCATGGCCTATTTCTTTTTTTCTTCATTTATTAATTATTGATAAATAGGAAATTGTATCCATCTTGAACTATATCTACTATGAATTTAGTGATCTATTAATTAAATCTCTAAAATAATAATTAGCAAGTTGTGATACATGTGGAATCTTTTAAGAGTAAATTTCATAAAACTGCAATCTATTTGATCAAAACTATCACTTTGCTACAACTTTAGTGGGGCATTTCACAAAGCTACAACTTTAGCAAATGATGTTATTAAGAAACTGTAACTTTAACCCACTATGTGTCTAACACGTGGACCCTATGTGTAACTGTGTGAGTTTTACATATGTACCTAACTAGTAGGCCTAGATTCGTAAAGTCTATAAAGTTTTGCGATTTTATGACAAAACCATGTACTATTGTTGCATTTTTTCAAAATGTTTGACTAAAATTACAGTAAACCGATAGTTTTGATAAATAAAATAGTTATAGTTATCTGAAATTTATAGTTATAGTTATAGTTTTGATAAATAAAATAGTTATAGTAGCTACTGTAATCCATTTCTCATCTCTTAATTTGCCCGTGATTTCTCATCCTCGCTCATCTGCAGATTGGTCAGATCGATGATCATCTAGGATTGATTCATTGATGGAATGAAGAGAAGTGGCCAAGGATTGTAATTTAAGTTTGTCCTCCGTTCTCGCTCCTCTCGTCGTTACGTGACATTGCAGACTACAATGGCTACATATCATAGCAAAGGTGAAGGTAGTATTGTTTGCTGCTGTTAGGACTTAGGAGATGCCCACATGACAGTAGTATTGCTGCTGTCAGCTACTTTTTCATTGTCATCCATCCCCGGCCCTTTGCAGTAGACCTCACCAGTATTGTATTTTGCATTCTAGGGAGTTGATTCTTGAAACGGCGAGCAAAGAAAACTAGGAGAAAGAATATTTTCTTGGTGGGAAAAAATATCTACTTTTCCTAAATATGTCAATTTTCTAGTTTTAACTTATCTCGTGTTAGTGTAGGTGTCAGATTGTATATAAAGTGTTACGACTTAAAGGAGTCCTCTATTTTTAGTAAACAGTCCCTACTCCTATTATGTGCTGCGCGTTTTCCTAATCAAAAGATAGGAGAGCATCTCTTCTCTCGAAGTTATGGGGTTCATTTTTCCGAGTTTCTTCGACATGGTTCTCTCGACGCTATCCTTGATTCTGAATGAGTGGTGCAAGTTGAAGTACACATGCTGTATGTGTCTCTATATTTTTACAAGAAACAGAATGCCTGGATTGTTACGATGAATTTACATAAGGAATGTGGATATTAAGACCTGAAGTATCACCGGTAAAATGTTTCAATGAAAATGAATATCTTGCTCAGGGACTCTTAAAACAAAAGCTAAGGAGTACACAACAACGATGTGGACTAAAAAAAAGGACAAAATACATTTAAAGTAGAGCTCAGCATAAAACATGAAAAAAATGGCTATTCAATTCATTAAGACACATAACTAGTATGGAAAACGTTTCTTCATTTCATCAACCCATGAATTATTTTAACACTAAAGCCCTGCTAACTTTGAGATAATATATATACTCCTTCCGTCCCAAAATATAAGCATTTTTGACTTCGACATGGTCTTCGAGATGCTACTTTGATCAATAATATTTACAAAAATAAGATATTTTAAATAAATGGAGTAGCATATTATGATAGTTTGTTTAGTGATAAATCTAGTAACATCATTCTTACATGATTAATTTTTTTATTTTTGTTCTATTAACAGTCGACGTTAAAAATGTTTGACATAGCACTATTCTAAAAATACTTATATTTTGGGACAGAGAGAATAGCTACTTACATGATCTACATAATTCATTACTGGCGTAGCCGCTGTGGTTACAACTTTTCATTAACTTACTGTGGAGAATATGGGTACCGGGTACCCACACGGCCTCCATATTTGACTAGAGATAGGGGGTGGGCTAGATCCATATATTATGTAATAGAGTAGGACTTGGTCATAATATTGCCTTATGTTTTATGGCATGACCTAGAATCCCGATTAAATACTACCATGTAATAGATTAGGAAACTGATGCCGTGTTTGGTTAGGTTTTTCTCTTTGTAACCATGTCCCCCAATTTATATAAGGTGGGCAGAGAGCCCTCTAGGGATATATGATCACAGAGATAACCACAACTCGATTGTCAAATTAATATACACCCTCATTGAGAGGGCCTGAACCTGTCTAAATCCTTGTCTTTCGCATCCATCCACTTTTAGGTCTCGTGTGCTACCCTATTTTATTATTGCCGAATTCCAGTTTTGATAGTTGGCGCGCCAAGTAGGGGTTACGCAGAGTTTCCTATTGTGGGCTCCCGGTTTTGTATACCGGAAACCCCATGTGTATTACAATACCATTCCCTGGATCAATAGATGGTACACACATGGCACAGTTGTATATCTCAAGCTGACATCGTCATACAGGTCTTACAATATATTAATAATACAAGGGTAGCCCAAATGGAACCCGAATAGACCAAGCATGGTCGATAGCAACACAAAATACCAAAACAACTAAATAAAGTAGCGGAAGCGAAGCAGCGGCGGTCCATCTTATCCCACACGCATCGACTGGTGAACCTAGGTCCCTATTCCACCGTCCTCGGTAACTCCTTGCCAGCATAGCACATGTACAGGTCGACACCAACACCTTTCTAAAAGATGTAAATAAGCAAGAGTGAGTACCAACCGTACTCAGCAAGCCACCACTACAGAATGCATATAATGTTCATAGGGGTTCAAGGATGGCTTGGTTTATTTGCATAAAGCTAGTTTTCACAAATTATTTCACAAACCTATCCCACAACAGTTTTAACTGAAAACCACGTTAAGTTGAAGTTATCATTAACCTGCGAGGGTTCATCCACCTTCCCCAAGCCTCGCTTGGTCCGGTTTACCCTCGCATCCAATTTCCACAGTTTTAACCACTACGACCTTTTCGCACATCAGGCAAGGTCACGCCTTCCATACCCATCATATTTTAGCAATATTACAAATTGACGAGGCTAGTCAAGAGTAATACAAGTCCCGGCGCTCATTAACCGCGAGCACGGCTATTCGAATAGTTTAATTTACTCACACTGCAGTGGATGTACGCTTTTAATCCCACACTCCGTGACTCACCCAACACATGAGACTTGTCACGGCCCGGTTTTTCAGTTACCCTCGCATGGCGGCACCCGCTCCAAGGACTATGAATCCCCATTGCACCCCCGGCGCCACATTCCTACCTCGAGCCGGTTGTGAGGGGAGTCCTGGCGCTCCCGAGATTGAAGGTTACATCATACATATATAAAGCTTGACGTCATTAAACCACACACTTCCACATTTCCATACCGATATCCAGAACCTACCATGTCTGGGGTGCCACCCCACGAGAATGACCTAGTCCACCGGGTCTAACCCCACTCAAGAAGTGTGGTCGTACTCTGTTCGTTTCCTGCTTAGCTTCTTGACTCGGTCCTTAACTGACCAGGGTCGGCGGCTTACCGTTCCCAGAACCACCCATATTCTATCCGTGCCGCCCCAGTCGAAATCACTTTTGTTTAATTAAGTTTTTGGGTTTTCACAAAGGTTTTCATGCTTGGGTGGCGCTTATGTCTCCACCCGATCTCTATCAATCACTCCCATCGAGTGATCAGATGTAACCACATCCACATATCCCACATATGGAGTGTATAACGTCTATGTAAGCAGGGCTAAGCAGTGAGTAAATAATCACGCGTAAAGTAATATACTCAGGTAACAAAGGTGTGTAAATACATAAGGATAAACAATTCAAAGGATAAGGCTTTAAGCAAATGTAGGTACGCGTTTTATAATTAGCATGCAATTTTATTTGCAATCAACACATTTATAAAAATAGGATCAACATGTTCGAGGAAGGGGGCGTAGTGACTTGCCTTGCTCAATTGGGGGTTCGTTCTCGATTAGCTCAGTTTCCTCCTCGCAGATGTACCCTGTCCGGTTGAATACTAACGTCACAAACTACTCGCTAACACAAAAGAGCCAAATATTCTAGAACAATCAAAAATAACCAAACTAGTGCCATTGCGTAGATCTTGATTTTAGAAAGATTTTGACAAAAGTTTCGTTCAAATCCGACTTAAAACGAGGGAGATATGGAATTCGAAAGATTGAAAAAGTTTTAAAACAAAGAAAAGGGAAAGGTCTGACGGGTGGAACCGCCCTTAACTCCTCACGTACGGGTTTTGTTTTTAAAAGAGGGTGCGCATGGTGAGGTGAAGGGCTTGGGCGAGCTACAAGCATGCATGCATATGCATACACACGGCTAGCTAGCTGCGTGAATGTGAGCTGCTTGCGTGCATGCACACGTACAGCCAGCTAGCTGTGTGGCGCATGCATGGCCGGCAGCACAGCGGTGATCGCTGCGGAGGGCAACCGCGTAATGAACGGGTACGGTGTTGCGCCTCACAACGTTACCGTGCCGCGGCAACAACGGCGGCAAGGAAACAAAGGCACGAGGAAGAGCAGGAGAGGAGCTCACCTTGCGGCAGCCGGGTAGCGGCACACCGAGCGGTGATCCTCACACGAAACTACGGTCGTCGATGTACAGCCTGGGGACAGTCGGCCCGCGGATCATCCTCGCACACCACGTGTTCGATCGGTGGCAACAAACGAACACACAGCGTTAAGGAATAAATGTTAGCGGGTTAGTGCAGGTTAGGGGTTAGGGGTTAGCGAGTTAGAGGTCAGCGGGTTAGTGAGTTAAAGGTCAGCGGGTTAGTGAGTTAGAAGTCAGCGGGTTAGTGAGTCAATGGGTCAAATGTTAAATGTTAGAGGTTAGCCGTTCAATAAGTTAGTCGTTCTCGGGGTTCAGATGACGGCGCGGCGCACGGCGACGTCGTTGCCGGAAGTAGTACCGGGGAGGAGCATTAGATTTTATCTTTTTATTACTTAACCTAACAGGAATGAATGGCTTGGGGAGGCAAGATGGACTTCAATAGAGGGGGTTGGGTGCGTAGAGGGATATATGTTAGACTTTGGTGAGGAGGATGGCTTGTTGGTGGACTTCGGCCCGAAGAACAAGAGGGATGTAAGTTGGACTTGTGGATAGGTTGTAAGGCTGTTTGGCCCAATGAGGTAGGGGGAGGCGTTGTAGACTTCTTGGCGGACTTTATGGGCTTCGGCCCGACAAAGAAGAGGGACGCGATATGGACTTTTGTAAAAGATTTCATGGACTCGGCCCGATGGAAGAGGAGGGAGGTGTTATAGACTTCCTAGTTGGGTAGCCCAAAGAAGAGGGACCTGATTTAAACTTCTTCAAAGGTTGGGGGCCACGGAGAGAGAGATAGTGGGGCCCACCGGCGGGTCCCACCTCTTTTATTTTATTTTCTTCTTTCTTTCTTTTTTTTTTCTCTCCTTATCCTTTCCTTCTCTTTCCTTCTTCCTTTCTCTCTCTCTCCTTTCTCTTCTCTGCTGCTGCTTCCTGGAGGAGAGGAGGGGGCCGCGGGAGGGGCGACGGCTTGGGAAGACGGCCGGCCGGGCGACGGCGCGGCACAGCCGACGGAGTGGCGCCGGCGCGCGGCCAGGGATGGCGCCGGCCGTAGGCGGCGCGCGCGGCAGCAGGCGCGGCGCGGCGCGCGGCAGCAGGCGCGGCGCGGCGCGTGGCACGGCGCACGGGTGCGGGCGCGGCGGCGCGACGCACAGGCGGCGTGGCGGCTGCGGCCATGGCTGGCCTCGGCCGGGAGGGCGGCACGCGGCAGCGCGTGCGGCGGCTGGGGCACACGGGGCGGCGACGCGCGGCAGCGCCGCGGGGAAGGGGCGCCTGCGCGGCGCGACGTGGCGAGCCCGGCTGGGGTCGCGCCGGCCGGGGTGGCGGCGCTTCGGCACGGCCCGGGGCGGCACAGCCGGGAGGCAGCGCGCCGGGGCTCGTGGCCGGGCAGGAAGAGGCCGGGGGCGGTGGCGCGAGGCACGGCCGGGAGGTGGCGCGCCGAGCAGGAGCGGCAGCGCGCGACCGGGGTAGGTTGGCGCCGGCTCGGGGAGGGCGCAGGCCGGGCGTGGAGGTGCGCGCGTCGCGGTAGAGGCGGCGCTGGCCGAGGTGGAGGGGCGGCGCGGCGCGGCTTGCGCGCGGGCCGGCCACGGCGTCGGCCGAGCAGCGACGCACCGGGGCTTGGCTCGGCCTGGGCGACGGCCGGGCTGAGCGTTCGGCCTGGTGGAGGCGGCGTGTGACGCGGAGCGGCAGTGCACGGCAAGAAGGCGGCCGATCGAACGACAACGGCGTTCGGTCCGTCGGTGTGATGGCGACAGTGAGCGAAATAGGGCGGCTTTTATAGCCGTCGCAGCCGGCGGACAGCGACAAGCTTGCTCGGCCGAGTGGGGCCGACGGTCCTGTGGGGCGGTCGTCGTCGACAGGGAGTCATAGCCGAGCGAGGATGGGGCTGTTGCAGGACGGCGTGGACGCGGCGTACGCGTTCGGTGTGGACTTCTCTCTCACTGTGTTGCCGGTGTTTTGGGGGAAGGCCTCGGTGGACTGGAAGCTTGGTGCAGGGGGAGCCGTGGGGCTCGGCGCTTGCAGGCATTCCGTCGAACACCTGGCGTGCGAGCTGGCTGAGGAAGAGGGATAGGAAACAGACTTGTTTTGCTGGGCAGGCCTTGGGCCAGGGGAAGGGAAGAGTACTAGGCTGGCCTAGAGGAAGATGGGCTGGCCCAATAGGGAGAGGGAGGGAGAAAAGAGTTGGGCCGAACAGGAAAGAGTCCAAAGGAATAGGATGTTTTGTAATTTTATAGGAATTTGGATTATGGAATTTGAATGAGATTAAATTCCAAAATTGTAAAGGGACTGTATAAATGGACATTTAATTTTGAGTTTGAATTACAATTGGACTGTTAAGTGAGCTCTTGAATTTAATCTGGCATTTAGATGGGCAAGGATCAGACTTAGAGATTTCTCCGAATTTAATCGGATGGATGGACCGCGTTACCGAATCAACGTTCGATATACGAATTCATCGGTAGTCCTAGGATTCTGAGGAAGGGACTAAATTAGGGAATTTTGAATAAAGTGATTTATGAGGAAAAAGAATTCGAACAGAGAAAATTTCGATTAAACAGAGTTGGGTTTAATATTCAATTGTGGTAGTCGAGGATGTCAAGGAGGGACGTGACATTTTGATATTGACAATAGCTCTCGAGACTTTGATTAGAGAACCGCAATTACCAGAATAGATGGATGGTCGAGAAGACAAAGGAGGGATATTACCCCGAGAGGGGTTCAATTCAGGAAGAGGATCGATTTACGAAATTCGAACACTAAGGAATTCAATGCATGGCAAGAATTTAGGTTATTCTGAATTTTTAATTCCGTATTCCAAAGTCGAAATATTCAGGATGTTACACCTATCGACGAGTGTGAGAATCACCTTCATAAGTCGCCAGCTTCGTCTTTACTTTGGGAGCTTTGACTGCCTTGCCGCCGACAACTTCAACAAGCTCTTGCTCTTTGACTTGGACATAAATCAGTCGGGGGAGATTCAATCTAGCTAAGAAGAATAACAACCACTCTACCACGCCTAGTTTCAGATTTGATCTACTATGGCTGCCGCCAGCGTCACCTTTGTTAGCAAGCTTCTTCGCTTCGGAGAGTTAGACTTTATCGTCACGAGAATAACTGCTATTACAGACACATTGTTTCCAACGTCACCGACATGACCATCATGGACATGGACTCGAGGCGTCGCTATGCGGATAATCGACCACGAGCTTACGTCTTCGTCATTGCCGACTGGTTTCTTCACCTTCACGGTTGGTGTACTCCGCCACTGTTGCTGATGATGACATCGTCTTCACCATCAGCCGACTTCGTCATTGCCGACTAGTTTCATCGCCTCAATGGTTGGTGTACTCTACCGCCATTGTTAATGGCAACATCGTCTTCACCGCGGGTCGCCTCCGCTGCCGCCGATTGGTTTTTTCGCCTCCACGGTTGGTGGATTCCATCGCCGACTAGTGTTTTCGCTTCCATGGCCACGCGTCTTTGCCATGTTGTTGGGCAACTTCACCTCCATCATTAATCACCTCAGCGCTTTCTCAGTTGGTGTCTTCGTCGCCATTGATGGATGATCTTGTTCCCACATCAGCCACCTCCGCCATCACCGATAGAAATACCAACAAGCTAAGTCATCATTAATTTTTTTTTGTATGATATTTTATTTTTTCTTTACCTCACTACATCAACTGATTCTCTGTTGAGCAGTAAGTCGAGGGCTACAGATGTTATATCATATTTCTTCAACAATTTTGATAATGTTTATCTCGATTACTTGAGAAATAATCCGAGTAAAAAAGTACTGATCGAGTTATGGAGCTCTATTTCCTATGCTTTCTGTTTGGTTTGTTGATGGGGGCCGAATCCTAGCACTCGGGGGCTCGTTGGATGGAGTGTATAATACAAGGTGCTAAGTATTACTTGAAAGAAATCAAAGGCATAGAGATAAGATAATTTGTTTTCTATTCTTAACAACTACAAAAGTACCCGAGTAGTAAATTTTGATTTGTGAAACTTTGTCCCATTAATGACAAACTCATGTCAATGACTAGTTGGGCAGAGCGTTTAAACGTGAGGAGTCATCTACTCGGGGAAATCAAAATCAACAAGAGGAGAAATACATACTTATAAATATTTTAAAATGCTTGAATTTTTCTCAGGTACTATATTTACATCAGATACTACTTATCCTACATATTTATACTACAGGATCTAAATCCAGATATGCATAGTAGGGATTCATGGCTATAAACTTATCTCCTACGCTTCCGGAATGGATCAGTCAGAACATCATTGCCAGCTTGCCTTCACCATCGTCGACTGATGTCTCCGCCTATACTATTGGTTGGTCACACCACTATTATTGGGCGTCTACGTCTTCATCGTCGTCTTGCCTTCACCGCTGCCGACTAGTATTTCCGCCTACACGGTTGGTTGGTCACACCACCGTTGTTGGGCGTATAAGTCTTCATCGTCGGCTTACCTTCACCGCCACCAACTGGTGTCTCCGCCTATACGGTTGGTTGGTCACACCACCATTGTTGGGCGTCTATGTCTTCATCGTCAATTTGCCTTTGCCGCCGCCGACTGGTGTCTCCGCCTACATGGTTGGTTGGTCACACCACCGTTGTTGGGCTTCTACGTCTTCATCGTCGGCTTGTCTTCGCCGCCGTTGATTGGTGTCTCCGCCTACACGGTTGGTTGGTCACACCACAGTTATTGGCGGTCTATGTCTTCATCGTCGGCTTGCCTTCGCCGCCGCTGACTGGTCTCTCCGTCTATACGGTTGGTTGGTCACACCACCGTTGTTGGGTGTCTACGTCTTCATCGCCAGCTTGCCTTCCGTCGACGCCTGGTTTTGCCGCCTGGTTTTGCCGCCACTGATTGGTGGTTTTGCCTTCACGACTACGCACCTTCGACATCATTGTTGGAACCTTGTCTTCGCCACTGGTTTGCCTTTGTTACCGTCAACTCATATCCACGTCATCAGGGCTGTACAATTCTGTCATCATTGTGGAGCGACTTCATCTTCATTGTCTTCGGTACCAGCAAATTCTATTGCCTCTACTTCGCAAGCTTCGTTACTTCACTAACCACGACGTCTCCAAGAGCCTCAACATATGGGCATGCACCACCAAGTATGACGCCGTGTTAATCTACTGCAACAAGCGATGTTCCAATCCTCAAGATTTCTACTCGAACATCCTCAAAGCATATTTTCTCTCAAGCGATTGCTACTCAATGACAAGCTACAGTTCTTGACTTTATGTTCAATTATTTTCCAACTAAGCATAGAGTCGGGGGCTACACAAATACAAGACTCAAAATTCGACATGCGTTATGTCAATATGAAGCAATCAATTAATCAGCCAACGAGTCAACTCTAGGAGGCATTATCTTGGTCTTCATTTCAGAGCAGGTATTCAACTATTTCACTAGCAATTTTGGCTTCTGGACGTTAGCACAATCTGCTCCAAATTTCTCAAGTATCAAGTTTAAGATTTAATCTACATGTCTGAGAGTTTGGAGTTATCAACCAATCAACTCAAATTCGACGAGTTGGACAACAACATCTACTCCTTCCAAGTGAAGCATCTTCAACAACTATAACATCAACTGCTGTCATCATCATAAATCAAGAGGCATTGTATCAAACTTCATCACGCACGCATTAGCATCAAGGAAACTACTCGTGCTTGGACATCTTCTCAACAGTTTATTATCATTGACGTCATCTCCGACACCTTTGTCATCGACATTAACTTCATCTTCAGTTAACCACTGTCAATCAAGTTCTTTGACTCAGGAGTTTGGGCTTCGTCTACACTAAAATTTGACTGGGTCACCAACATCGTCATCTTCATCGACATCCCACCATGCCTAGTCTACTTTGTCACCGTTCCTAGGAATTTTGTCACTGCTGGTCGTATCTACGGTTGGTGGACTTCACTGCTACTGTGAATAGGCAACTTTGTCTTTACAACCAACTACCTCTGCTGCCGCCGATTGTCATTACCACCGGTTGCATTTGTCACAATTGGTGTCTTATTATGCCGCAGCTGATAACCATCTTCGTCTTCATCGTCCGGCTATCTCCATCGTTGCTGACAGGTGGTCTCGCCGTCATTGCTGGCCTACGCCGTCGCTACTGATGTGCGTCTTCATCTTCAACACCGGCTTGCCTTGGTCGCCGCCGACTGATATTCTCGCCTTCAAGGTTGGCCTATTACGCCGCTATTGATAAGCGTCATAGTCTTTACTACCAGTCGACTCGTCTGTTGTTGCCGATTGATCTTCTCGATTCCATGGCTACGCGTCTCCGTCACCGTTGTTGAGAAACTTCGCCTTCATAGTCGACCATCTCTGCTGCCGCCAGTCGTCATTACAGCTGGTCACGTTTGCCGTCGCCGACTGTTTTCTTCGTCTCCATGATTGGTGGATTTCGCCATCGCCGTTAATGGGCAACTATGTCTCCACCACCGACATCTTCATCACTTCTGATGGGCAATATCATCTCCACATTGGTGATCTCGCTTCTACGCTGACTACATCGGTTGCTACCAATGGATAACCTCGATTGCGAAAGAAGGACAAGCAACATGCTCAATGACTTACTAGCTGCAGCACGAGGATCATACCTTCAATTTGGACTTATTCCAGCTACATGAGACATGAATTCATAGTCATGGGCCTATCTCCTGTGCTCAAGGTATGGATCAATCATTATTACCCACAAGGACCATCATCTGAGTGCTTGCGTCAGTCAAGATTTAATTAACATATTTGCTTTGATACATTCCATGAGGGATAACCACTCGGATTAGAAGCTTATTTAGATGAGATGCGCTTGGTCTACATCAACCGGGAGATTTGTTACTCGGAAGCATATTAAAAGGCGTGCTATACACGTCATATTTTAAGGATATCGGTGGGCGTATTTTGGGCTTGATCCCAAAATGTCTACAGCCCATATTTTCAGGTGTGTCCTGTCACGTGTCTTTAGGGACTTAAGCAAATTTGTCTTGGCAATATGCATGTGTTTTATTGCCCAATACCTTCAAAATTCTTTCATACAGCAGTTACATAACTTTTTTGGGAGTTGATACGATGCAATTTGGAAGGTGACAAACAGTAAAGTTTTTTATAACTGTCCTGGTAACTTCTTTATAGGTTGCATGAGCTGTTTGGTTTTTATAAAGCAATTGATTTTATATATCATATCAATGCTATCTTGCCACCTTGGTGTGCTTTTTGATTAAGACCAATATTGTGGCTTAGGCTGATTATATCTTGGTCATATTTTTCAGGCGGTTGGTAAATTTATTTATAGTTTTATTAACTCGGATTTTATACCACAAATGTCATATATTTCTGAGGATGGTGAAATTTTGTGTCTTTTAGGGACTTAGGCATATTTACTTTGGCAATATGTACACAATATGATACCAGTACTCGTGATCACTATGCAACAAGATTTATTATTAAGGTTATTTACTATGTGATTTTTTTCAAAATGCTTTTGGCTTTGGCTAAGCATATTATTATATAAAACCACTCAGATGGTTAAGATTATTAAAGTTCTTGACTATATGCTTAGTTTATTCAACTAAACACATAGTCGGGGGCTACACCTAATTAGGTGCATCTAGTCGATGCACCTACGTATATTTTTTATTGCAGTTTTTTAGCCCTTCACAGCTTTTTTATTGGATTGATTCAAGCACTCGAGAGACTATGGCAGAAATGATTGAAGCACTCGGCTATGGATTCATTTGGTTCAAGGTGAAGTTATCTCGTCAACTGCGAATGTCTCAGAGGCTACTATGGAGGATATGGGTGCCGGGTACCCACACGGCCTCCATATTTGACTAGAGATAGGGGGTGGGCTGGATCCATATATTATGTAATAGAGTAGGACTCGGTCATAATATTGCCTTATGTTTTATGGCATGATGTAGAATCCCGATTGAATACTACCATGTAATAGATTAGGAAACTGATGTCGTGTTTGGCTAGGTTTTTCTCTTTGTAACCCTGTACCCCAATCTATATAAGGTGGGCAAGGAGCCCTCTAGGGGCATGATCACGGAGATAACCATAACTTGATCGTCAAATCAATATACACCCGGTGGATACAATCCCCAAACAGGAGTAGGGTATTACCTCTCATTGAGAGGGCCTGAACCTGTCTAAATCCTTGTCTTCCGTATCCATCCACTTTTAGGTCTCGTACACTACCCCTTTTATTATTGCCGAATTCTAGTTTCGACACTTACCTGGGATAGTTCATATGGTCTCTGCACAAGGAGAAGCTGAACATGTAATGCTAGTATAATAGTTCCAGTATAGAAATACTAACTCCATGGTATACTACAAGCTTACGAAACAGAACATGCAACATATATGTAATTTTAGCACGACGATCAAATGTGCATTTTGCATACAAGTTAACATTACACACAACTCTTTTTAATTGAGTCATGGGTTCATATATTAATATGCTCCACACAAACATTACATGGTTTACAAGTTACAACAAACACAACACACATTAAAGCAGTACATTGTTACACAGAATTGTTGACACCCCAATAATATCAGGAAGAAAACTTAATTTCACACAGGACAAACTAGTTTAGCTGTCATTGGATGGCTGACAGAGAGACTAGTCGGCAAGGAAGCTAAACCTTTATTTGGACATATTTATATGATGTGTGTGAGCACACCAATGAAGCAACTCTGGCAAAGAACTCATATTGGTTCTAGAACACAAACAAGCATTTTTTTCCCTTGACACATGCATGTATGGAAGTGGGGATGTGCATTGTGAGATATGGTGGATTGATCGGCAGTATAATGGTATGTGATAGGTATATGATACTACAATGGTTGTATGGTGGAATACTGTCAATCAGGCTAGGTGTGTGATAGCCTATGGTGAGTATATGGCTGATGAGCTAGCTAGCTAGCTGAGGACATCCTGAGAAAAGTCACGTGACAAGTCATGATCTCATAGATGAGTGAATGGATTGATGAGCTTGGATGTGATTCACCTGAGGTAGCTCGGCACCATGGCACGCTCGTTGAAGGAGGCAAACGCCGGGGTATGCCTGGGCTTGTAGCAGCCATGGTGTGTGAGTGACGAGTCATCGTTCCAGATGAGCTTCTGCCACCACACCGTCTCCCCGCTCACCTTCACCACCTGGATTTGATGTTCTTGGCGGAAGCGCGGGAGACGCCGCAGGCTC
Source organism: Oryza officinalis (assembly GCA_008326285.1). NCBI lineage: Eukaryota > Viridiplantae > Streptophyta > Magnoliopsida > Poales > Poaceae > Oryza > Oryza officinalis. The sequence continues at coordinate 20,857,548 of BDMV01000012.1, read as the reverse complement.
CAGCACCGGCGCACATGGAGCTCCTTCCATGCTGGGGCAGATATTATGATGTCGTCACTGTTGCAGAGGTGCTTCAGTAGTGGCAGCTCCTGGAGGCGCATCCTTTGAAGCCATGGGAACTCATCACTGATGGCCCATGTATAATGACCTTTGTAGAAGATTGTGTGGAGGTTGTAGCAGAATAGGATGTTGAGAGTCGTGAGGTTTGGTAGTGCACAATCACGTGGTATGATGCTCTCCAATCTTGGGCAATATTCCAAATGCAGGTGGTTTAGTGAACTGAAGTCGATACATTGAACATTTATATATCTATTATGTCTAAAGAAATGAGTTAGGTTTTTGAGCTAAGAGGCCCATACTCTTTTGAGTTGAGAGACCTATGAATTCTGTAGAGCTTCCTTCATGCCATATGTTGTTTCAAACACATGCTTAATCTGATGGCAAAAATGAAGTTTGCACTCCTCCAGCTCGTCCTAGTTGCACAGTTCATTAAGGTAGTTGACAAAAGAGTCATTAGTCACATAAATTGATTTGGCAATTTCCAAAATATATTCCAATCCATGGGGATAAGTATCTATTGTAGATATCTTCACATGACGCATGGTTTGTCGAATGGGAGATGCGGCCCTGGACACCACTGAAAATCCCACTGCTATATAATGACAATACACATCACCATAAGGTGATTTATTTTGTGCTAATTCCTGCAGTTTATTGTCCAACATGTCTTCTTCGTACTCTAGCATCCTAATATTAACTGTGGATGGTGCAACTTGGACGTAGAAAGATTGTAAAAATTTTCCATCTTGTACGAACTTTTTTGTGCTCTCATTAAAGCTATCAAAAAATCTGGAATCTTTGACACACATATGAGCAACTTGATCATCATGGTGATTGCCATATCCTTGTGCACAGTGATCCAAGCAAAACACATTAGGGAATCGCTGCAGCTTATGCCAAGGAAATCTACTCTGGGCTGGAAAACACATGAGAAGAAATCGTCTAAGCATAGGCAGATTAGGGATGTTAGTTGGGATCTCCTTGATAGCCATAGCTGACAAGTCTAGGTCCTCCAATGTGCCAAGGTCCCTCAAGTCCATACACTCCAACTTTGAACATCCTCGCAGGGACAAGTGTCTTATATGCGGAGCACTTATCAATAAGAATAACTTCAGGGTAGGATGCCCATATAATTTGATCTTTTCTTGCAAGCTTGAATGGCAGCCCTCAATATGCAACTTCTCAAGACACCCATGTGGCTCTTCTCCCATAAGTGATTTTGGCAAATTCCATAGTTGCATGCTACCAGATAGGATGACGATCTTAAGTTGTGCTCCCCCGAACACATCAACTTCTTTCAACTCATCACATCCTAGGATAAGTAACTCTCTGTGAGCACATGCTTTTGAAATTGGCCTTGGAATTGAAGCCAACATTTTGTTGTCAACAAGCTTAAGCGATTGAAGTTTTTGCATCCCTGCAAACATCGAGCCGGGAAGTGATGTAAGTTTAGTCCCTGTGACCTCAAGAGTCAATAAGCTGGATAAAGCAGACATGGAACAATACAACTCCACAAGGCTGGAGCACCCGATAAGCATCAACCCTTCAAGTTTTGTCATGCCTTGGAAAAAATCATTGGTAAAAATGACTATGTTGACAAGGGTGAGATCAAGGTAAAGCAAGTTGTTCATCATTTGGTGTTTATATTTTTGTGTGTAAGTGTTTCCACTATTGGAGATGCTAGATAGGTTTTTGAGGCAATGACAACCTCTGAGAGAAAGTAGTCTGAGGTTAGAGAGGCACCAAACTGTAGGAGGGAGTGATTCCAGTTGAGTATAAGAGAGGTCAAGAACACGAAGACAAGGGAGCGTAGTCAAGATATTTTCAATTAGATTGAGTAGGCTTGATGTGTGCATGAATTGCCTTAAAATAAGTGTGGTTGGGTCATTGGGTTCTTCTTTGCTCAGCAATGTTGTGCTTAAATGTCATTCTCGATTCTAATCTAGTCCCTGTTTGTAGATTGTTTTTATCCATCTCGTGTTTTTCAACACCACATCCTCCTTCTCACGAAATATTTCGTATTCACTGAGGTGGGATGCGATGAGGTCATTATATATTAAGAATTCTGCGGCAGTCTCAGTGGCCCCCATCGGCTTCAGTTGCTAGAGAGAAGGGGAGCTTGAACAACGAATTCTCTGAGAACGCTTGGAGGATGGCATTCCCGACTTGATATATAACATCAGCATGGTCCCCATTGATGTGTTTGATATATATCCACGACATCCACTGGAACACCTTCCATGTTGTTTATATGTTCCATTTTTGCGATCATTATTGTATATGGAGGTGGTGTAATCTGAGCTACAATCAATCATCATCTTGCTGCTCCAGGCCGACATGCTTAATTACATCAGGGCTTTGTGTTTATATTGGCTTGGAGCTCCTTGATCCACGGAGCAAAATCACTCAATACTCAAGCCAAATGGTGCAATAAATACATAGATCATATATTGACGTGTGCTCCTCGGGTTGGCCAAGGCCGTGTTCGAGCAAGATAATTACTTGTTGATATGTATGAATATTATGACAGCAGGACACCAAGTCCGCGGATGTTTGTAGAGGTGCCTAACCTGACCTGACTCGCGACAAGTGTCTTGGGCACATCGCCTCAATGTTTTTGTTCTGATTTTGGCATGGAATTCACATTCAAATCGGAGACGGGCGTGGGCCATCTACTGCTAGCTATATAATCAGGGTATGTTCCTGGCCAGCGATATGATCGCATCGCGCCAAAGGCCATGGAAAATTTCGCCTTCATGATCCGCTTGCCCAATCCCTTTCTAACCAGTAAATTTCGCCGGGATTTGTTAGAATGCCACTTGAAAATTTGTTCGAGAGTACTAGATTTGGGGGAAAAAGGATAACTAGGAAAGATCTCTTCTGTGCATACCATTCTGTTACATTTTTTTTGCCCTTAGTCTTCCACAATTCGTCCCGTCCATGCCACTCCCTACAGTGTAGAGCTGCCTTGTGTTATGCGTCGTGGGCGCTGTATGTTGTTGGCCAATAGTTCTCTTGAATCCTGCTCTCGCCGTGTGCTATGCGCCGCGACGCTGTATGCGCTGTGGGCGCATGTGGCAGCTGTGTAATCGCCATGAGGACTAGGGCACTGGGCGGGATGGTGCTCTACTTTGGCATCCTGGTTGAAGCAGTGCATGGCGCGGTGCAGTGGTGCTAGAGAGATGAATTATAGTATGCATGTCACTTGAATCAGATGTGATGAGTCTTGTAGCTCTGTTTCTCTCATCCCGTGGTGTTGGGACAAGATTTGATCAGTGGATGTGAGGCATTGGAGTAATTGACCAGGGGGTGTGAGGAGGCTAGACTGTGGAGATACCCAGCAATGGGGAGAGGATTCAGGGTGAGGAAGTTGTAGAAGCAAAAGTAACAGAATTGTATTAGACTGAAGAAATATTTTGAAAACAGCACTTTCCAAATCTTAGTAATATTCTAGGTAGCATTTACAAAGCGGCAACTGTTGAGTGGTGCATATCACATTTTGCCCTTTTTTCAATCATTAGTGTTTACCTCCTCTCCCTGTTGGTGCATTTATATATAAATACATTACTTTGTTGTTACGTTATATAAATACATGATTAGTTTAGGTATTCAGTGTGGTTAGGAATGATGGACACAAATTATCTGTGTTGTCGCAGCGGCCCTCGTGAGGATGCAACCCGTATTGGGTCTGCACGTGCTGTGAGAAGGCAGGCTGTGGATATCTCTCCCTTGAGGAGGGTCAACCAGGCAATCTACCTCCTCACCACTGGTTCCAGGGAGAGCGCCTTCAGGAACATCAAGACCATCTCTGAGTGCCTTGCTGATGAGCTCATCAATGCCGTGAAGGGCTCATCCAACAGGTAACAACACATTGTCAATTTGTCATGCTACATCTTGATTTTGTTTACAGGAAACCAGGCTATTGACTCATCTGTTATCTAACTTTGTTACAGCTACGCCATCAAGAAGGATGAGAATGAGCGTGTTGCCAAGGCCAACCGTTAAGTGGCGATCCCATCTCATTCTTGAACTGTTTGGCAGGACTATACATTTTGCTAGTAATTTAGGCTTTTTCAGACCTACCTGTGGTTTAATGTTTGAATGAACATCGACTAGTGCTGAGAAAAATATGTAGTGGTCTGTTCGCTATCTATCAACATGGTTTTATATTGAACCTGCAATTCCTGTTCCCTGATAATCTGAGTTCCTTGATGCAGTGCTAAATGGTTCTGCTCTGGTTATATTGTCGGAGTAAATTTCACAAAACTACATATACTTCGACTAAACTATCGCAAAACTACAGATTTAACACATTGTATTTCAAAATTACAGATTTAGCACCAATTTTTTCACAAAACTACGGATTTAATACCAAGTATCATAAAACTATATACTTACTATTGATGTTATCACAAAAGTACAGATTTTAGAGTTCAAACCCTTAGCACTAATGTTATCTTCAAACTATAAATGTTGTTGTTTTGTGATTAAACTGGTGCTAAACTTGTAGTTTTGTGACAATTTTGTTTTTAAATCTGTAGTTTTGTGATATTTTATCTTAAATCAGTAGTTGTGTGATAAATTTATTGTTAAATATTTAATTTTGTGATATACCAGCTTAAATCTGTAGTTTTGCGATAATTTGATCGATGTATATGTAGTTTCGTGAAATTTACTCTTTATGTTTACTCGTTTGAATTGCTGAGCTATATACGATAATTGATAGATTTTCGGTGCCTTACTGTTTCGATCTCGATTTAGTTACTTGAGATCGTGACTCAGTTTGTTATAGCCGCACAATTTAATACGAGCTGACATTGTTTTGAGGTAAGATAGCTACTTCCATGATCTAGAGAATTCATAATCGGTATAGTTACTTCTTTCATTATCTTGTACATGGATAGCTAGTTCATATGGTCTTAACGCTTGGAAGAAGCTGAATATGTAATGCTAGTGTGATAGTTCCAATATAGAAATACTAACTCCATGGTATGTAACAGATATGTATTTTTAGCAGAACAATCAAATGTGCAAAATGTGCATACTGTTTAACATTGCACACCACTTCTTTTAATTAACCAACGGGTTTATATATATATATATATATTCTACACCCCTTTTTTTCATGGGCTAAACCCATCTCCACTCCCTTCCTAGGGCTCAAACCCTCATCCCACTTCAGTCAAAGGCCAGTCAAAAGCTCCTCCCGCCAATCAAATTTCAGTCAAACCCGCCTACTCACTCCCCCCACGCCTAACTCTTTGTTTTCTTCGTCTCGTAGGAATTGCGCACTAACATAACGATCATCGTGTAGTAACAAGACTATTGTCTCGCAGTAACATCGTTATAAGGTCATCAAAATATAGTGATGATGGATCTAGTTTTATAGAGCTTTTTTTTAAAGCATTATGGTGAAAATAGTTTAAAAATATAATATGTGGTGTGAGAGATATGATTATTTAAAGATTAGAATTTCAAAAAAGTCACTTGTACTTAGCTTGCTACTATGTATTTTTGTATGTAAAGAGAAGTACTTTTAGCACTTATGTCAACTTGTGGCCATGTAACTCTTTTATCTAAAGCACTAGTACTATAACAACACAACTACAAGATTAGGATTTTTAAATTTAGCTCTTCACAATCGATAGTTGTATAATAGTACCGTTACTACTACATGTTCTGTGTTACTATAATTTTCACGACGATGTTACTGCGAAAAGTACAGTAACATCCTATATGTTTTATAGCAACGTCTTATAAAATCTACAATAACATGACATGTTATTGCACTTCTATGATAATATTACTACTAAATACGTAACAATCAAATAATAAACTCTAATCACATAGTGTCAAAGAATAAATTGATTAAAAGAGCTTATTGTAAACCATGAGGTCATGGGTTCCAGAATTGGTTTTGTCAAATTTAAATTTTTAATTTTCTTTAACAAGGTGAAAAAAAGAAAAAAAAGACTCGGGATAAAAAAACGCGACGAGAGGGAGGATCCCGTGCAAAAAAGAAAAGAAAAAAAACGTGCCACGGGAGAGAGGGATGGGCTGGGAGGTGAGTTGGGTTGAGCTAGATGAGAGGGAGGTGTAGAATAGAATATATATATATATATATATATACACACACACACTATAGACACACGGTGACACTACCTAGCGCGTAGCATGGCAAAGAAGCTTCGTAGGGCGACTCACGACAGTCCCGTGTCTGGTTTTCCCGTTCACCTCCGCCCCCTCCTCGTCTCGGTAAAAAAATTACTCCCTCATTTGTTTTTTTCTGTTGCACTGGTGGATCATGTTTTTATCCTGATTCTGCGCGGTGTGACTCCTCCCGTAAGGGCCCACCCCGTTTCTATCGCTCCTCAACAGGTCAAAGTGAAAGAATTACTGGTAAAATCACAGTAACAAATCTAAATAATTGTTAGCAACAATTTTACTACCCATTTATTGGTGATAATAATTTTACTCTTCAGTTATTGTCAGGAGCTCCGTGAACAGTTATGCTAGTGATATTTTCACTGGCATGTATTTTTCTTCATCTTACTCATATGCTCTCGTGTAATTTTTTTACTTGTAGTAAATTTTTTACTCAAATATTCTCGTAGTAATATTTTTACTTTCTTGTACTTTTCATTGGTTACTTTACATCGAACAAGTCGCTGTATGGGTAAAAAAATACACAGCAATCAAACCCAAAAAATACACAAGAAATACATTCTAGGAGAGAGGAATGGCAGCCACCATGCATTGGGTAGCTGTAGCGAGGATCCCTGCTTTCCTGGCGATATCTTCTCACACCTCTTCAACGGCGGCATTAGCTCAACGCCCACGCATCATGGAGGCGGACAGGTGCGAGGCGGTGCGTCGGTGCTCCACGCCTCCACCCATTCCTCCGTAGCCGCTCTCATTGCCGGGGGAGGAGCAGAAGAGGACTTGATCACTCGGCTGACATTGACCGTAAGAAAAATATAGAGAGGCAGATAGACTACCTTTAACATGTGAAGAAAAAGGAAAAACTCTGTCATCGGAGTCGTCGAGGTGCCACATCCAGGCATCCACATTTCACCATGAAAAATAATTACAGACAAGATAAACCACTGTCATCATGCCAGGAAACAAAACAAAATCTATGCCGTCAGTGGGATTGGGCTCATGGCTAGCGCTGGAGATCCGATGTTGTCGCTATTCACCGGTCGGCGTCGGGGCTCGGTGGCCAGATGAAAGACATCGATCCCGTCCTTGCCATGGCAACATGGCATCACTGCCTTGCTGCCTTCTCATCCTTCGCGCTGGCACTCTAGCAACCGAAGCAGGCAGCAAATCAGGACCCACTACTCCAGGGGAGCCAACCAGAGCCTGCGTCAGCCTGGAGATCTAGCGATGGCCTGTCGCCTCTTGACAACCATCAGTCCGTCAGCCGCCTCCCGTCCTTTGCCGAGATGCCACGCAAGGGGATGCAGGCGGCACCTTCAGATCAGCGTTGGAGGAGATGGTCCTGTCGGGCTTCGGGAAGGGAAGAGATGGTGCCGCCGTCCTCCTTCTGGTACATCCGCTTCACCTGCAAGGGTAAAAGAGGAGAAAGGATTGGAGGCTCCCGGTGCCACCGCCTGGTTCACCTTGTCGTCGGTGCTCTCCCGTCGCCACCATCCCGTGTCAACGTCTAGGAGGTCGCGACGGCCTACGGTTGGTGTCGACGTCGAGAAGACCATCCCGGTGCCGCTCGGTACGCTCAGATCCAGAAAAAAACGGGTAGAGAGATGAAAGGTGAATGGTTGATTCCTACACTAATGTAGGAACATATATAAATGGGTAATCATCTGAACAGTAAATAAATTACTGGTTGCATTGAGCCATTGAGCGGGGTGAGGTTTGGTGGAGGGTGAAGGAAGTAAAAGAATTACTGATCGTGGGTGTGCTACGAAGATACATAGCACCCTACGTGCTATGTAGTACTTTCCTATATATACGCTCCACACAAACATTACATGGTTTACAAGCACAACACGCATTAAAGCAGTAACATTGTTACACAGAAATATAGATTCTCCAATAATATTAGGAATAAAACTTAATATTGTACACATGACAAGCTAGTATAACTGTCACTAGATGGTTGACCTTGAGACGAAGCTAAACTTTTATTTTGACTTGTATATGTATAAGCACACCAACAAAACAACACTGGCAAATAACTCTCATATTGGTACTAGAACGCAGATAAGTATTTTTCGTTTTTTCTTCACATGCATGTATGGAAGTGGGGATGGGCATTGTGAAATATAGTGGAGTGATCAGCAGTAGTATAATGGTATGTGATAGATAGATGGTACTGTAATGATTGTATGGTGGAAGATTGTCAATTAGGTCAGGTGTGTGCTAGTTTATGGCGACTATATGGCTGATGAGCAAGCTTGCTAGCCAAAGACATCCCGAGAGAAGTAATGTGTGGCAAGTGATGGATACATGGATGGGTGAATGGATTCACAAGCTTGGATGTGATTCACCTAAGGTAGTTCATCACCGTGGCGCGCTCGTCGAAGGAGGCAAACTCTGGCGGAGGCTTGTGCTAGTAGCACCGCTGTGTGCGGGTGACGACTTGTCATCCGGGGAGATGAGCTTCGCCCACCGCGCCCTCTCCCCGCTTACCTCAACAACCTGGTTTTGTTGATGTTTTTAGCAGAGGCGCAGGAGATGCCCCAGGCTCCAGCACCCGCGCACATGGAGCTCCTTCCATGCCAGTGCAGATAATACGATGTCGTCGTCGCCATCGTAGAAGTGCTTCAGTAGGGGCAGCTCCTGGAGGCGCATCCTTCGAAGGCTAGGGAGCTGATAGTCGACGGCTTTCTCCAAAGGATGCTTGTAGAAAATTGTCTTGAGGTTGTGGCAGAATAGGATGTCGAGAGTTGTGAGGCTTGGTAGTGCACACTAGCGTGGCATGATGCACTTTGGTCTTAGGCAATATTCCAAATGCAGGTGGTTTAGTGAACTGAAGTCAATAACTTTATTAAACCTATGTGGGTATTCAGGTTGGTAGAAACTAATTAGGCTTTTGAGTTGAGAGACCCATGCATTCTGTAGCGTCTGCCTTACATAATTTGATCCAAATACATACTTCATATCATAGTAGAAATGAACCTTGCATTCCTCCAGCTCATCCAAGGTGCTCAGATCGCTAAGGCAATAGACATAGGAATCTATCACATAAATCGAATTCACAACTTCGAGAAGATACTTTAAATCATAAGGATACCGATCCGTCATAGACATCTGCACATGACGCGTGGTCTGGCGAATGGGTGGTGCAGCTTTGGACACCACTGAAGATTCCATTGCTGTATAATGACAATACACATCACCATAAGGTGATTTCTTTTGTGCTAATTTCTACAGCTTGCTGGCCAATATGTTATCTTCATTATGTAGCCTCCTAATATTAACCATGGATGGTGCAACTTGAACGTAGAAAGATTGTAAAAACTTTCCATCTTGTACTAACTTTTTTGTGCTCTCACTAAAGCTACAAAATAATCTGGAATCTTTCACACACATATGAGCAACTTGATCATCATGATGATTGCCATGTCCTTACGCACAGCGATCCAAGCAAAACACATTAGGGAACTACTACAGCTTATGCCAAGGAAATCAGCTTTGGTTTGGAAAACCCATGAGAAGCAATCGCCTCAGCCGAGGCAGATTTGGGATGTTATGTGGGAGCTCCTTGATAGCCGTAGTTGACAAGTCCAGGTACTCCAACAAGTCCAGGTACTCCAATGTGCCAAGGTCCCTCAACACCACACACTCAAGCTTTCCACATCCTTGTAGAGACAAGCGCCTTATGTGAGGAGCATTGATCACTGAGAATGACTTTAGGGTAGGATGGCCATCCAATTTGATCTCTTGTTGCATGCTTGAATGCCAACCCTCAATATGCAACTCCTCAAGACACCCACGTGGTTCTTCTTCCATAAGTGATTTTGGCAAATTCCATAGCTGCTTGCTACAAGACAGGACAACAATCATAAGACTTGCTCCCCCGAACACATCAACTTCTTTCAACTCATCACATCCTAGGATGTGTAGCACTCTGAGAGCACATGCTTCTGAAATTGACCTTGGAATTGAAGCCAACAATTTGTTGTCAACGAGCTTAAGAGATTGAAGTTTTTACATCCCTGCAAACATTAAGTCTTGAAGTGATGTAAGTTTAGTCCCTGTGACCTCAAGAGTAAATAAGCTGGATAAAGCAGACATGGAACAATACAACTCCACAAGGCTGGAGCACCCGACAAGCATCAACCCTTCAAGTTTTGTCATGCCTTGGAAAAAATCATTGGTAAAAATGATTATGTTGACAAGGGTGAGATCAAGGTAAAGCAAGTTGTTCATCATTTGGTGTTTGTCTTTTTGTGGGTAAGTGTTTCCACTATTGGAGATGCTAGATAGGTTTTTGAGGCAATGACAACCTCTGAGAGAAAGTAATCTGAGGTTAGAGAGGCACCAAACTAGGAGGGAGTGATTCCAGTTGAGTATAAGAGAGGTCAAGAACACGAAGACAAGGGAGCGTAGGCAAGATATTTTCAATTAGATTGAGCAGGCTTGATGTGTGCATGAATTGCCTTAAAATATGTGTGGTTGGGTCATTGGGTTCTTCTTTGCTCAGCAATGTTGTGCTTAAATGCCATTCTCGATTCTAATCTAGTCCCTGTTTGTAGATTGTTTTTCAACATCACCTCCCCCTTTTCACGAAATATTTCGTATTCACTGAGGTGGGATGCGATGAGATCATTATATATTAAGAATTGTGCGGCAGTCTCAGTGGCCCCCATCGGCTTCAGTTGCTGGAGAGAAGGGGAGCTTGAACAACGAATTCTCTGAGAATGCTTGGAGGATGGCGTTACTGACTTGATATATATCATCAGCATGGTCCCCATTGATGTGTTTGATATATATCCACGACATCCACCGGAACGGCTTCCATGTTGTTTATATGTTCCATTTTTGCGATCATTATTGCAGATGGAGGTGTTGTAATCTGAGCTGCAATCAATCATCATCGTGCTCCTCCAGGCCGACATGCTTAATTACATCAGGGCTTTGTGTTTATATTGGCTTGGAGCTCCTTGATCAGCGTTATATGCGTCATGTCGTGTCCCATGATCTACGGAGCAAAATCACTCAATACTCAAGCCAAATGGTGCAATAAACACATTGATCATATATTTATGTTTGCTCCTCGGGTTGGCCATGGCCGTGTTCGAGCAAGATAATTGCCAATTGATATGCATGAATATTTTGACAGTAGGACCCCAAGTCCGTGGATGTTTGTAGAGGTGCCTGACCTGACCTGACTCGCGACAAGTGTCTTGGGCACACTGCCTCAACTTTTTTTTCTGATTTCGGCACGGAATTCACATTCGAATCAAAGTCGGGCGCTAGCCATCTACTGCTAGCTATATAATCGGGGTACGTTCCTGGCCAGCGATATGATCACTTCGCGGTAGAGCCCATGGAAAATTTCGCCTTCGTGATTCGCTCCCCTTCATGATTCGCTCGCCTTATCCCTTTCGAACTAGTAAATTTCGTCAGGATTTGTTAGAACGCCACTCGAAAATTTGTTCGAGAGTACTAGATTTAGGGGAAAAAAGGATCACTAGGAAAGATCTCTTCCGTACGTACCATTCTATTACATTTTTTTTGCCCTTAGCCTTCCACAATTCGTCCCGTCCATGCCACTCCCTACAGTAATGTAGAGTTGCCTTGTGTTATGCGCGTGGGCGCTATATGTTGTTGGCCAATAGTTCTCTTGAATCCTGCTCTCACCGTGTGCTATGCACCGTGACGCTGTATGCGTTGTGGGCGCATGTGGCGGCTGTGTAATCGTCATGAGGAGTAGGGCACAAGGCTGGATGGTGCTCTGCTTTGGCATCCTGGTTGAAGCAGTGCATGGTGCGGTGCGGTGGTGCTAAAGAGATGAATTATAGTATACAAAATCTTAGGTGGTTTTGTAAAGTGGTTTTTATCTAATTTGCATATACATTGGATGAGTTTATCCATATGATGTATGCATTGGACATATATGTTAAAATCTTCATCTAAATCTTTCTTTTTGACATAATCTTATTAGCTGTCACTTTCAAACGAATATAAATATAAATTGACAACCTATGATTGATTGATGATACATAAATATGTGATACTAGCTATTCAAAACCACTCTTTTAAACTGCACAAAACCATCTAAGGGGTAATATAAATGGGTATAAATATAATGTTAATACGACGTCACGTGAGAGTATAAATTGACGACCTATGATTGATTGATGATACATAAATATGTGATACTAGCTATTCAAAACCACTCTTTTAAATTGCACAAAACCATCTAAGGGGTACTATAAATGGTATTGCAAAGTTTAGGCGTGAGATGTCCAGTTTTTAAGTTCATGATGCTAGAGTAGCTTCTATCCAATGTTTAGAGGGATATAGGGACTTTTCCAATATTTGAAATGCCAGACGAGTCGAGTACGGTTTTCACCAAAATCTCGTTCACCCTCTCCCAGATGAGTAAGCATTGCTGGACAAAAATTCCTTAGCCAATGACTGAGAAGTGCGGCAAGATTCATTTACACTTGCTAAATTTTGGCACTAAATTTGATCGCCTGTCTTAGGCAACCTTCGAATATGAATCAGAATAACAAATTTCAGTTATTTGACTAACCCTAAAGTATTTACTGCATATGGTATTTATACATAAATAGGTTAACTATATAACAGTTTCGGAATTTACAAAATAATGCATATTTTATCGCATACCGTATAAACTCTGGTTGACATTACGACAACCTTGAAGTACCCATGTACAATAAAAAAACCCATCATGGATAAACTGATCGTTCAGAGGTTGTCTGGCGGCGTTCTCGCGCAGTTGGCGATCGTCTCTCTCTCTTTTTACCTGCGTCCTACATCAATAGACGCCCACAAGGACGAATAACAGCTCACAACATCTTGCTTATACGTACTAACGTAGTACTGTCAGCCAATCAATCATCTGTATATGCCATCACCGATCCACCGGAATAACCTGCTTAAAACCACCATGCCGTCTTCCCTGACCAACAGTTCCTCCTTGATAGTCATATTTCAGTTTACTACTTGACCCAACAATGGCAACAGCCCAACAATACCACGTTCCTGTCATGAAGTTATAAATCAGGCATGGTCTCACTTAAATCATAGTCTCTTCAGTTTGGTAGTAGACTCAATCTTGTCGGTGGTCTTCAAGTCTGTATCTTCGATTTCTTCATTCTGCAACTGACCACCTAGAACTTCATGTGGATCATCAGAGGGGCACTTATCAGCTGGATTCGTTGGGTTTATAAGGCAGAAGCACTCAGGCCATGAGTTTGTATAGAAAGACTCTGGATGAATGCGCTTGTGTGGACCGCCAAAGTGTGTGTTGAGCATTACTTGCCTGACTCGATCCTCAAAACTGGTTACATGGCCTTCTTCCCTGTCCATGAATATTGGAGCAAGGGCCTTCCTGTTTGGTGTAATTGTAGTCCGGAAGCCATAGTAGAGGCGGTGGCCCATGAGGTTGTTTGCAAAGTTGCTTGGACCATCATACGTGGGCATGAAAATATCCGACAGGAGACAGACCATATAATCTACTGCTGATCCAGCCAAGCCTCGAGTATTTTCTTCCAGCTTTTCAGGTCCAACTGAACTGTGGTTATCTAGGCGAGGAAACATTGCTCTAAATGGACTCATGAATCGATCACCACCAAATATCTCACCAGATGCAAGATAAATACGGGTTGAATTGTCAAAACCAATGGCACGTAGGATAAGGCCCACCTGCATAACAACAATAAATAGATCAAATTGTATCCATCATCTAATTGCAACACTCCATTTATTCATCAGCGACTGCCAATAGTACATGTTAACTGTCTGTTAAAATGTTGGAGCATTTTTTGTCCTGCTAGTATTTTCTTGCCAGTTCACACAATGTACGCATAAAACAGAATTGTCAGGCAAAAGCATTTTATGTCCTGCTAGTATTTTCTTTCTTTCTTTTTCTCAGGAAAGAAAGAAAATGAAAGAAGCATCAACTGTGTATCTAAATAGCCCTGTCAGTTTCCTGTCAAAGAACCAATACAAACTTCCAACTTCAGGCCCACAGGTTGGCAGTTAGGAAGCATCTAGACCTTCACATCAACCCAACTTAGTTTGAATGATCCATTTACAGAAGAATTGACTTGCAAATCCAAAATCCTAACTCTATTGAATGCCATGGTGTCCTATCGTTGAATTAAGTTCAATAGATAATTCAATATGATAAAACTAGGAGCAAAATTAATTTCTTACCTCTTCTGGAGTCAAGGGGCACTTCCCTATGAGTCTTCTTTCCCTGTAAACAAGTTTTTTCTTTGCAAAATTTTTATCACGGTATTCGATCAGAATTTTCTGTTCTTCTGGTGTAAATATATCAATGCATCTGCAATTCCATTTTAGAGATTAATACACGTATCATATCCACATTACCAAATAGAAAGGACAATTGATCAACTATAACATATTAAACTGTCTGCACAGGTTATCAGCAATAGAGGAGAAAAGGATAGGTAAATGGGTACTAGGTTCATTTAAAAATTAACTATAGTACTTTTTATTAAAATAATGAACAAAATATTCCAAAAATTATAAGTAAGGCTTGACATAGAAAATAGAATAATTACGACAGCTTGGTTATTCAGCCACTAAGCATTTTTCTGAACCTAAAATGAGATATCAGCACAGGAATATTTGCGAATGTGCCGCATGCCATCATTTTGTACATTCAACAAATGAAACAGTCGTAAACTCAAGATTGAAAAGGTAAGTTACAGCGTTAGAGTCATAAGAACCAAGCAAGTAATGCAAATTACATCAATGATGTGATGTACAAATAGTGCATGCAAATATTCCATACCCAGCAAAAGCAAGCATGTCCATCTCAAATCGAAGATGAATTGACATGAAGGGGCCTTCAGACCGTAGCTTCTTCACTATCTCATTGCTAATTTTCATGATATGTGGCTTAAATCGTAGTGCATGGTAATTCACTCGGCATCTCAACCTCTGGAGCTCTGGATCATCAATATCTTCTGCTAAGCGGTGTGAGAAAGGAGTTAAATATATAGCCCCATACTTTTTCATTTCTTCCAAAGCAAATGTTGTATACCAACTTAACGGAGCATCTCTAGGTGGCTCAATCTGAAAAAAATGAAAAATTTGTGACATGATAAGTTAATGAGGAAAAATGATTTAAAATATAATTAAATACAATAGAATTGCATCCAAACCTTATGAGCTTTGAGCTTCTTGGTCTTCCCTTTTGACGTAATCCCGGGCAGGCTTGTAACAATATGAACATCATGTTTTAAAGTCTTCAAAAAATGGGGAACATCATAGATACCTGGAAAACCACTGGACATATATATATAAGTGCCAAAAGTAAATAAATATTAGAAACATGCTTAATTATTAACACAAACAGCATAAAAAAATAATTGCTTTCTAGAAGATAACTGTAAAATTTTATTCTGAATTAATACATAGTCCCCATGATGTATCCACATGAAATATTTCACTAAATCTGAGCATTTAACACATATAAGCACATGAAAAAGATGTGGGCTAGAAGACCAAGATGCGCCTAGAAAATACGATGCAACAGGGAATACTTACTCATTACTGTAGGATAATGTTCATCATGTAACAGGCACAGCTATAAACTACGATCAAATCTAAAGAACTTTTGAAATCATTTTTGAACAGACTAAAGATCTCATCAGCCAAGGGAAGGTGACATAGTCAAGAATAATGAAGTGATAAGAGTGAAATGCAATATGCACTTAACAACAAAAGGAAACCATAAATCAAGTATAAACCACATGTATTATAAGTTAATAACCATTTCAGACAACAAGATACCTTTTATCCCGCCAGAAAGAATTTGTATCAAGCTCTGGTAAAACTAATGTAGCATTCATTATACGAGCTGCAACAACAGCATTACATATCTACAAGAAAAATGAAATACATTTATCAGTTCTGCAAGAGCACATTGCTGCCTACGAATAATATAGAACTTCGATGACATTGCGTGCCACCAATTACATAGAACTGAAAAGAGTCATCTGAAACATACAGCGCTTCTTTGTTGATTCAATCCGCCATTGCACCGAACACGCAAGTATCCATTAGTCTCAGCTGGAGGGGCTACAAATTGAGACATTACACAGCAGATCATCCACTTTGACATTATTCGACTAGTGTGCACAATAATATATACAAATATTGCATGAACAAACATACGAGGCCAATATGACCGTGGTGCAGAAGATGCTCTCCAACCATTCGAACCAGCAGTCGTCCACAACTTATTCACATCAACATCCTTGAATTATATGAAAAGGTTAGCTTGATCAATTTGTCAACAAACACGTGCACATCTACTTATGATTACAGACATAAGTTTGTTAGAAGATCTGATAGTAAATCTTCATTGAGAACAACCAAAATTAAAACTAAAAAAAAGTAGGAAAAAGAAGGAATTTCTAACATTTTAAAAGAATAGTAACCATCCCTCACAATAGTCAATAGTCAATTCAACTTACTGCGTGTTAGGACATAGAATTTGATCTGTTTAACTGTCAATGTATTTCTTGTGTACTTTCCAGTGCATTGATGCAATTTTAAAGGAAGCATACTGCACCCCACAGCATGCAAAAGGTAACTTAGTTTAGCACCGAGGTAGAGAAGGGCATCATTCTTGGGTCAATCTACTTTCAAATTGTACTGGTCCATCCAGATCGCGTTCCTTTGAAACAACCGATTAAATTTAAACCAAGTTAGTCTGATTTTTCTTAGCCAGTTGTCTTAACTGATGGAGTAAGCATGGAGGCTGATCCTAAGGACAGGTTTAAAAAAAGAGAGGACAATAATAGTTCACTACTACTTAAGTACTGATCAAACAGTGCCTTAATATGAAATAGTAAATT
Source organism: Oryza officinalis (assembly GCA_008326285.1). Taxonomy (NCBI): domain Eukaryota; kingdom Viridiplantae; phylum Streptophyta; class Magnoliopsida; order Poales; family Poaceae; genus Oryza; species Oryza officinalis. The sequence goes on along the minus strand of BDMV01000012.1, from coordinate 20,840,431 downwards.
ATGCTTGTGGTGCACGACCTTGCAAGGTGGATGCAATTCAATGCAACTTGTCAAACGCTAGCACCAGTACAACCTGCACAGTGCATGAAAACCAGTTCGGACATTTTGTAAAATGCTACACCAAATTGCACCTACCTAACATTTTTGTGTACTATTTTGTGCAACTTAATCTTTTGAAAAATTCAAAAATTCAAAAACCTAAAACAATGATATGGCAAAAATTCTGAGCGCATGAACCAAGAATGGTCTCAATGATTTCCAACCAAACTAAACTAATAAATGTTTTACCATCCACAGTAGCATCGAATCCATAATTCTACTCCCATCATCTTCTCTACAACTAGTAGCAATTTTTACTCACAGTTAGCCAAGTATTTTAGTTAGAATGCACTCGGTGTCCCCATTAACATTGATCATGCTTCAATGATTCAAACATTCGAAGAGAACTCATGAGTGCAGTAGAGTTACACAAACATGAAAACATTCAACGTAAATTCATTCAGATATCAAGAAACCAAAAAGAGAACCAATCAATTGGGACTGTTCGTCATCACATCATCTGCTAGCCGTACAACTTCTTTGTTCGATCTCAACATGTAGGATGAATCTAACATTGAATTTTTGCAGGTTTATATAAATTTATCTATACTGAACTCATGATTTATTTGGGAATGTCAGAAGAATTGAAACATGTTGAATTTAACTTTAATGGACACCCCTTCCCCCAGTACACTAAATATTTTTCCTTTGATTGTATATATATGCCAGTCTTTACATGAGTTTCAGCAACATTGGAAATTCTGCTATGATATATCGCATAGACCTTACCTCCTGGTTGTTGTCTCATATCCAAATGTTATATTGTCGACTTCATCCACCATGATTACCTGAACCTTTCCACTCTATAGAACAGATGCTGACAGCCAAACGAGAAGTTTCAAAGCTTACAGCTACTTGTCATTTTTCACATGAACAATGAAGCCTTCAGTATATGTTTTTCAGTTAGCACCAGATCATTTCAGTAAACAAGCATGCCATTTGCCATACATTGTTAGATGCCCATTCTTTCACAATTATTACTTATTCTTGTTTCTCCAAGTCCAAGATGATGAATGGTGTTGCACTTCATGTTAGTGCACTGTGCATTATCATAGTTGCAAAATTACAATTCATGCATTTCTAGCAAACAACTAACATTAATAGGAGAGATGACTACATAAGCTTTCACTCAGGGAATAATGACGAGTGAATGACGCATGAATGGCATTCTGGAGTTTAATGAGTTGACAGACAAAGGCAGAGAGCATCTACGATAAGAATCAATGAGTGTTATGCATAATAGAGAATAAGTTATGTAATTCTTCTCAATGTAAAGAACTAAGATACGTTATCATCTGAAAGGGTATCAAGTATCAACCAATATACTAATCAGCATGCCCAAAAATTTCGAATACAAAGTGATCAAAACCTAATATCGGAATAGATCTTACCACCCGCAAGCAGTTCTAGCATATGTTGGTACCAAATTGCAGTATGCGACTATTCCGGAACAGCTAAATCTAAGCCATTCAATCCAATTTCAATTGGGAACAGCACCATCGGAGTTCCCCCTACATAGGTTTATAAACAGGAACCGTTCGTCCCGTCATATGCGTCGCAATTAACACCAACCCACCACCACAACATCAGCATTGCCACAACGGAGCACACAACGCAACCCCAAAATCAATACCGAAGAAGATCTCCCACCTACGCACCTGAACCCTGTAGCCGCTGTAGGGGCCTCCCATGAAGCCCGCCGAGGACGCGCAGAGCCAGACGGTGCCGGCGACGAGCACCACCACCGCGACGCACATCCGTGGCGGCGACTTCCCCGCGCCTCCGCCGCGCCGGAGCCAGGCCTCCCCTCCCCTGCACCACACCACAGGCCACGAATCGACCCCCACCCATCAGACACGGCTTTTCAAACTAACTCCCCGGAGGACATGGGGGAGAGAGGGGCGATAGTGCCAGTGTGTGAGACAGGTTCCTCGTACCTCCGCATTGGAGGCTGGCGGTGACGACAGACGACGACGACGACGACGACGACGGCGACGGCGATCGGATGGGATTCGCGAGGGAGGATGACGGGTTTGTCGGCGGGGAGCAGGGATTTTATGGGGGTTTATTAGATCTGACTCTGACAGCGACGCGCGAGCAGGGGCTGCTCGCCCGTGTATCTACAGTGCAGGAGGAGCCTGCAACGAATTTGGTGGTTTAGTTTTTTTCTCGTGATTTTCTCAAAAATCAATGGGGATATAGATTGGATTTTGGGATTTGTTTGAACTCATAAAATTCATTATAGATAAAGACAGTTTCAGGGAAATAAGTCGCCAGTACCTCACCACGACGAAATGATATTACAGCACTGAACCATCCTTTCGAAAGAAAAGGGGACTCAGTGAAGAAACCAACCCTGCAAATGAAACCGCACGAGTAAAGAATAAAAACAGTCTCACCGACGTGTCAAAATCATGTGGACGCAAAATTCTTCGTGGTACATGAAAGTGGGATCTGCTTAATACCAGTGCAAATACCAGTGCAAGTTTTATCAATCAGGTTTAGACGTGTCAGATAGTTTAATCCTGTAACTAACAAGATAATATATCGATGATTAAGGAGCCAATGTGATGTAGCCGATGTTGATAGGGTATTCAACAATCGGCTATAGATCCAATATAAAGTCAAATAATCAAATAAACAATGAGATTTCTGTTATCATCGGCTGAAACTAAACTATGCATAATCATCAATAAACCGTTCTTTATCAAAAACAATCTTGATAGATCAGACCAAACTGAGACTGTATAAGATTAAAGTCGATAAAGATAGATTTAATTAACAATTATATAAGTTTGAGTATAAGCCGATGTAACTCAGAAGATGCGACAAGACAATATAATATGAATAAATCGGTCAAAATTGATATAATATGATAATGTAAATCCGATGATTAAAACATACATCGGCTGAAGATCCGATGTAAGTAATAAAGTGTATATCGTCTAACCAACCGATACATCCGATAACTGAAGTTCACAATAATTATAACTCATCGGCTAGAACTCCGATGAACGTTGTATAAAAATCTTTTGGCTTTCTAGAATTAAACTTATTAGCACCAATCTAATAGATCAGACCTAACCGAGACAATATGAGATTGAAAATAATAAGAAAAACATATTTCGCCGATAGATCTATACAACTGTGATGGATATAACAAATCTATCTAAAATAGCAGTACGAATAAAGAAACATCAACTTAGTCAAAATATCCGACATAACCAAAAAAGTCCTAACTAAGCCGATATAACTCCAAATAGTAATGCAGTTAAAGATAAAAAACAATATATTAGATAGGCAATGTTTGCGTCAACCTAGACAAAATATCATACTTATCCGAGAAAGTTCTAGCCACGACGATACAAGCGAAGTTGACGGAACTTACTTTCTCACCAGAGATAGAAACCGATGCAGCCCAACTCAAAAATAAGAACTCGCTGGGATAAAAGGTGGCAATGCGCCAAAAATAATTGTATTGATCTATAAAGATGTCTTACAAAGATCTAGGGTGTACATATTTATACCTTCAGGTTGATACAAGTCCTGATTGGACACTAGACAAAACTTCATAAAGATAAAAGTAAAGTTACTAAATCATGCCTAATTAATAGATAGAATTAAATTGACATGCCATGGTCTTCATGATTCCTTCTTGAACTCGGTTTTTTCTAAATAAACTTTCATCGGTTGATCGATTTCTTTTCTTACTGAACCAACTAAAGAACCATACTAAATTTTGATGTTAACACATGCCCCCTAATATTGGAGTATGAGAACTCATGCTTTAAAATTATCTTCTTGTTGGCCTTTATGATTCCAAAACTTCTTCCTCTTTTGCCTCTTGCAATCGGCTTTCATGAGCCGATACCTTTTACATAAGATGAGGTAAACTTGCAAACTCTTGGAAGAAAAACCTTTCTTTGATAGGTGTTAATAATCCTTGAAATGCCAATTCTGCTAACTGCCCATCACTTAAGCTCAAACTATAGCATCGGCTGCGAACATCATGAATTCTTTGAATATATTCTAGAACCGATTCATCTGCTTGTTGCTTAACCGATGTCAAATCTATGAGTTTCATCTCATTGATTACAGCAAAGAAATATTCATGAAACTGTTTTTCTAGATCAACCCATCATTTGATAGAATTTGGTGGCAAAGAAGAAAACCATGTAAAGGCCGATCTAGTTAAAGACAATGAAAAAAATCTAACTTTCAAAGCCTTTTTAGCTGATGCTTCACCGCATTGAACCTTGTATCGGTGAGGTAGTGGAACCCTATCAAACCATTCAGGATATGGCTACCGATACATAAAAGTTTGCTCTTTAGACTTGAGTCCAAACTATTCCCTAATTATCTTAGCAATTTTATCAGTCCACTCATCATTCCTTACATTGCCTATGTTATATTGATACGGCATTGTTCCTTGCATATACTGATTCCTTTGGTGTTGATATTGATACTCTTCATCATGTCTATACTGATGAGGTTTCTCTAGCCGATATTGATACGGTTCTTCATACCGATGGTAATATAGTTGCCCCTGAGCTGAACTCCTTGAGTAATTAATTCATCAACTGTCTTCTTGATCAAATCATGTAATGTATTCATCGAAACTCTAGATTGATCGATCAAAGCATGATGGACTACCTCATTCATTGTATCTTGAGAAATTTTGTTATAAAGACTTGGAATCTTGAGAGGACTGTGAGGATTAATTGGTTCATTTCCAAACGCTGCTCTTGGTAGTTGAGTTTTTTTAATAGACCCCTAGCGTGTTATCCTGAAAGACTACGAGCATTGCTTCTGAAAATCTTGAATCCTCTGCTCCACCTCCGCTCTGTGCTCATTGGTGAGTTTGTCTAAAGTTGTTGAAATAATATTACCTTGATCAACTTCCTTAGACATGATAATGATGTAAAACCTGTCCCACTCGGTGTGCCAAAAGCGTGTTGACGCGAAATTCGTCATAGCACGAAGGTCTGACAGATCTGCTTAACTTCAGTGTAGGTCCTATCAATCGGGTTTAGGGTGTGCCAATTAGTTGGATCCTGCAACTAACAATATGGAAATATATCGATGATTAAGGAGTCGATGTGATGTAGCCGATGGTGATAGGGTTTTGAATAATCGGCTATAGATCCAATATAGATCCAAGTAATCAAATAAACAATGAGATTTATGTTATCATTGGCTAAAACTAAACTATGCATAATCATCAATAAACCGTTCTTTATCGAAAGCAATCTTGATATATCAGACCAAACTAAGATAATATAAGATTGAAGTCGATAAAGATAAATTTAACTAAAGATTATACAAATTTGAGTATAAGTCAATGTAACTTAGAAGATGCAACGAGACAATATAATGTGAACCAGTCGGCCAAAACTGTTATAATGTGATAGATGTAAATCCGATGGTTAAAACATATATCGGCTGGAGATCCGATGTAAGTAAATTAAAGTGTATATCGGCTAACCAACCGATACATCTGATAACTGAAGCTCACAATAATGATAACTCATTAGCTAGAACTCCGATGAACGTTGCATAAAAATTAACCTATCGACTTTCTAGAATTAAACATATTAGTACCAATCCAATAGATCAGACCTAACCGAAACAATATAAGATTGAAGATAATAAGAAAAACATATTTAGCCGATAGATCATACAAACATGATAGAAATAAAAAATCTATCTAAAACAGTAGTACGATTAAAGAAACATCAACTTAGTCAAAATATCGGACCTAACCGAGAAAATCTTAACTAAGCCGATACAACTATAAACTATAATGCAGTTTGTCAATGATACGGGCCCGGGGTACCAAGACTAGAGGGATGGGCAGCCCCCTGCACCCACGTGGCGCTCCCCCTGGAGGGGTTAGGCCCGAGAGTGACGTGGCGGCTGCCCTCCCTGATCCCCCCGAGGGTCGAGCCGCTCCCACTCTTTTCCCGAGGGTCGGATCACCCTGACCCCCTCTGCGCCTGTGCCGCGTGTGCAAGGTTAGGTGGGCGTCGCCAGCGCCCACCTAACCGCATTGATGGCGGCTCAGGAGAGCGCACCACGCCGCATTTAATGCGGCGTGTGGTGTGCGTGGCCAGTCTACGAACGGTCACGGTGATTGACCGGTCGTAGACCGGTTAGATCACGGGTGAGACGGCGGCAGGGTGCCTGCGCGCTGTCTGCGCGTCAGGCGGCGTGCAGCACGCCTTGTGTCGTCCCATCAGAATGATGAGGGCCTTTTGCCTCTCGTCCCTTGGGCGGAGTTGGTATGCCAGCTACGGTCAGATGGTTTTCGTTTCTCGATGCAAACGGAACACGGAAGTCTTCATCCATTTAATGGAGTTTGATACGGGCGTCCCCCGTGTCAGCCGCCTAACCGGGCGAGGGCCATGCTACGGCGTTTGAGCGTATGGCTTCCGAGTCAGGCAACAAAACAGCCATTAAATGTAAAAGAATGTTTTCCTTCTGTCTTAGGCAGCCTTTTGGCCCATGTGGTAGCCCCTTGAGATATAAAAGGAGGCCCAGGCCTGAGGAGAAGGGGGGATGAAGAACAGATAGACAGGAGAGTAATGGAGAGCAAACACTTGTATTCCCTAGTTTTCTAGTTGCATAACCACCACACACAGGAGTAGGGTGTTATGCTTCCCAGCGGCCCGAACCTATATAAACTCTTGTGTCTCTATCTCTCTCCCTCTCTCAGGTGTGATCAAGGGGAGAAAGAATTTCACCCTGCGCCCCTGGCCGAACTCACAAAGGGGGCCCTCTCTGTCCCCCGTTGAGGAGCTAACACTCCGTCAACTGGCACGCCAGGTAGAGGGCGCGTGTGTGTCTCTCTGACTCCTCGCTTCCTTTTCGTGTGCGCCAAGTCTCGCCGAGTAAGCCCTATGGCTGAAGAGATGGTGGTGTACACCCCCACTCCGAGTGCTAGCGATGACGACGGGGAGCCGAATCCTCGTCACCAAGCGCGCGCTCCGTCACCTCTCGCCCGCCGAAGCCCTAGGCGGGGGAAGGCATCTCAGGAACCGGAGGGATCCGCGACTTCGCCGCCGACCAGTGGCGGAGAGGGACAACGCGGTGGAGTGCGTCGCCGCCTCACCTACGGTGACGGCAGCACGCCACAGGGCGTGCTCCAGGCTGCGGGTGCGCTACTGCGCCACCTGCCCGTCGTCCCCGACCCGGAGACTCCAGTCCAGCGCTGGCTGGACGACGTGGCCGACTTGGTCATGACGGTGCAGCAGTGCCTAGGCACTGGCGGGCGGTCGTCCATCGCTAGGACGTCTGGCGCTGCCACTGCCGGCTCTTCGTCATCAAGACGAAGGGCTTGACGAGCGGCGGCCAACACACGTCGCTCGTCCACAACCCCCTCGTCGACGCCCTCGGCCAGCCGTGAGCGTCACGAGAGCATGCATGGGGGCCGAATGCCCGGCTCGATATTGAGCGCCGGCGTGATGAGCGTCGCGCCGCCCATGCGGGTTAAGGCGCTTCCTCCTCTGGAGCGCCGCCCCACCCTGGTCATGGGGGCAGACCTCCTGTGTCCCCAGTCGGTAGTGCTGGCTGTCGAGCTTTCGTGGCGAGTCTTCGGAATGTCCGATGGCCCCAGAGGTTCCGGCCTAGCATCACCGAGAAATATAGCGGCAACGTCAACCCCGCTGAGTTCCTCCAGATCTATACGACTGGGATAGAGGCCGTGGGGGGTGACAACAGGGTCATGGCGAATTTCTTTCCCATAGCCCTGAAAGGCCAGGCGCGGAGTTGGCTGATGAACCTGCCACCCACGTCGGTCCACTCCTGGGAGGATATGTGCCAACAGTTCACCACGAACTTCCAGGGCACATATCCGTGCCCAGGAGAAGAAGCGGACTTGCACGCGGTGCAGCAGAGGGACGATGAGTCTCTCCGTTCGTACATCCAGTAGTTCTGCCAAGTCCGCAACACTATCCCCTACATCCCTGCACATGCGGTCATCTACGCATTCAGGGGGGCGTGCGGCACAACTGCTTGCTCGAAAAGATAGCCTCCAAGGAGCCCCAGACCACCACGCAGCTCTTTGAGCTCGCGGACCACGTGGCCCGAAAGGAGGAGGCCTGGACCTAGAACTCCTCCGGCTCTGGAGCGGCGGCTGCGGCTGCCCCCGAGTCCGCTGCCCGCTCTAGGCGGCGGAAAAGGAGGAGGAAGAAAAAGTCAGCCCGTTCCGACGACGAGGGCCACATCCTCGCCGTCGAGGGTGCCTCGCGGGCCCCGCGCAAGGGGAGGCCCGCGGGCGACAAAAAGAAGGAAGCCGGTGCTCCCAGCGGAAAGCACCTGATAGGCAAGTGGTGCACGGTGCACAACACCTCTCTCCATGACCTCGCTGACTGCCGCGCGGTCAAGAATTTGGCCGAGCGAGTAAGGAAGTGGGAGGAGGAGAAGGGGCAGGGACGCCACGAGGGCAAGGCCCCGGCGACCTCTATCGGCAACCGGTGAAGTGAGGCCAAGCAGAAGGCCCCCACCGAGGACGCTGACGACGAGGACTTGGGCTTCTAGGGGCTCGAGGTCACCGTCGCCACCGTGGATGGGGGAGCGTGTGCTCACGCTTCCCGTCGCAGCTTCAAGGCCATGAAGTGAGAGCTTTTGGCCGCTATCCCCACCCATGAGGAGACGCGATGGGTGCGTTGGTCGGAGGTCACCCTCACCTTTGACCAAACCGACCACCCGCCATGTGTTGCCCGGGGAGGGCGGCTCGATGGTCTCCCCCACCATCTGCAACATCAAGTTGAGGCGCGTTCTGATAGACGACGGCGTAGCCCTCAACATCCTGTCCCCTGCGGCCTTCGACATCATCAAGACCCCAAGGATGAAGCTCCGGCCGTCCCTGCCGATCATCGGCGTGACGCCGGGGCACACGTGGCCGTTAGGTCACATCGACCTCCCGGTCACTTTTGGTGGCCTCGCCAACTTCCGCGCTGAGTGGCTTGACTTCGATGTGGCGGATCTCAATCTGCCCTACGACGCGGTCCTTAGAAGGCCTGCGTTGGTGAAGTTCATGGCGGCCACCCATTACGCCTACCTCCAGATGAAGATGCCGGGCCCCAGTGGCCCCATCACCGTTCACGGTGACCTTAAGATCGCGCTGGCTTGTATGAAGCAGCGCGTGAACAACCTCGCTGCGGTCTCCAAGCCCGCGGGTGACGACGAGAGGCCCGACGCCTCCGCCTCGCATGCCCCGAGGCAGCAGATGACCTTAGGCGAGGAGGTCCCGGTGAAGGAGGTCATGTCGGGCGACGACCCGTCCAAGACCGCCAAGATTGGCGGTCACTTGGACGGCAAATAGGAAGATGCACTCGTCTCCTTCCTGCGAGCAAACGCTGACGTCTTCGTGTGGAGACCGGCGGATATGCCCGAGGTCCCCAGGGAGGTGATCGAGCACCGTCTCGCCGTGTGGCCGGACGCAAGGCCCGTCTGGCAGAAGGTGTGGCGGCAGGCCCCAAAGCGCCAGGCCTTCATCCGTGAAGAAGTGGTGCAGCTCCTGCAGGCCAGATTGATCCGAGAGGTCATCCATCCAGAGTGGCTTGCGAACCCGGTCATCGTCCCCAAGGCGAACGGCAAGCTCCGGATGTGCATCGACTACACCGACCTCAATATGGCATGTCCTTAGGACCCTTATCCCCTGCCACGCATAGATCAGATTATCGACTCTACTGTGGGGTGCGACCTTTTGTGTTTTCTAGATGCATACTCAGGGTATCATCAGATTCGCATGGCTAGGGAAGATGAGGAAAAATCTGCATTCATTACTCCTGTAGGCACTTATTGTTATACAACCATGCTTTTCGGATTAAAGAATGTAGGTCCTACTTTTCAACGTACTACTCGCATTTCTTTGCGTAGTCAGATAGGACGCAATGTTGAGGCGTACGTCGATGACTTGGTTGTGAAAATGCGCAACCAAGAGACCTTGCTCTCAGATTTGGCAGAGACTTTCGAAAGTCTTCGCTCCACGCGTATGAAACTGAACCCCGAAAAGTATGTGTTCGGTGTGCCGGCAGGCAAACTTCTCGGGTTCTTGATCTCGGCCCGAGGCATAGAGGCCAATCCCGAGAAGATACGAGCAATAGAGCGGATGCGCCCCCCAGCTAGCTTAAGGATGTCCAGTATGTCACAGGATGCATGGTCGCCCTAAGCCAATTGATATCGAGGCTAGGAGAGAAGGCGCTGCCCCTATTTGAGCTCCTTAAGCGCTCCGGGCCATTTGCCTGGATAGAGGAGGCCGAGCGAGCCCTCACCCAGTTGAAGGCTTACCTCAGCTCTCCCCCGGTCCTAGTGGCCCCGGGGCCCGAAGAGCCGCTGCTGCTTTACTTGGCGGCAACCCCGCAGGTAGTTAGCACAGCATTGGTTGTGGAGCGCGACGAGGAAAGTCCTCGGCCCGCGCGCCCTCATCCTGTGTCAGACTGACCCAGGCCAGAGAAGGGAGGAGAGGCCCCCAAGCCGGACGGTGGCCTAAGGCCACTAACGACCGGATGTGGCCCTCTGCCCGCTCGTCCGACGGCGCCGAGCACCCCTGACCCCCAGGAAGGCCCAAAGGCCACTAGTGGAAGGAGCGGCCCGATGCCCTCCTACCCCGAGGTCACCGGCACAAAGGTCGAGCGGGCCCAGTAGGGCCCCTCTGACAATGGGCGCTCTGAGACCAGTGCCCTCAACAAAGAGGCTAAGCCCCGCCGAAAGGTGTAGCGGCCGGTCTACTTCGTTAGTGAGGCGCTGTGGGATGCCAAAGCCCGATATCCTCAAGCCCAGAAAATGCTTTATGCAGATCTGATGGCTTCAAGGTAGCTGTGCCATTACTTACAAGCGCATCGGGTCACCATGGTCACGTCCTACCCCCTCGGCTAGATCCTACACAACTGAGAAGGTACTGGACGGGTGGTAAAGTGGGCGATCGAACTCTCTGAGTTCGATCTACACTTTGAGGCAGGCCACATGATCAAGAGTCAGGTCCTCACCGATTTCGTGGCCGAGTGGTCTCCGACTCCCGAATCCAACCTCGGGCTCTCTATCCCCGAGGCCGAGGCAGATCCCTCGCAACAACCTCATGCCACCCATTGGGTGATGTAGTTTGATGGCTTGCTCGCCCTCCAGGGCACTGGGGCCGGGGTCACCTTGACCTCGCCGAGCGGGGACGTCCTCAGATATCTGGTTCGCCTGGATTTCCAGGCAAACAACAACATGGCGGAGTACGAGGGGATCCTTGCGGGACTCAGAGCGGCGGCCGGAATGGTGATCCGGCGCCTCCTGGTGTTAATCGACTCTCAACTAGTCGTGAACTAGGTCTCCAAGGAGTACCGGTGCTCCGACCCGCAAATGGACGCCTACGTCCATGAGGCGCGACGTAAGGAGTGCCATTTTGACGGGTTAGAGCTTCAGCACGTGCCCAGGCAGGACAGCGCGCTTGCCGATGAGCTCTTAAGGCTCGCCTCCTCGCGAGCCCCGGCCCCGCCGGGTGCCTTTGAGGAAAGGCTTGCCCAACCGTCGGTGCGTCCCGATCCTCCGAGGGAGCCGAACGCTGCCACGTCACCCCCGGGGCCCGTCAGAGTCCAGGCCTCGGGGCCAAGGGGGACGAGCCCGACCCCCCAAGACAGATCGCCTGGATGACTGAGATCCAGGCGTTCCTCAAAGATGAGACTCTACCTGAGGATCGCGAAGGGAGTGAGCGCGTCACTCGCGTCTCCAAGCGCTACGTGCTGGTAGATGGGGCCCTCTACCGACGCGGAGCCAATGGAGTCCTCCTGAAGTGCATCCGTCGGGAACAGGGCATCGAGCTCCTTGCCGATGTCCATGAAGGAGATGTAGGATCGAAGAATAAGAACTAAGCCAACTAGAGGGGGGAGTGAATGGTTGAAGTACCCAAAACCAAAACTTTTAACGGAATTAAAAGTTACCCTCAAATCGATGTAGATCGGTCTGACCGAAATAGATTAGCCGGTCTGACCGCGCCTGTGCCGTCGGTCTGACTGGTATTGATCCCTCGGTCTAACCGCTCCAAAATCGCCTCTGCCTCTTGCCGCCGTCACCGGTCTGACCGCCGTGTCCCCGTGGGTCTGACCACTGTGAATCACCGGTCTGACTGTTGGTGTCTCACCGGTTAGACCGCCGAACCCAAGCAAGCAAGCAACCTAAGTATCCCGCATGATATCTGTTATCTCCAAGTTGACTCCCGATCCATTACCGACGATTCTCTCCCGAGACATAAAGATTACCTACACATGAATCAAACAAAGAAACCATATCCGAGCACAAGCTATCTCCAACTTGACTCATTGTTAGCAAACAATAGTATTACATACGCATAGTATCCATCTAGAAGTCATAAACATAAATTAACCACAGATATCCAATGAAACAACCCAAAACCGAAACTGACACAGAGTCGGCTGGTCAGACCGTGGGCTGGCCGATCTGACCGCACACATACCACCGGTCTGACCGGCCTTACCTGCCCGGTCTGACCGGACACATACCATCGGTCGGACTGGCCTTACCTTCCCGGTCTGACCGAATCCAACAAAACAATAGTCCCAATTCACCGTCTGAAAATTCAATCATTTCAAAAACCACTTCGTCAATAATCTCCAAATATCAAAACCAATAACCTCAGATGCCAATTGTTCATCTCAACAAAAAAATCAAACACATTTTGATTTTACAATCTTTCCCTTGATTAACACATTGGCAAATCCATCAAAAATGTTTGTTTTGGTGTTTGGAAAAATAAAAACAAAAAATAGTAAAAATCCTCCTCCTTTTGAAAAGAAAGAAAAACCACGAAAAACGAAAAACATTTTCTTGTTGCAGTTGTGTATCTCTTCGGTCTGACCGGAGGTGTGCCGACGGTCTGACCGGCCTGGTGCCCGGTCTGACCGGCCGAGCCGACCTCATCGTCATCGTCACTCTCTTCTTCAAAATTACGACCATCCTTCCCCTGAACCTGTGACAATGTACCTGCAATATCTGGTCTAGTTCCTAGACTAGCCTCATCAAAAGTGACTTCACAAGTCTCAACAATTTTGTTAGTCTCCAAAACAAGTACACGATAGCCACAGGAATGAGCGGGGTAGCCAAGAAACATTCCATCGATAGAACATGCCTCGAACTTATCCAAATTTCCAGATTTCAAGACAAAGCACTTGCAACCAAAAACACGCAAATGTGAAACTTTGGGTTGATGTTCAAAACGAAGCTCATAAGAAGTTTTTCCAAGTTTTGATCACAGGAAAACACAATTGGAAATATAACATGCAGTATTAATAGCTTCGGCCCAAAATTTTCTAGGAGTATGATATTCATCAAGCATTGTTCTAGCCATCTCAACCAAAGAACGATTTTTCCTTTCAACAACACCATTTTGTTGTGGAACACGAGGAGAAAAAAATTGATGTTCAAGACCTTTTTCATTGCAAAATTGTTCAAAAGAAGCATTCTTAAATTCACCACCATTATCACTTCTAATTCCCTTCAAAGAACCGAAAAGTTCACAATTCAATCTAAGATACAAACTCTGAAAGTGTCCAAAAGCCTCATCCTTACTTGCCATAAAGAAAACCCAAGAATATTGAGAAAAATCGCCAACAACAACCAACACATACCACTTTCCAACAACAGATTGCACTCTAGCTGGACCAACAGTGTCCATGTGTAAGACCTGTCCCGGTGCATCCGTCATCACAGAAAAAATAGATGCATGTGAAGAAGCAACCATCTTAGCATGACGACTTGGTGTACAAACCAAATCAAGATCTTTCTTTAGTTTAGGCAAACCACGAACAAGATCCAAACCACTTAGGCTAAGTTCGGCACCCTGCTTTCCCAAAACACTGTCTGTGCACGGAAAATGGAACGGTCCATTAGCGCGTGATTAATTAAGTATTAGCTAAATTTTTTTTCAAAAATGGATTAATTTGATTTTTTAAGCAACTTTTGTATAGAAACTTTTTGCAAAAAAGTACACCGTTTAGTAGTTTGAAAAGCGTGCGCGTGGGAAAAACACTATAGCGTGTTGGGAACTCACTGCCCCGAACGCAGCCTTAATCTAGTGAGATGATCAAAACCAACATGTCCAAGTCTACGATGCCAAAACATCAAATCTTTGTTGAATTTAGCAACTAAACATGTTACAACTGGTGAAACAGGATTTTCAAAATTAGCTTTAAACACTCTTCCAAAGCGAGAAAGATTCAACACAGAGACACCACAAGAATCAAATACTTTACTTCCGGTTTTCTTAAAGTGAACCTCAAAATTCTCATTAACAATTTGTGAAACCAAAAGTAAATTGTATTTTAAATCCTCAACCAAAGCTACTTCTTTCAATTCAAACTTGTTATTTACCTTGACAGATCCTGTAGCAAGAACGGCACTAGTAGAAGCATCACCAAAGATAATCAATTCTGTCTTGGATGCCATCTTGAGGGAGGAGAACCAATTTTTATCACCGGTCATGTGCCACGAACAACCGGAATCCACAATCCACCCGTTCTCCTTCTTCGCCACCAAAGCCTACACACAAAGAGATGTCGAAGCCTCAGTACTGGGGTTAGATAAAAGAAATTCCAGTACTGAGACACACAACCAGTAGATCCAATAAGCATATATCCACGAGCAAAAACAGTTTGAGAATTTTCAGAAAAATTCCTTCGAGGCCGGTGTGACCGAAGTACAGTAGTCGGTCTAACCGGGGGCCGGTCTGACCGCTGTTGTATCTTCGGTCTGACCAGAGCCCGGTCTGACCAAGCAAACCACTGCGATCTGACCGGTTTCCTCGAGGAAAAACCAGATTTCTGCCACTTAGATTTTGCAAAAGCAATCTCTCTTTCTTTTTTCTATTTACGTGCTAATCTGAAACAAAAACCAACAAGATGACCATCTTTGCCACAAAAGGAACAAGTATACTTTTCCCTAGCAGTTAATGGTTTAGAAATATTAGTTTTAGTTTCTTTTAGTGTAGCAGAAAGAGAGGGCATACTTCCAGTAGATTTAAAAACTGTTTTCACAATATTAGGTTTTTTCAAAATTTCACCATGTTCAGTCACTTTCAAAACATTGGGCTGATTTTTGGTGAAATAATTATGAACATCAAAACCTACACCCCTATTGTTGCTAGTCACTTTAGATTGATCCAAAATCATGTTAAGTTGTTTCTTACCATTAGAAAATCTTTTCAAAGAACTTTTCAAATAAGAAACCTCTTTTTCCAGATTTGCACAATTTTCACAAGCTACCATTGCACATTTGTTTTTACAACATTTTGGACAAGAAAGCACTTCATCATATTTCACAATATTTTTCATGTACTCAACACGTCCTAAAGCATCTTTCAATTTCATCTCATTCAAAAAGCACTTTGAGCAATTTTGAGAAATCAAAATATCCTTGTGTTGTTTAACCCTTTTTGCACTCAAAACATTGAACAAAGAACTTGCACAAAAAGCAGTTTTATATTTTTTAAAAACATTCTTTGTCAAAATCAACTCATCAACAACACGAGCATGCAAAGCAAATCCAAGAGCAAAAGATGATTTCAATTTCAAATCATGAGCAACATTAATTTCTCTAATTTTTGAAATTTCATTCATTAAAATCTCACAGTTTTTGCAATCATCATCATCAGGAATAAGAGATTTCAATCTAGCAATTTCAGCATTTAGAGATTCAATCATGAACTCTTGTTTTTTATACATCTTTTCACACTTCTTATTCTTTGCACTTAAAATAAGAATAGCTTCCTCAAGAGAACTTACCTCATTGTCCTCATACTCTGAATCCGATTGACCACGAGCCATGAAGCAAACACCAGAGATGTTCTTTTCCTTCTCATTGTCTTCATCACTATCAAAAACTATGTCGCTTAATGGCTCAAAAGCTGCATAGACTTGACTCAACACCTTCCTGACCACCTCCTTGGATTTCTTGCCCTTGAACGTGCTGTTTGACTTGGGCTTGTCGTCCTTGGTTTTCTCTCCACCGTTGTCTTCCTTCTTGCCTTTCCCAAGCTTAGAACAATGTGAACGAATGTGACCAAATGCATCACATTCAAAGCAATGAGTTTGACCTCCTCTTTTCTTGTACCTAATATTGTTCATAGCTCAGGAAATCTTGTTAGCAGCCAAAGCCAAGTCCTCATCGGACATGGCATTAATCAAAGAACGGTAGAATTTGATGAAGAAGCACCAACATCCAAATAAGTCAAGGGAGACACCAAAGCACCAGACTTAGAATCTATCTTGCGAGAAAGAATATTCATCTCATGAGTTTTGAGTTTTGTGTAAAGTGAATCCAATGTCAAAGTAGACATATCAACAGACTCTTGAATAGATGTAACCTTCATCTCTCAAATAGACATATCAAGACCATTCAAAAAGTGGCGAGAAACTTCAGATTGTGTGTAATTTGAGTCATAAGAAGAATCAACAGATCCAAGATCACTCAAAATCTTATTAAATCTACCAAGATAATCGTCCAAAGCTTCTCTAGGTTTCACCTCAAATTTTATGTATTCCTTTTTGAAAAGATCTCGACAAAGTTCTTTAATGTTAGTAGTTCCTTGATGAAAGTTTTTCAAGGCATTACAAATCTCATGGGCAGTTTTAAGATGTGACACACGATTAAAATCCGAACGAGAAATTCTACTTAACAAAATATTACGAGCTTTGCAATTGTTAATAAACTCAGTTTTCAAAGCTTCAGTAGAAATTTGATCAGGAATCTCATAAGGAAGAGCAACTTTTTGCCAAACATCATAAACTTGAGCCATAATGTAAGATTGCATCTTGTCATAACAATAAGCAAAATCCGAACCATCGAAAATATGTGGCTTAGTTGAAAACTTGTTAGCCATGGCTTAAAACTCTAGATCGGTAAAAATCCAAAGAAGAAAAACGAGGCTCTGATACCACTTGTAGGATCGAAGAACAAGAACTAAGCCAACCAGAGGGGGGAGTGAATGGTTGTAGTACTCAAAAACCAAAACTTTTAGCGGAATTAAACGTTACCCTCAAATCGATGTAGATCGGTCTGACCGAAATAGATCAGCCGGTCTAGCCGCTCCAAAATCGCCTCTGCCTCCTGCCGCCGTCACCGGTCTGACCGTCGTGTCCCCACGGGTCTGACCACTGTGAATCACCGGTCTAACCGTTGGTGTCTCGCCGGTTAGACTGCCGAACCCAAGCAAGCACAAATTGAAGATCTCTTAAAGTAATGACAACTTTATTACTTCTCTTTGTGTTTACAAAGTGCAACAACAGCACTCCTCACGAAAATTTTGACTAAACTCGAAACCCTAACTAAACTCACAACTCAATGCTCTCCAAAGCAATACCGGGAGGCCACACCCTCCCTCTCTATTTATACATGAGGTAGGCAGCCTAAAGCCACGAACCAAACTCATACAAGAAGTCCTAATCCACCTAGGAAACCTTCCCGTACAAGAAACCAACTTTACATATTCCAATTATACCAAATTTGGACTCCTTCCAATTTCGACTCCGTATCCCATACGCACACAATATCTTTATCGTATGCCATATGGAATCCTCACCAACCACGTGCATTAATCTTTAGCCTAAGTATCCCGCATGATATCTGACCGTCCGGACGTCACCTTATCTCCAAGTTGACTCCCGATCCATCACCGACGATACTCTCCCGAGACATAAAGATTACCTATACATGAATTAAACAAAGAAACCATATCCGAGCACAAGCTATCTCCAACTTGACTCATTGTTAGCAAACAACAGTATTACATACGCATAGTATCCATCTAGAAGTCATAAACATGAATTAACCACAGATATCCAATGAAATAACCCGAAACTGAAACCGACACAGAGTCGGCCGGTCAGACTGCGGGCTGCCCGGTCTGTCCGCACACATACCACCGGTCTGACCGGCCTTACATTCCCGGTCTGACCGGATCAAACAAAACAACAGTCCCTATTCACCGTCTGAAAATTCAATCATCTCAAAAACCACTTCGCCAATAATCTCCAAATATCAAAATCAATAACCTCATATGCCAATTGTTTATCACAACAAAAAAATCAAACACACTTTGATTTTACAGGCGAGTGGGGAGCTCACTCCACCTCGCGCACCTTGGTCGGCAAGGCCTTTCACCAGGGTTTCTACTGGCCGACGGCGCTCCACGACGCAGCCGACCTGGTCCGGCGATGTAGGGCGTGCCAGTTCCACGCCACGCAGATGCATCAACTGGCCCAGGCCCTGCAGACCATTCCGCTTTCATGGCCGTTCGCGGTCTGGGGGCTGGACATCCTGGGTCCCTTCAGGAAGGCCCCGGGCGGGTACGAGTACCTATACGTCTCCATCGACAAGTTCACCAAGTGGCCTGAGGCTTACCCGGTCATCAAGATCGACAAGCACTCGGCCCTTAAGTTCATCAAGGGCATCACTGCCCGGTTCGGGGTGCCCAACCGTGTCATTACGGACAACGGCACCCAGTTCACCAGTGAACTGTTCGGTGACTAATGCGATGACATGGGCATCAAGCTCTGCTTCGCCTCACCCACCCCCCTAGGAGCAACGGTTAAGTGGAGCGCGCCAACGTGGAGATCCTCAAAGGCCTTAAGACCAAGACGTACAATGTCCTCAAGAAGCATGGAGACTCATGGGTCGAGGAGTTACCAGCGGTGCTCTTGGCAAACCGGACTACCCCAAGCCGAGCGACAAGAGAAACGTCTTTCTTCCTGGTCTACGGCGCGGAGGCGGTCCTCCCATCCGAGCTCATCCTGAGGTCCCCTCGGGCCACCACGTACAGCGATGCTGATCAAGATGAGCTTCCCCGAGACGACCTCGACTACCTGGAAGAGCGAAGGTGGCGCGCGGCCCTCCAAGCCGCGCGCTACCAGCAGAGCCTGTGACGCTACCATCAACGCCATGTCCGGGCCCGATCACTCAGCATCAATTACCTTGTCCTACGCCGCGTCCAAACGCGTGCTGGATTGAGCAAGCTCTCACCCGTGTGGGAGGGACCATACAGAGTGATCGGCGTCCCTTGGTCGGGCTCGGTTCGACTGGCCACGAAAGACGGCACAGAGCTGTCTAACCCATGGAACATCGAGCATCTTCGCCGCTTCTACCCACAAAGGGGTCGAGAGTTGTGCCTCGGGCTCGGGCCAACCCCGCATGACCCCTCAGGCATACGGGATTGGCTGCGGGCTCCCACTATATATATATGTGTGTGTGTGTTCCTTTTCGTACTTTAATAGCAAGCTTTCCTGATTTTTACTTAAGGCCGTGCCTGCGTTGTCTCTTCCCTTTTGAGTATTTTGGCTTGAGTTGGCTCATTCGTGCTCGTTCTTGCCCTCAGCAGCTCGGGCCGTCTAAGACGCCAACGGGGCCCAGAACCGAGCCGCGCCCCAGGACGCGGTTAACTCTGGGGGGGAATCGAAAATGGCCCACAATCGGGTCCCCACTAACCCTGGGTCACTGCATTCCTGGCCTGTCCAGCCTCGCCATGTGGAACTTCCCAAGGCATTAGCACCGACCCTCACTGCTTGAGGCCGTAACCCAAGCCCGAACCTCCGCTCAAGCCAAACTCGGAGGGATCACAAGGCAGGCCAGTCTTACCACGAGCAAAAAGCATAATTAACATTGAATGAAAAACTTGTCTACTGTAGGCAAACGGAAATAGCAGGAAGTGTATATACAAGCATGGCCCGAAGGCCTCAAAGTGAAAGAAGAAAAGATAACGGAGCGCGGCAGCCCGGGGGTCGGCCTCGCTCGCTCAGCCCGAGGTGATTGGGCCACCAGCCTCGCCGTCGCTGTCGCCGTCATCGCCATCGTCCTCGTCATCGGAGTCCAGCGCGAAGACGAGCCGAGGGGCCATCCCCTCGAAGCCGCGGACGATCTCGTCGGCGGCCTTCCGCACTTCATCACGCGCGCCGGCCTCGGTCCCGGGGGGGAACTCCTCGAACGCGACCCACAAAGAGAAGTCGGGGTCGCGGGCATGGTACCTCACTAGCATGAGCTCCATCGCCCCCCATGCAAGGTCCATCGAGGAGGACTTCACCGTCTCCTCAATCTCCTCGGGGAGCTTCTCCAGGTCCCCGGCCATCTCCGAGAGGCGATGGGTGAGACCCCCCTAGTTGGCAGCGTACTTGGGATGCCGGCCACGCCATATGCTCGCCTGACGCTCCGCGCGGTCCAAACAGGCGACGACGTCCCGCAGCATGCCGGGCCCCACCTCGTTCGCCAGCCAAAGGGCTTCGAGCTCCCCAGCGGACGAGTCCAGGGCCCTCTGCAGCTCGGTGACGGCGCCCTCGACAACCAAGAGGTGGGTGGCCTGGTCGTCTTGGCCCGCGGCCCTTCCGCTGCCGCACGCTGACGCGTCCAGCTCCCTTGCCCGCACCTCGAGTTCGGAAGCGCGCTGCTCCAGCGCGGCCCTCTCGGCGCGTGCACTCTCCAGATGGCTGCGCTCGCACACCGTGAGGGCATCCTCGCGCTTGGCAAGTTGGTCCTCGTGCCGGCGCGCCGCCACCTCGCAACGGGAGATGGCGGACTCGCGTTCAGCGATCCCCTCACCGCGCTCCTTCCACGCCACCTCATGAAGACGCAGATCTTCCGCCAGGCGCCGCGCCGCGGCCTCGGCCTCCTCGAGGGCGCGCCCGCGCTCGACGACCGCGTCCTCGTGGAGGTGGAGTGCGGACTCCACCTCCGCAGCGGTGGTCTCGTGCGCCACCAGCGTTGCCTCCCGCGCGTCCAGGGCGCGGGCGCGCTCCTCTAGCGCCTCCAGCGCCCGGGCGCGCTGGTCGAGGGTCTTGGCCCGCTGGCGCACGGCGGCCTCCTTCGCCTGTAGGTGCAAGGCCCGCTCTTCGAGCGCGCTGGTGCGCTCCTCCAGCGCCATGGCGTGGGCCTTCAGGGCCTCCTCTCGCTGGCGCATCAACCTCTCGGCCTCCGTCGCCCTCCACTCCCGGGCTGTGGCAGCGTCGAGCACCCCACGCGCTACGTCGAGCTTCTGCTCTAGCTCCGCCATGCAGGCCCCATGCTAGATGCGGAGGTCGGCCCGCGCCTCATCCATAACGGCGGTGGCGACAAGGGCTGTCTGCCTCTCATCCTCCACATCGCGGGCCACCTCAGCCAGGGCCTCGCCGCGAGCTTCGAGCTCCGCGAGGTGCCTCCCGTGAGCCGCGCAGCCGGCCTCCACCATAGCCTCCACCGAGCACAGCCCTTCAGTGACGCGCTCCCATGCCGCGTTGAGCTCGACCCGCACCCCCAACAAGGCCTGCATCTGGGCATTCAGTCCATCCAGCACAGTATTGTTGGCCGTGGCCAAGGCCTGCAGAAGGGGCTTCGCGCTCAGCGGGGTGGTGGCGGAGAAGGGGGACTGTTGTCCCTGCGGTGGCGGGGTTCGGCTCGGCCCGGCTGTCAGCATGTGAGCCTCGGGGCCTCCCCCTAGGGCCTGCTCCTCCTCGGCCTTCGCCGAGGCGTCGGGCCCTAGGCGCTCCCCNCTCCCCGCCGTCACCGGTGGCCTCCGCGGCCGCCTCGGCCTCCCGCTCGGCCACCTCAGCAGCCCGAGCGGCAGCCTCAGCTTCTCGTGCGCTGGCGGCCTCGGTCTCCCGCGCGGCGGCCTCGGCCACCCATGCCGCTGCCTCGGCCTCACGCGCGAGAGCGGCCGCTTCGGCCTCCCGAGCGGCCGCCTCAGCCTGACGTGCCCGGGCCGCCTCCCAGGTAGCATCCTCGGCCTCCCGGTGGTTAGCTCTTCGGCTGTGCCGCTCGTAGGACGGCTGGCCTTGGATTGGCGGGAAGGGTCACCGCCCCAGGCGTCATGGGACGGGATCTCACTGAGGTACAAAGACAAATAAAAGTAGAATAAGGGTCTGGGGGAATAGAGGATCGTCTGCTTTGGGCGCGAGATCGTACCTGCGGGGAGGGCGGTTGAAAGACCATTCTGGGGGCTTGATGAGGCTTCCCCTGCATGGTTCGGTCTCCCCTATCCGGCGGAGCCGCTTCTTCTTTCTCTCAGCCTCGGACGAGGACGTCGGCATGGCGCTCGCCGAGCGCCTGCTGGTGGCGCGCTCCGCCTCGCCCCCGTGGGGAGGAGACGGAGGAGTGGTCTCCCCTTGCTTCCTCTTCCCCTTGGCGTCGGTAGGGCGACTGCCCCCCAAACCCCCGCCGTGAGGCCCCACTGTGTGGCCTTCCCGAGGGAGGTCGCTCCTCTCCTCCTCCGCGGCTACCGCCTGCGCTGTCACTGCCACAGCGGGCCCGATCCCCCGAGGCACCAACCGTCTGCATGATGGCCAGGATGTTGGCGCGCTCCGGGTCGCTGCAGAGGGAGAGGATTCCCGAAGGGGTGAGGGACGACTCCATGGCGCTAAGGTTTAGCACCAGCTGAACCACCATCCTGAGGTCCTCGGGGTCTCAGTCCCACTTGCGGCCTTGGTGCGTCCTCACGATGTCGTCGGGGCCGGTGTACTCACAGGCGCCCCGGGCGCGTCACCGGAGCGATGCGATCCGACGGCTGAGGTAGTCGCCGAACACCATGGCGCCTGTGAGCCCCAGGGTTTGTAGCCCGGCCAGGCGGTCCAGGACGACGTCGTAGGCATCCCCCAGTTCCACCGTCGACTGCCAGCTCGGCGCTTGCACCGGCGGCCAGCTCGGGAGTCAGAGACGTGCTTCGTCGGGGAGAGCGGTGTAGAACCAGTCGCTCTTCCAGTCGTCCCATTTCTTGCGCAGGACGCAGGGGATGTAGTGGTTCGCCACCTGCCCGCGCGCTGGAAGTAACAACCCCCGACCTCCATCGGCGGTGACACCGGCTGCACGGTGAAGAATCACCGGAACAGTCGAAGGGACGGGCGCACCCCGATGAACATCTCGCACAAGTGTGCGAAGATGGCCAGCGTCATCACAGCGTTGGGAGTGAGGTGCGCCATCTAGAGCCCATAGAACTACAGGACATCCATAAAGAAGGTGGAGAACGGTGGGATCAGCCCCGCCATAGCGAAAGAATACCAACCGTTCCGGGTAGCGCGGCGCTGGGCGCCCTTCGCCCAGCATGACCACCTCCCGGCTGGTCGATGCCGACATGAACCGGCGTGGCAGCCCGACCTGCCTCTCGCTCGTAATGCGAGAGGGCGGCAGCACGCTGCCGTCCAGCGGCGTAGAGATCCGCGTCATGTCGCCGACGAAGGGGGAACACGAAGACGAGTGCGAGCGGTGAGAAAGGAGCGAGGAAGACGAGAGACCTAGGGCACGGTTGGCTACTGGACCCGAAGGGTGGCGTCAAAGCTGGGCGCCCCTTGAGAAGGCCTAGCCAGGCATAACGCCGGGGGCTACTGTCGGTGATACGGGCCCGGGGGTACCAAGACTAGAGGGATGGGCGGCCTCCTGCACCCACATGGCGCTCCCCCTGGAGGGGTTGGGCCCGAGGGTGACGTGGCGGCTGCCCTCCCTAATCCCCCCAAGGGTCGGGCCGCTCCCACTCTTTCCCGGAGGGTCGGATTGCCCCGACCCCCTCTGCGCTTGTGCCGCGTGTGTGAGGTTAGGTTGGCGTCGTCAGCGCCCACCTAACCGCATTGATGGCGGCTCAGGCGAGCGCACCACGCTGCATTTAATGCGGCAGTGGCATGCGTGGCCAGTCTACGACCGGTCACGGTGATTGACCGGTCGTAGACCGGTTAGATCACGGGTGAGACGGCGGCAGGGTGCCTGCGCGCTGTCCGCGCTTCAGGCAGTGTGCGGCACGCCTTGTCCCGTCCCATCAGAATGATGAGGGCCTTTTGCCTCTCGTCCCTTTGCCAGAGTTGGTATGCCAGCTCCGGTCATATGGTTTTCGTTTCCCGATGCGAACGGAACACGGAAGTCTTCATCCATTTAATGGAGTTTGACACGGGCGCCCCCCATGTCAGCCGCTTGACGGGGCGAGGGCCATGCTACGGCGTCTGAGCGTGTGGCTTCCGAGTCAAGCAACAAGACAGCCATTAAATATAAAAGAATGTTTTCCTTCTGTCTTAGGCAACCTTTTGGCCCATGTGGTAGCCCCTTGAGATATAAAAGGAGGCCCAGGCCTGAGGAGAAGGAGGGACAAAGAACAGATGACCGGAGAGTAAGGGAGAGCAAACACTTGTATTCCCTAGTTTTCCAGTCGCATAACCACCACACACAAGAGTAGGGTGTTACGCTTCCTAGTGGCCCGAACCTCTATAAACTCTTGTGTCTCTGTCTCTCTCTCTCAGGTGTGATCAAGGGGAGAAAGAATTTCACACTGCGCCCCTGGCCGAACTCACAAAGGGGGGCCCTCTCTGTCCCCCGTTGAGGTGCTAACACTCCGTCACACTTAAAGATAGAAACAATATATCAGATAGGCAACGCTTGCGTCAACCTAGACAAAATATTGGACTTAATCGAGAAAGTTCTAGCCACGACAAACAAGCGAACTTGACAGAGCGACGACAATACAAGCGAACTTGACAGAACTTACTTTCTCACCGGAGATCAAAATCGATGCAACCCAACTCGAAACTAAGAACCCGCGGGGATAAAAGGTGACGATGCACCGAAATTAATTGTTTTGATCTGTGGAGATATCTTACAAAGACCCCGGGTATGCATATTTATACCTTGGGTTGATACAAGTCCTGACCGGACACTAAAGAAAACTTCCTAAACATAAAAGTAAAGTTACTAAATCTGCCTAATTAATAGATATATTTAAATTGACATTCCATGGTCTTCACGATTCCTTGTTGAACTCGGTCTCTTTTGAATAAACTTCCATCGGCTGATTGATTTCTTTCCTTAACTGAATCGAGTAAAGAACTGTACCAAATTTTGGTGTTAACATCAGTGTTAGTTGCCCGCACCGCGCAGCCAGCTCCAAAAGCAACCACCGTCGCACGCGTCGTCGCCAGCACAACTTCCTCCCAGCCACACCATGGAGTCAATGCTCTATCCCAATAGATCCAAACACGGGACTCGCCCGACATAGAAAGACTTGACTATATTAGACTAAAAGCTAAATGACACTATACTACTAGGGGGAGGATGCCCGACCCCCTTTCGGCTGTTGCCGATAACCGTCTGCCATAATCGAGGAGAAGAGGGGTCAGGAGAGAGGGCTTACTCTAGCGCTTTGTTTTTTTCTCTCAGGCTCTCCAGAAAGAAGGAGACCCCATTTCTTTGTTAGCGGGCTGATGCAATTTTTTGCTCTTGAAGAAGCCCTTAGATATTAGAAGAGGTTTGTTATTTATAAGAGTGAATAGCTTAATAAGGTCGTTAAAGTTCCATTCCAACTTCTGAGGTCACTCTAGTTCATAAGGATTTATACTGTCCAAACTAGAGTAAAAAAGTTGTCCTTCGATTAAAAAAACACCACATGAGAATGGCATGTGATACTCGCATGCAAAGTCAGATGTTTAAACATCCAATCTACCCTTTTGTAACTTTTATATACCAGTTCAAAAACAAAAGAAAAAATAAAAAGAAAAACAAAACAAATTAAAAGAAATAAAGATAACATGGAAACAAGAACGTTGGGCCGGGCTTATTTTACTGTTATTTCTTTTAATTTGTTTTGTATTTTAGTGATAAATGTAACGTTGGTAATTTGGACATTTAAACATTCACGTAGGAAGTTGGGATGGTTGGTATAGCATGCTCATGTGGTATTTTCGGTGGGTCTGAGCACTGTATTGAGCCGCCCTATGCTAAATTTGGAGGACTTTACAGTACCAAACGTCACTCGTTTAAGACTAAATTGACCCCGGAGTAAAGCTTTCTAGACCATATTGGCCAATCAACGTATTTACAAAGTGAAATATAGTGTTCTCATAAAACTCTGTGTATTATTTATTTGAGCAAATTGCATCTTACACCGAATAAAATGAACCTTGTTTCGCTTTACATTCCAATTTACAATGTGTACTGAAATAGATTCACTTAAAATTAGGATACATCACCAAACCTATAGAAATTTTGTGAATTTTTAAAAAATATGAGAGAAGCATGATAGAAAATCAAGAAGCCTCGTAACTTTTATTCATATTTTATTTATTTGAAAACATCATCATGTAGAGCAAAATTATATAAACCTAGCGCGAAATGAAACACTTTACACTCTACCTGGTCCTAAGGTTGCTTTCGTAAAAGGCTATTTTTTATGACACACAATGATATGACTATGGCTACTATTGATACAATCATTGCTCACATCATAGGTCAACCAGAGATGTCAAGATCAAGCTGTCCAAATTCTGAAATTCGATTCGGCCACCTGCTACAGTGCTGATTTCAAAAGGCCTCCAAATATGTATACGAGCTCTATTTTGGGCCCATGAGTACTTGATGAAAAGCTTTTGGAGTCCTCTTTCTAACGGATCCAGCCTCATCTCCAACTCCATCTCAGTCGGCCGCAGTAACAAAAATAAGATGTTGCGTCATCTATAATAAGCCTATGGGCTTGTAACTTTATTTGTGACCTTGGCCCAAGTAGGGCCTATGTGGGTGCGTCCCAACCTGGTGGAGCATGACCTTAGGGGCCCCTTGGTCATCCTCCCACCCCCTTAAAAAGCTAGATTGGTTTCTCGAGTTTTGTTTAGATTAAAGTTTAGCTTCGCTACTTTGCCGTATAGATCGTCGGTTTGCTCATTATGAAACCTCAACTTATCATTTGTATTCAATTCCTATTTGCAATTCAGATTGCTTTTATGTTGTTCTTACTTATTTCTTTGATTTACTTACAGGAATAAGATTCATCTACACTGATAAGATCAACAACCCACGGAAAGGTGTATCGATCACTAAGGCGCAACACAACAACGTCTCGTACGGTTGTAGTATCAACATTTCTCCTAAATCGTATTTATCATCAACTCACCAAAACATCGGACCAATCAAAACCGTGAGCTTATCAAGTGGAGCTCAAAGTTTATCAAGTGCTATCAGAGCTTTCGTTACTCGGTGAGTTTTTTTATCTACCTATAACTAGAAAATAGCCATACAAAAAAATTGCATCAATTACCTAGCCATCTTTTAGCCGCTGCATTATTCTTTTTAGTTTTTGCTTTATTGTGTTTTGTGTTGCATCGTCAAGTCATGTTGTTGGTCTTATCGTCTAGTCCGTTTAGAGTTTCGAGTTCTGGTCACGTTTAGTACCACTGTCATCGCCGCCGTCATGTCTTTGTTGTCATTGGCACCTATGAAAATGGTATCGTCTCGCCGTCAGGGTTCTATTTTTGTAGTTTTCAGAAGTTTCTGTCGGTTGGTTTTGGGGTTGTTAAGTTGCATCTAGGGTTTGCCTAGGCGGCTAGGCCTTTGCTGTGCTTGTGTCCTTCTGTTTTGCACGCGAGGAAGAAGAAAGACGGAGAGAGTTTTGCAGATTAGATCAGTCCAATTGGTTTGTTTCCATCTAAGGCTGAACTCTCCACTTTGGCCGAGTCTGTTTCCTCCACCACCTCCTGCCATTTTTTTTCCAACTTGAAGTCTCTCCTCGCGTTTCAATCTATACCATGACTTCCCATGCATATTGGTAAAAATATTTCGAGTGTCGGATTCGAGTTATGTTTGCAAAAACGGAACTTATCGGACGAGATCATTCTATTTTTGTATAGTCTTAATTTTTGGGTTTGCACTTTTGCGATTGAGTCTCTATAATTTTTTATTTACATTTGAGTCCCAGTAATTTTACATTGAGGTCCTTAAGCTGGGTTTAGTTGAAAAAATCAAAAAAAAGAAGAAAAGGTTGGAAGGTGCTTAAACAAAAAGAAAAGAAAAGTCGTACCAAAAAAAAAGAAAAAAGGAAGAAAAACAAAGAAAGAAAGAAAGAAAAGAGAAAATTAGTTGTTATATTTGAGATTGTTGTTGATGAAAAATCCGCGTCCGGCCGATGGTGCCAGATCTGTGTTGGCGCGAATCAAGTCGATGAACACACGAAAGCTTGGGAGTTCTACTTAGCTCCAGTGCAGGTCCTAAAATTGATGAGATGCGGGCATGCCAATCAGTTTGATTCTGCAACGGACGTGATATATAAATAGCAGATCAAAGAGCCAATCGGCTAACAAGCCGATGGAGTAATTCCAGCCAATGCCGATACTAACCGATATCAATAGGGTTTTGAACAATCGACTATATATCCAATGTAGATTCTGACACTTGATGTAAATAACGATATAAAGACAATCAGCTGATGATAATGCAATAAAACACTAATATAATCCAATAGAAACCAATCGACTAATAATGATATGATAGAATAAATGTTGATCCGAAGGTTAAAGCACACATCGGCTAGAGGTCCGATGTCATTAAATCCAAATAATTAGATAATCAATGAAACCTTTGTTGTCATCGGCTAAATTCAACTTGTATGTAATCCTTGTGAGCAGATGCAACATCTAGATAACTCATCGACTGAAACGCCGATAAAACCCTTATTGGCAATCAAAAAGCAGTCTAGAGATTATGGTTCTAAGGATGACTAGGGATGATGCAGCGCAGAGTATGAAAAGAAACATAATATCTAGACAATCAAGCTTTTGACCGATTTTCAGGGTGGTAAATACCTTTGCTAATCTAGATCGTCAAAACAATTTAGCCAATACCAGTAAAACCCTAGAAAAGATCCGACTGGTACAAGTAAATTGAATAATCGACTTAGATTAACTAAGATATATGATAAATAGGTAGGCAAATATATCAACTGAACCAGAACGATCCAAGAGATCGAAGCGATGTAGCCTTAAACAACATTGATGTAGTCGATACAATTGCCAGGGCCAACAGAACGTAGGACTTGCCCCTTCTCCGGAGATCGAAAGCCGATGCAACCCCGCGTCAGGTGCCAAGTTCCATCGGTTGATAAGTAAAACCTCGGAAAAGAGGGTGGCGATGTGCCGAAAGTTGTATTGATCGAGAGATATCTTACATAGACCCCAGGTATACATATTTATACCCATGAGTAGATACTAGTCCTTATTGGACAAGACACAAACATTTCTAAAGATAAAGTAAAAGATACAAGTCCTATTTGGACTCTAAACAATCTTTCCTAAAAGTAAAAGAAAACTAACTGACTTTGCCTAATTAATAGATAACTTGCCATGTTGCATCCTTCTCGAACTCGGTCTCTTCTGGATAAGCTTCCTTTAATTAATTAACTTCCTTAATCGAATTCATCAAGAATCCAACTGCTGGCGACTGATAATTCTCATCAGCCGATTTTAGGTCTCTGAAGTCGATACTGACTTTTTGCCGATGATGACTTCGGGGCTTACCAAATTTTGGCGTTAATACTTTCATATATCAGAGTTGTGCTTGAGTTGTTTCTAGTGCTATCTTATGGTATTGTTTGTGTCTAGGCTTACGTCTCTAGTACATTCTAGCCTAGGACCAGCACGGTACTTGACTTTGAACAATTATTCAACTTTGCATTCTCTGATTTGAGCATTTGCTATTCCTTTGTTACATATTTAAGCCTACCCAAAACTCCACAGATTTGACTACAGCTGTGCGAAAAGTGTTTACCAAGGCATCGATACATCCAACCTCCATCGGGTCTAGGTTAAGTTGGTATGGTCATCATTCTACCCTCTTTGGTAAGATCTTGTAAGAGCTTGGTTAAATGCTTGAGTGTGTGTGAAATTTGAACCTACACTTCCTAGTAGTTGATTGGAGTGTGCATATTCTTGTGTATGTTTCTTATTTGGTACTAACTATGGTAGGATTGCGCAAGGGGATACGAGACAGTCATGCTCAACATCGACTTCTTTCCCTTTGACGAGATATGACGACTTCTCCACGTGATGCATATGAGGTACCTGACTATAATTTTGCATGAGTTGAATCTAAGTTACCATTCTACGATGGTAAGTATGAGTCTGTTGCTTATATCGATTGGGAGCTAGCAGTAGATAATTAATTTGATAAATATGAATTTTCTTATACTCAAATGGTTAAGGCTGCTAGTAATAAGTTGACATCTTCTGTATTATTTTGGTGGATTTATGTTAGTAACAAACCTAAAACTTGGGATGAATGCAAAATCATGATGAGAGAATGTTTTGTGAGCTCTTATTACAAATGTACTCTTCTTGAGAAATTACAACATTTGAAACAAAGTGATAGAACTATTAGGGAGTATATTCATGAATTTATTGTTTGTATCATCTACAGTGGTCTAAAGGAATGTAATAAAAACACCATGCGTAGATTTTTCAATGGGCTTAAATCTGAAGTTCAGGTTATATTTGCTAATGTAACATATAATCATATTGGACACCTATTCATGCTTGCTCGTAGCATTGAGAGTCAGATTTTATAAGATTTCATATCAAATACGAGAAAACATGAACAATGTGATTTATCACCTGTTTTTGAATCTCCTATATCCTTGTACATAAGAGGAGCAATCTTTTGTGTCTCTTGTTACTAACGTTTTGTAGGGAGTTCCAAATATTCAACAAAAGGAGGAGAATGATGTTCTTGAGAAGAGGAGAAGCATGAAACACCTACGATATCTGAAGAAAGTTTGCAAGGTAAAATAAATGGTGTTGAGATAAATGAAGGTGAGTATTATCAAGCTAAGCTACATATGCCCACTTTTTATGCTATCGTAGAAAAACCATTAGTGGAACCCATTGCTGAGATTTCTTTGTCACAAGTTGCTTTATTTGATGTTCTTTGCGATAAAGAAGAGTTGTGTGATAATACTTCACTTATATCAATGCCACAACTAGTGAATAAACATGCTATTTCTAGTGTTAGTTCTTTATGTGCTGATTTTAAGCATGTTGTTCACATTGCTAATGAAGTTGAGGAACGTGAATTGCTATCTTTTTTAAGTACTTTGGGCTATATTCTGTTTGATGACTTTTGTGAACTCGATAATTTGAAGGAGAAATTATTTGCTATTGATTTTCCATGTCCAACTAATACTATATTTCATATCTTTAGCAAACATAAAGATAGAGGAGTATATTTGGTGCATAGAGTTTACATATATTCAGTTTTCGAACCTCCTGTAGACATAGATCAATATTGCAAGCTAAAGAGTTATATTATTGCTAATCATGCTACTTCAAGTTTCTCTAATTTTGATTGGAAGAAACAGTTTGTTTAATTGGACTACGCGAAGAGCACCATATGGAAAAACCGAGGACGGTTTTCCGTGAAGAAGGGGAGGATGATGTAACCTTGGCTAATATTGATACAACCATTGCTCACATTATAGGTCAACCGAAAGATATCAAGATCAAGTTGTCCAAGTTCTGGAATCCGATTCGGCCACTTGCTACAGTATTGACTTCAAAAGGTCGCCAAATATGCACACGAGCTTCGTTTTGAATCCATGAGTACTTGATGGAAAGCTCTTAGAGTCCTATTTCTAACAGATCCAGCTGTCTCTCCAAACTCCATCCTAGTCGGTCGTAATCACAGAAATAAGGTGGTACGTCACCTATAATGGGCTTATGGACTTGTAACTTTATTTGGGACCTCGGCCTAAGTGGGCTCATATGGGGTGTGCCCCAACCTGGTGGAGCACGACCCTAGGGGCTCCTTGGTCATCCTCCCACCCTCTTAAATAGCTAGATACCCCTTCAGGGTTTCTCGGGTTTTGTTTAGATTAAAGTTTAGCTTCGCTACTTTGTCGTGTAATCCCGTGATCGGTTAGATCGCCGGTTTGCTCATTACGAAACTCCAATTTATCACTTGTATTCAATTCCTATTTACAATTCAAATTAGTTTTATCTTATTTTTGTTTGTTTATTCGATTTTTTTACAGGAATAAGGTTGATCTGCACCAACAAGATCAACAACCCACGGAAAGGTGTATCGATCGCTAAGGCGCAGCACAACAATGTCTTGTACGGTTGTAGTCGGGTTGTAAACATTTCTCCCAAATCATAGTTATCATCAACTCACCGAAAGATCGGGCCAATCAAAATTGTGAGCTTATCAAGTGGAGCTCAGGGTTTATCACACAAGTGACTTTTTTCACCAATGAGCACATTTTAGGGTCTCTTCAGTTAAAAACATTACCAAATTTTGATAGAATAAATTAAATATGTTGTTACCAAAATTCTTTAGTCGGTACCAATATTTGGCAACAAACTACATGCATCCACATGTTTGTCAATTTTACCCAAAAAAGAGTGATATGGTTCAAAATGACACCAATATGAACGGGCTCGTAATTGTTTTTACGTAGAATTGAAGTATTCAGTATTGCATAGTAGAGTAAAGCAGTAAAGCACACTAGTTTTTGTTTCCCGGTAAAAAAATATATTTCTATGAAATGAAAACATTTTGTGCTAATAGTATGCATCAAATTAACACTTCATGCAGTCCATTGCAGGGTGATTAAGAATTTATGGGAACTTGCTGAGTATTACAAACAAGCTATTCCCATATCACATTACAACAGCTGCCTTTTCTCATAATAACAGGTAAAATGCCGTGCACTGCTACGAGACGACAAAATAGATCATGGCAATTGCTTCACATGCACTTGTAGTCCCACACATCAAAAAATGCATCCCACACAAAGAAAGAAATGAAACAGTGCTAAATTTGGAGATGCGGGGTATCGATCCCCGTACCTCTCGCATGCTGAGCGAGCGCTCTACCATCTACATCCCCTTGGATTATTATTTTCTCCTTCCATTTAACTTGTCTAAATATTAAACATGCGAGGAAAACCTAATTCAACCCACAGCATATGCCTACAATGCCGTAATTCACAACATCAACCGCTGCCTGACATTTCCTGCGCACAAAAGCCAACCAACCTTATCGATCCCGGTGCCAATCAGTCAATGAAGACTTAATTAAACGGTAAACAAGTGGTAGTAAAACAAACAAGAATTAACGATAATCTACTTACAAACGGGTACATATATCAGTGATTTCTGACGTGCCTACAAACTTTTGCTCAGCACTCTGATCTACACTTTCGGTTCCAAGAGAGCCGTACACATCGTGGACTCGTAGTAGCCCCGCTACGACGACACTGACCTGCTGCCGGCCTGTCACTTTCTATCATATTTTATAGGATTCAGTCCCTATTACATCTTGTTTAGAGATCGCAGGCAATGTCTCTACAGTACATTCAGTTCAGAAATCTTTGCCTCAACTAACAGTTGTTTTTTTCCCCTTTTTCTCCGTAAGTCATGATTTTTGGGTAATTCCATCACTACATGCAACTGAACAGTAGGAGCAGGTGTGCAACGCTTATCTTGTGCAAGCTTACTCAATACCGTTTCCAAAGACAATGTTGGTTCCTCCCAAAAACCGAGACAAGTCATCGGTTACCGGTTTTTAAATTTAAAAGAAGTGGTTTAAACTTGTGGCACGGCTTATGCCTATATTTTCTCATAAATTTGGCATATAAAATGCCAATACATTATAAATTCTTGGAAACATTCCAATGATAAATAAGAAAAATAGTGACAAATTTACTTTTGCTTTTAACAAAATAACCCCATCCATTTTTTTCCTTTCAACGAATCCCTTACACAACTTCTTCATCAGCATTGGCAAATTACAATTAGCATACAAATCTCGGGGTCCTTAAACCATAACAGAGGCCCAGTGTAATCCCATAACCTCTCCATAGAATACAGCATACAGAGGATTAGTCCTCCATCTTAAACGAACAACTATGAATAATACCTTTAAATATTTCAATATAGATTTTGACAAAAAAAAAATAGTCAAAACTACAAACATATCCAATACATAAAAAACTATGCCAATACATTCATATCTCAAAGTGCTTTCACACAATATTTGTTCCAACCATTACAAAAAAAAAATTCCATGAGAACCCAACAATTAAAGTATGATCTTAAAGATTTCTAAAAATGAAACATACCCTAGTGAAACTCAAAATTATGATATTTTATTCCATCCAATCTTAAAGATTTAAGTTGTGTGTTTCTTGATACCTCGTTGCTCTGAGCAGTGGACCCATGAGTAGTTTTGGGCTGATCCGTGGCAGCCAATGTAAGCACAACATCAAAGCTTGGTGTGTTTGGTGGACTCATTTCATCAACCCGACTGAAAGCAACGGGCTTGCTGGGTGCAATGACCGGGTTCCATGAGCTTGTGGTGGCCGGGATGGCCTTGGCAGTAGGGCCTGGTGCAGCAGCTTGAATAGGCAGCACAGATGTCTGCAGCAGGGCTCTTTTCTTCTTGCGCTCTGCGGCGCGAGTGGCAGCGCTTGCCCTAGATCTATCTTTCTTGAATGCCGTAGCACGGACTGCAATGGACCTGCCACCAGAGCATGGTGAAGTCGCCTGGTAGCTCTGTGTAGAGCCAGAGCTGAGTGTGCTTCTAGCTGCCAACGCTGCAGCCGAGCTTGGTTCGGTAGCCAGGCTTGATGTGGTGGTTGGACTAGGAGTGTCCATGATGGTCAGAATGGGTACAACAGCTAAGATCGGTATCTTTGTAGGGCTTGATGCAGCGGCTGGCTTGGGTGCGCTTGTGGCAGCCGGAACGAGTATAATGGCCAGGCTTTGTGCAGTAGTCCGGCTGGGAGTAGTGTGCGTGCTGGTTTGGTGTACTTGTGGCTGCCGGAATAGGCATAGCAGACTGATTTGGTGCCGGACCAACCGCCGTAGCCGTCTGATTTGGTGCTCTGCAGCTCGAGTGGCACCACTAGCCATGGCTCTTTCTTTCCTGAACCTTGCTGCACGCACTACAGCAGTGGCAACCATATCGTCGCTTGGTGCAGCAGCGGTAGCCGTGTTGAGCGATGGCCCTCCGATGATCGCCATTGCGGTAAGCCAAAAACTGCACTTGAAGCAATGACTAAATGCCAACAATGATGAAAGTAGTAATGAATTCCAGCTATAAATCATTAATGGCCAGGAGAGAGTACACTAGACTTGCCATTATGATTTTTTTCTTTTAATGTGCTGCCATTTGTAGTGAGCAGCAGGTTTTGGAATTTTGTAAAAAAAAAAAAAGAATCTTGCACATGATGGTGCATATATAATATACTTGCAAAAAATGTAAACTAATGAATTTTTGTTTTGAGATATGAAGATGAACAAGAACAACTTCCTTTATTTTAAGATTAAGATATTTTGATGCTGGTTTTAACCATTTGTTTTGAACAGTGTCTTTGTTGAAACTTGCTTTTTTTTCCTGGGGACAAGTTGAAGCTTGCTAGTATTACACTTATAATGCTTTCATCTTTTTAAAGGACAAATTAATTAGTGTTAGCTGGAAACCGAACACTGAAAAAACATGTTCGATTCATATGCTAAATAAGCATACTTAATCAAAATATATGTGAAATTGAATCAAATGTATTTTATTGTTGTAATTTGCATGAAAATAAGTTCTCAAACATAGTACATGAGCAACAAAAACAATGAGCTAGTTAATTCAAACATGCACTTGGACTTGCATTGTTTTCTACTGCTTCCACAGACCACCTTTGTCAGTTGTTACTTATTAGTTTAACAGTTCTGGGGCTACTTATAGATATGGTGGGCTAGGTAGCGCTCCTAAAAAATCTAATATTTTTGCATATGTTTATGTTTAAACTGAAGAAATTCAATATATTTATTAACAATCTTGATGGGTATAGATAACTCAAAACTGAAACCATAAATATTTCAATAAAACATGTAATACAAAGTAGCACGTTATCAATAATGGAACTAGGGATGTAATTAAGACAGAACCATGATCCAAACAAAGAAAAAAAACACATACAGGTTGGAGGTAGACATAGGCCGTAAGCAACCTGGCCATTATCAAGGGCCTTGTATGAATGGCCCAAGGAGCACTTTGTGTTTTCACCATATTACTTTCTACTGGCTAAAACTACAATGGGGTGGCCTAGGCTTGTTTTCTGGGTCTACCCTGTACCAGTTCATTTTCCATCTACTATATGCATCAATATAACTAAAATTAGGATGAATCAACTTACCAGCCCCACTAGTATTCCTTAATGAAACAAGCAATATGGATAGCCAATAGTAACAGAACAAGGCAAAGTTGCGATAATGGCAAAAGGAACAGGGCATTAAAAGAAGACTATGATAGCTCCACATTTTCATGGTTGAGAACCATTTACCTTTATCTTAGACAATATTGTAGCCAACTTCTAATATTATAGCACGGTCCTTGATTTCTCTGAGTGGGATGGGAAGAGGGTGGAAAGACGGGAGTATGCCTTTTGTGATACTAAGGGTGTCAAAGACACAGTTGTGCAAGGGGATGTGGGAGGATGGGGATACTCTTAAAGACCTCAGATGTGATTGACTTTAATTTCCGTTGTCGTTGGAATAAATATTGGATACAAGGACAATGGAACATATACAACACACTAATATCATATCACACTAATATGTTTATCTAATAAATGACTTTTCAACTATACATTAATTGAAGGAATACAACACAAAAGTAATCAAACAATTGACTTTCCTTGTCTATGTTGAAGCCTTCTGTTTCAACTTCTTTCCTATTTATGTTTATATAAGTTAAATAGAGATCTACATTTCAAGAACGTCTGCTCACTTAGGTAGTCATGTAGCCATCTTTCCATGCTAGCTAGTAGGACACATCTAAACATCCAAATCGGGATAGCTGTCTGGACTGGTATGACTGCTAGGCTGGATTTGGTGGGCGTGCTGGTTGCCTCAACCAGTGCTGTGTGGACATGTGGCTACCAGAACGGGCGTAGCACCAATGGGCATGCCAACCGGCTAGCTTGGTGTAGTCAATAGTAGTACAAGTCCCAGCGCTCAATATCTACCTATATTCTATCCATGCCGTCCTAGTCGAAATCATTTTGTTTTATTAAGTTTTTTTTGGTTTTCACAAAAGTTTTGAATTGTGGGTGACGCTCATGTCTCCACCCATCTTCTAACAATCACTCACACCGAGCGATTACCACATTCACATTCATCCCATTCGTGGAGTGTATATTCGTCTAAACAAGCAATGCTAAGCAGTTTCAATAATTGACCACGCATAAATAATAGATTCAGGCAACAAGGATATATAGGTAACAATTTCAAAGATGACTTACAAACAAGATTAGGTACACATTTTCATAAGTAGCATGAAATTTTATTTGCAATCAACACATTTATAAAAATAGAATTAACATGCTCAAGGAAGAGAGCGTAGTGACTTGCCTTGCTCAGTCAACAACTCCCCGTTGACTGTTGTGGCTTCTTCTTCTTCACATAAGTAACCTGCTCAGCGAACGATGGCTTAATAGCTGGCTTTCCTAGTCTAACGCAAAGGGGCAAAATCCTAGAAAAGGGATACAAATGCAAAACCAGTGCCATTGGGTAGGTCTTGATTTTAGAAGAATTTTGGTGAAAGTTTTATCCAAATCCGATTTAAAACGAGAGAGTTATGGCCTTCCAAAATTCAGATCTGAATTAAATCAAATTAATTGCAAAAAGCTCCTATTATGCCTTTTAATCCAAGTTTTGGAATTATTTTTTATAGGAAAATATCTTTTCTTACTGACAGATGGGTCCCAAACCCTTTTCTTTAGTAAAACAATTATTTCTGTAAAGGGAAAGGATGAGCCAACGATAGGTGGGCCGTGGTCAACCTTGATCTGGTCAAATTGACCATTAAGCTGGCCTTGGGCCCACAAATCAATGACACATACTTTAAACATGCTTTTAATTATGTTTTATTAATAGGTGCGGCCCACATGTCATGCTCACATATTAGTCACTTAGATAACTTAATAACCTTCATTAATTTCAAAACACAAATCATTTCTATGTAGGGCCCACTGTCAGCCTCTTCCTCTACTCTCTTTGCTTCTCTCTCTCCCTCTCGCACGGGCACAGGGCACAGCCAACGCTAGGGTTGGCGCCCGTGCAAGCTTGGCCGGCTGGAGCGAGCTGCGACCAAGGAGGGGAGAGTTGTGGGGACCCCGCCACCTGTGGGATGCAGCGCGGCGGCTGCGACGGCGTGTGGAGGCGCCGATGGTTGGGTACGACGGCGTGGCTTCGGGTCTGAAGCGTGCTGGCCAAGCGGCGGCGGGACGGTGAGGCCGAGGTTGCCAGTGGGGCCTAGGGGCATCTAGGAGTATTACCTAGTGGGGGCTCGGGATGGCCATGGCCATGGCGGTGGAGCTCGAGTTGCCGGCGAAATTCGTCTAGACTGGCGAGCTATTGGGTGGCTTGGGGCTTTGGATGGCTTCCTAGCGACCAAGGGTAGGTTTTACCCCAAATATCGAGATCGGAAGAGGACACCAGGGTCAAGTTCATCAGCGCCCCCTACATGGGCACGATGGAGCGTGCAGGGCACCGGTGGCGGGCGCAATCGACGGCGCTCCGTGTGGGGATAGGTTTCGGGTCCCTAGGGTCGTCTACCGACAAGAGGGAGGCATCTAGGATCACGCGAGGGTGGCAGAGCAGCTAGCGCGGCTCAGTGCTAGGGCGAACAGAGAGCGGCTCATGCATGTACTTGCGTGAGCACGGGTGAGACCGAGCGTGGCGGCACGCCAAGTTTGGTGATGCCGGTGGTTGTGCAAGCTCGCTCAACACAGGAAAGCAGCGACATGGGAGGAGCGAAGGACGACAACTTCATTTTCTCACTAGGCGGCAGCCGGGGAGCTGCAACCGAGCGGCGTCAGCTACAAAACAACGGTCATCGAGGTTTCGGCCGATGGAGGTCTAGCGCGTGGTTCGTCCTCGCGTCCGGTGGCAATGACGGCTAGCGGTTCGTCCTTGCGTCTATGACAGCGTCACGGTGGCGCGGTCCAGTTACGATTCCCGTCTCGGTGTGGCTCCATGCGCACTCCAGGTGTTCGACGTGCGGAAGAGGGGAGGAGGAGTGCTCACAAGGCGTTCGATGCGAGCAGAGGTGTGGCGAGCATGACGGCGAGCGCGAACGAGAGAGGAAGGGTGTGAAAGGCCAAGGTGGGGGTTTTATAAGCCTTCGGAGCTTGGAGGGGAAACCAAGTCGGTCGTCGTCCTCGTTTGTCCTGTGGCTGACGTGGGCGGGTATGAGAACCGGGCTGGGCGAGGGGATGGCGCTATTGGCACCAACAGCGCACTGTGTAGCTAGGACGGCTAATGCGAGCACGGGACCGGGCGTGGTCGGGTTGGCATCCACTTGCGAGCGAAAACTGGGAAGGAACGGTTGACGCAACGTCCTTGCTTCATCGTCTTGCAAGTGACGAGAGGCGATGCGCGAGATGGTGTGTGACGCGCGGGACATTGGAGACCGTGTCGTGTCCATCCCGTCACGCGACCGGGTCGAGCAGGCGCGTGGCGCACAGGAGGAGAAGGGTGCGGCGACGGCTCGGCGGCTTGCTAGGGTTTGGCGGCGACGCAGCGTCGCCTGGCGGCGGTGGGCACGACGAGCCGGGTGGACTCCAGCGACGAGCTTGTTGGCGGCACGAGCGGCCCTGGCTCTAGTGGATCGGCCACGACGGCTGATTGACGATGACCGGGTGCGACGGAGAAAGGAAGGGGATCGAGCCAGGTGGCGTCGGCTCGACTGGGCGGCTCAATGGCATGCCAGGCTGGCTCGGCCACGTGGGCTGCCGAGTTGGGCCGGCCTTATGGGCTGGGTTAAGAGGGGAACTGGAGGGACCCAAACTAGACTTTAAGTTTTAGGAAGAGAATTGGGGTTTTGGTCTAGATGGGCTGGGCTAGGTCCACCAGGGAGGAAAATTAGACTTTTTATAAAAAAGCTTTTAAATTAGTTTCTTAAAGAATTTGGTTTCACAAAGAGGTTTTTTGCAAATAAATTATTAGTTTATTATATTTATAAACTAATCCATTGAAGGGATATTAATTAATAAAAAGGGTTTTCAAAAGAATAATTAGTATTTGCCTTTATTTGCAAATATTTTTTAAAATTGATATTATTTCATAATCATGGTTCCTTAATAAATATTATTTCGAATCCACAATTGAATTTATAAATTGAATTAAATTCCTATTTTTCATTATTTTGGCACTGACTCAACATGAAAAAGAAAAGAAAATCCAATAAATACCAACATGAGAGAATTTTGGAAAAGATTTTTGATTATTTCAAAGTTTTGTTCCATATTTTAGAGTCAAAATTTTTTGGGTGTTACAGAAGGTTACAGTGCACAAGGAGAACTAGCCTGACGACTGCTCAGATCATCCTAATTCTCCTATCGTTATTTGTAAATTATACGAATTCAGCGACCCCCTCCTTATACTCTAAAGTCAAATGGTTAATATCATACATCCAACTTTGGTTCATCTACAATCAATAAGATAACAAGTATAAGACATAATACATAATATATTTTATAAAATAATATTTAACACATGTTTTTTTACCTCCAATTTCTAGCAAAAATTCACCCCCTTGCTCTCCCACCCGAAATTTGAACAGTGCAAGGGTTGGGATAAAAAATAGTTGGCAGTATTTATAGGCCACAAGACATCTTAGACGTGTGAGGACTAGAGCTCATTAGAGATGAGTAAATCTCATCTCTGACGGGCCGGGATAGCATGGCCCGACATAGGTAGTAGGTCACATGTGATGGGCTGGAACTAGATACCTCTGTCGGGTGCCAATGCTGGCCCGTCACAGCTGACCTACTGCTTGTGATAGGTCACGGCCGGTGGCCTCACTTGTTATGGCCTCCCGATGGACCCGTCAAAAGTCCATTGTCCTACCGAAACCCTTCTAACATAAAGATTGCTCGATGGAGGGAAGCATTACTGCGAGAGAGCAAATCTTCTATTATTCATTAGGACATCGATTCTGCTCAATCACTATAAGAACAAGAGGAAAATTTATATTTTGAAGTGCCTGAGATGCAAAAATATTATACTCCCCTCAATGAAAAAACAAAGTGACATTTGCGTTTAAATCTTATGCAACAATACCACCATGAATATTTATATAGAACATTGAGTACATGAAAATTGACATAATTCTATGATGGATAGAATGGGATCGACAGCCAAGATTGGTACCTTTGTATGGCTTGATGGAACGGCTGCCCTAGTTGCGCTTGTGGCAGCCGAGACGAGTATGATGGCCAGGCTTGGTGCAGTAGTCCGGTTGGGAGCAGCGGGCGTGCTAGTTGCAACGATCGTGCTTGGAGGTCTTGTGGTTGCCGGAATAGGCGAGGCAGCCTGTCTGTGTGCCGGAGCAGGCGTCATCGCTGCTTGCTTCAGGGCTCTCCTCTTCTTGCGCTCTGCAGCTCGGGTGGCATCACCAGCCCTGGTGGCAGCCGCATCGTCGCCTGGTGCAGCAGCAGTAGCAGCGAGTGATGGGCCTCCGGTGATATCCATTGCAGTAAGCCAAAAACTGCAGTCAATGACACAATGCCAACTATGATAAAAGGATCACTGCACCCAGCTATGAAATCATCAATGGCCATGAGTGAATGCCATAAACTCGTCATTCTAAATATTTTCCTATAATGTGCTGCCATTTGTAGTCAGCAACACGTTTTGGAATTCTTTTTTAGAAAAAGAATCTTGCCCATGATGGTGCATATTTACTTGCCAAAATATGTAATTGAATTAATTTGTGTTTTTGAGGTATTTTTTTCTTGAATACGCAGGAGATCTACGTATCATTTTCGTTAAGAGAGAAAGAACATGGGTAAGAAGCAGTAACACCCCCTCACGCTATACACGAAGAAGTCTTACAATTGCAAGAAAAAAACTCAAACGATCTCACCCTAATGCGGTTAATGATGTACTTTAGGCTTTGTTCGGCTTCAGAACGCGCACAGTAAACACGGAAAACGGAGCGGTCATTAGCGCGTGATTAATTAAGTATTAGCTAAATTTTTTTTCAAAAATGGATTAATTTGATTTTTTTAAGCAACTTTTGTATAGAAACTTTTTGCAAAAAAGTTCACCGTGTAGTAGTTTGAAAAGCGTGCGCGAGGGAAAAACACTGTGTGGCACTGTGCGCGTTCGGAGTTCGATCTGCCGAACAGACCCTAAGAAACTCGCTGGGCTTTAAAGCTCAAACCATGCACCAAAGACTACACTCATTTGCCACTTGCCACTGTTTGGATGACAAACAAAACACTAGGATTGACATCATTAATGACAACCAAAACATTAGGATTGACACCATTAAACACGCAATGGTTTCTGTGTTTCCAAATTTCTCAAGCCACAAGAATATATAATAAGCAATTTGAATACCATTTTGGAAACTTTATCCATACCTTTTACTGCCTTCCACCACCAGCTAGAGAAGTGCCTTGTATCTTGACTTGGAGAAATGGAGGTCCGACCCAATCTTTGGAGAATTAGAAACCAAACTTGACAAAAAAAAAACACACT
Organism: Oryza officinalis; assembly: GCA_008326285.1. Classification (NCBI taxonomy): domain Eukaryota; kingdom Viridiplantae; phylum Streptophyta; class Magnoliopsida; order Poales; family Poaceae; genus Oryza; species Oryza officinalis. Next base: position 20,798,042 of record BDMV01000012.1, on the reverse strand, counting down.
CGACTAGAATGTAGTTAATAGAAACCAAACTTGCTGAAAATATGATGATTTGCATGTGTACAATTCAGACCTCGTGAGCTTTCAATGATGCTGGTCTGGGACGCTGTCCTGGAAGACCGCGGCCACCAGGTCACAAACTCGCAGGCACTCAACAATGAGTTGGACAGGGAGTGCTCCTTTAATATCAGCAGTCCACCCATTTTCTAAAGCTTGTGTCACACAGTACGATGCTTGCTAATATTTTTTGGGATCATCTTTATCAGATTAGGGGCTAGCTCTGCCATGGTTATGTATTGCGTCCATCAATCCGACCAAAACAAGACGGACTGTCCGTTACCAACTATTGATTCAACAGCCATACTAAAGAGAGCCTGAGCACTGCGAGGTACTTGAAGAGGCAGCCTTTGCCAAGCACAAGCGCTGTCAATATATTTTGTAACCATAGCCAGTGAATGCGGAGAGCTCAGCTCATATACTCTAAATTATGAATGCCCAAACCACCGTACATAAGAGGCCGGCATACCCATTCCCAGGAAACCAAGCAATTTCCAGCATTAGCCCCCTCGTGACCTGCCTAGAGAAAGCCCCTTTGCCTTTTGTCCATTGCATTGATCACCTAGTTAGGAATATCCATAGCTATCATAACTAAATCAGAATAGCTGACAAAACCACTTTAACTATGATGAGATGCCCGGCACGATTCATGAGAGAAGCTTTCCAAAATGGGAGATTGTCAGCCACCTTGTCCACTTGAGATTGCAACTTTGTTATAGTAGGCTTTCGAACATTGAGGAGAAGCCCAAGATACGTAAAGGGGAAACCCTTCAACTCACAAGAGAGCATACTATACATGACCTGCAAATCCTCCTCTTTGCACTGAATAGGAGTTACTGAGCTCTTTTGCCTGTTGGTCAGAAGTCCGGAAGCATGATCAAAAAGAGAACCACTACTATAGAAAGTGTCATCGGTGCCGGTTGGGAAACCCCTATGGGTGCCGGACTTCCAACCGGCACTCACCAGGTGGCACCTTTGAGGTGGTCTCAAAGTGTCTTAACTGGCATCTTTGAGGTTCCAGGAATAAAAAAATGTGGCTCGATGCATCGGCTCAAATTCCTAATCACCCATGAGATCTCCATCCAAGGATACAATCATGAACAAAAATCACAGAAGAAAAACCATGGCCATCTGCTGCCGGTACACTGTTTAGAAGGCGACGAAGAACTCGTCCATGAAGGGCTCGCCGGCTGCCTTGAACTGGCGCAGCTCGCCGAGCGTGCTCGCATACAGCTCCGACGCTCCGAAGCCGCGGCATCATGGTGGTGGTGGCGCCAGAGAGTGACATGGAGGATGAGCTAGGAGTCGCGGGCGCGGTGGAGGGACTTGTCAAGCGCGGCGAGGAAGTCGAGGGTATGTAGGGTGCTCTCAAAGTAGTCCTCGACTAGGTCGAATAGGTCGGGGCTCCGCCGCCGATGCCAAATGAGCCTAGGGAGCCCCCGCCGACGCCAGATCGGCCGCGGAAACCGCCACAGATGCTGTCGAATTCGCCACGGGAACCCCTGCCGATGCTGGATCTGCCATGGGAGCCGCCGCCAACATCGCCCCGCCCACCGCCGGCGCCGCCCTTCCCAAGGGAGAAGCCGCTGCCGCCGCCACCAAATGTGGCTCCGCCCACTGTCACCGTCATCTCAGCCGATGGAGAGGGGAGGAGGAGGGGAGGACAGACCTTAGGGGGCGAGAGAGAGAGACGGGCGAGAGGGGGGTGAGTGGATAAGCTCCCTCTCGCCCCCCCCCTTGCGCTAAAAAAAGGGAGATCCCGGCTTCGGCTCGGCTCGGTTTTTATGGGTGTAGATTTTTTATGAGCGTCAGTTTTTAACTGACACCTATAATATATCAAAGGTTCTTTTTTTTAAAAAAAACATCTATCGCATAGGTGTTGGTTTTTCTCTAGAATCAGCACCTATAATTACTTAAAGGTATCGATTGTATATGTTTTTAGCCTGCGGAGATGGGAAAAGGTCTATAGGTGACCAGTTTTAGCACTTGCAACATCTATAGTGTCGTCCTCTTTAATGCATTTTTGTAGTAGTGAACCCCATGTCCTCCTCAAATTGGACATTTCCAAGGCCTTTGATATTGTGGGCTAGGTAGTGTTAAAAAAGTTATATTGTTTCTGCATATCTTTCAATACAAATTGAAACAAAATCCAATACACTTATTAACAATCTTGATGGCTATATAAGTAACTCAAAAGTAAACACATAAATATTTCAATAAAACATGTAACGCAGAGTAGAATGTTGTCATCAACGGAACTAGGGACATAAATCAAATAGAACGTTGATCCGAACAAATAAAAACAGGTGTGGACCTAGGCCCTAGGCAACCGAGGCCTAGAATGAATGGCAGTGCCCCCATTCGGTTGCCCCTGAGGCCCTGACTCCCTATCGGCAAGGGATCACAGTATAGCATGCAAGGCAGCAAGCGCTGCTGTGGCCTTCAAGTGTTCACCGGCGATAGCAACCAAAGCCATCGATGTATTAGGCTGCACTGCACTGTAGCGGTGTAGCCTATTGGTCTTTTGTTTACCTTGGTCAAAATATTGACGTGCAAACCCTAGCCAAAACCAATTCCCCTTTTCCATCGTCCATCCGCGCTAGTCATCGGATGAGTGGCATGGCACGGGCATGCGGTGAGCACGCGACCAGGACAGCCATGGTGACAGCGAGCAGCTGGGCACGGCCGCGCGGCGATAGCAAGCAGGTGCGACACGAAGTCAGTGCTGGCAAGCAGCCACGGCTTGACATGGCACAAGCAGCTGGGTAGGCCGCCTGGCCAGCTGGGCAGGCGCCTGGCCCAGCTGTGGCAGCAAGCAGCTCTTCAGCATGGTAGGAACAGGGCTGTCCTAAAGGGGGGGCAGCCTGTGCGTGGCCCATGGGCCCATGAGTCCGGGGGGCCCATGAGGGTATATACTGTATAGGAGATGTATCAGCAGGCTTCGTACCCAAATTACAGCCGCCGCTTCATATTGGCGTCTTGGCGGTGTTGGTGATCGCCGATCACGATCGGGAGACGGGACTCCACGGGGCACGGCGTTGGTGTGCACGGACGAGGACGTTCCTCTTCCTCCTGAGTATTCACGGTGAAGGTATATCAAGCCTGAAACCTCTCAAATAAACAAATCAATTTGATTGCAATTCAGTACTTTAGTATACAGATCAATACCTGCTTACGATGATAGGGCTAGGCTTTAGGGATTTGATTTGTAATTCAATATTTTTTTATCATGTTAGATGTTGCCAAAGAAACATAAGTCCGGTGCTCACAAAAGCAAAGAAAGAAAACAAGAACTTCAATCCAGAGAAACGCAAAAGGGTACGTTACATAGGTTTTTTCCAACATCAAGAAATGCCGAAGTTAGTCAAGATCAGGGGCAGGAACATGAGCAAACAATCATCGCACAAGCTGATGGCAATGATGGTGGTACAGAAGAGCAGATTTTAGATGCACAAGCTGATGCCAATGAAGGTGCTACAGGGGAGGAAAATTTAGATGCGCAAGTTGATGCTAATGAGGATATTTTGGGTTCAGGTGAAAATTTGCAGCCTTCGGATGATACAGAAAATATATATATTGATGAACAATCAATGTTGAGTATCTTTGATCCTAGGACATGGGAAAATCTTGACAATATCAAAAGGGATATCTTAATTGAGAAAGGGCCTGTGAGAGAGATGGATTTACAATTTCCTAGTGATCCTACTAATAGGCATTTTTCATATGCTTACTACTCCAGAAAATTAACCAATGGAGAAGTTGTTGATAGGAAGTGGCTAGTTTACTCTAAACATGTGGACAAGGTCTTTTGTTTTTGCTGCAAGCTATTCAAATCACATCAGAACAATGCTTTGTTAGCAAATGATGGAGTGGGGGATTGGAAGCATTTGAGTGACAAAATAAAACAACATGAGAACAGTGTGGAGCATCCGTCAAACATAAATAAATGGAATGATCTTCGGATTAGATTGAGCAAAAAATAAAACAATTGATGATGAAATGCAGTGGGAAATTGCAAAAGAGAAGGAGTGTTGGAGGCAAGTTTTGGTAAGAATAGTTTCTGCTGTGAAGTTTCTTGCTAAACAAAATCTAGCCTTTCGTGGAAGAAATGCAAAACTTTATCAATCAAACAATGGTAATTTCCTGGCCACTGTGGAAATGATTGCTGAATTTGATCCTGTCATGCAAGAACATATTAGGCGCATTCATAATAATAAAATCTATCATCATTATCTTGGCCCTAGGATACAGAATGAGTTAATTGGTATGCTTGCTGATGCTGTGAAAAAACATATCTTAAAGATCATAAAAGATGCCAAGTACGTCTCTCTGTTATCTTGGATTGTACCCCAGATGTGAGTCATGAAGAACAAATGACACTAATTTTACGGTGTGTTAATATGTCAAAGGTCATTCCAAGAGTAGAGGAATTTTTTCTAGAGTTCTTAAAGGTCGATGACACATCAGGATTGGGGCTTTTTAATGTACTGTTGAACGCATTGCAGTCTCTTGATTTGAACATTGATGATGTCAGAGGTCAAGGGTATGATAATGGTTTTAATATGAAGGGAAAACATCAAGGTGTGCAGGCACGTGTGCTTGAAATTAATCGAAGAGCATTATATATGCCATGTGCATGTCATAGTCTGAACCTTGTTCTATGTGATATGGCAAAATCTTGTAGAAAAGCTATTACTTTTTTTGGTGTCATACAACGGAGATATGCATTGTTTGCACGCTCTACTAAAAAGTGGAAAATTTTGACTGATCATATTGAGAGATTCACTGTCAAACCCTTGTCTGATACTCGTTGGGAGAGTCGAATAAAGAGTGTGCAACTTATCAGGTATCAAGCTTCTCAAATAAGATCAGCCCTGAAGGAGGTGGAAAGAACTTGTATCGAGGATGCAAAATCAGTGAGTGAAGCTGGATCATTGGTAACCACTATTGAGAATTTTGAATTTTTAGTTAGTATGGTTATTTGGGAAGATATTTTATCTGTTATCAACATGATGAGCAAAAAGTTGCAGTCTCCAATTGTGTGCTTGGATAGTACTTTGAAACAGATAGAAGGAGTCATATCATATTTTAAGAAGTACAGAGACACAGGCTTAAGTGCAAGTATTGAGACAGCAAAATCCATTGCATCCAGTTTGGATGTGGAGCCAACATTTCCTATAAAACATAAAGGTAAAAGGAAGAAGCAATTTGATGAACAAGATGACGAAACTGAAGAATTACAACGGTCAGCCATAGATGATGAGTAATTCCTAGTTATTGTTGATTATGCAATTGTTTCATTGACTAGTCGATTTGATCAGCTAAAGGAATTTGAAAAAATATTTGGTTTCTTATTCAATTCGAAAAATCTAAAGTCCTTGGATCATAGTGATCTACGAGACCATTGCATAGCTTTTGTGAATACTTTTTCTCAAGACAACAAGTCTGATGTTGAGTTAGATGATTTGTTCTCTGAGTTGAAAGTGTTGCAAGTAACTTTGCCAGATCAGTTGATGTCAGCATCTGAGATTCTTCACTTTGTTAAAGTTGCAGATTGCTATCCAAATGCCTCTATTGCATATCGGATTCTGTTAACTATTCCAGTGACAGTAGCATCAGCTGAAAGAAGCTTCTCTAAATTGAAGCTATTGAAAAATTGTTTGAGGTCAACTATGCTACAAGAAGGATTAAATGGCTTGGCTATGTGCAGCATTGAGAAGGATATTTTAGATACAATTGATCTTGAAAGTGTTCTGGAAGATTTTGCATCAAGAAATGCCCGAAGACGCTTTTTTAAAAAACACTGAAGCACTATTGTTTTATTTGAGGTAACAATGTTAGTTATTTTGCTGATTTTTACTGTCACTTTTTCAAGGAGGATTAAATATATGCTACAAGTTACCTCTTATCAATAGTATTATATATTTCAATCGTTATATTAAAATATTATATTGTCGGACCCTTAGTGTCTTATTGGCCCAAGGGCCCATGAAAATTATGGGACGGCGCTGGGTAGGAAGCAGGTGGCCGCAAGGCAGTGGCGGACACAGGATTTCAACGATGGGGTACGAAGTTACAGACAACGGACTATGTAGATAATACAAAGGAAACTAGTTTGATGATAAAAATGAACTCTGATCACTATTATGCACTCAAACCAAGCATCAAGCATGCATTATGCATATATTAGGCGACGTGCATCACGATCCCAATACATAGTCAATTAAAACAATTTGTTGTGAACGGTGAATAATAGTAGAACACAAGACACCACTAACCACTGTGATTGTATGGCTGCATTATCCATCAACATTGGATCCAGAGGTAGAACATACCATTTAATGATATCCATGAGCAGCATATAGTATATAAGCTAAGTGAGCTACATAAAGAAAACAGAATTACAGTTATTCATAGTTACAAAATTCATATAAGTATAGAACCATTTCAAAGTTCCAAATCGCAACTTGACGTGCTTTTCTACAAACAACCTCTTCAGGTTTAGGACCATGTATACATGTATCCTTGCAGCTTCATGCTCAGGAGGATTGTTGCTGTCAACTATATACTTTTGTTTTTTCAGCTCTACCCTACATAGATTTTGAATTCACAAACTTTCTTTCAGGGCTCTACAATTAAATCACAAATTTATGTGTACAATAAATCAACCACTCAATTCAGAATTCACTGATTATTAATTTTTCCCATGGGACAATGGAACACTGACCTCCTTCTGTAGTGAAAACTTTCCCCAATGAACTAACGAGACCAAAGGAGAAGCTTGGTTAAGAATAATGATTCTTAATTTTTCCCAATCAGTTAGTTACTGACCTCCTTCTGTCTATTCTGAGAAGCTTGGTTAATCTCATGACCATCACCCTAGGCCTCGGCCATTCCCTTGTGTTCTCCGGCACTGAGGCTTGCCCATAGATCTGCTGCTCCTCTTGCTTTGCTATGCGGGCAGATGCGGCACCGGCAGGCGGCGGCAGAGATGTCGGGCTAGGGTAGTAGTGTTGGGGGAGACGGCAAGGAGAGGCGGAGGTGGCGTGCTGGCTGGAGAAGCTGAGTCGCCATCCCGCCGTGGAGCGGCGTTCCACGGCAGCGCGGAGGGCCTTCACCTGTCGATTTGTTCGACCGCCGCCGCCGCTCATGCCTCATGACCTGGCTTCCTCGGCGCCTCCTATCCTCACTCCCGTACTCCCATGACGGAGAGACCGAGAGGGAGAGGGGATCGGAATAGGCTATGGGCTACTGGGCCGCCGGTTAGGAGAGTTGGATTGATGCCTATCAGTTATTTTGGCCCAACAATTCATATGCATACCAATATATATACATATAGTAATTTTTTTGCCAAAAAATTTGGGGGTACAACTGTACCCCCATGTCCCACTATGCGTCCGCCCTGCCGCAAGGGCCAGCCAGCAAACTGTTAAGGGGCAATGGACAAGGGCTGAGCTGAGCCAATCAGCAAGCCAACCAGCTAGCAATTAGCGAAAATCTATCTTAAAAATTATCCCACTCTCTTTTTTCTTATGCATCTCAAGAAGAATAGTTTCATGTAAAACAACAACACATTCTATAATATTTCTGTATAAAAGTCGTCTAAGTTGGGCCAACAACTTTTTGGGCAACCCCAACAATTCTATTAGTAAGAAACTAAGTAAAAATTTTAAGACTCATATTTAGTAAATCAATCGGACTATATTGTTGAATCCTTACAACCTTCTCCTCGCACTTGGGCAATAGAATAATAGTACCAAAATGAAGTGAGTAGAAAGGCAACGAACCATTATGGCACTCTCTAAATAAAATCAAAAAAAAATCGTATTTCATAACATTCCAAAAAACTTGATAGAACTTAGTTGGAAATCCGTCTGGACCTTAGGCTTTGTTATTTTCCATTTAAAAGCCTTGCAAACTTATTTCTCGGTAAAATTTTCTGTTAAAGCCTCATTTTCCAAATAAGACATTTGAGGAATATCATCCCTTCTATTCTCATCTAAAGTTAAATGAGAATTTGATGCATCACCATTTATTCCTGATCCTCATTTTGTAATTGAAATTTTTTTGGATTTTTATGTTTACCATTAGCTGCCAACTAAAAATATTTAGTATTAGAATCACCTCCAAAAAAAAGATCCTTAACTTTAGCATGCTATTACCATTTAATGCCCTCCTCTCCTAACAAATGTGTGGCTTGACATCTAACTCCTCCTGTGACAACAAAGTCATCTCAGCCTTTATCGCACTTATCTAAAAGTTCTTCTTTTATTCCTTAGAGCATCTCCAATAGATTGGCCATCACACTCTCCAAGCTAAAAAATAGCAAACATAGCAAGAAAATGAGGTCCAACAAACTCTTCATTTGGATGGCTAAGCCATCTCGCTGCCCAAATGCCCAGGTGGGTTGGCCAAATCTAGCCAGCCGGTTTGGCTGGCCAAACACCAGCATCAAGCAGCACTGCCCCGAGCAAGGCCAGCGACGGCACCTCCCGAGCAGCTACCTCGCCACCACCATATCCTCCCATCCGCTTCGCCTGACCAATGCCGAGTCCCTCGGTCTCTCCGAATTCAAGCCCACCGTCGCTGCCACCATCTTCCCCAGCTCGAGGAAGACGGCCCCATCATCACACTGGTCGCCAGCCCAAAGGCAGGACAACCAGGCAGGAGGACGGCAAGCCGAAGCCTCCTCCCGCCCTCCTGCGTCGCCTCATCACACCATCGTCGCCATCACCCCCACCCGCGAGTAGAAGCGCCGCCGCAAATCCCCTCGCCTCGAGCAGCCACTGTCACCGCCTCCCTATCCGGCGCAGTAGCACGGTCACCACCCGGGCCTGCCGCCGATGCCATCGTCGTCGTCAACATCTCCACCCCAGGCCTCAATCGCCCACCCCTTCCTCCTCCCCATCATTTGCTTACCCATCTCGCCTCTCTTCTCGCCCTCCTATACGGTCGACTACGGTGGGCGCCGACAACCTGCGCCAGCGACTTGGGCAAAGGAGGCGGGGGCGGGGAGAGAACGGCGATGTACTACTCGTGGATAACTGACGGTGAGGAGAAAAGATTGGAGGGAGGAAGTAGTATATAGACATTGACATATGGGACCCATTGTTAGATTGGAGAGTGTAAATAGAGAGGTTGTTGGAGTGAAAAATAAAATTAGCTCTCTATTTGGTTGGCAAGCTGACTAAATGGACATTTAGAGAGTCAGATTTGGAGAGGCTATTGAAGATGCTCTTACACTACTATCTTGTGGTTCATGGCTAGGAAGCTGGAGAAAAATTATAGTTTTCAGCGCAGCACAAACTCAACTCTATTATATGTTTTTTATAAAAAAATAAAAAAAAACTCTGTTTTGTGCAACGATAACATCAATAGAACAACACGGGCGTGGAGGAAACATAATACAATTTACAGATCCAACTATTTTTCACAAGTTAATACTTTTTAAATGCATTTTTTGCGTTTGGAAGTCTTTCAAAAATCACTTATTTTTCATTTGACTTTCATCAGATATAATGGTCAGTTGGAAGCATATATTTTCAATGGTTCATAAACAGCACTACCCTGAAAAACTGAAATTCCTCGTCCAACCAAAGGGTGAGGCTTACAGGGCACACAGCTTTGTGCAACACTACTGCAACTGCAAATTGGCATATTGTTGCTTTGCCAATCCTTGCCATTTTGTTTTACTGTTTTCAAAAACATTTTGTGTTTACTTCAAAATACAGCTTTGAAACGACTAATCAAGTAATCAACAACACACAGCTTGGCAAAATGTCCCATTCCAGGAGCTTTCCACCAACTACCATGCAAGATTACAAATGCATCACCTGACAAAACCCATACAAAGCACGTTGCCCTTATAATTCTTTAATCACCCAAGAACGTGGTTACAAAACTGTTGCTAAACCAATAGAATACAAAATAAGTACAAAATCTACAATTAATTAAAGAATTAATTTACTTCCAATTGGCCATGACACTAGCTTGCTCTGTTTTTTCTAACTTGTTTATACAACAATTGCGTCAGCAACACCGGAGACGCAGGGAGTGAAGCGAGCGATGCCGCAGGTGGCCGGCGTGGCGTCGGGCGGCGTGTCAGCCTCCATGAACCACGCGCACCGGAGCGCGTCCTCCGCGGTGAGCCGCCTGTCCGGCCGGCAAGCGAGCAGCCCGCTCAGCACGTCGAACCCGGCAGCGGACAGCTTGGGGAACATCTCCCGGAGCCTGCTCGGCGGCCTGGCGCGGTGGCAGAGCGCGGACTCGGCGCGCGGCAGGCGAGCGAAGCCCGGCCACGACTTCATGTCCTGCATGCCGACCGTGTCGAACACCCTGTTCAGCTGGTCCATCTCCGACCTCCCGGGGAAGAGCGGAGCGCCGGCGAGGAGCTCGGCCATGATGCAGCCGAGCGACCACGTGTCCACGAGGGAGTCGTACTCCTGTGACCCCAGGATGAGCTCCGGCGCGCGGTACCACAGCGTGACGACGGGCGACGTGTACGGCGGCGCGCCGGCCGTGGTGACTCGCGACATACCGAAGTCGCAGATCTTGAGGTCTCCGCGGGGACCGACGACGACGTTGTCCGGCTTGAGGTCCCGGTGCATGACCCCCGCCGCGTGAATCGCCGCGACGCCGTCGAGGAGCTGCCGCATCAGCCGCCGGGCCTCGGCCTCCGGGAACGGCCTCCCGCGGCGCTCCTCCCGCACGACGCGCGCAAGGCTCGGCCCGTCGACGTACTCCATCACGACGTAGCAGCACGCGCCGCCCCTCCTCGTCTCCCGGTGCGCGGCGCGGAGGTCGACGAGGTGCGGGTGGCCCCGGCACGCCTGCAGGCACCGCGCCTCCCGGAGCCACTCCTCCTCGCCGCAGCCGATCCCTCCGTGGAGGCGCTTCACGGCGACGGTCTCCCCTGTCGTCCGGTCCCGCGCCCTGTGCACCACCCCGGCGGCGCCCTCCCCGATCTTGCCGAGATACTCGTAGCGCTCCATGGTGTGCGGCCACGGCGGCGACGGGGTCCGGGGTGGGGAGAGACGGCTTGTGGTTGGTGGAGTCGTGTGGTCTCTTGTAGGGGAGAATCGGGGGGTTTCAGTTACATCGCGCGGCTGGAGGGTGGAGACACGCGACGCGAGTAGGTGTGGGTGTGGCTCGGTGCGGGTCGTTCTGCCACTGGTAAACGCGTTGACCGTTTCGGGTTTCCTAGAGGTTAGGCGGGCGCGGCCCGCGAGAGTTTGGTGGCCTGGCCTGGTGGGGATGGAACGGGAGGGGTTAGGCCGTTTGTTAGGTCTGTTAGCTCGTATACTGCCGCAATGTACGTATATGGAGATTGACCTGTTTTTTGGTATTTTCTGGTCCTATTTTTGAGTGGATTGTTTGTTGTGGTAGGGCCGGCTTGGAAGGCCAGTTTTTAATCACAAACAGTTATAAACTAGATGCCCGTAAATAATATCCGTAGGCCAGTTTTCGCATAAGAACTTATTTTATTATATGTTACGCAAATGCACATAACCAGAGCTAATAGAAAACCGAAAAGCATATATGCAAACAAAATGAGTAAATTGTGCTCAATGTATCTTTATCTTTTCTTTACTACTTAAACTACTTAAAAAACCTATAGTGGTGGTGGTAAGTCATGGAAGATCGAGTGACTGAATGGATCCTCTCACAGCATCCAACGATCCACGCTCATCCAGATATGTTCCTCCGTGATCTTGAATCGTTCGTTCCTCCGCATCTATTCCTCTCGCTCATCTCACTCGCTCGCTCACTCTGTCTCGTCCGCAATGCCACGCTCTCCTCTCTCTCATCTCGTCGTCGCCAACCCACCACCACTGCCCTCGCCACCCCGACCTTCGGATTCGTCACCCGTCACCGCTGACGTCATTCCTTCCTTCACCATCGCCAGCCGCTGATTCCCCTAACTGCCGCCCCCTCGAACCGCCCGACTCTGTCGATGAGAGCCACCGCCGACATCATCTCTCCCCTCACCATCGTCAGGTGCGCCGCCACCCCACCGCCACCGCCCCAACCTCTAGATTCATCACCCGTCACCACCGACGTCATTCCTCCCCTCACCATCGTCGGCCGCCGATTCTCCTAACTGCCCGACGGACTCTGCCATCAACCTCATATCGCGCCATGGCACATCATGTGCAAAACACTCACTCCGGACAGTATTCTTCGTACCAATGCTCTCGTACTGCTCAATGAAATGTTTGTAGGTTATTATTTGTTCACGTATGATATGTTCTGCTTTTTCAGTTTTACTTGTCAAAACTGAAAATGAGGTCAGCAGGAAGAGGATAACAAACAAGAAAAGATGATTTGTTGGTTGATTGGTTCCGCTATTTCTTTTTCCATTTTTATCAATTCTCTGGATTTTTTTTCCTTTACTTTCAGTTGACATTGACCACATGGGTTATGGCAATCACAGAATGTTACTGTAGAGTTGTTTGTTGCTAGCAGACAAGAAGGATTGGTTCCTCCGTATTTCCTTAGGTGTCACTGGAATAGAGCTTTTAAGAACACTGCTGGTCTCTTTCTTATCTGATCATATGTGAGGATGAAGAAAATACCTGTCTATAGCAATGGTTGATGACAAGTGATTATGATCACACTATTCCAGAACCCATTTTGTTATTAAGTTTAGTACAAATTCTGAGCGAATGGTGAATTAGTTTTAAAATTCTAGATGATACTTTGTGCAGTTTTCCGTGGCTAATTTATAATTGGTCGTATGGTGCTAAATTAGGACTGCTAATAGCTAGGGTGGTTAGTAAATTTTCGAAAGAAATTGTGTTGCTTTAGAACGAAATTTGGCTAAGTTTGGTGCATAATAGATAAACATGATATTCACAGGATAATAGAAATTTTGTAAAGAGCAAGTACCATTCTTTTGATGCTTCCTGCCATTTATGACAAAAGTTTTCTGTCCTTTAAACTTTGTGATTAGGTATCCTTGATTACCTCTCTTTTTTTTAAACCGAGAGATTTGTAAATAGACTAATCGGTTATTCCGTTATTTTCACCTTGGATGTGCTGTTGTTTATCTCAAATGGGTTGAAGTCTCTTTAATCAGTACGGCAAAAGCCAATATACAGAGTGATTTGAGTTGATAAAAAATGTAACAACAATCGTGTCTTTTTAGTTTTTTCTTTCTATACCGTCTTTCCGCTAAGTCACGTGTTATTCGACTGCGTATCCACTGCTTATCCACTAGCACGGAATATCAATTTGCCAAGCTGTTTTGCAGCAAAAGATAGTATATAAGTAGTCCTAAAGATATGTGCTACTCAAAGATAAGCTGTTAATTGTAAATTGTAAAGTAACTTATATTTCATAATTATAATCTTTTTGTGGCACTAATATTTTCTCTATTTAATACTTAACATATAAGTCTCGCCAAATATAACCATTTGCCTATGTAGGGTTTTGCTTGAAGGATTCTGCTACTCATAATTATAATCCTTTGCCTGTGTTTAATGAATTGGATTTGATCATGTAAATTCAATATTTTATCCTTGGATTTAATGATGTAAATTCAGTTGTAATCTCTCGAGATAATATTTAGTTTTTATAGAGATCCTATTATAGGCATATAACATGAAGTTTTGATGATGGATATTATCAGTAGACAAAAATATAGAAATGTTACACATCAAGACTCTCTACATACACATTATCAATACATAAATATCGGATTGCAAGTGCATGTTCCTTAATAATTTTCATGATGTGATGTCCTTGACTGCTTCTTGATGCACCAACTAATTTTGTTTTTAAAGAATCATAATTTGATTTTATTTTGCACAGCACAACCGTATTGTTCTTCGATAAGGTTGATGTATATTTTTCCCATAGAAACTGGAAAGTTTTATGCCCGTACATGGTACGAATACTATGTTAGTATCGAATACAGTCAGCTTTGATTTCTTCTTTTATAATAATTTCTTTTATTCTTTACTGCTCCAATGATACTTTGGTTATTTTTTCTGTAAGCTATTAACTTCCATACAGATGTGTGTTATGGTTATGGATAAGGCATATCCAATGATCTTGGATTGGGCTCGACGGGGCCCACCATATACCAAGTCTTATACGGAATCATGCCTCATATATGGAAAATGTTCCGGATAAGGAAGGAGAAACATAGTTCACGTTGAAAACTACCATGACTACTCGGATCATATCCGTATTTGTCTCCCTAGTGCTACTTGGACAAGAGGATATCTGTGGGTATAAATACAAGACCCCCTAGGAGGAGAGAGGAGACGCTCAGTCAGAATAAAGGCCAATACATGTTGTCAGACACCAACGTCAGGGACAAGTCTAGACATACCCAATCTGGAGCCACATAGGCCGACAAGAGGGATCTAGCGTTATCTCTGATCTAGCCGAGTTCATGTTCGAGGAGAAAGACTACCCTGTTGTTGACTACGTGTGGAGATCCATGCCGCCAAGTCGATGACGACTACTAGATAGGTTATCCCAAATATTATACTCGTATGATTCTGATGAATAAGAGCAACACCGACTTCGGCCAACAGAAGTAAGGCCATTACCTTACAGATAAGGGGCCTGAACCTGTGTAAAAATCCCTGTCTCCCGTCTCTTTTACTTCAATCTCATGTATACACTGGAACCAACGATCCCCATACTCTACAAATGTAGTCGCGATCTACACTGTCGACAATGTGTGCTTGTTGTGTTTTAGCCTAGGGTTATACCATACAATATTCTTGTGTATTATTGCTTCTATTGAGGGTATTCAATTAATTGGCCCTCATACTTTTATATAGAAAAGCAAATTTTCTATGAACATGGCCAAAAACTGATTTGAAATTTAGTGTGGGAAATCCCTTAAAGTGTAGTTAACCTTTTATTACTCTCGATGTGTGAAGCATGCTGTGAGGATTGTTTAACTGGTTAACACATTAAGCTATTGATAACAATATTGGGGGCTTCACACCAACATTGTTAACAAGATCATATGAATTTTTTTATCAGTTTATTTTTGTGCATATTATTCAGTCCATTGAGATGTTTTTTGCATGCTGATTTCGTAAGATTTTCTCCCTCAGACCCTTTTGCTGATATTACTAATGCAAGTGCCAGAAATTCTGTAGTGATAATAGGTTTCTTGCATTGGAATTAATCTACAAAACAATTTTGATTTGTCTCTTTGGTTTGCCAGATATTTTTTGTGTATTCAACAAATTTTCACTCAATGATTATGTAACATATTTTTACCTGATATAATTTTAAACTGATATATAGCATTTTTCGTTGCAACATACGGGCACCCTCCTAGTATACAAATAGGTCCATACAACAATATATTGCTCATTCCGGTACTCAGTGCAAAGTAGACGAAACCTATTCCACAAGTGAGATGGATCTAATGTGGCGCACACTAATGACATGGCTGCTCAACGTATGATATCTTAATTGGAATCCAAACAAATATAGACATTTATCTCATGTCTTTGAAAGTTTTAGTCCTCTGTAGCTCAGTCAAATATTCATTTCTATGTTCAGAACCAAGACAATTCCTAAATTCCTATCATGGTACGTTATAGATTGCCATTTTGATGGAACGTAGATTGAGGCAATCGTACAACTGGCATACAAAATTATAAATACTACTCCTTCCGTTTCTCTGTTTCATATTATAAATCATTTTTACTTTTTTCTAGTCAAATTTCTTTAAGTTTGACTAAATTTATAGAAAAATTTAGCAATATCTATACCATATAATTACTTTCACTAAAACTAACATTTAATATATTTTAATAATATGTTTGTTTTGTTTCAAAAATGTTGTTAAACTTTTCTATAAATTTAGTCAAACTTAGGAATAAAATCAAAATGACTTATAATATAAAATGGAGGGACTATATATGTACTTATATTTACATATCTCACCATAGTATGCAATTATATTATGTTTTCACACCTTGATGATTTCCACATATTTTAAAATTATATAAAAAATTATTTCAAGAATTTATATTAATTTTTAAATCATTTAACAAGTGAAGTACCTCCTATCTTTGGATTATGAAGTATACAGATACGGCATACCCTTAGTATACGGAAATGTTACTTAAACATTATAAATTTCGGTCTACATGTAGGGAAATTGTATTCCGAATAAAAGGTGTTAGAGTACTATTCGAGGAGAAAACGAATTCTGTCGTCTCGTAGGTTAAAGGTACTCTCCGAGTTTTACTTGGGGATCAAGACAGTTTGAGGTATAAATACAAAGTCTCTTAGGGGGTACAGGATTATCGAATCATAGCTTAAGGTATCGTCATAGCAGAGGCAATCCAGAGGACTCGAAGACAAATCATCGCTTAGATCTCGTCGGGTTGTTCTCGATAGGGATCTCGTCGGTATTCGATATTTTTGTTGTTCTCTGTTATGATCTCTGTGACTTTCATCATAATCTCATATAAACTGGAGTAGAGCTATTATCTTCCGAGGAGCCTGAACCAATATAATTCTTGTCTTTGTGTGTGTTTGAACTCGTTTCGTATAGATCCTTGTACCAACGACCCAATACTTTAAATACAGTCTACACCGTAGACAAAATTCTATAACATTTATGGATGGACATATTGTCCAAAATTCTCGGTTCCGTCAAACACTCTTAGATTTTTTATGGAATTTTCATAGCTACGCAATTAATTTTACTAATACAAAGATCATTCAAGAAATTATTGAGTGGAAAAACAAATTAAAAACATCTCTCTTCTCGTGGGCCAAGTCTGGCCCATTGATTCCTCCCTTCTCTACCAACTCCCGCTACCAGGAAACACAGGCCGCTTCCTGCGCACGTGGGGCCTGGCTATCAGGGCCCGAGAATGCTAATTAGCCCACATGCGCACACTTTCAGCTCACAAAGGCTCACGCAGCCCCGCCCACTCCTACGTTTCACTTTCCGTTCGGAATAAGTTCACATGCCGTCTCTCAACGTTACGTCCCTAAAGTGAGTCCGTATGACGTCCCTAATCCCCAATATCAAAAATGTCAACCTCTCAAGTGTTTAAAACCGTGCAAAGTAAATCCTTTGGAAGTATAGATGACTGGTTTCGCTAACGTGACAAAGTTGACCATGTTCACCCGTGCTGACGAAGCGCTTACGTGGCAAAAACAAAAGTGGTCCTCACATGTCATCCCCACTCTCCTCCTCTCTTCTCTTTTTCCCTCCCTGCTTTTCGGTCTCTTCTCCCAATTCCCAAATCAGGTGAGACTGGATGGGGGCGGGGACGGAGAGGTGGGCGGTGGTGGTGGCTACCGCCGCTGCCATGGCCGAGAGGAGGTTGGAGCAGCTCAGCGAGGTGAATGGTGGTGGTGGCTGCCATAGTTGCCATGGCGATGAGGAGGCGGGATGGGGGCGGGGGTGGCTAGGCAATGGAGGACGACGAGGTGAACAGTGGTGGTGGCCACCGCTGCAGCCATGGCGGCGAGGAGGCGGGACGGGGACGGGGGCGACTTGGCGATGAGGGAGAGGCGGTTGCTCGTGTCGATGGGAGAAGAGGGAGAGGTGGGTGGCAAGCCTGGGAGGGAGAGGGGGGGCTGTAACGTCCTGATTTTTGCCCCATCAAAAAATCTATTTTATTAAAATCCTATTTTCAAAAATTCGGTTCTTTGAATGTATTTAGGATTTTTTGCCAAAAATCTCAATTGATTCATTTCCTTGTGAACCCAAAACCTTGATCATGATATCGTCTCCCAAAATTAAATTCCTATTATTTGAATTTTGAAGTTCGAGTTTTTCCTCCTAAACCTTTCCAAAAATTCGTACGGTTGAAATTTCGATTTCGGGATTTTAACCGTGTCGTCAAATAATCTCCTTTCCATCCAAAGAGTCTAAAAATATTTATTTTTAGACTTTGTCCGTCTGACAAATATTTTCTATACGTGTACATATCAACGCCAATATTTCTGTGCACGTAAAACCCAAAATCTACGGTCGTTATTCCCGTTGGATTTAATCGCGCACCGACGGAATCGACAAAAACCGAGTTGTTCCTTCCATCATTCTTTTCCCAAATAAAATCCCCGCGTTTAGATTTTGGAATCCGAATCGTGTCCTAAATTATCCCTCTATTTTTCTATCGGTTTTAAATTATTTTGTTTAAAGCTCTACTCACTCCATTCGTCAAAAATTATTATTCCAAAACTAAAGCCCATCCAAACAAATTCTCTATCTGTCCAAAAATCCCAAACAAATCATTTCACATCAGAGTCACCGTTCTTTTATTAGTTCAAAATTATCTACAGCCCAGGCAAAATGACAGTAAATAAGCGTGTGTGCACTTCTCCATTTTCTCCATTGAGACAAACAAAGACCATTTTGTTTCACCGCTTATGCATGCACACATTTTCTCCTCTATCGTCACTGCTCTTACCCTGACATCCATTAAAACCCCCTGACAGCCATTGACCACATCAAAACAAATAAGCAGGCAACAGCAGAGAGAGAAGCTATAGACACAAAAGTGAGTTTATCCACCGTCCATTTCTTTTCCATGGCAACCTCATCGTGCTCTCTATCCAGGGCTTCGTTACACCACCGAGAAAACTTAGAGGAAGCAGTCAACGCCGAAAGCAAACGCCGAGTCCTCACCGTCCAGCACCGGCGACCGTCCTCGCTCCGTTGTGCTGCCCTGCCAATGGAGTCAGCCGGGCAGAGCAGTCGGCCCCGCTCGACTGAGCCGCCTTCATCGCCATCCGCCGGCCACGACGGCTATAAAAGCCACCATCTTTCGTTCACTGTCGCCGCCTCTTCTCCATCCCAAACCACCATGGCTGCTGCCATCACAATGACGGGCTGAACATGGTCGTCGTTCGGCCGAGCCGCCTGGCCGAACGCTCAGCCCGATCGTCGCCCTGGCCGAGCCGAGCCCTCGGCGCGTCGCTACCCGGCCGACGCCTTGGCCTGCCCGCGCACAAGCTACGCCGCGTCGCCCCTCTACCTCGGCCGGCGCCGCCTCTGCTGCGACGCGCGCACCTCCACGCCGGGCCTGCGCCCTTCTCGAGCTGGCGCCAACCTGTCCCGGCCGCGCGCTGCCGCTCCTGCTCGACGCGCCGCCTCCCGGCTGCAGCGCGCCGTCGCTCCTGCCGCGTCGTGCCGCCACACCCGGTCACCTCCCAGATGCGCGCTGCAGCGCGCCACGCCGTCGCCACCCCGAGCGCCGTCCCACGCACCAGCACCGCCCCGTGCCTCCCCTAGCCGTCGGCACCTCCCTCTCCTCTCCTCTGGAAGGAACACGAGCAAGAAAGAGAGAGAGAAAGGAAAGATAAGGAGAGAGGAGAAGAAGGAAAGGGGGAAAGAACAAGAAAAAAAGAAAGGAGGTGGGACCCACCAGTAGGACCCACTTATTATTATTCTCTCTCCGCGGGCCCTTGATTCGAAGACATTGAAAAAGTCTACATCGCCTCCCTCTTCCTTTTTTGGGCCAAGCCCATAAAGTCCTCCACAAGTCTACATCACCTCCCTCTACTTCATTGGGCCAACCAGCCTGATAATCTATCCACAAGTCCATATCACCTCCCTCTTCTTTCGTTGGGCCGAGCCTAAGAAATCCATTTCCTGTAAAAATCTATATTACATCATCCAAGCCGAAGCCCACCAGGCTAGCCCCATCTCCACCAAGTCCACTATACCTCCCTCTGAGCCTCAGCCTAGGAATATTCTTGGGAATATTCCTTTCAATCTAATAAATCCTTTTTCTTATATTTCAAAAAATCCATTAATCTTCCAAAATTCGTATCTACCCAACCGTAAGTCCGATTGACTCCATTCAAGTTTCATATTTTTTCTAAAATTAAGGTCTATCCAATGGCACTATTACTTTATAATAGTTATTATCTGTTTTATAGGGTTTTGGATGTTTTTCTCTTTTCGATTGCGTAGTGGACGTTTTGGAGATGCAACGGACGCGGATTTTCTTGAAGATTTGAAGACCAACAATAAGACAAGCCACTCTTCGATCATATTGCTCCCAGTTTATAAAATGTGTTGTTTGCAAGATTGCATGTTTAGCGTACACAATTAATTTGATCGGCCTTCGGTCTACGAGCACACGACTGACGGACCAACCTATGTAGTTGCATTATTTTCCGTAGGACCTTGTTAAACTTAACCCTTCTCGCTCCACCACAGCAGTACCTCGATACTTGCGCTCTCTGGGCACAGGTGTCCGTTTGCACCATTTTGTTTATATTAGGTGTATACATGTTTATCGATGTGGAAAAACTTGGGTTGTGAAAGGTTTATAAAACCCGACTCGGGGAGTCGGTGACTTTGAAAATAAAAGGGTTTTATAGGAGAAAACTTGCGGTGCGAATCCTCTCCTGTGTGGTTTGGTTTCGTAGTCACGCATAAGGACCGATTCCTTTGGGTTTTACATCCGAGCATCTCACAGTACAATTACATGGGTAGAATGGGATGCCCCTAGATAAGTAACTAGCTAAAACATAGGTGTCTAGCATGTTGGCAGGTGAGGAGCACCGATATGGTGGAGTTTACGGCAATCTCCTGCAGTGGGGATGTGTCGAGGATCCATACGGTGGGGCTTGAGTAGATGAGGGCCTGAGCCTGGCCTGATGCTTGGTGGAGAGATTCCACCCATCTGTGTAACACGGGACATTTATGGTTTGGCTAGGGAAAGGCTTTGTCACGAACTTCCGGTACCGGCTAGTATCGGTGTAAGATTCGTGTCTTGTGAGAAAAACGTACAGTCTCTGCAAAGGTTTAACTGAACTGTTTGAACAGCCGTGCCCACGGTCAAGGGCGAATGTGAAGTGATTCCCATAGCGTAGATTTGTTTTTAAAACTTATTTAATAAATTGGCTCGTGGGATGGGAACTGTTACCAAAGTCCTTCTTTGTGATGGACGGCTAGCCTTCGTGGTTGGAAACAGGCCTGTGTGACCTGGGGTGTCATCTGGCACCATAGGGCCGAGAGGGCCGAGTTTGGGTTGGCAGGTCGAGAGGACCGGACCCGGAGTTGTTAACCTTGAGACTTGGTTAATAGATGATTGTTGGAGAGTGTGTTGGTTTATGTTTTGGAAGTGAAAAGAAGCTAATAAAGGAGAAAGTGTTATAAATGCTAAAATTTGGCTTTTTCACTCGGGTTGTTGCAAAGCAACTCGTGTCTGGATTGAGGTGAGACGCCTCCTTCCGAAGGAAAAATGTATTTTATTGAAACCTACACTTAGACCTTTGAAAGGTGTTTTAAAATGCTTCGCCAAACAAACTCAGCATATCTTTGAAACTTGCATGTACTCATTTCCTAGTGGCTTGCTAGGTATGAAAGTACTCAATCCCCCATTGTTGTTGTTTTCCTCCCCTTGGATTAAATTCAAGAATAAGAGGAAGGTTGGAGTTTCGTCCCTAAACCCAAACTACTGCCGGTGGATTTGGTGTCCTAGCTTCACTAAGTTTCGCTACTGCTGACTCTGATTGGAGGTTGCAACTCAGGGATTACCCGAAGTTGCAACGTAAAGGTATATTGTATTTATTTAAATCTTGCATTGATTCATCATGTTACCACTGGTACCAGCATCGTTATTCTGGGACTGGTACCTGTTTTGCGGTTTCATGGGAAGCGGTTCGCCGTTCTCCTGCAGCATGCCCTCCTCGGTGCCATTGGTACAGTGACACAGGGGCAGGGTGTGACAGGGGCCGCGCTAGTTGGAGAGGGGGAGAGGCAGCCGGCCTCATTGGGGAGAGAGGGGAGAGAGGGGACGCCTCTTCGGTAGGAGAGGGGTGAGGCAGCCAGCGAGTCCAAGCTTGTTGGCGGCTCCGTAGGGCGTGACAAGCTCTGGGAAGCGCTGGGATTGGGCAAGCTCACCAACGACCTCCTGTATGTGCCTCCTCAAGACCGATGCCATCTGTCGAAACCTGATTTTGGCAATAAGAAATAGGGGGTAGCGCACAAGTGCCAAGCACGATGGGTTAGTAGATAAAGAAATTTAGACAGGTTCAGGCCTTCTATAAAGAAGTAACATCCTACTCCTATTTCGGGGATTTGATCCGCCGAGTGGTATATTGATCTCTTGATCAGATTGTGTATAAAGAAAACCTAGCTTATTGCTATTGTCTCTATGCCGCTCAAGGGACGTCCTACCCTCCTTATATAGGTCTAGAGGGTAGGCTCACAAGTCGGAGACCTAACTACATACTGTATAAGACTCCATAATATTCCCGACTCAGGTCTATAAGCCGTTCCTTAATACACAAGGTAACGTAATACTAAAGTTCTAAGCCTATTACATAATCATAACTCATAGCTTATCCCCTATAGTCAGTCGGATAAGCTAGCCGTGTGGATATATGGTACCCATAATCTCCACAGTAGCCCCTGAGACCTTCACAGTTGACGAGATAACTTTGCCCCGAACCTCCATAGCCGAGTGCCTCCATCGCCGAGTGCTTACATCATCTCTGCCTAAGTCTCCTGAGTGCTTTATCACCCAATAAGAAGGCTGTGAAGGGTTGAAAAAAATCACAAAAATCATATCCAGGTGCATTGACTAGATGCACCTAATTAGGTGTAGCCCCCGACTATGTGTTTAGTTGAACAAACTAAGCATATAGTCAAGAACTATAATAAACATACTCATCCGAGTGATATAAATAAATGCTTAGCCAAATCCAAAAGCAATCACAAAAATCATATAACACATAACCTCATAATCAAGGCACAGTGTATAATAATCTTGAGTGCTGGCAAGCTCATGCTATCCAAGTTGTTTTGCCCAAGTCATCTCAAGACACACAACTCCTCCATCCTCAGGAATATGTTGTATTGATAATATAAATCTGAGTTAATAAAAACTCATAATTGGGTTTACCAATGACCAAAATATAATTAGCCTTAGCCATAATATTGGTCTTATTCAAAGAAGCACACCAAAGTGGCAAAATTAACATTGATATAAAATCAATTGCTTTTAAAGAACCAAACAGCTTCAACAACTTATAAAAAAGTTGTCAAAATAGTCATGAAAAACTTCACTGTTTGTCACCTTTCAAATTGCATCGCACCAACTCCAAAAAAGTTGAATAACCGCTGTATGGAAGAATTTGAATGGTATTGGACACCGAAACACATGCATATTGCCAAGGCAAATTTGCTTAAGTCCCTAAAGACACGTGACAGGCCACACCAGAATTATGGGCTGTAAGCTTCCCATGGGCCTCGGCCCAAATACGAGAAAACCTACCGATACCCTAAAAAATCATTGAAGCGCCGTCGTCTTCTGCACTGCTTCATCTTCTAAAATTTTCCCTTTCGCGCCCCTGTTCACAAGCACCTCTGAAGAAAATCTAGAACACGAGCTCGTCCAAATCCATTCATCCGGATATTCAAAACTCCATCAAAATCCACTGCGCGCATCCTGCTCCTAACATCTCCTCCAAGAATCCCTGCTCCCAACACCTGACTTGATCCTCCACAAATCTCACCCATGGTGGAAGAAAGAGAACTTCTCTTCGACCAATGGGCAACCTCTGACATGAAGGAGTCAACCCTGAAAGACATGGTGAAGGACAGAGTTCTCCTAGCCAAGGAGATCATCGGCTGGCGCCCAGCATACGGCGAGGAGTTCCCAACTCCGAATACCGGTGAGATCGTAGTTTTCACCCACTTTTTCTATTGCGGATTTGGTCTGCCCACCTTCGAATTCTTTCGCGGTATTCTTGATTACTACGGTCTCAAGATTTACCATCTAAATCCAAATTCCATACTGCACATTGCCATTTTCATCCATGTGTGCGAAGCTTTCCTCGGAATTCATCCCCATTTCAACCTTTTCCGCCGCATGTTCTCTCTTAAGGCCCACTCGACCAAAGACAACCCTTGTGTTGTTGGCGACACCGGATTTCAACTCCGCGGCACTCTCCGCAAGGATTACTTCCCTCTTCCTCTAAAATCTTCCAATAAGGGCTGGCATGCGAACTGGTTCTTCATTGGTCTTCCACCAATCCAATGGGCCAACTGGAATGCTTTGCCGAGAACCAAGACTGGATAGAAGCTAATAATCTGCTGGCAAAAATTCTTGAAATGAAGAATAAGGGTCTTCAAGGAGAACAGATCGCTCGGCACTTCATCAAGTGCCGACTGGCGCCCATCAAGGAAAGATCCAAACTAGCTTTTGAATATAAAGGGCAGAGTGATCCCAATTGGGAAGATCGAGAATCCCTGAATTTCCAAGTCTTGTGCGCTCGTATGTACAAGATCTACTCTTCTAGAATTGCAGTGGACTACAACAATAAACTGCCAGTGATCCCTTACAACCTTCATCGACCTCCTCCTCCGGTAAGTTGACTCTATATCTCGAACCTCCTTTCATCTTGTCATGCTCTCCAATGTTTCTTAAAAATATTGTTTGCAGGCAAACGCTCCGATGATCTCTTGGCCATACAAAGTGTATCATGAAGATATACCAGCCCAGCCAACTTCTAAGAAACCAACCGGCGACCCAAAGATCAAACCCCAAGATAAAAACAAGAGAACTGCTGCTGCTATCGAAGAAACTAGCAAACGTGCCAGTAAACAAAGAAAGCTAGTTGTGGATGACTCAGACAAAGAATCTGAAGAAGTCCAAACTCCAAAAGCTAATATAAGCTCACCCAGGCCATCCACCAGATCTGCTCCAAAAATCAGGAAATCCAACAGGTATTCTTTACACAACCGGTATTATCTTCTTGTCGAAAATTTTACTTAATCCTACTCTAATCACTTCTCATCTCCTTTTGCAGAAAACCTCAAGACATAGATCCCACCGGGCAGACAGAAAAAACAATTCCATCCGCAATACCAGAGAAACCAAAATCTGCAGAACAAGGGTCCCAGAACCCTCTCCCGAGTGAAGCCATCCCTGATCAAGAGCCCCCGACTGCCAGTCAAGCTACCCCGATTGGAAACCAGTCGGACTCTACTAATCAAGCATCAGCTCAAGGACCCCCGACTGAGAGCCAGCCAAACAGGGGAGAGCAAGTCCCAACCAATCAAGAAACACCGGTTGAAGATCCAGCACCAGCGATCGAAGAAGTCAACAATGATCAATCAACCCAGGATGCTGCCACTCAAGAAAACCATCTCGAAGCAGCAACAGGTAACCTTCAATAGTCATCAGATTCTTGTTTTGAACATATCTTCTGATTTCTACTTTAGTCATCATCCTTAGAACAAACAACTGAAGAAGAAGAAATTACCCGACTGAAAGCCACAGAGGACTCGATGCCTCCAATCAAGATCGAGTGGCGGGATGCCGAAGGCAAAAAGCAAGGCATCATATTAAATAAGGAAAAAGAAGCTGAAGAACGTGATATGCTTGTTGCTAGCCTCAATGAAGCCACTCGATTAATGAACATAAGGGCAAATTCCCCATATTGCACAATCTCTTGTAATCAACTAACTTAGTCTTCGTAATGCAGAGAATATATCGTCGCTCGCTGGCTAAATTAGATACTCTAGAGAAGCTTGTACCCCATGTCAACTCTCTAGAAAACATCCAGCAAAACCTCAAGGAAGCTAAAGAAGAGGCTGCAGCCAGAGAAGTTGTCCTACGGGAGGAAATCAACAAGCTTCGGGATATGAACCTGGAACTTCGTGGTTCAATCGGAGGTAAGAAAAATCAACTCATCTGTTCTTGATTAATCTGTTCAGCTTCATTAACTCCAAATCTTTATGCTTTAGCCAATTTATCCGAGATTAAATCCCTCAAAGCTCAGCTGAAGAAAGCAGAAGATGACAACGCCAAGCTTGAGTGTGACAAAGATAAGTCCGTAGCCGAAATTGAAGGTCACCCCAAAAAACTCATTCTCCTTGATCTAATTCATCTTGATCATTGGCTTAATCTGAATCATATCAATCTTGTAGCCAACAAAGTTAAATCCCGTGCTCAGTTTGAAGTTTTTGCTAAGAAAGTCTGAAAAGCTGAAAGAATCAAAGACGACATTGCCAATGCTGCTACGCCAATCCTATCGGCAATATATGAAAACGGTCTTAGAACAAGTGCCTTAGATGCTCTAGAAATCTTCGACAAACTTAGAACAGCTCCAAAAAAGTACATAGAGAATATTACTGATGCTGCTGTCATGAGTGCGAGTCAAACCCTGACGATGACAAAGTCACTCTATCCGCGAGTAGACATAAACTCTATAGGAGATGGCTTTGCAGACGACACTACTAATGAACAAGCCTTGAAGCTAATCAATGAAACACAGGAGTCGGCCAAAAAATTGCTGCTGATGTGGCTGAAAACTTCGAGGGATAACTTTTTCGATGTAAATAACTCTTGTAATCTAACTTGTAGATACTCAATTTATTTATGTTTATGCCCTAATTTGAGTCTTCACATTTAATTTCTTAAAAATTTTGGTCCGACTATCACCAAGCCTAAACTTGATCAAGTCATTAAAAAATTTTCAGTCCTTATTTACTTGACTCAAATCAGAACAACAAACAATGATAAATCAAATATAAACAAGTCATTATTGATAGAAAACATCATACTTTATTGATACGCATAGCCCCCGACTAACAACTCAAGAAGGCAACTTACTTGAAATCAGTAGTCGAGAAGAACATGATACAAAGAATTTAAGTATAATATCGACGAATATGTTCAATATTCCATGAATTCTCCACAATAGTCCCATCTTCACGCTTTAAACAATAAGCTCCTAGCCAAGTGACCTCAGCGATTATATAAGGTCCTTCCCACAATGGAGATAACTTATGTCTATCCTTCGTCGTCTGAATCTTCTGTAGAACCATATCGCCAACAATAAAAGCTCGTGACCGAACATTACGATTATGACAACGTCGAAGTCCTTAAAGATACCTTGTCGACTAGACCAATGCAGCTTCACGAGTCTCTTCCAGTCGGGTCAAATCATTAACTTGGTCTTGATCATAATGCTCATCATTGAAATTGTGAACTCGAAGAGATTCAAACTCCATCTCACTCGACAACATGGCTTCAGCCCGATGGACTAAAAAGAAAGACGACTGACCCGTAGCCCGACTGGGCGTAGTCCGCAATGACCATAATACTGAAGGCAACTCTTGAACCCATCGTCCAGCATATGGGCTTAGACTATCAAAGACTCGGGCCTTAATGCCTTGAAGAACCATACCATTGGCATGTTCAACATGTCTATTGCTTCTGGGGTGTGCCACCGATGCATAGCAAATCTTGATTCCAAAATCTTCACAAAATTCTTTAAAGACACCTCCAGTGAACTGAGTCCCACTGTCGGTTATAATCCTATTTGGAACACCAAACCGATGCACAATGTTTAAAATGAAATCTCGAGCCTTATTCGCGGATACTGTAGCAACCGGTCTAGCCTCAATCCACTTAGAGAACTTGTCAATTGCGACGAACAAATGTGTAAAACCTCCTGGAGCCTTTTTGAAAGGACCAACCATGTCCAAGCTCCAAACCGCAAAAGGCCATGACAGCGGGATTGTTTGTAACTCTCAGGCTGGAACATGACTTTGCCGAGCAAAGAACTGACAACCTTCACAAGTTCGAACCACCTTGTCTGCGTCGGAGACCGCCGTGAGCCAGAAAAAACCTTGCCTATAAGCCTTGCCCACCAAAGTACGTGCTGCAGCATGACTGCCGCAAATTCCCGAGTGAATATCTTGCAACAATTGTCGTCCTTCCTCAGGTGTGACGCACCTTAACAAAATTCCAGACGGGCTTCTCCTGTACAACTCCGAATCCACCATGACGTAACTCTGACTACGATGTCGGACTCGCTCTGCATCATCTTGATCTTCGGGCAGTTCCTGCCGAGTCAGAAAATTGATAAAGGGTGTTCTCCAGTCGGCATCAAGCATGGAAACCTGGTTTGTAACTTCTTCGTTTGTGGTTGGCTTTTTAGCAACAGTCGGCTTATTGAGATGTTCTACAAAAACATCAGTAGGGGCTACTTCTCGTTTAGAACCAAACTGGGCCAATTGATCTGCCGCCTTATTGTTGTGCCTTAAAACATGAGATAACTCCAAGCCATCAAACTTGTCTTCTAGCTTGCGAAGTTCTTGACGATAAGCTGCCATATTGTCGTTTAAACAAGACCAATCCTTCATCACCTGGTTTACCACCAACTGGGAATCTCCTCGTATAATCATTCGACGTATGCCGAGAGACACAGCAAGCCATAGCCCATGAAGTAAAGCTTCGTACTCGGCTACATTATGTGAAGTAGGAAAATGTATATGAAGAACATACCGTAGCCTCTCCCCAGTTGGGGAAACCAAGACCACTCCGGCTCCTGTATCGATGACTCGTTTGGACCCATCAAAATGCATAGTCTAATGTTGCAACTCCTCCCTAGGTACATCTTCTTGACTCTCGGTCCACTTGGCCACAAAGTCGGCCAAAATTTGGGATTTTATAGATGTTCTGGCCTTGAAGGTAATATCCAATGGCATCAATTCTAGAGCCCACTTTACAATATGCTCGGTGACCCCCCGATTATGGATGACATCGCCGAGTGGAAAAGACGTGACCACAGTGACCGAATGATCTTGAAAATAATAAGCTAACTTCCTGACGGATCGCATTGGTGGTAGGCGGCTACCGTCGGGCGTCTCGGCGACGGACTCGGTAGCTGTCCGAGCAGAGCTCGCGGGAGCGCCAGGTAATGTTGTAGCAGTGATGATAGTCTTGACTTTATCTAAGATTGGAGTTACACCGGGGATGGCACGTCGATGACGGTGTCGATGAGGGTGAGGGCGGCACTGCGTTCTATTGGGGCGTGAGGAAGACGTTGGTGTTGTCGACTCGGGTCTAAAGTATGGCCTCGTGAGCAGACCGCCCAGCTGCCCTTAGGTCTCGTTTCCTCTTGTCGTTGTCTTCTTTTCGCTTGAGCTCCTCCTCCTTGCGCTTGGGTTCTTCCTTCTTACGCTTGCGCTCCTCCTCGAACTTGGCTCGTTCTTCTTCCGCAACCCTACGGGCCACGGCTGAGTCGGTCTCCCCTACTTCGGCCATGAGGACATTGAAAAATAGCAGAGCATAGTCGTTGTCGAAGTCAGAGTCGTTAAGATCCTTCGTGGAGATGTCGTAGAGATCGTCGAAGTCAGAAGAGCTAAGGTAGTCAGCAATCTCGGTAGATGAGTACGATCCGAGGGTTTGAATCATGACGGCGATCTCCCTGGAGCTCGAACTGCAGCTTGACGGTTATGCAGAAGATTCTCCCGATTGGTTTGATCCCATCTCAGAAGATAGAAGGTTGAAGTAGATATCAACGTCGTTTGGTAACCCGAACGGCGCCGAGTGGTTTTCCCCTCTCGACTGGTTCGGATCTGATTCAAGGAGAGAAATCTTGCTGAAGTTGTCAGTGATGAAGTCGAGGCTGCCGAAGCGGAATGCCTGTCCTAGCGGGAAGGCGAAGTCGTCGATGCCTGATGCAGATCCCATCGCGCTAGTCGGCGAGAAGAAGAAGAAAACTTGACGCAACCCCTACCTGACGTGCCAACTGTCGAAACCTGATTTTGGCAATAAGAAACAGGGGGTAGTGCACAAGTGCCAAGCACGATGAGTTAGTAGACAAAGGAATTTAGACAGGTTCAGGCCTTCTATAAAGAAGTAGCACCCTACTCCTGTTTCGGGGATTTGATCCGCCGAGTGGTATATTGATCTCTTGATCAATATGTGTATGAAGGAAACCTAGCTTATTGCTATTGTCTCTATGCCCCTCAAGGGACGTCCTACCCTCCTTATATAGGTCTAGAGGGTAGGCTCACAAGTCAAAAACCTAACTACATACTGTATAAGACACCATAATATTCTCGATTCAGGACTATAAGCCGTTCCTTAATACACAAGGTAACGTAATACTTAAGTCCTAAGCCTATTACATAATCATAACTCATAACCTATCCCCTATAGTCAGTCGGATAAGCTAGCCGTGTGGATATATGGTACCCATAATCTTGACACCATCGACTTCTCATTGCTCATGTCCATCATCCGCCACTAAAAGCTGCTTCTCCTCTTTCAACCATGGTAGATCAACCATGGGAACGGTGGCCCGTTGGAGAGGCGGCCCCTCTCTCCCCTTTCACGCTGGCGAGGCCGGCCGCCTCTCCCCCCTCTCCCGTTGGCATGATGGGCTGCCTCTCCCCCCCTCTCCCTCCCAGGCTCGTCGACCGCCTCTCCCCCCTCTCCCGCCGGCTGTGGGTACCTCCCTCTCTTTCCTAGGTTGAGGAAGAAAAGAGAAGAAGGATGATGGGGCTGAGACGTGGGCCCTATATTTTTTCTTCTCACTTACATGTGAGCCCTACATATTTTTTTTGCTGACTAGGATGCGACATCAGCAAAACCAAGCATCTATTTTGCTATGGGATTCAAATTGTATGGTTTTATATAGTTTAGGGGTAAAGATTTTTGATATTGGGGATTAGAGACGTCATACGGACTCAATGTAAAGTTGAGAGATGGCTAGTGAACTTATTCCCTTTCCGTTCAGATCGACGCGTGCAGGAGCTAGGATGGGCCCAATGAAGCCAGTGTCGCTGCATTGGCGTTGCTTCTCTACCCGACATGCAGTTAGTGTGTGAAATAGCGGGGTTTCTCTCAAACACTTAATAGTGGGTTAAATAAAACTATAATGGCTAAATTATATATGAGAGTAAATAGATAAACCCTTCTCAAACAGCTACCTTGAAGATAACTGTTGTTATAACCGGAGGTTTAAAACCTTGCATACAATACACAGCGTAATCGAAGGAACATAAGAAACAGGAAGAAGAACAAAACAATTTCACCATTTATAAGTAATCATCTCAATTCCACATTTAAATCAAGATGATCATGTGTTAAGCTATCCTGAGATAAATGATCCAACATTGTGGTATCAGAGCAAATATGCTGAGCCACATGTTCCCATCATCCCATTGTCACGCCAGTCATGCGTGTTTTTTTTTATCCTCTATTCAGTGGCGGAGCCAACATCACCATCAAGCCCGGACGACTAATAGTATTTTTTGATAATCGATTAATTTTTATGTGTGTTGATGGCTATTGATATAGGTGACGGCAACGGCGGAGCCCGGGTGGCCGCCCGACCTGCCCAGGAGGTAGATCAGCCGCTGCCTGTATTTAAGTTATTTGAGTTTTAATGTACCTGGTGAACTCATGAATCATGCAAATTCTTAAAGGTAAATTGAGCTAAGTTTCAACTTAAAAAAAAGCGGCAAGCTAGTACAGATAGAACCACACAGATGGAGTGTTTGAGAGGAGGGAAGATACATAAAACGAGATGAACCATTAGCGTATGATTAATTAAGTATTAATTATTTTACATTTAAAAAATAGATTAATATGATTTTTAAAAGTAATTTTCCTATAAATTTGTTTTGTAAAAAACATATCATTTACCAGTTCAGAAAATGTGCAAACGAAAAACAGGCATTTCTTCTCTCTTTGGCTTGCGAACGAACGCAACCGCAAGTAGTGTGTGCACTGAAGGAAGTTCTCCGTCAGCTTATAGGCTTACAACACAAACAGTACACACAAACCGTATCGGGGACAAATCAGCAACTATCTCAGCACGATTAACACTATTGAATTCAGAAAAAGGAAACAAACAAACACTATTTGTAGATGGAGAACGAATTAGCTAGCTAGATAAGTATGATTTGATCCTGTCGAGCAAACAACTACGGTTTCGTAAATTCTGTGTGGCAGCCAGAAAAGGTTTAGTGCACAGTACTCCTCGTCCTCTATCTCATAAAAATAAATCTAGAATTAGATTTGATATTTTAATACAACCAGTCCGTGCAGATGCACGGTATCTTATTTAATATGTTTGGAATTTTATTATGAATGTTTATGTTAGATTAATGGGCTAGGCCCAAATTAATTCTAATAAATTTCACAGTGATCTCAACTTAAATAAGTTGCTATAGGAGAACACTTGTTGAGCGATTGAGACGGTGGTGGGACTGCCACATGCACGTGCCGAGCCGAGTCAGCCATGGCGTGGCTGGCGCTGCTGCTCTCTCACTCATTATATTTTGCAACGGATGGGAATTGAATCAACATTATTACTTCTGCAACAAATGAAAGAGTCAATCCCGATTTAGTTATCGGATTAATTCTGTTGATTGCTCCGGTAACGGACCTATTGATT
The DNA here is from genome assembly GCA_008326285.1 of Oryza officinalis. Lineage (NCBI taxonomy): Eukaryota > Viridiplantae > Streptophyta > Magnoliopsida > Poales > Poaceae > Oryza > Oryza officinalis. The sequence goes on along the minus strand of BDMV01000012.1, from coordinate 20,765,816 downwards.
ACTTCGACAATGGGCAGATTCCCCTCTCACGTACTATATAAACCCATCACCTAGACAGACAGAAACACACCTCTCTGCTCTGTTCATCCTCTCCTCTCGCACTAGTTGTCCTTGGAATTCTGTTCCTGCGCTACACTTCTGTCTCCTCGATTCTGAACACTTGTGTGCACGGGTGTTTGGGACGAGCAGGCCTCCGAAACTCCGTTCGCTTGTGCACCTGCACGGGTAGGCAGGCGATCAAGTTTTTAGGAGCGTCTCGGCGCGACTGCTCCTGTTCCTGTTCCTGATCCACTTTGACTACACTGCATCCTCTTCATCAGGCTCTTCTTCCTCTATGTCGACATGTCGAACAATGGTACTGGTACCGGTGCTGCTGGAGGAGGCGCAGGAAATGGCGACAGCGCTATTGGAGGAGGCGGTACTGAGAACGACAACACCAACGGAGGCAATACAATTGCCTCATCATATTCTGGAGCGTTCTCCGGATATATCTCAAATCTTATCTTGGTGTTAAACATGTTGCTAGATGCTTTTGTCTCTGTTAGCATATTCATATTTATCACCATGCTAGGATCATTATCCTTTTAGAATGTCATGTTTATTACTTTATTATTCTGGATTAAAATATGCCGAATTATGACCAAATTTCCAACAATCCAAAAACATGATAGGTCTTTTTCGGTAGTTGGTTTTGCGGCATCATTAAAATCACATGCTTTTGATGGTTCAAACTATAAAAGTTGAAAAGCACGTGGACTATTATAGTTGATGGCTATACAATGCTTTTCATGGGACAAAACGCCCGAATGGCCTCTCTTGCCAGAGAAGAAGGCTAAGTTCGAGGCGGCGGATTGCCTGTTCCGTGAAGCATTGATTAGTATACTAGCTGACAATATAGTGGACGTGTACATGCACATGCCTTCTAGGAAGGACATGTAGGATGCACTTGAGGCCAAATTCGGAGTCTCCGATGCTGGCAGTAAGCTGTATGTCCTGGAGCAGTTCTATGACTACAAGATGGTCGATGACCGATCTGTAGTAGAACAAGCTCATGAGATTCAGATGCTGGCAAAGGAACTTGAGAATAACAACTGTGAGTTGCCGAACAAGTTCGTAGCGTGTGGCATTATTGTCAAATTGCCACTTTCTTGGTTGGACTTTGCCATTTCTCGAAAACAAAAGAGGCAAGAGTTCAGTGTTACTGATCTCATTGGCTCTTTGGGTGTTGAGGAGAAGGCGAGGGCAAAGGACAATCGTGGTAAAAAGGTCAAGGGAGGTTCTAGCGCCAATATGGTGCAAAAGAAAAACCCTCATGCATCTCACAACAACAAGAAGGTCAAACCTAATGTCAAACCCAAGGCTACAACCGATTTTAAGAAGAAAGGCAAGGGAAAAGTAAAGGGCGACTGCTTTGTGTGCGGTAAGCCTGGGCATGGGGCCAAGGATTGTCCTGATCGCAAGAACAAAAAGTCTGCAAACATGGTCATTAGCGATGGAGCAGGAACATCGGGGTATGGTAATTTTTTACCTGTAGTTCTCTTTGTTTTTCACTCACCTGAGTGGTGGGCTGATACTGATGCTAATATTCATGCGTGTGTTGACATTTTTCTGTTTTCTTCTTATCAGGTCGGGAGAGGTTTCTCCTTGCTGATGGGAAATGGTTCGCTTGCAGCTGTTCATGGTGTTGGTACGGTCGATCTGAAGTTTACTTTGGGAAAGATCGTGCAGCTGAAGAACATGCAGCATGTCCTCTTAATAAAGAAAAATCTTATTAGCGGCTCTCTATTGTATAGAGATCGTTATAGACTTGTGTTTGAATCTAATAAATGTATCGCATCTAAATATGAAACATTTATTGGTAAAAGTTATGACAGCAGAGGCTTGTTCCGTTTTTCCTTAGATGATATATGTAATAAAGTTGTGAACCATGTGGGCAATGATGATGAGTCCAATGTTTGGCATTCGCGACTTTGTCATGTGAATTTTGGTTGTATGACGCGCTTAGGTAACATGAGTTTAATCCTAAAATTCTTTTTGTCAAAGGTTCTAAGTGTCATACTTGTGTTCAAGTGAAACAACTTCGTAAGCCTCACAAGGCATCAGAGGCAAGAAATTTGGCACCTCTAGAACTTGTTTATTCCGATCTGTACGAAATGAATGACATGTTGACTAAAGGGGGAAAAATATTTCATGACACTTATAGATGATTGTCGGGAGGTAAAACTCCTCCAGCAGGGAACCGCGGGGTCCCCTTTTTCGTTTGGACCAGGGGCACGGGTGAGACCTCGAGAGACGAAAAGAAACAAACTTAGAGGGGGTCAGGCCTTTTGTGGATGGAGAAGACACACCGGATTTATACAGGTTCAGGCCGCCATGGAGGCATAATACCCTACTCCTGTGTGTGGTTGATATGTGATTGGTATGTGGGAGAATACAAGCGCTTGTTCTCCCCCCGTTTTTTTTCTCTTCTTCTTTTTCAGCCAGGACCTCATTTTATATCTCAAGGGGTTACCACTCAGACCTCAAACTTAGGTTCGAGAGAAAGAGAAAGTAAAAAGCGCTACAGATATGAAGACATGGGCGCCGCCCTTTTCAACGTGCCAGGACGTGCACGTTCCACCATAGTACGCCTTCAGCTGTCACTCCGAATGACCGGGTGGACACCCGGTCATTCTTCCTTTTAAATGCCGAAGACTTTCGGCCTCCTGGGCCCTCCAAGGGACGGCGTAGCTCCAAAGCGACCGAAGGAGAAAGGGGCCGGTCAAACCCTAAGGACGGGCAAAAGGCCCGCATTAAATGTGATGGGACGGAGCATGCGCCGGGCACGCCCTACACTGGTAGGCGTGTGTGCACAGCGCACACCGTCACATCCGCCATCACATCTCTCATGTCAGACCACGTAGCCCTCTGGCACGCTCACCCACCGCATTGAATGCGGTAGGTGGGCGCCGACGATAGCCGCCCAGCCGACGCACGTGGGGCTGATCATGGGAGGGAGGCCCGGGGCAACCTGACCCCCCGCGTGGGAGGAGGGCTCGGGCAGCCCGACCTCCCGCGCGGGAGGCAGTTGCCGCTCCTCGCATGGCCCGACCCTCTTCGGGGCGTGCCACGCATACTCGGGGTGGCCTCCTCCCTTTACTCGCGATACCCCCGGGCCCATATCACCGATAATGATTACACTAGATTTTGCTATGTGTACTTACTGAAAACAAAGAATGAAGCATTGCATTACTTTAAAATCTATAAGGCTAAGGTAGAAAACTAACTTGAAAGAAAAATCAAACGGTTAAGGTCTAACCGAGGTGGAGAGTATTTTTCAAATGAGTTTACTTCATTCTGTGAAGAGTTTGAAATTATTCATGAGAGAACGCCTCCCTATTGACCCTAATCACATGGGGTTGCCGAAATAAAGAATCGCACTCTAACTGATATGATGGATGCCATGTTAGACACTACGGGACTTTCTAAGGAATGGTGGGGTGAGGTTATATTGACTGTGTGTCATGTTCTAAATAAAATTCCTACTAAGAATAAAGAAGTAACACCATTCGAGGAATGGAAAAAGAAGAAATTAAATCTCTCATACTTGCGCGCATGGGGATGTTTGGCTAAGGTAAATGTACCTATAGGCAAAAAGCGCAAACTTGGACCAAACACCGTGGATTGTATGTTCCTGAGTTATGCTATCCACATCGTAGGATATAGATACTTAATTGTAAATTTTGGAGTATCTGACATGAGAGTTGGTACAATTTTTGAGTCCAGAGATGCTACACTTTTTGAGAATGAATTTCCCATGAAATATGCACCTAGTACTTCTAGTCAAGAACCTATTTTATCCCCTGAGTCCTTTGTGCCGATAGAACACAATAATCAAACGATTGAGAAAAATCCTGAGGAGAATAACATTGTAGCTATTTGAAAAAGTAAGAGACAAAGGACTACAAAGTCTTTTAGTGATGACTACATTGTATACCTTATGGATGACACCCCAAGAACCATAAAAGAGGCATATACATCTCCTGACACTGACTATTGGAAGGAAGCGATACGCAGTGAGATGGACTCTATTATGTCTAATGGTACTTGGGAAGTTGTCGAGTGTCCATATGGGTGCAAACCTATAGGATGCAAGTGGGTTTTCAAGAAAAAGTTTAGGCCTGATGATACTATTGAAAAGTACAAGTCAAAGCTTGTGGCCAAGGGTTATATCCAAAAAGAAGGCGATAATTTTTTTGACACTTATTCACCAGTTGCTCGCTTGACCACGATTCAAGTACTACTTGCGCTGGCAGCCTCTCATGGTCGTCTCGTTCATCAGATGGATGTTAAGACAATTTTCCTTAGTGGAGAGTTTAAGGAGGAGATCTATATGGATCAACCAGACGGGTATGTATTAGAAGATCAAGAGAGAATGGTGTGTAAGCTGTTGAAGTCCTTGTATGGCCTTAAGCAAGCACCTAAATAGTGGCATGAGAAGTTTGACATAACACTGACATCTGCTGGCTTTGTTGTGAACAAAGCTGACAAATGTGTGTACTATCGTTATGGTGGGGGAGAAGGAGTGATCTTGTGTTTATATGTTGATGAGATATTGATCTTTGGGACCAGTCTCAATGTGATTGAGGAGGTCAAGGACTTTCTGTCCAAAAGCTTTGAGATGAAAGAGTTGGGAGTGGCTGATTTTATCCTTAACATTAAATTACTAAGACGAGATGATGGTGAGATTACCCTCGTGCAATCTCACCATTTAATTTGATATGTGTTCACACTTGGAGGTGGTGCTATTTCCTAGAAATCTTGCAAGTAGACCATCTTAACAAGGTCAACAATGAAAGCAAAACTCACAGCATTAGACATTGCCACTGTTGAGACCGAGTGGCTTCGTGAGCTCCTGATGGATTTGCCGGTGGTTGAAAAACCAGTACCAGCTATCCTGATGAACTGTGATAATCAAACGGTGATTATTAAGGTGAACAGTTTGAAGAACAACATGAAGTCATCTAGGCATGTAAAGAAAAGACTGAAATATGTCAAAAAGCTGAAAAACTCCAAAGTGATAGCATTGAACTATGTCCAGACGGCTAAAAATTTGGCAGATCAGTTTACTAAGGGACTATCACATAATGTGATAGACAGTGCATCGAATAAGATGGGCTTGAGACCCACTTGAAGTTATACAATAGTGGTAACATGTCCTTTATGATCAGAGATCTCGTAAATTAGGATGACGAAACAAACTATTGGGTGGCTGGGAGGAGAGGCCCTTAAATGGGCTCATCTCTGTGATGTACTTCTCTCCTTGTCTATATGGTAGGTTGGTATATACCTTAATGTGAACTGAGTGGCTTTTCTTAAAGCAGAGATGTTAACCTACAGAACATCTTAGAAGGAACACACCTATATGAGTCCAACTGCTAGTCACAATCTATGAGATTTGGGTGATCTCTAGATACTCATGAATGACCTGAAGTATGACTTATACACTTCAAACAGAGGGGATGCAAATGGCAGCCTAGTATCAGTTAAGGAATTGAGTAAAGCCTGACCGCACAAGATTGACAATTCAAGACATAGTCCATTGTTCAGTTATGATCCAATGTAGCTCCTTTTCTAGGTGAAAGTTCAACTTAACAGTCTCCACCGAAACACTGGTATAACAAACAGGTGCAGAACTGAGAACATTTCCTGTGAGCCATGAAATTTTATGGGGATTGTTAGATTAATGGGCAAGGCCCAAATTAATTCTAATAAATTCCATAGGTTCACAATTAATGTTAAGGGATTAATACCACCTTAGAAATCAATGTGGAGGGATCTCAACTTAAATAGGCTGCTATTGAAGAGCACCTGTTGAGTGGTTGAGACGGCGGTGGGACTGCCACACGCGCACGCCGAGCCAAGCCGGCCGGTTGGCCGGGCCAAGGCCAAGGACATCGCGTCGCTGGCTGGCTGCCGCTACTGCTCTCTCTCATTTTATTTTGCAACGGACGGGAGTTGAATCAACACTATTACTTCTACAACAAATGAGAGAGTCAATCCCGATTTAGTTATCGAATTAATTTTGTTGATTGCTCCGGTAACGAACCTGATGATTACTCCGACAACGGGCATATTTCCTTCTCGTGCACTATATAAACCCATCACCTAGACAGACAAAAACCCACCTCTCTGCTCTGTTCATCCTTTCCTCTCGCACTAGTTCTCCTCGAAATTCTATTCCTGCGCTGCACTTTTGTCTCCCCGGTTCTGAACACTTGTGTGTACAGGTGTTTGGGACAAGCAGGCCTCTGAAACTCCGTTCGCTTGTGTACCTGCACAGGTAGGCGGACGATCAAGATTTTGGGGAGCGTCTCGGCGTAACTGTTCCTGTTCTTGTTCCCGATCCGCTTCGACTACATTGCATCCTCTTCGTCGAGCTCTTCTTCCTCTAGTCGACATGTCGAACAGTGGTACTGGTACTCCCCGGTGCTGCTGGAGGATGCGTAGGAAACGGTGGCAGCGCTACTGGAGGAGGCAGTACCGAGAACAGCAACACCAACGGAGGCAATATAATTGCCTCATCATCTTCTGGAGCATTCTCCGGGTATATCTCAAATCTTATCTTGGTGTTAAACTTGTTGCTAGATGCTTTTGTCTCTATTAGCATATTCATATGACCATGCTAGGATCATTATCCTTTGGGAATATCATGTTTATTACTTTATTCTTCTGGATTAAAATATGCAAAATTATAACCAAATTTCCAACATTTTATGCCTACTCTATTGTAAACATGTTTTTTTTCAATAATTTGTTTGGGATTTCTCTGAATGGTAGTAATATTTTTTTTCCTAATGGAGTTGCTACCTATGAAACTATATATCATTTCTACGCAATGGATTTCTTTTTTAAATATTAATATTTACCATATGTTATTTTTAGAGTTTCTAAACTATAAGTAACATTTTTTCTTGTATACTATATATTAATTGAAGATATTTTCTATTAAAAATATGGTTAATAGGACTACATCATCTAATTACATGAGGTGGATATGTTAAACTATTGATTTAATTATAAGGACATAGTATTTTATTAGGAAACTAGGGTAAATGTTTTGTTCAATCAGAGAATATCTTAGAAAAGGAGACTTTTACCACTCTCAAGTTGTAGTTTAGGGTTGTATACTTCGAACTGAAATTATGTTAGATTTTATTTTCAAAATAATGCCAAAAAGTCAAATTTTCTGTTAAATTTTATTTGAAATTTTAGATATTTCATTATATCAGTACTCCTAATATGTTTAAACTTTGCTATTTAGAACGGGTCAAATTCAACAAAAAAATGTTCAGTTTTCAATTTTTTATGTTATTTTTTAATTTTGATATTTGCAATTTGGTACGAAAATATAAGTGGGTTAAGACTAACTTGACATGGGTAATGGCATCCTTTCTAAATTTCTCTCTCCAATTAAGTAAGAAATGTTAAAATAATAGTCATTACGTTTTTAAGTAAATTACCACTAAACTGAAGTGCTTCTAAATTTACAATGCACTTTGGCAAATTTTTCCAAATAAATAAATAAATGGCATGGTCTTTAATTTTCATCTAGAATTGATTTGATATATTATAGAGGTCACTTATGGCCGTTTCACTGCTAAATTCCTTGGTACAACCCACGTGCATGCTAGGATCTTGTATGATGTTCAATGCACAATGTTGCTTATTTTCAATCCATGTTACGATGTAAAAAAAAGATATAATCAAAAACAATGTAAGTCAATACGTATATTAAGTAAACCCTAGAAGGTCGGATATTTTAATTTTCAATGTGAAATTTTAGTATTTTATTTTATTTGATTTAGTGGAGGCCTCAAGGTGGATATATGTGGTCCCAAAGTAAGTCAATATACATTAAATTATTGATTTAATTGAAAATTACAATAGTTTAAACATATCATAAAATTGACTATATGATTTAAAAAATATATGATTATTTTAAAGTCTAATTTATGTTGTTTCTATATAAGTGCTAGCTAGAGGTGAAAGAGAAGAAAAGCACGTCTCAGATAGAGAGCCGGCTAGATGTGTTAGACGGAGGTCCATTTGTGGGTTTTTTCTTTTGTAAAGATAATTTTGATTTTAGTTGCTGTGGAGATAAAAAACAGAGAAGGAAGGATATGGAGAGAGGAACGGGAGGATGGGTCGTAAGTGCGTATGTACGCTGCATGGGGGATTTTTTTTCAAAGATAGATTTAACCACATATAAGGTAGTAAGTCCATCGATTTAAGTGAAAATCAATGATCAGATATTTTATTTTATTTCTTATATTTATAAAAAAAATAATTTATTAGAGTATCATGTGTCGACTTAAGTATATTTATAGGAGTGCAGGAACACTACTATGTCTCGTAGTCGTATATATTCTAGCTATAGTCAACTATTGTTTGCTATAGCTTGGTGGCATAGTATCATCCTTTATCTTCAGTGCTTGATGACGCGTGTGCTCATTGGATGTCAGCTAATCATTAGGTATACTGTGTATGAATGACTCGGCGATTGATTGATAGTGGTTTGTATAACTATATACATGAGGATGAGGATTAGTGAGGACATACGATTCTATGTGAGATTCTACAAATGCTAATAAGTCGTCATGCGACACTATAATAAATTAAAGAAAATCATAAAAATATTAAAAAAATATAACCATCGATTTTAACTTAAACATGGTGGACCATTATTTTATACCGTTAGGTTTGTATTAAAACGTAAAAAGTGCAAAAGTCCAACTTCCCACCGTGAAACGTGCAGGTACGTACGTACCTAGCTATCTGTCCTCTCCCACACCTCCTCTCTTTTTTTTCTTAACTGACAAAATCATATAAAATTTAAATAATTAGATAGCTCCCAGACATTTGTAGTTAGAACAGACACATGATCTAGTTTTTAGATAATAAAATATGGGTATGGATATTATGTATTTAATTGATAAATAACACAACAATTGAAAAATAGAAAAATATTATGCAACTTGACAGATATGATCATTTTGATGTTGGATTATTATTTTTTATATATGAGAAGTTAGCTATAAAATAGAAAAAGTTAGCTAGAAAATAGGAGAGGGAAGAGTTCGGACTTCGGAGGGTGTGGAGGGAGTACGTGTGTACGTACGGTGGTGGTGGTGGTGGGGATTACCATTTTTTCTTAGAGATGGAGATCTAATGGTTAAAATTAGTGAGTCCATCGAATTAAATGGAAATCGGTGGTTAGATTTTTATTTAATTTTTTATGATTTTAACTAATTTATTAGAACGTCATATGGCGGTTTAGAAGCGTTTGTAGGAGGCCACGTTGTCATGGTTATGGATAAGGCATACCCAATGATTTTGGATTGGGCTCGGCAGGGTCCACCATATACCAAGTCTTATACGGAATCATGCCTTATATACGAAAAGTGTTCCGGATAATAAAGGAGAAACTAAGTTCAAGTTGGAAACTAAAAGGACTATTCGGATCGTATCCATATTTGTTTCTCTAGTTCTACTGGACAAGGGGACATCTATGGGTATAGATACAAGATCCCCTAGGAGGAGAGACGACATTCTACTGGACAAGGGTATATCTATGGGTATAGATACAAGATCCCCTAGGAGGAGAGACGATAGGCCCGATCAGAATAGAGGCCAATACATGTCCAGTCAGAATAAAGACCAATACACACCGCCAGACACCAACGTCAGGAACAAGCCTAGACATACCCAATCTGATGCCACAGAGGCCGACAAGAAAGATCTAGCGCTATCTCTGATCTCACCGAGTTCATATTCGAGGAAGAAGACTATTCTATCATCGACTACGTGTGGAGATCCATGACGCCAAGTTGACGACAAATAGATAGGTTATCCCAAATATTGTACTTGTATGATTCTGATATATAAGAGCAACAGCGGCATCGGCCAATAGGAGTAAGGTTGTTACCTGTCAGTCAAGGGGCCTGAACCTGTATAAAATCTCTGTCCCCCATCTCTTTTACCTCAGTCCCGCTTATATACTGGTACCAACGATTCCCATAGTCTACAAATACCGTAGTCGCGATCTACACCGTCAACATTGGCGCGCTAGGTAGAGGAATTTGGTGCTTCAAGGTTTCGACAGGATGAGTTTCGAGAAGATGGATTCTTCGACGACAAACTACTCAACGACTTCGGCTTTAGGGAGACACGACCCAAATGAAGTGCGTTATTCGACGGATCGGGACCCTCGCCATCTCAAGCTTCGTCAAGTCATCGCTGTTGTGGAGTTTTCGATGAGGGATATTTTAGTGTGTTTGGCCCTGGGTGATCCGACCCGACCATAGTACGTTCCCTGACTACATCGGAACCATCGCCTCCAACAATTCGATCTATAAAGATCGACCAATCTTCAAGACATCGTTGCTGCGGAGATCCAATGATATCGACAGCATGCGAGATTGGTCATGTTAACATGCAAACACTCCGCGCACGACATCAGCTGGTACAGCTAGCTAGTGCGACGCATCAGCTCGCCAAGTCCAAGTTGAACACGACATCAATTTCCACCCCCACGTATTCGGATGTTGAGACCGTACCAAACATGGAGTCCGGCAACATGGCCAGACCTCTGCTCAATATCGGTTCTGTACCTGTCCCAGTGAACCAACAAGCATACAACGACGTCAATTTTCACCAGGCCAGAGACATCTGTGTGTGCTAATTCAACTTTGCATGCGTTAGACAACACTATTCAATAGCGAGAATTGGATGACTACACGTCCAGGTTGGCTGCATCTACACATGGTGATTAGCACGGCTAACCAAGGTAATCAGTGGATTGATTTTTAAAATTAACCTACTAATTTCATAGATACATACGGCATGAATCTACATAGGTAAGCAATATTTTGTATACAGTTTACCATACCTAATTTCCGATACATACGATATTGTCAGATTTGTAATTTATTATGTTTACCTAGAGCATGCTTTCTGTACAATATCTGTTGTGCGAGTGTTTCCTATATTAAGCCGGCTACGGTCTAATACTGGGGGCTTGCTCTATTTCTTCTGTATAAATCATGCTTGCTTATAGTTTACATAGTACCCGATATTTAATCTAAATCAACTCATTATATCCTGATAATACTAGAAGAGTTATACAGTTTTTTGAGTACACGCTCGGTATTCTCTGCTATATATCTTGCCTTCTAGAGAATATATTTTTTTAGGAATAATCGAGTTCTCAGGTAGGCAGCGGTCGGGTACAACACCATTATCGAGAATATTCTCGAACAAATGCAGAGTTGTTGGACCAAGCCTATCAACAAAGACCGACGACCTATCTCACATATAGCACCGGTCGTGTCTGGACTATTGAAGAGAAAGATTGTCACGGACAATCCCCTCATGAACGTCGTCGGCGTAATCACCCGGCATGATTGCGAATGGACATCCAGATTTGCTACAAGTTGGGTATGTGAGTCATGCTGGCCACATGAGATGCACATGTAATAACCAACTTTAGCACCCCTAAGAGTGGTCGAGGTACGACTGCACACATGGTTTGAGTACAGGCGTTGTAGCAATTCCATCACCTCTACGAGTTATCTATGAGTGGTCGAGATACGACTACACACCTGGCCTGGGTACCAGCGTTATAGCGATACAACCACCTCTACGAGTGATCGAGGTGCGACTACACACCTAGTCTGAGTACAAGCGTTGTAGCGATCCCACCAATTCTACGAGTGATCGAGGTGCGACTACACACCTAGTCTGAGTACAAGCGTTGTAGCGATCCCACCAATTCTACGAGTTCACTACGAGTGGTCGAGGTACGACTACACACCTGGTTTGAGCATAGGCATTGTAGCGATCCCACCACCTCTACGAGTTCTCTACGAGTGATCGAGGTACGACTACACACCTGGCCTGAGTACCGGCGTTGTAGCGATATCACCACCTCTACGAGTGATCGAGGTGCGACTACACACCTGGTCTGAGTACAGGTGTTGTAGCGATACCACCACCTCTACGAGTTCTCTATGAGTGGTCAAGGTGCGATTACACACCTAGTCTGAGTACAAGCGTTATAGTGATCCCACCACCTCTGCGAGTTCTCTATGAGTGGTCGAGGTACGACTACACACCTGGCTTGAGTATCAGCGTTGTAGCGATCCCACGACCTCTACGAATTCTCTTCGAGTGTTCGAGGTACGACTACACACCTGGTCTGAGTACAGGCGTGGTAGCAATCCTACCATTTCTCCTAGTACTCCATGGGTGGTTGAGGGATGACTACGCCTGGTTCCCCTCGCGAATGTTGTCAGCTTGATCACTCGGCATAATTGTGAATGGATGTTTGATATGCTACTAGTTGGATATGTGAGTCATGCTGGCCACATGAGATGCACATGCAATAACAAACTCAAGCACCCCTAAGAGTGGCCGAGTATGACAACACATCTGGTCCTCAACTAGCATGGTAGCGGTCTCGCTAACTCTCCAAATCTTCTGCGAGTGTTTGAGTATGACTACACACTTGGTTCTCAACCAGCGTTGTAGCGATCTCACCAACTCTTCACATCTTCCACAAGTGGTCAAGTACGACTACACACTTGGTGCTCAACCAACATTGTAGAGATCTCACCAACTCTCCAAATCTTCTGTGAGTGGTCGAGGTACGATACACACCTGGTCTGAGTACAGACGTGGTAGAAATCCCTCCCACCTCCCTAAGTTGTCTTCGAGTGGTCGAAGGATAACTACAGCTGGGCCTCAGCCGACAGTGGCAGTCATCCTCTCACCATCTCTCCGCGTTGCCTTTGAGTGGGTGAAGGATAACTACACCTGGTCCTCGGCCGGCGGTGGTAGTCATCCACTCACCATCTCTTCAAGTTGCCTTCAAGTGGTTGAGGTATGTTTACGCATGGTTTTCGACTAGCGGCATACCGGTCCTCGCGCCACGTCTTCGAGTGGTCGAGGCATGTCTATGCTGGGTCTCCAACCGGCGGCGTAGCGGTCCTTGTGCCACGTCTTCGAGTGGTCGAGGTATGTCTACGCCCGCTCTCCGACCAGTAGCGTAGCGGTCCTCGCACCACGTCTTTGAGTGGGCAAGGTATGTCTACGCATGGTCTCCGACCGGCGGTGTAGCAATTCTCACGCCACGTCTTCAAGTGGTTGAGCACATCTACATACCTGGCCGACGACCAATGGTGGTAGCGATTCTCCCACTGCTTGTGCGAAGTGATGGAGTGCAACTATGCACCTGTTCTTTGCCCAGTGTGGTAGTCATCTCACCACACCATGTGCATCAATCTCTATAAGTGCTTATACATATAAAATGTGCAATATTTGTCCATTGATCCTCTTTCCTTATATCGCCTTGTCTCGAAATCGATCCTACCATCCTTTTAGGCTAGTCTGACAAGCCTCCGAGGTCCCCCGGACCTCAGTTGGGGACGCCCAGAGATGATAAGGTCTTGTCAGGCACTGCAGAGCCAAACGACCATGTTAGAATCGGTCAATGTCAGAGTACTCTATGGATGCGTATTAACCAAGCCGTGTAACCGGGAATTGGTTTTCCCAACTTCACAACTGGGTTGCTGCCTCAGCATAGTTTGTTATAAGATTTAAGCTACCTTTGTGAAAAACGATTTTTCCATAAATACTGGGGACTAGGAAGGGTACCGTACTCTGATTGTTGAATGCAGCTCCGGCGAGAGTACTCTTTTATTGTCATAAATAGATTTAGTTTATTTTCTATTTTTAGTTCACATTTTACCTCCAAGCGTTTGCTCGGGGGCTTTTTCTATCTAATAATTTTTTATGAGTGATTGATTTCAGGAGAGTCAAATATCAGAGTAGTTAAGTCAGACATAAGGACTTTGTCGCATACTCTACACCTACTCGGCTGTCCGAGAATGATTGGTTGAGTTCGACAAAGGTTATTGGGTAAAGCAATGGTGTACCCGCCGAGATGGAAACTTTTTTGACTTCAATCCAAATTCTCGCTCAAGGCTGGACAGGGAACTTAGTCGCATACTCCACACTTTCTCGGTCGTTTGAGAAAGGTTAGGTGAATTCGACAACTGTTGTTTCAAGGTCTTTGGTCGAGAAAATCAACTCGTTCATTTGCATTGAAGTTGGGGGCTACTGACATAGTTATGGATAAGACATACCCAATGATCTTAGATTGGGCTCGGTGGGGCCCACCATATACCAAGTCTTATATAGAATCATGCCTCATATACGAAAAGTGTTTCGGATAAGGAAGGAGAAACAGAGTTCAAGTTGGAAACTACAAGGACTACTCGGATCGTATTCATATTTGTGTCTTTAGTTTTACTTGGACAAGGGGATATCTGCGGGCATAAATACAAGACCCCCTATGAGGAGAGGGGACAGGCCCAATCAGAATAGAGGCCAATACATGCCCAGTCAGAATAGAGGTCAATACACGCCGCCAGACACCAACGTCAGGAACAAACCTAGACATACCCAATCTGGTGCCACAGAGACCGACAAGAGGGATTTAGCGCTATCTCTGATCTCGCTGAGTTCATATTTGAGGAAGAAGACTATCCTATCATCGACTACGTGTGAAGATCCATGCCGCCAAGTTGATGACGACTAGATAGGTTATCCCAAATATTGTACTTGTGTGATTATAATATATAAGAGCACCACTGGCTTCGACTAACAGGAGTAGGGTTATTCCCTGTCAGTCAAGGGGCCTGAACCTGTATAAAATCTCTATTCCCTGTCTCTTTTACCTCAATCCCGCGTATACACTGGTACCAACGATCCCCATACTCTACAAATACCGTAATTACGATTTACACCGTCGACACACGTGACGGTTTGAGAGCGTTTATAGGAAGTTTAATGAACTTTTAGTATATAATAGATGAATCTAGATAAAAGCCTGTCCAGATTCATTGTGCTGGGATATGTCACATCCAATACTAGATTTATTTACTTGAGATGGAGGAAGTATATTCTTAGCTGCAAGTTGCCGACGTTTCTGAGTGAGCAACCCAAGTAGCACTGGGTAGCAGTAGCACACTCATTACAACAAAGTGACAGATGATATATGTAGAGAGAGAGATAAAAAGCATGAAAATCTTAAACCGAGAACGAGAAACAGCCGGGCTCGGTCTGCCGGATGTGCTACAGTATCTGCATCTTTCCATCCGAGCAAAGCAAGTAGTCCAAAGACAGCGTTCATTATATCGTCAGCAGAAAGACAATTTTGAGCTACAACACCAGAAAGAAGGAACAAAATATGCTAACAATGTTCATTTATAACGGCCAATTCAGGAGGACAGCCATACGCAGCAAACAGTAACTTCAAAGAAATGAACCAAGCTGCTATTTACTCTATCAGAGACCGAAGTGGAAAATGCATGGACATGTTGGAAGTATAGTGTGCTATTATGGATGCACACCGGTTTGTATAACAGAGACGCACGAAGCACCAGGCATCCAACATTCAGACCATGTGGATTCTGCATTTGAGCTAAAAACTCAATGTTTTCACATTCTCAGTTAACTACAAGGGAAAGTAGACAGCTAGAGTTTACAACTAAATTTGACAGCATGCATATTCACTTTGGACAAATCAAACGACATCCACCACTTATATAAGAAAAGAACAACAAAAAAAGATGTGTTCTGATCACAGAAAATCTGAGCACAATCATGCACATATCCACACTGAAATTATCAGCTGCAATCCAAAACCACAAGGGGAAAAGGCACTTAAGGTAGCAAAAGGTGCAATTGAAGTACGCATCATTCCTTGCTGGCTGTCTGCAAGTGAATTTTGTTTGAAAATGAGTCTTGTGCAGCTAACAATATTGGACTAACAACTATATCTGCAGTACAGTATCATCCCAATCAGAAACAATGAAGTGGAATAAGGTCAATCCTACTACATATTAATCATTCTGCCAGCTAGTGCTACTAAACTCAGCAGTGCAGATCATTAGCGCTGTATCATGTTATTAACTATCAATCATAAAGAAACAGAACAATCTGCATTTTCCAATTCCCAAGACATTTGTGCACATTGCAACTTCAGTAAAAGAAGCTTGAATTGAAATGCAAATTTATGAACACATGCAGACAGAAACTAAGTGAATGGTAAGTCACCTGCAAGATCAATTTCACCACTGAATCAAGAAATCCTGCTTCAGCTTACAACAGTAACAATTTCAACACGAGAAGAAACAAACGAATAACACACTAACACAGTACATGCTGATGAAGGCATGAAAGCTTAGCAACGATCACAAACTAGCCTGATCACCGGCAACAATTTCAACAACCGAAAACATGTGTCGTGCGTCTCATGGGAGAATTCAAACCGGAGGGGAGTAGTTGGACGGACCTTGCTCCGGGAAGCAGCGCTCTACCTCTGCTGGTGGCGATGCTCCCGACCATCTCCCGTTGTCGCTGCAGGGGTACTGCTGTTCGGCGGCATCCATGAACACAACCATCGGGTCGTGGAAGCTCCGGTCATCCAGGAAGTAGACGCCCTGCATGATCTGGAGCAGCTTCCGACGAACAGCATGCGGCCGTCGAGGTCGGGCAGCTTAGTCCAGTAGCTGATGAACAGCTGGTCTTCTCTCTGGAACACCCGGAACACCGTCGTCGGCGAGCGGCCAGGCTGAGGATCTCCTAACCTGACGACCATGAGCAGCTTCTGTCAGGACTCCACGAGGTAGCGATCAAGGACCGGCCGGCCGTCGTCGTCATCGCGCCGCTCGAAGTAGAGCAGTGCCGTCTTCACGTCTCGGAGAGGGAATATCGGTTGACGAAACACACGGATGTTTTCCCCTCGGGTGAGGAAGAGGAAGGCACTAGCGCGATGGCCGCTGTACAGGAGGTCCTCCACTTCCTGTTCTAGTTCCCGGCCGATCCCCGCCGGCTGGAAGGACTGCGAGAACGCCTCATCGCCCATACGCCAGAACGCGATGTGCCGTTGGTCGAGGGGCTTGCGGTCGAAGCCGATGATGCCGGCGCCGACGCATCCCTGATCAGTCGGCTGGTGAGAGAGGGTGGCGGCGACGATGGCGACCTCGAACTCCCATCTCAATCCCGGGAGCACGTGGGAGGGGACACGGAGCAGGTTGGGGAGATTGAGCTCCTGGTGGGTGATGAGGTTGAGGAGGACGTGGTTCTCCGACTGGTCGACGGCGTCGACGGCGTGGAAGAGCCAGGCGCCATCGTACGAACCGAAGCACCGCGCGTGGAGTGCGGCGTGCGGGACGACGAAGGGGTGGGGGCGGCAGCCGCTGGGGACGGAGTAGAAGGCAGGGCCGTCGGGTTCCTGGAGGACGAGCCGCGGGAGCGGCGGAGGCGGGGACTCGAGTAGTAGAAGCGCCTCCCGCCAGGAGCTGCACAGGCCATCCGCGTGGTGGCGGTCGATCTCGCACAGGAGGCGTATGCCGATCTCGCGGACGATGTCGGGGACGAGATCCGCCCATGGCAGAGACTCGCCGTCAGCCATTGGTGGGACGAGTAGTGGAGGTTGTGGAGAGATGGGAGGGGATCGAGTAGTGGAGGTGGTGGCGAATGGCACGAAACGAGAGGTTGAAGACGACGAGGAGGAAGACGCTGCTGCTAATATATGTTGGTTAGTTGCGTGCTCCAGTTTGCTTCGTTTTGAATTCTGGAAGCCGCGGAGGAAGTGAGCCTACTTGCGTTGCAAGACTTGATCGATGGCAACTTGCAATTCAAAACTAGTTTCGAGAAGCACCTTAATTTCGTTTTATTTAAAAAGTATTGAAAAATTTCAGTTCCAGAGAACTGGAACTCTGCAACCTGCACATGATCTGGGACTGAATATTGGATACAGATTCAGTGGTGCAGATAAATTGTCATTGTAACATTTTTTGAGATGGCGAATTGACATTGTACTAAGGAGTCTAGGGTACCAGTTAGCAACTAAAGCAATACTGATGAATCAGGACAATCTGCAGATATAAAAAATCCAATTATCTTCCCCCCCCCAAAAAAATCCAATTTTCTGTTCCTTGCAGCTGATCGATATGCTCATCTGCATCACTGAAATGTCAAAGAATGTTGACATGATTGTATGAACACTAGCTTAGTAGTTCAATTACCAATAACACGAGCGGACTTTACATTCTATGCATAAAATTGATCATTCTATGAAATGCCTGACACCATCGATCAGGAATACCTAAGAACTGACAAGCATATTTTCGTACCGAATTATCCATTTCAGTACAAAAATGATGTAATACCAGCCCAACCATTTCTGCATGAAACTTCATTTCTGGAACCTGCAGATGATCTGGGACCAGATACTGGATACAGATTAATTTCGGCAGTGCAGATAATTGGCATTGTACCTTTTAGATAATACTGAATTGGCATTGGCATCGTACTAGGTACAAATGGACAATCTGCAGTCTGCAGATACCAAAAGGTACAATTATCTTATCTGTATTCCACACCGTTGAGATGGTCTACAAAACTTCAGTGAAGTATCAAATAACGTTGGCATGCAGATTATTACTAGTGACTCTTATGGACAGAAAATGAGTTCGTGTTACTCTTATTAACAAAAAATGAGTCCAGGTTAAGTCAATCAATTTGTTTCATGTTTGCAGTTCTGCTTTGACCTTTAAGTCTCACTTATTTCACAGTGAGTTGATACCTGAGCTACGATACCACAAGCACACTTTACATCCAGCAATGCTTAAGCACTGTGCAAGTAAATTTTCACAGGGAATTACCAATTTCAGGACAATAATGATGTAAGCCCAACCTAACCGTTTCTGCATGCAACTTCATAGGAATAAAAACGAACAGGGTACCAGAAAATAGCAGGTTCAAGTACAGAAAACTGAATGACTGAATCACATACATTTTTTAGTTCAAATTAGGAGGATTCCTAGATTACTACAGCTAGCAGTATCGGAACAAAAATATTTCAACAATCTACATTGCTGGAATCTTCAATCTACACCTACAGGTGAGATGTTAATACTCCTTTTTGGTGGCATAACCAAGCTTCACATAAATGATCTAGCAATGCACAGTTGCACACACATTCAGGCAACGAGGAATCTGCATATTCAGCTTGAAACCTAAACTTGTTGATTTTTTTTTTCAGGTTGTACTCAGAGAGCTCTGCACATGGTAAATCAATTAAAGGAAGATAAAGTATACTGCAAAATCTACAGTTAACCCATTCAGATTTCTTGCAGCCTCTAGCAAGTCAAAGTATAATAACTCCATCGATCAAGAAAAGACGTGGACTGGCCACAAAAAATCCAAGCATAACCATGCGGTACATATCTACAAATTGTCCATTGAAACACAAAGCGCGAAGTAGTACAGCAACCAGTAAGCTCATGAATAATCCAAATGCGAAAGGGTACCAGAACAATAGCTCAAGTATGATCCAAAAAAAGGAGATGGTAAGTGCAGACTAACACACACACGAACAAAACTCTTCGCTGCAAGTGTTCAGTTTTAAAAGCCTATTTAGGTCAACTAGCCGTATGCAACAAGCCAATACTTCAGAGAAATGAACCAAGCAGCTATTTACTTTTCAGAAGAACAAAAAAGGGACAGTGCATGGACAAGCTGGAAGAATTGTGTGTTACTATTGTAGAAGCTCACAGGTTTGTAAGATCGACGTAAGAAGCACCGTGCATCCCACTAATGTTCAGACTTTGTGGGTCACAAAATCATGCACATGTCCACACTGAAGGTATCAGGAAGCAAAAGGTGTACAACAATTGAAGTGCAGGTCGATCATAGCTGGCTTTAGGCAGGTGATTTTTGGTAAATGGGTACAGTTTCAGGTTTCAGCTAGCAATATTTCAGGATTATCTCACCAGTACAATACCATCAAACTCAGGAACCATGCATCAAACTCTCTATCAGCCTCATTGTGCACATGATTTAGGACTAAATATGCAGACAAATCAAATTCAGCAGTGCAGAACATTACAACTGTATCATGATTACCAAGTTAATTATCAACTGGCTGTCATAAAGAAACTGAAAAATCCGTGCATTGCAATATCACTACAACGTAAACAAGCTTGACTTGCAACGCAAATTTGTTAAAACGAGTACAGAGAAACAAGGTGAATAGTACTTCATTATCTTCAGAATTTCTTCACTGAATTAAGGAATCTTTCATCAGCTTGCACCAGCAAGCAACAATCTCAACACGAGACCACCATCGAATTCAACAAGAAGCTTGAAACAAACAAACAACACAGCATTGAATTGCAGTGCAAATCTGTTAACACGAGTACAGAGAAACAAAGTGAATGGTAATTCATCATCTTTAGAATTTCTTCACTGAATTAAGGGATTTTTCATCAGCAAGCAACAATTTCAGGATTTCAACACGAGATCACCATCGAACTCAGCACGAAGCTCGAAACAAACAAGCAACACAGCATTGATGAAGGCATCAAGCACGCACCAACTAACTACTTGATCTGTTGCCAAAACATATCGCTAGCATGATCTCTAACTAACTTGATCTGTTGCCGAAACTTATCACCTCACTTAGGGGAGAATCCAAACCGGAGGGGAGTTTTTCGACGGACCTTGCTCCGGGAAGCAGTGCCTGACCTGCGGTGGTGATCCCGACCATTTCCCGGTGTCGCTGCAGTGATACTTCCGCTCGGCGTCACACTTGAACACGATCGTCCGGTCGTAGAAGCTCCGGTCATCCAGGAAGTAGACGCCCTCCATGCCGGGGTACCCACGCGCCGTATCGTAGGATCTGGAGCAGCCTCTTCCGACGAACAGCATGCGGCCGTCGAGGTCGGGTAGCTTGGTCCAGGAGTGCTCAACTTGAACCGCGCCGTCGATGTCGTTGATGCTTTTGACTTTCTGGTCTTCTCGCCGGAACACCTGGAACCCCGAGGTCGGCGTCGGCTGCGGCGGCGGCGACGGCGTCGGCGAGCGGCCACGGCGAGGTCGAGCAGTACGGGGACTAGGCCTACGGGTACCCAACCTGACGACCATGAGCAGCTTCTCTCGGGACTCCACGAGGTAGCGAGCAAGGACCGGCCGCCCGCCGCCGTCGTCGCCGCGCGGCTGGAAGTTGAGCTCTTTCCTGACTCCAGCCGCCGTGCCTGGGGGCGGGAATATCGGTTGAGGAAACTCATGGATGTGTTCTCCTTGAGTGAGGAAGAGGAAGGCGCCAGCGCCATGGTCGCTGTACAGGAGGTCCTCCGCTTCTTCCGGTTCCTGGTTCATCGTCAGAAAGGAGTTCGACCCCGTGCCAATCTTCCAGAACGCGATGTGCCTTGGGTGGTCGGGGAAGCTGTGCGAGTCGATGATGCCGGCGGCGACGCATCCCGGTTCGGTTGGTTGGCACGAGAGGGTGGCGGCGACGATGACAACAAACTGCTGATCCACTATCGTTGACGGGATTTGGGCCATTTGGCATCTCTGCTTGCCAGGGAGGCTGAAGCGCTTGAAGTTGTTGCTCTTGTTGAGGCTGAGGAGGACGTGGCGGTTGGCTTGGCTGATGGAGAGGAAGAGCCAGCCGCCGTCGTAGGAGCCGAAGTAGCGCAGGTGGTGTGCGAAGCTCGGCACGGGGATGGGGTGGGTGCGCCAGTTGCTGATGACGCAGTGGAACTCTGGCTCGCCGTCGTTCGCGATGACGAGCAGCGGGAGCGGGGGAGGCGGCGGCTCGAGTTGCAGAAGCGCCTCGCGCCAGGAGTGGCAGAGGCCTTCGAGGCAGCAGCGGTCGATCTTGCACAGGAGGCGGCTGGCGATCCCGCGGACGATTTGGATTGGGAGGTCCGCCCATGTCGGCGGAGGCTCGCCATCAGCCATTGGTGGAGGATGAGGAGGACTTGGTGGCGGAAACTCGTCAGCCATTGGAGTGACGGGACGGGAGGGGGCAGAGGGTTTGGGGATTTGGTGGCTAATGGCGGCACGAGAGTCGAGAGGTTGAAGACGACGTGGAGGAAGGCGCTCGCTGAGTCGCTGATGCTATATATGGTGGTTAGTTACGTGCTCCAGTTTGATTCCTATTGGCTTCTGGAAGGCGCGGAGGAAGCGATCGAGCTGCTTGTGTCTTGCCAACTTGCAATTCAGATTCAAAATCAGTTTCGGATGGATTCGTATCTAGCACGAACAAATCGAAATCGCAACCTGCAAATGTCTCATTTTGATTTTAAGGAAAAGCTGCCTGCGCAAGTGCGCATCGACCTGTGACTGAATGAATATTTGATACAGACTAAAATTCAGTAGTGCAGATAATGAGATAATTGGCATTGTACGTTTTTTGGGGAATACGTGGCATTGTACGTTTTGAGATAATTAATCAGCACTACAGGAGGTTGATGACGCGTGGGCCGATGTTTGGAGCAGCTAACTATCTGAATTCTGAATGGATGCGTCTATGCAATGTTCCTTTTGTTTGGCTATGTTGTTACAGCCCAGATGTTTTGCCTGGGGGAAGGCGCTGTTTTTTTTGTTTCAGATATCTTAGCTTAGTTTGTATGGAGGAATGTAGCAAAGGAAATGGGCATTCTGGTGGGATTGCGCCAATTTGCCTGATCCTGTGGCTGTTCCGATCTGCCCTTTTTTCCTTTTTTTGCTCTTTGAACTTTTGTAGCCACCTCGTTTCTCCAATGGAAGCAGGAGAGGATCTGCCTGTCTTTCTCCAAGTAACAGGGACAATCTGCAGATATGAAAAATACAGTTATCTTCTCCCCCAAAAAATCCAAATATCTGTATTCCTTGCAGCTGAGATGCTCATCTGGAAAAGATTACTGAAATGTCCAAAGCAAGTTTACATGTACAGTAGCTCACTTACAAATATCACGAGCAGTCAAACTGAACAAAAAGAATAATCCTTAAAAGAACTGGCTCAGGAGTGTTATGGCAGCAAAGAGCAAATGTTAGTGGGAGGAGAGATTTCAACATCCTGAGACAGGAATGTAAAAAGAACAAAAGAAAAGGGGTTGTAATAAGTGGAATTTTTTTATTTAATGCTATAATTGATAATGCAAACTTGAGAGAGCTGACACTAGAAGGAAAGAAATTCACTTGGTGCAATAGTAAACAGAACACTACATATGAAAAGCTCGACAGGATTATAATTAATGCAGAATGGGAGGCTAAATTTTCCCTGGTTTGTGAGAGGGTATTGGAAAGAATCTACTCTGATCATACACCTCTCCTGATTGATGTCAAAGGAGTCAACTGGGCAAACTCCCATTTTTAGATTTGAAAATAGCTAGTTACTAACAGAAGACTTGGGAAGTGTTGTTGAACAAATCTAGAAATATTGTAATACAAATGGCTCCAGCCTTGTTAAGTGGAAATGGAGAATGCAAAAGATGAGGAAAAAACTAAAAGGATATGGAACATGAATTAGGAAGGGGTTTATAAAAGGAAAAAACAAAAAATCTATTATATACTAAAAGCCCATTAAACTTCCTATAAACGCTCTTAAGCCATCATGTGGCTTTCTATAAATGCTCCTAAACCGCCACATGGTGTTCTAATAAATTAGAGAAAATCACAAAAAATTTGATAAACATCTAACCATTGATTTTCCATTAAATCGGTGGACCCATTATTTTAACCATTAGATCTCTCTCGGGAAAAAAACAATCAGGAAAAAAGCAATTACGTACTCCCTCCTTTCGGCCACCCTCCAACTCCCCCCTCGTCTCCTATTTTCTAGCTAGCTTCTCCTATTTTCTAGCTAACAGTTAGATCTATCTTAAGATTTTCTAATTAGATTTATATTAAGAAACCACACGTAGAAAAAGCCACACATATATTCTTGTGGATGTGCACGGACATACATACGTATCCTCTTTTTTCTTTTTTTCCCTCTTGGTTAGATGAGATAAAAAACAAATTAATAATTCAATACCCATATTAACTATGTGTAAAAATGTGTTATCTCGAGTTCTATTATAGCTATGTGCATACCATCGAAATAGCCATAAAAAATACAAATGAATTAATAAAATATATTATATAGTTGTATATCACTCACTGAGCCTCATATGACCGAATAGATTAGACCCTAAGAGTTTTAGTGATTGAAGTACTATGTTACAATATATTCATAATAGATAAAAAATAAGAATACAACAAACACTTAATCCTCTGTTAAATTTTAGATCTCGGATGATTTTTATGGCTTAATTTGTATGTGTGTACCCATGTTATAGCTTGGCCATCATACTAAAGGGGAAAAAGTCTTACAAACGTGTTATGAGAAAAAAATATAGGTGTCATGCAAAATTGTATTAAACCGTCACAAGATGAATAGGGTTGTAGAGATGATGACTATCATCAAGTTACACTAGATTGCTAGCCAACGAACCACAACACTAAATGAGTCCGACAGAGATCACAACGATCCACCAAAATAAGACAACAATGGAAGCCCTTGCCAAATAATTTGTAATGACTGGACCTATGAACTTTCTATATCTATATATTATTATTCATGCCATCTTTATTTGAAACGAGCCTAGGAGTCATAGATTAGAGGTCAACCAAGCTATAGATATATATTATGGGAACTTCTAGACTTCGTATTAATCACTATCCTTCATATTTAGTTAAAATTATCACAATTGATATTAATGTTATGAACAACCAATTCGGTGCCACTATCTACCATGAGAAAGGTGTTGGAGTAGCTAAGGAAAACAGAAAAAAAATAAATTTCAAAGAATAATTAGATTAGTGTCGACGGGTTATATCTCTAAACCATATTCTGAGGGTATTGGGGTACATTGGAACAAGGATCTACACAAAATGACATCAAGCACACAAAAGACAAGGATTATACTGGTTCAGGCTCCTCGTAGGGTAATATCCCTACTCCAGTTTATATGGAATTACGATGAGAACCACAAAGATTACAATAGAGAACAATGAAAAGTATCAAGTACCAACCAAATCCCTATCGAGAAAGGCTCGACGAGATCCAACCGACGAGTTGTCTTCAAGTCCTATGGATTGCCTCTGCTATGGTGGTGGCTTGCGCTATGATTCGATGATCCCGTACCCCCTAAGGGGCTTTGTATTTATACAACAGGCTGTCTTGGCCTCTAAGTGAAACTCGAAGAGTATTTTTGGCCTACGAGATCACAGAGACCGTATCTTTCCTGAATAGAACTTTAACACCTTCTATTCGGGATACAATTTCCCTATTTATTAGCCGAATTCCATAACGTTAAGGTAACATTCCTTTATACTAAGGGTATACCGTATCCGTATACTTTACAACCCCAAGGATATGAGGTATGTCTTATCTATAATCCTAACAATTAGTATTATCTAATATCTCAATTTTAGTATTATATCTCAAACTTGATACGTGCAAACAAGACCTCCAATTCTTCCCCTACAAGCAAGCCTCGAAAGATTAACTAAATGATGTAGGACTGACTTACATATATAAACATTGTACGGGGATTTATTTAGAAATATATAGTTCCTAACAATATTTAGTCACCAAAAAAGAATCTAACGTTTAGAAAATTAGCGGTGCACGTGCAATAGTGCGGGCTACCTACCTAGTTATGCAAAAGATAAATGACATTGACAAAATAATGTGAAATACAAGGGATGACTCTGTTGGAAAGAAATGAGAGAGGTGAATTGGAAGAGAGTCTGAAAGAGGTTGTTAGAGAAGAAAGAGTGAAATGGATACAAAGATGTAAAAAGAAAGAATTGCTAGAAGTAGATGATAATACAAAATACTACCATGCAAAAGCAAATGGAAGAAAAAGGAAAAATATGATATATTCACTTGAATAGGAGGAAGGGGAAATAACAGGGCAACATGAACCGATGAGATACATTACCAATTTTTATAAAACCCTGTTTGGTCCCCTCCAAACCAATGACATAACTATGAGAAGGTGAGGAACAGTTAAGTGCACATGAAAAGAACAGATAACTAGACCAGTTGAAATGGAAGAATTGAAAAACAGTGTTTGGGATGAAAATAATAAGGCCCTATTTCCTGATGGGTTTCCCATTGAATTTTATAAACACTTTTGGGACCTGATAAAGAATGATCTGCTAGAATTGGTTAATGATTTCATGGAAGGAAAATTTGAGACAGAAAGATTAAATTATGGAGTAATAACATTGATACCAAAAGGCAAAGAGGCAAAAATGACCCAAAAATTTAGACCCATCTATCTTCTAAATGTGAGTTTCAAAATTATAACCAAGCTGCTTATGGGGAGGCTAGCAAAGGTAATTGAAATATTAATAGCTGTTAATCAGCTTTCATGAAAAATAGATACATAATGGAAGGGGTGGTGATCTTGGATGAAACTCCGAACACTATACACCAAAAAAAGTATTTATTAGAAAGTTTTTGAGGAACCAAAAGGGCTACCACCTAGTAGGAATTGTGATCACTAGATACCATTGGTGGAAGGAGCTCAGCCAGTCAGTTTAAGACCTTACAGATACAATCCAAAACTTAAAGATGAGATTGAGAGACAAGTGACAGAGATGTTGGAATCTAGTGTTATTCAGTCTAGTCAAAGTGCTTGGTCTTCTCCAGCTCTGTTGGTGAGGAAAAAAATGGTACGTGGGGATTGTGTGTAGACTATAGACATTTGAATGCCTTGGCAATCAAGAGCAAGTATCCAGTTCCAATTATTGAGGAACTTTTGGATGAGCTAGCTGGATCTAAATGGTTCACCAAATTGGATTTAAGAGTAAGGTACCATCAAATCAGGATGAGGCCAGGGGAGGAACACAAAACTACCTTCAGACACACTCTGGACAATTTGAATACAAGGTCATGTCCTTTGAGTTAATTGGGACACCAACCACATTTCAGGGAGCAATGAATGAAACATTCTCTTTAGTCCTAAGGAAATGTGCACTAGTTTTCTTTGATAACATTCTAGTGTATAGTCCTAATTTACAGTCACACATAAGGATGTATTTCTTGTATTGCAATTGCTTAAAAGGGACCACTGGCAAGTGAAAATGAACAAGTGTTCCTTTGGTAAACAGCAAGTGTCATATTTGGCAGATGTAATTGGAACTCATGGAGTGGCAACTGAACCCAAAAAATTCAGGATGTGCAGAATTGGGCAGCACCTGTATCTGTTAAAAAGTAAAGGGGCTTCTTGGGTTTAGTTGGCTATTATAGGAAGTTTGTAAAGAACTTCGGCAAAATTTGTAAACCATTGTTGATGGTCGTTAAGTACCAATTTTGACCACCAACTAGCATAATGAATAAAGAAAAAATTATCATTTCTTACACGTATATCAATAATAATGTAGTAGTACTAGACTTAGAAAATTAACATGGATGTAGAGAATATACATGTGGGCACCCGAAAATTATACTGTCCAATGCATTTTGTGACCACCACATAATTTTGGATGAGTGGGATCCATACACGCATAAATAGCCACTCATACCTCAATGTGCCCATGATCACAAAATTTACAACATTTGGTATAAAATCCATAATGTCGAATAATGAGCAAAGGAGATATTGTTCGGACTCCGCATGCCAGTCAATTTCAGTCTGAGACATGCCCGTCAAACCACACAAAGGCGGCGACCAGATGGGTTACACATCTCAGGAGATTTGACTCAAATTGCGAAAGCTCTACAACATCTCAATTGCTCAAAATTCATACTCATGCTTAGCTAGTCCCCAGGAAAAACGACTAGCCTTGCACTTTCATCGCAAGCAATTGATAAACATCACAAATGCATAAAGATGGATAAAAGGACAGCAATATACATATATCATATTGGGATTCTACGGCCCATCTTACAACACAAACTATAGCAGTGGAAGTTTCATAAATTCACATACGCAAGAGTAAGGCCCATGATTTATCACTTAACCCAAAGGGCAACCAACCGGGCAAGAGTCAAGCTAAAAAGGCTACTCACTACTCTCACCGCCCTCGGTAGAGTAATAAGAACAATCAAGTACGCCAACATCTTCGTCTGAAATTTGCAGACATCGGGTTAAGTACAAGAATGTACTTGCAAGACTTACACATTAATATATATACATAGAAGAAAGGGGTATGCAAGCTTCTACCTTAAAAGATGGCATAATGGTTCAAGTTTTGCATAAAAGCCAATTTAGTTGAGCAAAGTAACAAGTTAAAAACATAGAATTTCTCAAGTAGTATAATCTGAAATTGAATCACAAATATGCACAACCCGTGCTCTTATCACCATCCATGGACTTCCATTGTCCAACTATGGCTTCTCAACATATCCATCCCATATCCAAGACTAATCCAACCTATTTAACCCAGTTTGATGCTAACATAGACTGACTAACACATCAAGCGGTCGTCCTGTAACCGTGGACACGGCTATTCGAATAGTTTTACTCTGATCAGAGGGGTACATCTTTACCCACACGAAATGAACAAGGATCAAATGCTTCACACGCACACAGGTGTGACCCACAAGTGATACAAGCTCATAACATGCCCTTTCCTAGTCACACCCCAACCATCTAAACCACGCCTAGGCCCCCGACAACTTAGCCACATGCGTGTGTGATGTGGCTAAGGCGGGCTCACCATCACGGGAGAAACCCCCTGCCAAAACCAGGCACACCTGGGCACTCCAAAGAGAAAACCACCCTCACAAATGACCAGCGTAGCGTAGATGATCACAGTGCGACGTAGTATTAAGCCAAGCCGTCCCATACCCGGCATGTGGTAGTACGTAAGGTGCTTGAATAGATGTCAACATGTTCGGTCCTTAACAACCCAGACGAGGCTACTTGCATCAGGGAAAACCACCATCTCTTCATCGCTCTATCACTCGTCCAAGTTAAAGCATATTTTCCATATGAATCATTTAGTGAAAGTAGTCAGATTTTATGCCCATAAATCGCAGATAGTGAATAAATTCAATCGATGGCTCCATCCATCGATTTTTAACACTACTAGATCTTAAGCATGGCTAAGCATCGATAAAACAAATAAAACCTTCCCAAGTATTTCCATCCAGAGGTTACAAGGATAAATGATAACAACGAAACAAGGAAGGATATGCAGCAATTAGGTATAACCAAATCTAACCAATACCAATAATTTTGTAGTAAATCAACACATGCATATATATTGTTTTGCAATCAAATCATTTTAGCAAAATAGGGATTCTATATGCTTAGATGCTTGCCTTGCTGCTATGAGAAATCACACTCAGTTTCAGGTTCTTGCTCCATGTACTCCGGAACATCGGAATCTAAATAAACATAACGTACGGAACAAATAAACATCCAAATAAGGCGAAAAAAATCTAAAATGCTCTAAAATACATGAATTCCTCACAGTGGGTTAGTCATCTCCTAAAATGAATTTATGTGAAGAAATTTCTATTTTATCATTGCTATTTTGAGAGTTATGAATTTTACAAATTCAACAAAAAGAGAATTAGTTATTTGTTTAAACTTGTTTTAGGAGGTAGTTTTGTCAAATTCCTTTCATCCAGATCAAATGATACATACTTCTAAAATGAACAGCAGTGATTTCATAATTTTGGGATCAACTATTAATTTTCTAGAGATTAAACAAGTCCTAGGAGCAAAATAAGTATTTTTGTGTTACTTATAATTTTCGTTACTTTTCCTATACAGAAAGTGCCATATTTTATTTTACTAAATTAAAGTTCATACTTTGCTGATTCTACAAAAATTTGGTTCATTCCATTTGAAGTAAAAATGAATTTTCTAAAAATTTTAAAAGTTCTATGTTATCTATTTCATATTTGAAATTTAGAAATAAATATCCTACTGTGAGCATAGGATTTTATTATACAATATTAAAGTTTACAATTTTATGAACCTACTGGACTTGGTTCCATCTCAAAATGAGTTATATTTGATTTTATATGATTTTCACAAGTTTGGTACAATTTTTAGTTGAAAAGATATAGATTTATTCATTTCCTTTAATATTTCCAAAATATAAATCATTGGGGTCCACAAGTCAGTCTCTGGCTTTATGCAGAAAAGCCCCTAGGGTTCTCAGGATTCAACCCGCAGTCCTTAAACACGTGCTAATACATATACTATTAAGAGTCCCTGAGTTTCCTTTATTTATACTTAGGTCCTGGTCCCAGTTGTCATACTAAGAAGTCTTGCAAATTAAACCTTACAACTTTTAAACTTTTGCTAAGTATAGTCCTTAGGCTCTAATCAAAATGGGCCCACATGTCAGTAGCTCGGTGGCTGAGAAGCAGAGGCAGCAGCACACCGGCGAGCTTCTCGCCGGCGGCAATGGCGAACGGCGGTTGATCTTGGCGAGCGACTAAAAGAGAAAAGGGAGAGGAGTTCACGGCAAAGCTATTGGTGTTCTTCTCATCGGCTAAGATGGTCGGAATCGATGGCAACGATGGCGCAGGCAGCGGTGACTTTCGGCATGCACGTGCAAGTAGAGCTACGGCCCGGACTCGAGCGAACTAATGCATGCATGTGGTCCTATAAGGCTCCTAGAGACTTACCAAGGGGTTGAAAATGGTCGATGAAGCTCAAACAACGACGGCGACTTTGAAAGAATTCCGGCGGTGGTGAAAAAGAGCAGGGCGACAGCGACAGCGAGGAGTGACCAACCTTCTGCCAAAGTGACACATGCTCGAGGTTAGTGATGCCCTAGGGTTACTACCCGTGAGAGGAATCGCGCCGAAACTCACCCGAGGACGAGTAATCGACGACGATGGCCGGTGGCCGGAATTGGGGAAGAAACGGCCGATCTTCGAATTCACAGCATCGTGGTTTGATTCCTTTGGTCTGTGGCCTCCTGGGATCGAGATAAGGACAATGGCGCGGCGGCTTGGCCTGACTTGATCGAGGATGGCCGGACGAAGATGATGTCAAGGCGGCGGCGCTCTGGAGCTTCTGTGTTCACAGCGGCGTTCCAATGTGACCACTGCACAACAAGAGGTGAGATCAGAGGGGATGGACTCGGCATCGTTAGGAGATCACAGAACACAAGAAGAGGAGAGGTGACCGTGGCTTAAAAGCGGTGGCGACGGTCGTCATTCCCACGGCCGACGGCAAAGATGGAGGTGACAGGGGCGAAGCGAGCTCTCTCTCTCGGCTTGGTCGGCTCAGGGGCAAAATGGTGGAGTAGGTGATGCGCTGGAGAGGGTATAGCGAACGTCGGCGGCTGCCACGGCAGTGGACACGCGTCGAACACGCCGGCGTCGATCTCCTTCATCTCTCTGTCTTTCTCTCTGTGTTTTTGAGCGGTGAAACAATTTCTATCGAGTTAGAGCTAGCCCATGCGACTGTCATGTGGGTCCAGGCGGTGCAAACCTAGGCAAGGTGAGAGAGATAGGTAAAATTTCTGGTAGACACAATATTAAATAAGTATTAAGGTTATTCCCTATTTAATTTTCTTTCTCCCTTCTTTGAAATTCCATAACTTCATTTCTGTGCAAAATAAAATAATGTGGATTTTTCTGGAGGTAAATAAAAATACCTAGATTCCATTTTCTTTGGTTTCACCCAAAAATTCCCAATATTTTAATCTCAGGAAAATAAAGAAATTCATTTCAGCCGAAATTTGTTTGAATTTTTAAAAGGTCTTATATTAATTCTTGATAAATAGAGTAGTATTTGAATAAATTATATCCCCTATACATTTTTATGTGATAAAATACAAATATGGGATGTATATCGATTTTGCCGATTAGGGTTTTGTTTTTGTTTTTCCAAAAATTTATTTTAATGCATAAGCTAATGCAAATAATTAAATATGTAACCTACAAATAGAGATAAATAATCCTAAATACCTTGTGCTAAAATTAGGATTGTGACAATACACCAAAAAATGAAGCCGACATGCAAGGAAACACACCTCCGGCGAATCACGCGTGAGCACACGGATTGAGGGGCCCACAAGTCCGCTCAAACCGACTCAAAGTGAGGCCAACCACCCGGGAACCGACCAAGGGGCCCACCTGTCAGCGACACACCAAAGGTGGTGGACAATGGTGGTGGGATGGGTTCGGCTGAACCCTAGATCGATCGAACCATTCTTGGCGCCCCCGGCTCCCATCTTCCACGTGGCAGCTCCTCATTGGTCCCTTATGGCGATTACGGGAAGTCGGTGGCCAGCAACCGTCATTGAGGGTTATAAATTAAGCTCACTCACTTCATTTGCAACACACACCTCAAGGAGCAATTCTCTCTATCCACATTGTATTCTCTATAGTTTAGTAGAAATAAAGCTTAGGAGCTTCGGTCCTATAGCCTTCTCGGAGATTCCGATATGTCTTTA
This sequence comes from Oryza officinalis, assembly GCA_008326285.1. Lineage (NCBI taxonomy): Eukaryota > Viridiplantae > Streptophyta > Magnoliopsida > Poales > Poaceae > Oryza > Oryza officinalis. The sequence goes on along the minus strand of BDMV01000012.1, from coordinate 20,733,506 downwards.
GTACTTTATTCTTCTTGTAAACCTATAGTCAAATTAATTGAATTATCTTCTTTATTTATTTATGCTCATAGTCTATATATTCCTTTATTGAATATGTGTTCTATGACAAGCATATATTTCATATATCTGCTTCATCCTAGGCAGTCATCCATGCTACGGTAACGGTTCAATGACCTTTATAGGTTGCTCTAACTCTAACTTGTTCATCCGTAGGGTGAGAGCCTTGGGGGAGTTAGTGATATTATTTACTAGCGTAAGCATGGTGCTTAGGTCAGATAAATTCCATTGGATGCTGGTGTGCCCCATGAAAAGTGAGGTAGGTGACAAGTGGTGATAGCCCTGTCGGTCCTTTGTATTCCTCCACGTTCGGGTATGACGTAAGAGTGCGTAAATGACATAACCACGCTGACAGACCATCAGGGAGTGGTATCTCAGTAGTACCTGGGTGTTTGGAACTAAGTCTTATGTTGTAAGCATGTATATGTTAAGTGTATACTAGACATGATTAGTATAGAAGTATAGTTGTATCGTAGTTCTCTCATGCTGTGTTCTACTAAACATTATTATAGAGGTGAATCTCCTATGTGTCCACTACTATATCATATATTATTCTAACCCCTGTTTAGACTATGGTGAAATAATTATAGATTGATTAAGGTTATATAAACTATATCTTACGATGTCACCTTTCCTGCGGAAATATAAATACGATACCCTTGGGAATACTCATCGATAAAATGCTACAGCGGTATTCGTGCGCTTGCGAATTTATTTGTGATCATATCAAATACCAACAACCATTAACTCAATTGCTAAGGAAGGGAGTGCAGTTTTAATTGCTAAGGAATAGAAATAGAAAGTAGCTTTGGGCTAAAGTGTTCGGATGTAATATGGGGTGTTCTTGTGTTGTTCGGATTAGGATCTGAGCAAAGTAGGCCGACCTAGGAGGGAGCAATCTATTTCTGATTTCCTATTTCCTATTTTCAGAGTTGGATCTAGGAAGGGAGAGGTATTCAGACATGATATGGGGAGGGAGCGACCTAAGAAAAATTTGTGGCAAGTTAGAATATAGGTTGATATATCAGGTGGGACGATAAAAATACTACGAATCTTTTAAGTAGGTAAAGATTAAAATGGTCATGAATTTTGCATACGGACTCTAGTTTGGACATTTGATTACTTGTTGGAAAGCTAATTTGATGGCCCATGTTAAGTAGGGATGGCAATTTTGCCCACGGGTCCGAGTATCCGTGGATACCCAGCCCGAGGGGCATGAGCATGGGTGTAATATTTTACCCGTGGGCACGCCTACCCTTGACCCGAGAACGTAGCGGGTAATAACCGGGTATTATTTTTTTGCCCACAGTAACCCATGCCCGACCTGATACCTATGTATTAGCTAATTTTGGCCCATCTCTTAATTCTCATGCCTCTTTCTCTTGGCCCATTTGGCCCATCAACCAAGGACATATATATACTCAACTAGATACCCTAACATAATTCCCCACTCCCCTCTCCTACCCAAATCTTCACTGCGGCAGCGGCAGCATGGATCGGCACGGGCAGGCGACGGTGGTGGCGCTGGCCGACGCGAGTCGACGAGGGCAGGTGACAGCGGCGACGCGGGTCGGCGAGGGCAGGCGACAGCGGCGACGCGGGTCGACGAGGGTAGGCGATAGCGGCGGCCGCAGGCCGATGCGGGTCGGCGAGGGCAGGGGACGGCGGCAGCACAGGCCGACGGCAGCGGCCTAGGGTGACGACGGTGACGGCAGGCGGTAGTGACGGCGGCCGAGGATGACTCGGGCAAACACTGACGGGTGGTGACGGCTCTGGGTGATGACAATGATGATAGGTGCACGGCAGCGATGACGGCGAGGACGGTAGGCAGAGGCCCGAGCAAGCGCCGACGGATGCCGACGCAGGCGGCTCTTAGGGTGGTGGTGGCAAGTGCCTGCCGGATAGCCACCGGGCATGCCCGTGCCCGATGGGCATGGGTATGGGCACGACGTTTTGCCCGCTAACGTTATTGGGCATGATTCGGGCGGGCATTCTTGGGCGCTAGGACGGGCATGATTTTGCGTTGCCCATGCCCGATCCAGCCCGTTGCCATCCCTAACGTTAAGGTTTTGGTCCCACCTTCAGATTCTATGTGGTTTATCCGTAATCTACCAAACTAGCTGACGGTTGTTGTAACAGAAGTTTCTTTCTTCGTGTCCAAGTCATGTAACAAGTTTGTTTCTTGTTTAGAGGTTGTAGGATTGCTATGTAAGGGATACTTGACATTATGAATAAAAATTAGCTTTTAGCTACAACCATCTTGAGGGTCTCGCCACTCATTCTTCCTATGATTTGGCACGACCACATAGAGGGGAATAGGTTGATCCTATCAAGATCATGCTTGCTTTCCGCTAGGATTGAGGGTTTGATAGTTATCTTCAGCATCTTGTGGTTTTGCAATGGTGAGATGAAAGGCGTGCTATACGTGCAACATGTTGTTCATCCAGATCATCAGTTGTTTGGTGTTTCATATCCTACGTTGAGAAGGTCGGCGCTCATGATAAGGAGGAGAAGAATGACGGCAGGGGGAGTAGGTGAGAGGAAAAAATAAAAAGGCGTATGGGCGAGTGAGCATGGCTCTATCGATCAGTCGGGACAGGGATAGAAGGTTTATGAGTAATTTCATATGGATTGATGTGCAATGCAGTTATTGCACTCCTAAATCTAGATTGATGCCAAAATAAATCTTTTCAAAATTTGTCACTACCAAAATTTTGGCAAATTGACAACATTGCCAAATTTTGATATGATATGATTAATATAATGTTGCCAAAATCCATGGACATTCTCAATATTTGATAACAAACTAAATATAGCCATATGATTATCAATTTTATCAAATAATGGTGGTTTAAAATGATACCAATCTGAACAAGCCTCTAATATATGAGATGGTCTTCAAAAAGTTCTAAATTGACTGTCATTTGCTTAAGCAGTTGAGCACCGATCTGTTCCATAAGACCAAAAAATATAGGACCTGGAGCCCTACTAAAACAGGCCAACGATAATTTTTATTATTTTTTAAACTTTTAATTTTAAAAATAAATCCTCGTAAACATTTTGGACACGTCACCCCACCTGACGTGGTAAACAACAGTGCCACACCTCATGAAGGTGTCAGCGTGGCAGCTTTGTTTCATCACTATAGACACTTCGGCTAGAGTGGCCAAAAGATTCGCATTTGAAAATAAGTTTTGGGAGAGTTTATTTTTAAAACTAAAAATTTGAAAGGTAAAAAAATAAAAAAATCCCATAACGAACCCAGCTCCACTGCTCCATGTGTTGTGTGCAATTGGCTTGGATCAGATTAATGGACCTGAAGAAACACAGCCCAAATGGTCCGATGGATCTTTCTCGCTTCAAAAGAAGCCCATCTTGGCCCTACGAGGGAAAACGTCTGGTATGAGATTCCAGATAGGCCTGCCTAGGAGATCACCGACCCAGCACAACGCAAGCCCGCAACGCACTGTCTAGAGTCTTGACTCTAGAAGAGTCCCTCCCTTAGTACATAAATCAATCATTTGCAACTAAGAACATTGTGTGCTTTGATCTACATTTGGCATCTATCCTTTTCCTTTGTCCAGATGATACTTGAGCTACCAACAATTGAGGATTCTCCCTTAAGTGAGGCAACAAGTTTGGGCAACAGATCACGTGATTAGTTAGGGATCAATGTGCTTGATGCCTTCATCAATGCTGTGTGTTGCTTGTTTCTTTCAAGCTTAGGCTCTGTTCGGCTGCTCTCTTATTTTCACTGTGGTGCAGCCAACAACCACAGTGTGTTGTTTCTCCGGCTGTGGCAGCACAGCGGCGGTACAAAGCAGCCGAACAGGCCCTTAGATGCTGAGCTCGATGGTGATCTCGTGTTGAAAATTGTTGCTTGCTGGTGTAAGCTGATGAAGGATTCCTTAATTCACTGAAGAAATTCTGAAGATGATGAATTGACGTTCAGTTAGTTTCCCTATACACGTGTCAACAGATTTGCTTTTCAGTTCCTGCTTCTTTGTTCTGCAGATTATTCTGTTTCTTTATGACTGCTACCCTGCTAAGTTGCTAACGTGTTAATCATGTTATAGTGCTAATGATCTTCACTGCTGAATTTAATTTTTCTGCGTATTTAATTTAGTCCTATATCATGTGCACACTGAAGTGAGCGGCTGATAGAGAGAGTTTGATGGTACTGTACAGCTGAGATAGTTATTGTATAATCATGAATATTGTAAACCGAAGCATAACTTCCTCTAGTGCAGAAATCACTTGCAGCCTGCAGGCTTGAAGCTGCAGCTAAGAAATACTAGTATGTGTGTTAGCTAGTACTTTCCATCGCCCATTTTTTATATGATACCTGAGGTATTATTCCTTTACCCTTTCGGAATCCGGATGATTCATGACAATTGAAGACATGCACTAATACACGGTTCTGCTTGGATTTTATGTGGCCAACCCACATCGTCTTTCTTGATCGATGGAGTTATCATACTTTAACTTACTGGAGGCTGCAAGAAACCTGAATGTGTTTACTGTACATATTGCAGTATACGTTACCTTGCTTTAATTGATTCACCATGTGCCGAGTTCTCTGAGTAATCTCTGTAAAAAAAAAACGTCAACACATCGAAGGTCTCAAGCTGAAACGAAACAATATAACTGACTTAACCTGAAGTTCTGAACTCATATTCTGTTCATAAGAGTTAATAATAAAGTATCTTGAGGTATCTAAATTTTACACTAAAATTTTTGATACTTGAGATATTTAATAACTAGAGATATCAAATTTTATACTAATATGATATCTCCAGATACATTCTCAAGGATGATGATAAAATTACCCTAATAATAATCTGTAGGCCAACATTCTTTGACATTGCACTGAAGTTTTGTAGAGCATCTCAACTGTGTGGAATACAGATAAGATAATTGTATATTTGGCATCTGCAAATTCCAATTCATTATTATCTGAAGAAGTACTATGCCCATGAATGATGAATCAATGATCTGCACTACTGAATTTAATCTGTAACCAATATCTAGAACCAGTTTACCAGATCATTCTGCAAGTTCCAGAAATGCAGAGTACGTTGCCATCTCGATTTGTTCATGGTAGATACAAATCCTTCTGAAAGCACGCTTTTCTATTTTTTAAACAAAGAGGAATTAATGTGCTTCTATAGAGTATAGACTGATTTTGAATTTTAATTGCAAGTCTTGCAGCTAAGAATAATGCGTGCTTAGATCTGCAACTAATTAGCTATTTTTTCTGTTTTAGTTTCCAGATGATACTTGAGTTGCCAAACATAGTGTGTTCGACCTGTACTTAATACTTTTTTCGTTTTCTTATCTATAACGTCGTTGACTTTCGACATAACATTTGACTATTCAACTTATTAAAAAATCATATAAATATTATTTATTTTGTTTTGGTTTGTTTCATCATAAATGAAACTATAATTTTAACTTATATTTTTACATATCTAAAGTATTGAAAAAACTAACTTTTTCACCACCACAATGCGCCACGTCATTAGGAACACATGGGCCGTCCGATTCTTCTTTCGGTGGTTACTAGCCGTCCGATCCCTCAATTGATAAAACATCTTCTTGATCCTTCAAGAAGCTTCTTTTACAAGAAGGCCCTTCCACAACCCTGCCCTATCGGGGGAAAAAGATCGCATTTCCTTCAACTCCAGTCCGGAGAGGCGGAGGCAACGCGCGTGTCCTCGTCTGGCGCCATGGCTCCATGCCTCCTCCCCATCATGGCCGCTACCGCATCTCCTCCTCCTAATCCGCTCAGTCTCCTCCCCATTCCCAGATCTAGTCGCGGCACACCACCAGGTATAAAGAGATTGATCATCGCCTCGGCCTCTCTCAAATCTAGTGGGCGCTGGCCCCTCGTCGCCAGCTAAATGGGTACTTTGCTCAAAAATAGGACGGCCGTGGTGGGGAGCAAAGGAAGACAATCTGACACGGGTGATGGCCGTGAAGCTTTGTGCAGCGAGCTCGACGATGGGAAACCAGACCCTCCGCGGCAGATGTCAGTGTTGGCCATCGAACTTGGCATCCTGGTTCCACGCGGCGGCGGCGACAGCAAAGGCCATGAAACTTAAAGGGAACCATTGAGCTCGGTGCTATGTAGACTCACAGCGGCAGCGGCGGCTGCCGTGGAACTTGATGAGGTCGTAATAGTGGGCACTCTGGAATGTGCAGCCGTGTCCCCTGTATAGCACGCTCCAGCAACAATCCTTCCTTTTCTCTCTGCCTCCTATTCACATCCGTGACAGGCGAGGTTTGTATCGCTGGAGAGTGGAAACGCAGTGCATGTGTCATGATTTTTTTCAATACACTGTAGTTGACTATAAAATTTTGATATGTGATTGTTGGATTTGATCTTACAGCTTTACTACTTTACTGCTAAAATCAGATGTAACTGATGGAGTTCACATCCAACAAAAGGTATCTACTCACCTTAAATCCCTTGCAAACAGATTTTGCATCTAGCATCTTACCTAATGAACGCTTGAAATCATTTGTAACCAATCATCCGTTATGGACCTAGCATTCACTAACTTTAACTTGGTAGAACCAAGAGCCTTTCTTGGAAATGGTTGTATGGATGATTTACACTGCCCTATACCAGTTTCTTATTAGGTAAATAAATTAATCCCATTCAGAATGCTGTTTATACCAGTTTGATGATTCTGAATCATGCTTCTAATATAAACCGGTCTATGTCACAGAGGAATGGTCAGGATAGATTCCACTAAATCATATTTTGTTCCTTTAATTTTCACTACTACGAAACCGGTCATCCCTAACAGCCCGAAACCATCATCTGTGTCGGAAAAGTGAGTAGTCAGAGATTACTGATCAGTGATGTGAAACTCTCATTTGTGTCGGGCGGAGGGCCGTCACGGATGATAGCTATCTCTGTCAGGCCCCAAAAACCACCCTTCATCGATATGTTCTCCAGCCTGTAACGAATGACTCTTCCGTGACGGGCTCCGATTTCAAAACAACAAAGGTGTCGCTGCCCCCTTCGTTGGATTCGTTTGGAGCCCGTCACGGATGACTCATCTGTGACGGGCTCTAATTTCGAGCCGACAAAGGTGTTGCCATCACCTTTGTCGAAACCATTTAGGACTTGTCATGGATGATCTTCGGTGACTGTTTAGTGTTGCGGCCCGACACCGATGTGTATGCCGGTGACGGTTTAGTATTACGGCCCGACACGGATAAGGTTTTCCACCAAAAAACTAAATCTATTTTTGTGGGCTAGCCTCAAGCAATTTGTATTCTCTTGAAGTAAATATTCGTAAATCACAAATATATTCCTAAATTACAAATATTCTCCTATATCACCAATATTCTCCTAAATCACAAATATATTCCTAAATTACAAATATTCTTTTATATCACCAATATTCTCCTAAATCGCAAATATTCTCCTAAATCACAAATACTATCCTAAATCACAAATATTATCCTAAAATATTAATAAATCACAAGGTATTTTGCATGCATTCCAATAAACAAAAAAAAGCAATATATGCAAACCGGTGGTGGCTCGGTGGTGGCAGTGGAAGCCGGTGCACGGGTCCTGGGTGTGGTAGTAGATGGCAGTGGAGGTGATAGAGGCCGGTGCACAGGTCCCGGGTGCGGTGGTAGTCTGCGATGGAGGTGGTGGTCGGCGGCGGCGGAGGAGGAAGGGGTCGGTAGAGGCGGTGGTAGTCGGCAGTGGAGGCGGTGGTCCCGAACGCGGTGGAGGCGGCTCGGTGGAGGTGGTGGCGCGGTGGAGGTGGTGGAGGACAGGGATAGCAGTGAAGACGGTGGTTGTCGGCAGTGCGTTGGAGGCGATGGAGTGTGGGATTCGGGGTCGTCGGCGACGACGACGGAGGAGGAAGCGGTCGACGGCAGTGGCAAGGGAGCAGGCGGTGGAAGTGGAAGTTAAGTGTAGTGTGTGAAGTGTACCCTAGATCTAGTCAAAAGGGGGGTCAACGTCATCCGTGACAGGCCCGAAATAAAGCACGATTAAGATGACCTCTGGGCCCGTTACGAATGACTTTGACCGGCTCGTCACCGATGACAATAAAATAATAAAAGAATCAGGAAATCCTTAAATATTCTTAGATAAAATCCCAAAAGTTCCTAAAAGAATTAGAAAATCCCAAATTATATTCCTATATCATAAATATTCTTAAATAAAATCCCAAAAATTCCTAAAAGAATTAGAAATTCCCTAATTACATTCCTATATCATAAATATTCTTAAATAAAATCACAAAAAATACTAAAAAATTCATAAAAATCATTAAATATTTTCCAAGTCACAAATATTCAGTAAATGACATTTGAAATCATAAGTGCAACAAAGAACATAACATTGAATTACATTGTATTATATAAATATGCCTTCCTCGTGATCAAATCATACATACGCCATGTCTTGTCTCGTAAGGTCGTCTTGTTTAATGTGTTGGCTCATATGGAGGTGTTGGTTGTAATCTTCCTCATCAATGACGTTGTCGACACCAACTTTTTTTCTCTTGCCCTCCCTAACGACGTGCAGCTTTTTGTTGGCGGGGTCCTTAATGTAGAAGACTTGAACAACTTGTTTCGCAAGGACGAATGGCTCGTTCACGTAGCCCACCTTAGATAGATCAATGGTTGTGAAACCTTGCTTGTCGAGTTTCACTCCCCCGTGTAGATTCACCCAGCGGCATCGAAATAATGGCACTTTGAACTTAGCATAGTCCAGCTCCCAGATCTGCATAGCAGTCATGAGACTTCATTCCTACTAGTTTCAAGTCATCCATCGAAACAAACTTACTGATCCTAGCTGAGTATCCAGAGGGAACTTTAATATCCTTTAAGCAGGACAACATTTGAATCTTCTCATCCTTCAACAAAAGTGTGGCAAGCTGGAGGGAGGTATAATTTGCCTGTGTTCGGATGGGTCACTAGAACGAGTTCACTCCGAATATTCATGTCCTCCAAATCACGACGTGAATTCAAACCGTCCTTTGTCTTCCCAGGATTAAGGAGTAACCCAGTTAAACTCTCAAAAATATTCTTCTCCATCGTGCATCAAATCAATGCAATGACGGACCTCAAGATCCTTCCAGTATGGTAATCGCCAGAATATAGACTTTTTCTTTCACATACTCTTTTACTTTGTCTTGCCAACTTTCTTCCTCTTTTTTCCAAACTCATTAATTACATCCTTCACCATGTCATACACCTCACCTCCGGTCAAATCCGCTGTCGCACACCTCGTCTCTCTCTTACCATTGAAACTTTTCTTCATTCTTTTGTACTTGTGACGTAAAGGGAGCCATCTCCTATAACCCATGTAAACCATCTTTCATGAGTGCTTTAGCCACCGACTATGTGTGCTAGTCTTACAGTCCGAGCAAGCCTTCTTTTCTTTTACAGTCTGCCCCGGTAGATTACCAAATGCGGGGTAGTCGTTGATGGTACAGAATAATAGAACATGCAGATTGAAGTACCCTCGTCTGTATGCATCCCAAGTTTCTACCCCATGTCTCCATAATGTTTTCAGATCATTGATCACAGGCTCTAAAAATACATCAATATCATTGCCAGGTTATCTCGACCCTTGGATTAGCAAACACAACATTATATACTTCCTTTTGAAGCATAACCATGGTGGTAGATTATAATTTACGATAAGAACTGGCCAAGTGCTATGACGACTACTCATATCTCTGAATGGATTCATGTCATCTACACAAAACAAATCCTCAAGTTTCTTGGGTCAGTTGCGAACTCTTTGTATTTCCTATCGATATTCCTCCATTGCATCAAATCCATAGGGTGTCTTAGCATACCATTCACCTTCCGATTTGTTGCGTGCCAACGAACTAACTCTGCTTCCTTTGGATTTGCAAATATTCGTTTGAAACAATCAGCGATAGGAAGATACCACAAAACCTTCGCGGGACCACCCCTCTTCGACTTTTTCCCTTCTTCAGAACTAATCTTTCGCTTATATCGAGAAGCATTACATACAGGACATGCATGTAGGTCAGTGTACTCCTTATAGAACAATATGTAGTTGTTTGGACACGCCTGAATCCTGCGGACAATGGGCACAACACTTGTTTAGCATCATACGTCATGTTGGGCAACTGAAGCATCTAGGCCTCGTTGTTAATTTTGGTAATTAATGACAAGCGCTAATTGTGGACTAATGATTCTCTTGAGTTACACATATTTGAGTTAGGGTTACTCAATATGAGTGCATGGATGATCACCGAGGACGTTTTTCGATGTTGCAACGGCGAAAGGATTGAAGACGGTAAAACTAGCGGTTTTATTTTAATTGATCGAGGAGTTTGGGCGATCAAATTTGCTAGAATTTATTTATAACTTTGTCGTACTATCAAGGGGGGTAATGACCTAGTCAAAGAGATGATCAAAATACCACATTAGGTCATTTGCACTTAAGTCTTGGTTTGCTCTTGAATTTTCTCCTGTTGACTGTCCTTGGGCGGTCTGACCGGAGTGCTCTATCCGGTTTGACCGGGCCTTTGCACCGGTCTGACCGTGGCACACTAGCCGGTCTGACCGGCCGGCTGGAGGCTGGATGGCCGCCTCTGGCCTGGCGATCCAGAGCCGCCTAAGCCACAATCGGTCAGACCGAGCCGATGGCAGTCTGACCGAGCCGCGGGTGGTCTGACCGGCAGTTTGGTCTCCAGTCTGATCGGCCTTGTGGTCCCAGTGTATTTAATGCAGTTCAACGGCTAGTTTTCTAGCCGTTGTGAGGTAGTCCGGTCTGACAGGCCACACAATTGCGGTCTGATCGGCAATACACAGAGTTGGTGGATTTCGTCCCCAACAGCTAGTTTTGGGAGTTTGAGGTATAAATACCTCCCCATTTGTAGCAAGGGGGTTCTCTTGGCACTTGCTTCGATTGCATACACCCCTTGCACCTCTCTTACACATACTTGAGCCTTTGTTCATTCTTTAGTGTGGTTTGAGAGTGGATTAGCCAAGAGTCAAGTGCTTTGGCTTTCTTGTTGAGTTAGTGTGGCACTTGATCATCTCCAAGCCGGATCATCGCTTATTACTCTTGGAGGTTGCCGTCTCCTAGACGGCTTGTGGAGGTGCTTGCCCGGTGACCTCTCCAAGGAGATTGTGGAGGAGGCCCGGTGCCGATTGTGAGTGGTTTGGAGTTCACCACCTTCGGAGTGAAGGAAGAACTACCCTAGTGATCGAGGCTTGGGTAGTCCTCTCCGTGGGTCGGCTCCCATCTTGCCCACCCCTTGACGAAGAGGGCGTGCGGTGGCTTCATGGTTGAGCGGTGGAGTTGGGCTCGCCTCAACGGGGACGTAGGAAACCGGCGAGTTTCCGAACCTCGGTGAAATATCTCTTTGTCTCTTGTCCTTTTACTTATTGCATTTACTTTTGTGCAATTTACATTGCTAGAGACATACTTGAGCCACTATCACCCTAGGTTTGCAAAACATAACTTAGTTGCTTAGTTAGACTTGTCCCTTACCGAGCCTAGCAACTTAGGTTAGTTTTGATTAAGTGTCATTTAATTTTAAAATCGCCTATTCACCCCCCCTCTAGTCGACATCTTTGATCCTACAGCAACGTGTTCTCCTCCGGAAGCAGGTCCTTCAACAATCCAAGCAGTTGCGTGAAACTTTTATGTGTCCATCCATTACTTGCCTTAAGCTTCATTAGATCCAAGGTCACAAATAACTTCGTGTGCTTTGCTGCACATCCATCATACAGAGGTGTCTCGGAATCATTCACCAGCCATGTAAACTTCTCGTATCTCATTGTAAACTGGGTCCTCAACATCACGCAACATTGCTTGAAGAGTCTCATTATCGACATCCACACGATCACCACCCAACAAGGATTGAACAAACATATCATCTTCGTGTTCTTCCTCGTTCAGACCGCCGCGTGCTTCATCCCCAATATTCTCTAGCTCTTGCTCTTCATGTTTGGTCCAACATGAGTAACCATCCATGAAGCCCCGACAGATCAGATGCGTGTGTATTCTGGCACTACTCTTAAACATCTTCTCATTCTTACAATCAAATCATGGACAAGTCATCCATTCATTGTTTGTCCTGTTCTCGTATTGCTCTACAACATTTATGAAATCGGCAACACCCTTCTATACTCTATGCTCGATCGATCACTTTTACACATTCATCTTCTATCCATCTGCAATGTATGAAATGAAATAAATGTTATGTATATGTAGCTAGTAATTATTACATCCAAAGTATATATTGGTAATTTATTATTACCTTGGAAGCCTTTTGTTTTTTTTAAATGAAGAGCAAAAATTCGTCCTTCTAGCTCTCCCTCCTAATCTGTGAACAGTTCATTCGATTGGGATACTGTTCTTCCAAAGTCTAAGGGGTATTTATAGTATGGATCATCCGTAACGGGCCACAAACAAACCCCGACAAAGATTAAGGGTGAGTTCTTTCCCCTTCTTTCCCAACTCACATCTCTCTTTTTTCGCGCGCACGCTTTTCAAACTACTAAACGGTGTGTTTTTTTGCAAAAAGTTTCTATATAAAAGTTGCTTAAAAAAATCAAATTAATCCATTTTTAAAAAAAAATTAGCTAATACTTAATTAATCACGCGCTAATGGACTGTTCCGTTTTCCGTGTGTGTGGTATGCGTTGGGAGAGCATGCAAACGAACACAGCCTAAGGGTCATCTGTGACGGGTTTCACCCTCATCTTTGTCGAGCCTCAACACTAGGCTCATCACGGATGACCGTCATTGGTAACGGGGATTTATTGTGGGCCGTCACCGATGACCTTAACGTGCAACAACCGCATCCCATCACGGATGATCACCCTACCCTAAGGACTAAGATTCTAGCTCTCGCAGGCCATCTTTGACGAGGCTTTTTGCGGCCCGACAAAGATGACTATCTTTGTAACGGGCCGTTTGCCTCCGTCATGGATAGTTTGATTGGGATGCCTGGTTCTATACTAGTGTTTTAAAGCGGATTGAACAAATCAAAGCTAAGCTAGCATAATGACCCACCAATGAATTAATAAGATAATCTATCTCACTTTCATGATTTAAGGTATACTCGCGAGCCTCCCATGCAGTAACATATAAGTAGAAAACAACAACGCGGACTGCATCTGAGTGCTCCAAACTTCTGCACGTCATATCATACCTTTTTGCTTCATTATTGATACTGAACTATGTGCTCGCTGTAGAACTGGAAAACGAGTAAACAACTGAAATCTGAAAGAAAACTATAGGACCTATGTTTCATTTGAATCTGGGTGTTTGTGCTGATACTATCAATTACATCCATTCTCTCTATGTACTACATATTAAAAAGGCAAATAAACTTCAAATTTACCGTGGTAATATTTCATTTCATTCTATTACTCAGCAGAAGGTTATGATTTAACATTGCTCCCAAATGATTATGAGTTCATAATTCACAGAACATTCAATTCACCTAGAGTAAAATTATGTATAGAATTCCAAAATTCTCCCTTCAATAGATCAAGTTTAAGTAAATTCTGAAGCTTCTCACTTAATACATTTTAGTAGTCAAATTAGCAAACAGCTGATCTGGGTAGCTGACTGAGAATTGCTCCTCTTTCTTTTTCTCTGCCCAGGAAGAAAAAGCTTGGGATCCACGACAGTGATGATGCATCATAAGAGTAGGTGTACCAATGCTAATCTCGGGTGTCACCATCAGCACCAATCTTACATCATGCTATCACAATGCGAAAGATTGCTAATCAAGGAGTATAGCAAACATGAAAGAGTATGGCAGAACAAAGGAAAAAAGAAATGAACCATGCTAATTGCAAACGGTTTCTTCTGCATTTGCCTAAAAACCTATACTGGAAACAAATCTCATGAATAGGTTTATACTGTTAAACTGATAATTATTCTTATGCGATATATAGAAAACCTTAACATGTGGAGAACTATATTTCCCACTCAATTACTCTAAGCCCGTCCAATGAAGAGACATTCACCATAATATTTCTGGGGCAAATATACCTCCAATTGCAAATTGAATGGCTGCCTCAGAATTCTTCATTGGGAAATTATTCCTTTTGTCTTCTTCAATCCATTTGTAAGTTAATATTGATATGTTCATAACCATAACTTTGTTGAACTTTCTTGACGAAGTTTTTCCAATGTAATTTGAACTTTTTGCAAATGCTTGATAGTGTATTTATAATCCATTTGTCTTCAATCCATTTTCAAATTTTTACACATACATATTTTGCAAAATATAACATTTGTGCTCGGCACTTGCTTCAACCACCGTAGATGCAATAGCAGCTAAAATATTGTAGGAAGAGAAAGTATTACAGCTAAGTGTTATTTGCTCGAGAAAATTCCTTCTGTACTCATGAAAACTTGCTCAATCTTTTTCATATCCTCGAATTTTACTCGATCCTCTCTATACCTTCAAATTTTCGCTTTGATCCCTTCCATACCTCTCTCGTTAGGTTTCCGTTTGATCTGTGACTTAGTCTGTGTGTTACATTGTCAGTATTTTCAAAAAGTACCAAAATGCCCCTGCCAACCCTAGCTAAACGCCTGAACAGATCCAATCCTTTCCCCTGTCCTCTCCACGCGAGCGGCTTCTGCGTGCCGTCAGCCTCCAGTTGCGCGCGCCGCCATCCCATCGCCCTCCCGTCGTGGGCGTCGCAAGACACCGCCCTCCCGTCGTGCGCGCCGTCTGACACGCCTCTCTTGTTGCGCGTGCCGCCGTCCAAGTCGCGGGCGCCGCCGGCCACCGCCGTCCAAGGCCATCTCGTCACGGGCGACGCCGGCCACCACTGGTCACCGCCCTCCTGTCGCACGGTGGGGCGCTGCCGGTCATCGCCCTCCCCCAGCCCTCCGTCGTGGGCGCCACTGGCCACCGTCCTCCCGTCGTGCGGCCAAAGTCCACCGTCCTCCTATATGAAGTGCTTTGTATGGTTGCTACTGTTTTGAATGATGATGTATGATGCTCCTGATGCTCTTATTGGTCAAGATGTATTTTGTTTCACAAATTTCTGTATGGATGCTCTTCTCATTTCCTTCCTATCAATTGTTGATATTAATGGTCCTAATATTTTTTATGGATGCTCCTCATGTTTTGCAATGAATTTTATCCTTTGTCCATAGCAAGTTTTGCTTCCTGTTGATTGTACCAATTTCTTGTACAGAGGAGGAAACTGATGTCGCTTTGATTTTTCTGACCCTATTATTTTTTCAAAACAAAAAGTTCAATGTATTGCATCTTTTTCAATATCACAATAAAATTTTTAAACTTATTATTTAGTCTCATAAAATACACATATTGTGCGGTCAACATTTTTCAATTATTTTCCAATCTACCTACTGCTCCTTCTGCTCCTACTCCATCTACAAGGGTATTATGGACATTTGCAACCACACATAACTAGAAAATGAAGGAAACCTAACGAAAGGGGCATAGAAGGGATCAAAGTGAAAATTCGAGGGATCGAGTAAAATTCGAGAGTATAGAAGAGATTGAACAAGTTTTCATGGGTACACAAGGGATTTACTTTATTTGCTCACCTTCATTAGCCACTAGGGTAGTAGCAGTAACATAAACTAGCTAACTTCCTATCAATGTATAGCTACGCACACCATTTTTTATCAGAAATTCTAAAATAACAATGTACACGCCTAAATATATTACTCAAACGGATTATCTTGGTAACGCGTGACGGACGTGGCTAGTTTATATTAAATTTTTAAATAAGACGAATGGACAAATGTTATAAAAAATTAACGACGTCATACATTAATAGAGGCAGTAATACTTACCATCTTAAAGGTCAAAGCAAGACTGCAGAAATAGAATAAATGGACTGACTTAACCTGAACTAATTTTCTGGTGATAATCTGCATGCTAACAAGTTGGATTGGCATTTCACTGAACCTTTCCAGAGTATCAACCCTGTGGAATACAGATCAATTTTATCTTTGACATCTGCAGATTGTCCTATTTCTTCAAGGTATTGCAAGTTGCTAAATTGGTACTCCTAGTATAATGCCAATGATCTGCACTACTGAATTCAGTCTGTATCCAATATTCAGTCATGGATGTGCCGGCATCTTTTCCTTAAAATCAAAATGAGACATGTGCAGGTTGCAATTTCGATTCGTTCATGCTACATAAAATCCCTCTGAAACTGATTTTGAATTTGAATTGCAAGTGGGCAAGACTTGCAACACAACCAACTCGTTCCTCCGCACCTTCCAGAAGCCAAAAGGAATCAAACTGGAGCACGTAACTAACTACCATTTAACGGTGCCAACATTCTATCACCTATTGGCTATTATGTCAATCTACTTCATCTATTCATAAATATAAGTTAAGCGTTTAAAATTTATCCACCGATATAAGCATTCAAATTACACCTTATTCTCAATTATGTTTCATTCAAATTTCTTTCTATCTTAATCTCAACTATCCTCCTATCTTAATCCATCGATCATTTAATTAGGGTATACAACTTTTCTTTCCAACCTTAGTTTCTGCTGAACAACTTAAAAATAATGGAGGAAATACTTTGGATACGACTCCCACATTCCCATGGTACACTAGTACGTATGGCGTGCACCATCATTATGTTGGTGACTCCTGCGATTACTGAAGAAAAAGGCCAGTTAGCCATCAGGAGTCAGGAAGTACCTGTAACACTGCTGCAAATGCCGATCTTTACTGTCCGAAAACGAACTAGCGTACGCTTTCCTGTGGAACATAAACATCGAATCCGACGCTGAAAAATGGCTTTTGTGCTTGAGTGCGATGACAGAAATCGATCTGAAATGCAGACGCCAGCCGATGGTTAAGATTTAACAGCAGAAAACAGTGGCTGCTTTGTTGCTGTCTGTCAGTATTGTCGCCCCAGTCGGTACACTACAATCATCTGACATAGACTGCCTCTGCTCAGGACACTCATTTGTCAACGTCCGATAACTCCATAGTTGATTCGCAATATCACGAGGTTAAAAGAGGATCAAGAAATTTTACATGCTTGAACGATGGATACTCCCTCCGTGACTCCGTCTATCATGTATACAGGATATATATAGTAACCTAAAATATATCAAAATAAAAGGGTCTGATTATAATACTATATTACTATATATTAAGAGAAATAGTATGCCTCAATATAACTCGGGTTATCTGCAATGTCAACATCCAAGCCACTGCTCGGCTATCAAGAATGCTTGAACGATGGATACTCCCTCCGTGACTTCGTCTATCATGTATACAGAATATATAGTAACCTAAAATATATCAAAATAAAAGGATCTGATCATAATACTACATTATTATATATTAAGAGAAATAGTATGCCTCAATGTAACTTGGATTATCTGCAATGTTAACATCCAAGCCACTGCTTGGCTATCAAGGCAACAGCCCAAGCTCGTCGACGAACATGCTATAGAATTTTGAATTGTGATGTTAAGAAAAATTAAAATAATTTTTAAGTGAATGCTCGGTATGCTTAGATTAGCCTAAGCTCTCAATATTATCTGGCTCCGCTAATGCCTCCACAAACAAGACTAGGTGACTATTTAAAGTCACGCCTTGAATATGTCTATTTGTATACGTTTAAGATATATTAAGATATAGTTCTTTTTTTAGATTGTTCAGTAGATTATTGTGACTTATCTACTTGATTATAGGAATAAATCTAATATTTTAAAAATATTCGATACAAATGGTTTAAAATGAGTGGTCTAATTAAACAATGTAGTAGAAAAAACTCCTTTGAAAAAAGATGCTTTCAAAGCATAAAACAAATAATCGATGTGAATAATCTTAAAAAAAATAGTACCTAAATCTTTTTGACCAGACTTTGTACATTTTCAGCGATATATATACATATGGTATTTTTTTTCTTCGTGCTATTAATTCTTACCTATCTCCATGCACGCAAGTATGACAATGAAAGCAGCAGGCAGGTGCGGCTGAAAAAAACCGCTGCATGAGCTAGAGGTAATTTTCAACTCCATTTCTGAGATTTTCTTCAGTCAACATCGCCACCAACCAGTCCACCGCACACACGCATGCAGGCACCACGTCGCTCCATTTCCCAAGCTAGCTATTTTCCCGTTCTCACATTATATATTGCGATTTGACGACCATATGCTGAACGTGACTTCACAGTGTCATCATTTATATATATATATATATATATATATATATATATGAAAAAATAGTCAGCATGAATTTATACTGTAAGTTTCAAAATTACATATGTAAGTTTGATATATTTACAAATCCTAAAATTTATATTGTAGATTTCAACTGTATAAGCCTAAGCAACGAGGAAGTAAAGTCAGACACTCATATTAGATCTCAACGTTAATCTTGTGCACCAAAAATCTGACTGTAATCAAAGCAAAATTATGTCACTGAAAATATAGCAATACCGTTTTTTAACAACGCTAGTTTAGTGACACATCTGGATCAGGCTGAAAGCTATCATTCTTTATCGAAACGAAAAGGATAGGTCGCCTTTACCTCATCAGCATTTTTGGTCCATGAGGCG
This sequence comes from Oryza officinalis, assembly GCA_008326285.1. Taxonomy (NCBI): domain Eukaryota; kingdom Viridiplantae; phylum Streptophyta; class Magnoliopsida; order Poales; family Poaceae; genus Oryza; species Oryza officinalis. The sequence continues at coordinate 20,714,873 of BDMV01000012.1, read as the reverse complement.
TTGAAAGAGCTATAAGCTGTCAGTGCCGGCCGGGACGACTGGCTGTCGTCAGAGGACGACGAGACGTCGGGATCATCCGACTCATCCGCACCGCAAAAATTGACAAGCGATTAACACCATCTGTTTGTTTGATTATTTGATTTGGGCTAGGAGATCGAGCAGCTAGGATATGCAAAATACAGATGCAAATTTGGACATCACAACTAGGGATGAAAACTGTCAGAATGGGTAGCCTCAACGATGCTCGGTCGATCGGCAATCGATCATATTTAATAATTAAACTATTCAGTATCAATATAAATACACCGCTAAGATAAATTAGAAATTTTAAATTTTAAAGATGGCTAAAAGATCTAAAAACAGTATCGTTTATACGGCATCGACAGTCGATCATTCGGAAATTTTCATGATCATTTTTATCCCTAATCACAAATCACAACCACGCAATGCTTGCCTTGCGAATGCATGCATATATATGTCTTTCTCCGAACAACATTTTTTCTGCAAGTTTTGTTGTAAATTAAAACCTACCATCCTTTTGATGCCTGGTGATAGTGATGACATGACATCTTTCTTTGCTACGTGATAATTATTAAATTAAACAAGTCTAGATTGCGATCCATAAGTCATATATATGCTGTTATCTGTAGTTACCGTGTGCAGTTTTCTAGGGAGTGCATGCACACGTACTACTAATTACTGTGTGGTCCTACAGCCTAGGTGGGCACTACTAATCTTCAATTCAATTAGCGTGATCCTTCCTGTGGGCAATTAATTAAGTGCTAAACGATGACGTCATAGATGGAACTGCTGAATTAGCAAATTAAATTCAGTGACATATACCGTAGTAGAGTATATGTGTGCTAAGTTCACACGAGATGTTGCGGAATGAAAAGAAAAAAACAGTCAGATGAGGGTTCGAAATTAAGATATCCGAAATTTCAGAATTTGAGAGAAATTACAGAAAATCAGTTCAAAAAATATTTGAAAATTTTTAAATTAATTCAAAAGAATTATAATTTTTGGCTCAAGATAATTTTCTACTGGGACCAAATTGCACACCGAAATATTGAACGCTAGCTGTAGCTGTATATAGCAAAGGTTCAAACTGTTAACATCCGTTATAGGATATAACTACCGTGCGCACGCTACTCAAGCGTTCCGATGAGTTTTACCATATATTACTCCCTGTAATATAAGATATTTTAATTTTTTTAGAGAGATCGAGAATAAAGAAAAAAACTAGGATGTCCCTATTAAACAAGAGGTGGTCATGAGTGAAATGGTAACTGGAGGTAAGACGTAAATAAATTTGAATTAGAGCTGATTATGGGATAACTTGTACACCAAAATCCCTATTTTAGGATTAGGCCAAACAATTGTATATTATGGACGTAGGGAGTATATATAGGTCAACTAGACACAAACTCTCCTCTTACACATAAATTTCAGCGCGCTCTCCAAAGAGCAAGAATTATTAAAATCTAAAACAAAAGGTGTTTGAGTTATGGTTCATCAAACAAAGAACAAAGTGTAGTGCATCCAGCTGATAGGAGACCCTGATTTTGATTCCTCCCAGCTATAAATTGTACGGCCCAGAGATCTTTCAGGCCAACAGATTCTAACTTCTTCCATAACTGGTCTTGCCAAAAAAAATTTCTTCCCAAGAAACATGACTAATATGCTCCGTATCTCTAGGCTGGTAATACACATGCATCGAGCTACAATTGGGAGAGAAAATGCCAAAGTTTTATTGGTGGTGTTCTAATGCTGCTAGCTAGAAAGCAAAGTCTGAACAGCCCCCCCACATGCATGACCACACATCCATTATGCACTGCATATTCCCCACTCTCTGATGCCCATCTCTCTCTATCTCTCCTACTGCTGGTTCTCTTTGCTTGAAAGGAAAAGATGGTGTGTTTTTTTTAGAGAGAAAGGATGGTGTGGTTGTAGCAGGAAGCATATGCACCAGGGTCAGACAGAACGTAGTATCACAAATTTTCAATTACAAATTGTGTACTTTCGTCTCAAAATATAAGGATTTTTACCCATATATTTTGAAAAACCCTTATATTTTAAGACGAAGATAGTACTCCAAAATACATCCTGTAAAAGTTGGATTGAATTCCGTTGTCGAAAAAACCGTAACATACTATGAATACTAGTTTGATCATGCAAACTTTGTTGGTCTCATCATATATTTCATTGACCGGATATATCCCGATGCAGAGGTTGGAGTGAATTTATCGAAAGAAAAAAACCGAACTTACTACTATGTACGTACAGGTTTGATCATGCAAACTTAATTTGTTCGTCTCATCATAAACACTGAGATCTTATACTATACACATCACGGTCGATCGATCAAGAACACAAGCGTACGTACGCACGCGGTCGCCTACGTACGTACCTGCTGCAGAAGTGCACAGATCATGCATTGATGCAAAAGCATTCATGGTGCTATGGCATGGCGTTTTTTGATCAGCAAATGGCGCACGAGTTGGGGTTCTCCTCCATGCTCATGTTGCGGACGTAGTAGTACTGCGGCGGCGGCACGTACGGGTAGGCCGGCGGCGGCGGCGGCGGCCGGTGGTACTGATTCATGTACTCCATGTTGAAGTACTGCGGCGGGAGGTGGTGCAGCGGCATCGGCATCGGCATCGGCGCCACCGCCGCGGGTTTCTTCCCTCCGCCGTCGCCGCCGCCTTCCTCCTTCTTGGCGGCCTTCGCGTCGCCTTCCTTCTTGCCGTCGCCGTCGCCTTCCTTCTTGTCGCCTCCACCCTCGCCTTCTTTCTTGCCTTCGCCCTCCTTCTTGTCGCCGCCGCCGTCACCTTCCTTCTTGCCTTCGCCCTCCTTCTTGCCGCCGCCGCCCTCCTCCTTCTTGCCGTCACCTCCTTCCTTCTTGCCGTCGCCGCCGCCGGCCTCCTTCTTGGCCTCCTCCTTCTTCTCCTCCTTCTTCTCCGGCTCCTTGGCCGGTCCGACCGCCTCGATGTAGGCCGCCCACGACGCCTTGCGGAGCTTGCTCACCACGTCCACCGGGTCCACTGTGCCGATCACCGTCATCTTCCGCGACGCCATGTCCATCGAAATGGCGTCGATTCCTGACACAACAATCAGACAGGTTCAGATTCGTTGCTGAACACACACAGAATCACGGACAGAATGGTGCATGGATCGAGAGGATTGTGCGTACCGACAACCGAGGAGACGGCCTTCATGGCCTTCTGCTTGTCCTTGTTGTCATGCAGGTCGAGCTTCACCACAATTTTCTGCAGCAGAGCAACATGCGAAACATCAGCGTTAGAATACTCTGAAACAGAGGGTTAAGGTTGGCAATGTGTGAATCACAAACACCTGAACATAACACAATTAAGGAAGACAAACAAGAAAAGGTTGTTGGGATCTGAAGAAGAAAAGATGATGATCCTATCCTACAAGAGCTAATCAGGATCAGAATCCAAGAGCAAGAAAGGCTCACCTTCGACATGTCACCAGCCAATCAGAATGGCCAATAAGGAGGAGAAGAATTGGATGATCAGTGAAGCAGGGGAGGAAAGCAGAGCAGGCGAGTGAATCACCACGCAACAGCAGCAGCAAAAGCAGGGGAAGGGGAGGGATGGGTGAGCGGGCGGGGAAGGGTCCTAAATACTACCACCTCCCTTCACCTTTTTCAAGCGCCCGCTGTTGATTGTGCCATACCTCGATACTACCGGTTGAGACCACCATAAAAATTCTCTATTATTGTAACATAAATGCATGCCTGTACTAATTGTGCTTCCTTGATTAAACTTTTTGCATAACCTAACTTCTAACTATGGATTAGGATGGTCTTAACAAAACCAGTGTGCAATTAATCACTGGCTACCCGACTAATCATGAGTTTAATTAGTGAAAAAAAAGTTTGGCCCTGCTACACTAGAAAACTGAAAGGAAGTGGTTCTTGCTCTGTTTTTTTTTTCAGCTCTTTCATGTGGCTGCTTCTTCCTATAGGAAAGCATAGGACCTTTTGCTCATGAGTGCTAGCTGACCAAGCTGCTTTACTCTGATTCATGGCTGTAATGGGGAATTAGAGAAAGTGATTTAGGTAAGAACGTAGGATTGCGTCTGCCTACTCCAGGAGAGGAGAGAGACGTGCCGAATATGATCGATTACCTCATGATAGCAACCTGTGACGACATGTTTTCAGCAGCCCTATCAGAAGAGCCTAGCTGCATGCTTCTTGCAGCTAATAATTATCATAGATTCCTTTATTTGTCCTAGTTTACCTACCTACTTACATTCTTTATTTTGATCCTGTCTAAGTTAATGAAAGCATATTGTACGGTTCAAAATAATGTTTCTAGATGGTTCTCCATTGATAATACGGATAATAGGATAGAGATTTTAAGCCCTCGATGCATATGCCCTCGTTTCTAACATGGGTTCTTTTTTTTTTTCTAAAACATTAGAAAACTTGGATTATTGATTGTAGAGGTCCCTATAAACTTGCAAAATCAATTTCAATATGCATGGAGAAAATAATAGATCAAATTGCAAATGTGACTAAGCTTCTCGTAGCCTAATCTGATATTTTTCTTTCTCCATTTGTATATTTAATTATTGAATACTTTATAATATTTATAAATATTTGGACCATAAGTGAAAAACAAAAACATTGCAGCTTTGTATAAGCCTTTTAATATGGCAATAGAACTGGCCCCCAAATCCCTTTTTTCTGTAAGCTAATGCCCACTAAACACCTAAAACTCAACATACACGCATAGTATTTATTAACACTCCTAGAACCTACATGCAAGCATGTCACATCAATTCACTAAGCATATAAAACTCAACATGTAAGCATATAGTAATTATATCTACAATTTATTTATTCTAAAACTACACATGCTAAATCATCATTCTCAAATCCTTTTCACAATATTTTAATTCAAATCATTTCATCATTTCTCCAATATCTAACATATATCTCGCAGCAAAGCGCGATGCATCATCCAATATTTACTTATAAGTATATACTACAATGGCACAACAAAATGGATTGGCATTAATAACACTAAATGATGTTTTGGAGAAGATTAATTAATGTGAAATGGCACAAGTCTAACTTAGGAAGGGAGCTAGGCGTTGTGGATTAAAATAAGAAAGAAGAAGTGGTTAGTCCTATAAGATATATATCAATGAAGAATTCATTTCAAGGGTATCATGGACGGATGACGCTTTTTAAGATATCACTAAGTGTTTACAAACACCCCAACAAAAATGTCTTGTAGAAATATTTTTAAAAATGACATTTTTAAAATGCCTTTATAATTTTGTAGAGACATTCTTCAATATGCTTCATAGATGTATTTTGGTGAATTATATCTACAAACGAAGAGGCATTTTATCTCTATGCCTTGCGCATTTTTATAGACATTTTTATGCTTATAAAAAGTAGAGGTATTAAATTGTTTGCAAATCAACTAGGTAGGTAGCCCACGCTATTTTTCTAAATATTAAATTCTATATTGGTGACTAAATATTGTTAGGAACTACATATTTCTAAATAAAATTTCATACGTTGTTTATATATGTAAGCCAGTCCTACATCATTTAGTTAATCTTTTGAGGCTTGTTTGTAGGGTAAGAATTGGAGGTCTTATTTGTACGCATCAAGTTTGAGATATAATACTAAAATAAAATTAAGATCTTAGATAATACTAATATAATTATTCTTTGAGATTTGATTTTTTTCCTTAGCGACTCCAACACCTTTCTCATGGAAAATAGTGGCACTGAATTGGTTGTTCATAACAATAATACCAATTCTGATAATTTTAATTAAATATGGGGGATAGTAATTAATACGAAGTCTAGAAGTTCGTATAACATATATCTATAGCTCGGTTGACCTCTGATCTATGACTCCTCGGCTCGTTTCAAACAAAGATGGCACGAATAATAATATATAGATATACAAAGTTCATAGGTCCAGTCATCATAAATTAGTTGGCAAAGGCTTCCCTTATTGTCTTGTTTTGGTGGATTGTTGTGATCTCTGTTGGACTCATTTAGTGTTGTGGTTCGTTGGCTAGCAATCTAGTGTAACTTGATGCTAGTCATCATCTCTACAACTCTATTCACCTTATGACAGTTTAATACAATTTTGCACGACACCTATATGTTTTTTCTCATAACATCTTTGTAAGACTGTTTTTTCATTCAGTATGATGGCCAAGCTATAACATGGGTACACACATACAAATTAAGCCATAAAAATCATCCGACATCTAAAATTTAACAGACGATTAAGTATTTGTTGTATTTGTATTTTTAATTTATTATAAATATATTGTAACATAGTACTTCAATCACTAAAACTCTTAGGGTCCAATCTATTCAGTCATATGGGGCTCAGTGAGTGATATACAACTATATAATATATTTTATTAATTCATTTGTATTTTTTATGGCTATTTCGATGACATGCACATAGCTATAATGGAACTCAAGATAACACATTTTTATAACTTATTAAAGCACAGTTAATATGGGTATTAAATTATTAATTTATTTTTTATCTCATCTAACCAAGAAGGGAAAAAAAGAAAAAAGAGGGTATATATGTATGTACGTTCACATCCACGGGAATATATATGTGGATTTTTCTACGTGTGGTTTCTTAACATAAATCTAATTTAATTAAAATTAGAAAATCTTAAGATAGATTTAATTGTTAGCTAGAAAATAGGATAAGCTATCCAAAAAATAGGAGATGAGAGGAAAGTTGGAGGGTGGCCCAAGGAGGAAGTAAGTAATTGCTTTTTTCTTGATTTTTTTTTCGAGAGATCTAATGGTTAAAATAAATGCGCTACTAAAATTTTTTTTTCAGACGGCCAAATTTGATTTTTGTATGTGGTTGGCTGATCCGCATGCACGAAAAGGTCTGCGAAAATCACTATTTTCGCATGCGAGTAGCGCAATTGCATGCAAAAAGAAACTTTCGCATGCGGTCCCCTAAGCCAACCGCATATGAAAATATTTTTGGCGAAAAAAAATAAAAATCCAAAAAAAAACCTAGCCGTCCCACCACGTGCCGGCCGCACGCTCCCGCCACCGCCACCCACCGCCGTCACCTCCGGTCATTGTCGTCGCCCGTTGTTGCCACCCGCCGTTGCGTGCCTCCCGCCTCCACTGCCAGGATCCATGTGGATCCGGGGAAGGTACGTCTGTCACCGCCGGATCTGGGCGACGGACGGCCGCTGCTGCTGCCCGTCTGCTCGCCGACGCGCCCGCCCACCCGCCATCGTGCTCCTCTCACCTATGCCTCCGCCCGCCGTCGCGCCCGTCCGTCCGCTCTCTTGAGGTGGAGGGCGGCGGATCCGCCGCCGCCGACCTCCCCACCACCGCCGCCGCCGCGCCTCCCTACCGCCGTCGCTATCGTCCGTGCAGGCGCTGAGCCCGTCGTCGCTGCCTACCGCCGACTACCGAGAGAGAGAGTAGAGAAGGAAAGGAGGTAAGAGAGAGAGGACTGAGAGGAAAGGAGGAAAAGATAAGGTTGCCAGTGAAAAATTTTGAAGTGTGGGAGAGGAAAGAGGAGACAAATCAGACTTTTAGACGGATCCTTAAGAAGCCCGCATATAAAAATCGATTTTCTCATACGGACCTCTTAAGAAGAGGCCTGCAAAAATGAGCTCATTTTTATATGTGGCTCCTTAAGAGGTCTGTCTGCGAAAATCTTTTTTTTTTTTGCATACGAGTCTCTTAAGAAGTCATATGCGAAAATGTCCGCTCAATTTTACAGACGTGGTCAGTTATGATCCGTCTGCAATATAACGAGAGTCTCATTCAGTAAAATCGTTTTTTTAGCAGTGCTTCGCAGGTTTTAAAGGGATAGTAACAGGATTACAACCTTCTGAGCGATTGTTCTTCAATGCAGTGGATTGACTTTTGATTCCGCTGTTCAGTCAGAAATTCAAAGTTGCCAACAAATTCTTGCCCCCTGGCCTTGAATTCAATTAAGCAACACGTGAAGAGCAATCTTGGCATGATCCATGAAACAGAGGACAGAGCGTCGTGCCTCCAGCTGTTAAGACTTAGGAGAGAGACCATGATTTTGATTCCTCCCGGCTAGAATCGTGCGGCTCAGACATCTTTCCAACCAATGCAACCTTTCATGCTTGTCCTTTAATTTCTGGATTTTGTTACCAAGAGAGGCACTAATATAATTTATTCATGGATTTATCGTTTAATTGTCTTTTATCTCTTAAAACTATCATAAAGAGTATATTTTGTGTGGGTGTGTGTGCATTTGTGGTAGTGTGCCCGCCAATTCGTGCCATGCATGTAACAAAAATAGTATGTAGATTTCATTAAGGGTCACTTTTCTCATCCTTGGATGATAATCTGATAGTTCTAACCTATAAAAGTTAAAAAGAATACAAACTATACGTGAAAAAAACTTACAACTCATAAAAACTTACAAAATTACATGTATGAAATATTCAAATTAAAACTATATATAACAATAAAATTAGAGTTAAAAAGAAAATTAAACTGCGTATTGCATACACGTGATTTTTAGGTGACTTAAATTCTTTAAATTTTCTGACACCTGAAATCTAGCAATAACCAATAACAAGAAGTGGTGCGGCGACACGAAATGTGAAATAACAACATGTAAAAAGGAGACACACATGCTTGTATACGTATATAGATCTGCGTTGCAACATAAAATGCCAAAATATTATATATTGTGTGGTTATATATTGCTGCTAACTAGAAATTTAACAAAGTTTGACCAGCCCCAAACATGCATGCATGCAAGAACATTCGTCACATTATGCAGCGCATATTCCCAACTCTCTCATGGGTCATGGCCATCGCACTCTCCCTTTCTCTGATAGAAAGACAAAATATGATGTGGTACACCTACGTATACGAATTTCAGCAACATAACATTTTTTCTGTGAAATTCCTTCGAACTTTCGATGGAATTCCTGTGAGATTTAATCATGCTCGTCCTGCGCCCTGCCGCTTTATGGCTAGTTCGATCTGGCATGCATGCATGGCAGTTGGCACCAAAAGGGCGAAGCGGTCTCCCTTGTCCGCCGCCCCACGCGGCCGTGCGTCCCTCAATCATTTCACCCTGATATCCATGCATTCCACCGTCGTCCTGGCCCATCTCATGTTCTCATCATTGAGTTGTGCCAGTGGCCATCCGTCCTCAGCGCCTGCAGCGTCTGCTACTGTCAACTTCGAATATTCGTACCCGTCCTCTTTCCGTATTGAGTTCGTTCTTGAGAAGCTAGTGTCTCTTCGATTGGTAATTTGGTACCCTCTTCTTCGGTTAATTTGGTAGGAGTATCTTTTTGTAACTTTCTAAAAAGTAGTATCTAACACTGGAATCTAAGTTCTGGATTATTCAACTCAGTTTTTTTTCAAATTCAAACTTGCTAAAACCCATTTTCGATGTAATAGCAGTCATAGACACGGTGACCTAATCTTTCCGAGTGACCATGATAATTACCGTTCGGTGAGGAACGACGTAGTCAATACGAATACTGAACCTTGCCATGGCATCCTGACCTCACCATGAAGATTCTGGCATATCCTGAGGATGGAATTTTGTTGCGTGACTTAATTTATTGGAAAGAGGTTGACACTACCATAGAAATGTTTTTTTTTCAGACGGTCAAATTCTATTTTCACATGTAGTTCGTTCATGTTCAGGTGTCTACGAAAATCATTATTTTTGTGTGCGGGCGGTCCAACCGCATGTGAAGATCTATCTTCTCCGGTTGGCCTTTTAACATGCCCCACGCGAAGATATATCCATTTTCGTATGTGGTCGAGTTAAGATAGATTTTTGCATGCGACCATTAAAGTAACTGACCATTTGGGAAGTTCTCGTCCCCTATGTAATACAACAGTTCCCGCTATTTATAATCGAATTTTGGAATGGTACGCATACGAGCTAATCGAGGAGTCGTTATTCATGCATAGTACAATCTTGCTTTGTTAAACAAATAGGATATCAATACATAACACATAAAACATTTATATACATATGTACACATGTCAACATTTTTGTCTCATATATTATAAGTCAGCACAAATACAACACTACATTTTCAATGTATATGTTCTTTCTCCCACTCTTTTATCTTTTATGGGTTTGAATTCATCTTCTAATGCTAGTTGTCTCCCATCATCGTAGAATTCCCCTAATGCGTTGCGGCAGATGAAGTGGCACAGATCTGACGCATATGTTAAGAATTGTTTGTTTGTCGAATAGGTTTGCTACATAAGGTATTTGTGGGATTGTTAAAAAAAAGAAGACAATGAAAGTTACGAAATGAAATTAGACGAAATAGTATGTATAGAGAATGCTCTCCGGACTTATATTATTGTTGTTTGTTGTGTACTCCCGTTAACTCTTAGCATCTCGCATACGTAATATCCACATAGGTTAGTGGTCGGGGGTTGCTTAAAACACTGCGAACACATAATGACACTCGTCAATGTAAAAAATAACAATTAAAAGAAATTATGTTAATGGTATACCTCATTACCGGCCATTTTGTCTTCACGTGAAGCTTTTCCTTCTGCGGATCCTTTACTGGCCCATGATGTCTGATGTAATACCTGTGTCGTCTATGTCGATAAAATATTTGTCTGAGTCACTTTAAAATTTCATAAAAGCAACTAGGTATTGAGGAGTATATTACTACATAAAAATTCAATAAAACGAGGAACTCCATGAACGTTTGCTCGTCGTAGTGTGCCGGATCAAACAGTATGACCAAGTGATCCCTCGGATATATCAGAAATAATATATAGTGGTCACTAAAATAAGATGGATGAATTAGAGACGGCATTTGCCGGTAATGTTGTAGTACTACGAAAACAATAATGAAATGAAAAAGATGTTGGTTACCTAAAACCATAAGGAATCATTAAGATATTTTTGTCTTGGTGCAAGAGCATTGCTTTTCTCAAGTAGGTTGCTAGGTTGATCCTCTTTTCCTTGAGCAATTTTTTGATATATGCTTGATGTTCCTCCGGGGTCTTATCCCTTAGTTCAGGATGATCCGCACGAAGCTGCACAGTGTATTGTGTTTGGCAAACCCTTGTTGGGTTGATGTAGTCTATTGGTTATTTCTACGTCGTGGAATTGTGACCTATGGAATTCAACTTAAATGAGATGAAAGTTTTTTTCATGTATTTACTTACAACAAACAAGAGCAAGCACTTACAGGCAAAACGTTGCAACGAGATTGATGTTTATTTTATCAAGCTTGAAAAGGGCGGTAGGTCCTTCAAATCGATTACCAAGATCCCATTGGGTCCACTGATGAAAGCGTCTTGCGGGACCTTGACACTAATGAAACTGTGGCTCTTTCTAGTTACCTTCAGGTACCATTCATGCAGCACCCTCATCTACTAGGGTAGATCTTTCATGACGTGCCATGGTAAGAATGGCATGCCATATTCGTAATTTTCAGGCACATCTGCAGATACCCAAGATTGCAAGTCCTCCATGCAACATTGTATTGACTTCTACGAATCTGACAGCTGATGTGGATCTTCTTTCTTCCTCTCTATCGAACCTCTTCCCCTGAAGGCCGAAAACGCTAACCTCACTTCATATACTAAAATTTCCTTGGGATCGTACATAGAAACCATCTTTGGTTTCCGTAGAATATAAAATTCAAAACAAATTTCATTGTAGAAAATGATGAAGGAAAAAGACCCCACCTGATGCCCATGTCACTCGTAACGGCAATAGGCCGCGACCACCCGCTGTACCATTGTCCTACCTCCTTTCTCATCACTCAATAAATGCATTACTTGCTTAATCTATTATAAAATTTAGTTGATATAACGGAACGACGACTAACCTCCTCAATCGGTTCAACCATTGATCACCCAAGACACACCAGATGACGATACAAGAACACACAATATTTATTAATGAAGTTTAGCCGAAATTTAGATTTTCGGGGCTTTGATTATGGGCGCTTCTCCTTGATCAACATAACACCTAGTAGTTACGAGTCCATGGCCTCGTCGCCATCATCTCCCTGCTACATTGTAGTCATCATAGTTACATTGTGGTGCTCGCCTCTTTAAGAGAGAGCTTATGACAGAGTCCGACTCTAACTCTATCCTACACCTATTCCAACTCCTAGTAGCACTAGTATATTCGACATCTATTCTAACAAACTCTACCTTGACGAATATCCACCACCTAGAAGCAGTAGAATCACCATGCAGATCCACCGGTCCTCTAGACTTGGGTTGTCTTCTTTTTCTTCAAAAGACTCCGCTATTCCCTGTAATTTCTGTTATCACCCAAATTTGACACCTAGACTCGAAATAGGAAAGCATTGCCAAAGTTTGAAAATGATCGGGTTTCCATCATGGGCCGGTTTGACCGCCGTCTATGGGCCGGTCTGACCGACGGTGCGGGGTCGGTCTGACTGGCGACAGTCAGACCGGCTGAGTCCGAGTCCGGGTCAAATTTCTTCAGATCTTGGGTTTCCTTGCATGGGAAGGTGATTTTCGAGTTCTAATATATCTCTAGCCCAAATTTGACATGGAGGAGGTCCTGTAGGAGGCAAGATCAACCCCTTTTTAAGGGCTAAGGCCGGTTCTATTGGACACACAATCTACTTTCAACACAATTAGTCAATTGAATCACTTTTTCAATATCGCATCTACCTTTTGCCTAGTTCTAACCTAGTTTTTTCCATCCTTATCGATTTGCACTGTAAATTGTCCTCCTTCGCTGTGAAAGTGCGATACCCACCCCTTTGTAGGTTTGTCTCGTAAACCTTTCGTTTGCCCACGAGACGGGTGTTTATCCTTTGTTCCATCTAAATCGGCTCCGCTAGCTAGTTTAGGCTGACAAAACCCATATTGATTTAGCTTTTGCTAGATTGAGGTAGTTGGCGACCCCATATCATTGCAAGGCGTTTAGGTGACCTGATCATGATTATCTTCTTCTCAAAAAAGTTGCCAACATGATTTTTGGTGACTTCGCTAGGGACCAAGTACATCAACATCATGACCAACGTGAGGTTGATACAAGCAACATCATGCCTATCACCATGGAGGATTTAACCGATAAGCAACACCAAGAACTTGAGAAGCAAAAGAGGGAGCTGGAGAAGACGGTCCTAGCAAGCTACATGAAGACCCGACAAGGAGTTTCCCGAAGGACCGGCCCTCAACCCCGAATTATCTCTGATGAGGAAAATCCCGATGACGTACCCTTCATATTCAAAAGCTCGTAGTGAGTATCATAGGTGAAACTATTAATGCTACTTTTCATAACAAACTTGAGGCTGCTTTGACTTCCTTTTTTGATGAGAGGGTTGAATCTATTTTGAGTTCCAAACTCGGTCCTCTCATGACCATTTTGCCGCCATGTAGTTCTTTTCCTAGTACTAGTAAAGCACCTGCATATCACATATACAGCAAAACCAATGAAACGGGTAGTCACATGATCAGAACCCGTGAGGGTTTGATGCCCGATCTTTCGATGAAAGGGTTGGATAACTTAATTAGGATGGAGACGACGTTCACGACCCGACTATAACCATCCAAAGACGCTGCACCTTAGCAACCGACATACCACCTCCAATAGTTGTCACGAACATGCAGGGCGCGACAACCCGGCCACGAGGGCACTTGTCCTACAAGCAATCGAAGAACAAGCAAGAACAAGTAGAAAAAGCACTGAATTGCTAGATGAAGATGAAAGCTTCACTAAGAAATCACGATATGGTGGGGTTCCGAAGACAAACAGACGAGCGGTTTAGCCAACACGTGGGCTGCATGCAAGTAGCAAGTTGCTAACTCTAATCAACAAAACCCCAATCGATCTATGACGGCTAAGGAGAGTATATATAGGTGAGAGGACGAGTTTGGGTTGTCCTTAACCCTAGGACATGTTCCTAATGGACCCAACTTGATACATGACTCATTGGGCCCAAATAAGGTGACTCAGTACTGTGGATAAAAAAGAACTCGGTAGTAAAACGACGATTGCGGCCTCTCCAGAATAGATATGGACGTGAGGCAGGATCCATTTGAAAGTAGACTTGATAAGCTTTCCATGAAGTGCTTGTACGCTTAAAACAGAGTCCACATGGAGTCGTGGTGGTCGTCATAAATTGGTGTTGTCCTGTAATCCGAATCTAGCCCGCACGAATCCTCTCCCCTTTTGATCCTCTTCATCATTCCTAAATAAAATAAGAATGCATGTGTCTCTAGGGTAATAATAAAATGAACACGAACTCAAGAATGAACTCACTTGATAATTGAGTTGATGTGCACGAGCACGGGTAATAGGACCATCAACTTGTGTAGGCGTGGATGTGTCAATGGTATTAATGTCCCCATCATCACACGACACAAGACGCCAAGAGCGAGGCAAACCCTAGCTCTGTGCACGGTCTGACCATGCCCCCAGCTGGTCTGAATGGCTCCCTTACCTTTGGTCAGACCAGAGCTCAGGCCAGTTTGACACCACAGACCGACACCGGTCTAACCGGCCCTTAGGTCGGTGTGACCACGCGTCAGACCAGTGCAATCGTCCTGGTGCAGGAAATTGATCCATCACAAATAATGCTATTGTTGGTATTTGTTACCATCACAGATAAATCCACAAACGCACAGATATCATTGTAGCACTTCACCTTAGAGTATTCCAAGGGTATCGAATCACAGAGAACGTGTGTGTATCTAAGAACAAGATACTATCCAAGGACAACAACTAATGGTAGGCTTAGGCTATAGACTACTCCTATGGGTTAATTTACTAGACTTAAGTTAAAGGTAAAACACTATCAATTGCTCCGTGCACCAACTCTTCCCTGGTCTGCCAAGCTGAGTCTGGCCTACGGCTGTATGATGTACCCGAACGTGGAGAGATACAAAGGACGGACAGAGCTGTCATCACCTGTCGCCTACCTTACTTTCTGTGAAGCACACAATAAACGAAGGTAACCGCTAACGTAGGCACCACCTTTAAGTTATTGATTTATATTTTAGCCTCACGTGGGAACTTTTTTCTTTATCTAGAGTTCTAGTACTAGAACACTTAATATAAATATTAAGCGACGAACCCGTAACGATGAGAATATTTCTCACTTAAACAAGTAAATTAAATACCAAAAGAAAATCTTGAACACTTACTTTATTAGAAAGCATCCGTCGAGGTACAAGAGAGGAGAGAGTGCCGACAGCTCCGGCACTCCTACGGATGTTTTCCACTCTCTACTTATTTTCTCCACGCTACTAAAGTGATGTCTAAGATATGGAAGTGAGTTGTACTCCACTTTGTTGTGCATTTGAGAGTGACTTGAGCTCTTTCTTTTATAGGGTCATATGACGGTTGTCGGGGTCGGTTCAACCACAACCGCCATCACCATCCAATGGAAGGCCGCCACGTGCAAGGTGGTAGCCAGGGACGCCAGCCCTAGTTCGGTCGAACCAGGCAAACCGCCTTTGGCCACCGATCTTCTCCAGTGCATGACAGGTGGGCCCCTATGATAATTAGTCTTGGATTAGCTCAATTTCAATCGGTTTTGACTGACATGTGAGCCCTCCAATTCTTTTGCTCGCATATGATTGGTCAGAGGTACATTTAGTCGTATGGCGGGTGTGTTTTTATCCAGAAATCCATACTCATATTTACCAATACTAGGGGAAATGGTTAGTAATAAACCCTTGTCACTACGTTTTGATAATATATTTTATATTCTTTTATGCAGGAGTTGACAGTGAAAGTTTGTACTTAATAACTGTCAACAACACCCTCACACTTATCCTTTACTCGTCCTTGAGTAAAGCTCATGAAATTCAGTACAACAAAGACTTCCTGTATAATGATACAAACATACAAAGTATTTCAAGCTATACCTATACCCATGAACTTTTGAAGTGTCTACCATGCCATCTTGAGTAATTAAAGAATGGAACGACCTTGATTCAAATCGCCTTTACCTCCATCTGATGAATTACTTTGGGGTTTTTCTTTTGCTCATAAAAATATAACTTTACTTTTACTCCTCAACTGATTCTCTCATATCGATTATTGTGTTAAATTTTCACCAAGACATTGATGTTGTTTTTCTTATCCTACCTTTCTAATAAGACTTATGTGGAGCTCAGGGTAGGAAATAAGAATGACATATATATACTTACATAAAATATTTTATAAAGTAAAAGGTAGATCAAAGAAGAATACTAATCATACAACCATGATCAACATGTGCACATGTATGGAATGGATGTGTATGTGAAAGAATAAAAAAAATGAAATGATGATTCATTTTTATATGATCCTTCTCATGGTATTTTATTTGGATAACATGACTATTTTCCATATCTTTCTCCTAGTACACGACTGCATGTCGCAGCGTGAGCGTCGTGCTCTAGAAACACGCTGCTTACTTCGATAAGGGGGGATGGCGCACGTCTTGTGGAGCTGTGGTGCGAATAGTGTGTTGAGTCTTTTTGTTGGCAACAAGGTAGAATAGGATTTTCCGGCCATGGCTGACATGTACATGTCACAGCAATACAGCATTATGGTCGTTCAATTCCACCAGGAATTCGCGGTTAGTCCTTTTGACACATCATGAGTCATCTCCCCTTGAAACTTCCTATTACAACTATATTAGCGTAGGATTTACGAGGGCGTGCATACATGGTCAAAATGGCAAAAAAGCGATCGTTGTTTTTTCGGTCCAATCCGACTGAATGATATCGGTAGCAGCCAGCCGACGTCCACCTCGACCCGGCCGTCGTCGGTGGGCGGCAGCCATTTTCCCCGCGAGCTGCGTGAGTTCCACCCGCGAGGGCGGCCAACCGCTCGTGTACGTCTCTCCCCGCGCGCGGGCGCTGGTTGATGAGGAGGTTGGGAGACGATCGGACACGATGGATAAGAGAGTATAGCCGGTGTTTGACCTATCACCGGCCGGTGACGAGGCCTACGACCTAGCTATGGACATGGACACAGACGGCACTGTAACGAATCACGTAATGGCACTGTAACGGCACTGCAAAACTCCAACTCCACGGCAGGCATGTATGCATCATGCATGGCGCCCCATTCGTCCCTGCTGCTGCTGCATTTTAGCTTTTCCTTTAGCTGTTCTTGATGAATTAGTTCAAGATGGATAGGAAATTAGGAGTAGGAAACAGCTAGCAGGGGCCAAAATCTCCTTCTCTTGCCTCCCTGGCTAGCTAGCGTTTTAGGACCAGTGGGCCGGGCCTAGTTCGCTTTATTAATCTACAAAACATATTTACATCGTTCCTTACAACGTTCAGCAAGAAAATAGGGGTCTCATCATTAACCCAATTAAAAAGTTCTTCAACTTACAAGGATCATTAGCTATAACATATGTGTCTCCCTATTACAATTCTCAATAAAGACAACAAAATCATACATCAAAATATGGCATTCAAAAAAAATCGCCGCCGACGTTGTTGCCGAAAAGCCTCTATCTTGCATCGTCTCCACCACAATCTTGCCAGGCCTAGTTCCTTTTAGCAACGCAGTCTCCACTTTTCTCAACAAGGTAGACAAGAGCGGGTATAGGTTTTTTGGGTTATGTATTGAAAATATAAAGAAGTGAAAAATTATAGCCAAAAAGACTAATAATATGTAGCATGTGTGAATTGTCGAAATGAGTCACTAGACTTGTGCGAAATAGGCCATCGAGGAGACGCTGTTGACCGGAAGCCACCTTCTGGTCGGCCGGCGAGGCCAGGCAGCGGCGCCAGCCATCGCGTGAACGCTTGCGAGTGGCGGTGGCACTGGAATTGACGAGACGAGAGAGGATGTGTTAGCGTTATAGGTTTAGTGCATGAATCTTAAACCAATCCAATGGTTTACAATTTGAAAGATTTATTTGGTGTATTTTTTACAAATGCCATATAGACGGTCCCATATAAAAAATTAATTTTTTCTAATGTTGTGTTAATGTTGATACTATATTATAGTTAAATTGATAATCTACAATCACTTTTCAGCCAAACGATAATTATTTTCGAAAAGATGGTCCGTTTCCCTACTACCAATTTTTTCTCTATTTCTTTCACACGAAATCATCAGCTCATTTATATCACTGGTCACTGGAGGCGAGCACTTACCCGGACAAGCAGCCATCAACAAGCTTTAGGACACCTTTTTATTGTTATTAATTAGCTTAGGATTTACGAGGATTAACTAGTGTGGCAAAAGCGATTGTTGGTCAGTTGGTGGCTTGGTGACGAATGATCGGTAGCAGCCGGACGGTGTTTTGACGTGCGACGCACCAGCCGTCTCCTCGCTCGCGTCATCGCCGGCCGTCGGCGATTTTCGCCGTGATTTGCGTAATTCCCATATATGCGCGCGATCGAGAAGACCAACTGCTCGTGCGCATGTCCTCCCTCACAAGGCGCGTCCACGCGTGTCGTTGGCATAAGTTAATTAACCACCGCTCGTTGATTTGATAGGGAAATTAAGTTGGAGATTATGAAAATTAAGGACACGGTCGATAGAGATACGCGAGCGAAGTGTGTTGTTTTGAGTGGTTGACCCATCACCGGCCGGCCAGTCACAACACTGTTAAGCTGGCGCTGCCTACCTACAGAGATGCAGCACTGTAACGAAGCGACCGAGTATGGAGCGGGCTTCTCTCTACCTTTACGTGAGCCACTGACGCGTGGGTTAATAAACCAGTCACAAAGGCATGATGTCTTTGAAAATAAAAAATCTCAATCCACCGAGTATGTCTTCTATTTTGTTTGGAGGAGTTTCTAATGCAGCGGTTTTCCTCATAATCTTCAACTCCTCAATCCATGTTGACTATCACGTAGATTTAGAGAATATATAGTTATATGTTTTAGAAAATAAATTAGAAACTAGATGTTAGAAAAACCTAACTTTTTCAGATTTTTAAAATTGGCTACCAACTAACTACTTTTTATCATTTTAAACTTTTCAAACAGAACATATATATATATATATATATATAT
Source organism: Oryza officinalis (assembly GCA_008326285.1). Taxonomy (NCBI): domain Eukaryota; kingdom Viridiplantae; phylum Streptophyta; class Magnoliopsida; order Poales; family Poaceae; genus Oryza; species Oryza officinalis. The sequence goes on along the minus strand of BDMV01000012.1, from coordinate 20,695,859 downwards.
ATATATATATATATATATATATATATATATATATATATATATATATATATATATATATATATATACTNCAGAGGTACTACTTTTTAACCAAATCCAATCAAAATTATGAACCTCTTTCGTTACATCTTTACTTGGCTGTTCCTGATTCAAGGTAGATAGGAAATTAGGAGTAGGAGACAGCAGCTAGCCGCCGGCCAAAAAACCATTAATTCTTGCCTGCCCTAGTGTTTAGGACCAGTACGTGCTATATGATCTCTCATTCTCTCCCCTTTTTTCAAGTCGCAAGCTAGGGCGACCTGTCCGGCCGATATCACCGAAGACAAGACAAGAGCTTGCAGTTGCGACTTGTGAGGCACTAATAAGTTCATAAGCAACATCCAGCGGAAAAACACGAGGCCATTATTGATGTGCGCCTGCCTTTCTCTAAGTGATCGATGGATCAATTGGAAAGAAGGCCCTTCTTGACCCTAATCCAGATGAGATCCATGGTTCCTGCGACTCTGCGAGATCGTTTTCCTGTGCTCTGCACATGCATCGATCTACACGTACTGGCTACAGTTCTCCCTAGGACCCGACCTTTTCTAGTCAGGTTAGCTTTAAGACATGCAATTGAGCTAGCCTATCTAGGGTGAATTAATGACGATGGTGCTCTCTTTCTTCCACTCCAAACCGGCCATCCGCTAATTTATGTCACTGGTCACCTCAAAGCAACACGCTAAAGAGATGATGACTGCAAAACCTATCCACGACGAAACCAATTGCTTGAGAGGGACGACGACGTCTCTAACTACCGAGCTAAGCTCGATGCGCATGCTGGGTTGTTCTTTTACTAATGGTTAACTGATTGAATAGATGAATAATTTGTACGTACTGATTATTCGAGGTTACAAAAGAATGAGTTAATGGCTATTTTAGAGTTTAAAACAAGAGGGTCCTTTTATAGTGTCCTCACTACAGATAGCATTAGTGTAGTAGAGACTAAATCTGAACGTTGATTGTCATGGATACTTTAGGCTTTTTCTTAATGAAGGTGGGAGGGTATTCCAGTATTTTGCCATGCTCCCAGCCGAAGCAAAGACGCGATCGCTCGGCCCAAGCCACCCTCGGCCCTTCTGCCTTCTCTCACGGTGGCGCAGGACGCCGTCGCCCCTTCTCGCCCGACTTTTGCCATCATCCTCCCTCTTCCTCGCGCGGCCAGTTGACGGCAGCGCAGCCCCTCCACCCTGAGAGTCCAACAGGTAACAGCCGTCCCCGTGCTCTCCACTCCCCTGTGCGCCCAACGGCTGGCGACCCTCGATGCTCGAATCGGCAGCCACGGCGATGCCTCCCTTGATCCCTTCGACCTCCCCGTGCGCCTGAAGCTCGCCGACCCTCCACTGCATTCAATCCGGAGGCATGCCGTGAACACCACTGCCACAGCAGGCATCAACTTTTCAAGTACAATTAGTTGTGCAAACTTAAATGTTGTTCATGGTAGATAGTAATTAAATTTTATGGTTTTGTGAGCAACAAAATTGATGTTCAGTAATCGGAATTGTTGGATATAACTCACGATGTTTGTTATCAATACTGAAAGGTCCCATATTTCTTAATTTCTGGACTTGTAGTACTCCCACGTACGATGTTCAGTAATCGGCTGTTTTAAAGGATTATTGTGTTTTGTTTGGTATAACTGAGCTGCCATTGTCAAGTGAAACCTAGCCGTCGTGAAGCAAGTGGGCCGGGCTTTGATGAATTACAGATTACACCCTACGTCAACTAGAAACTTGCATGGATGCCACCAATCCTTTTTCTAGATGTACCCTTCTACTACACCTACTACACCAATTACCAGATGTAGTAGAAATAAATCTTTTTCGTTGGATCTAATCTAATGGACAGATTCATCCAAGGGTACTCTAAAAAAATCCACAAAAGAACAGGAAAGAATAATTTGGTGCCACACATGCACAGGATGACCAAGCGGATTTGCAAGAGACAAAAACCTGACCTAGGGGGTGGAAATGGAATGGCTCATTTGATTGGAGCATTGGAGGGATGGAGACGCCTCGGGAAAAGGGCTACTCTACATTCTCAACAAACATGTTTTCTTTTCTCAGCTGAAAGAACAGCTTTTTTTCACATCAGGTCCATACCTATACAGGTAGGATGTTAGGGCCCATGAACAGGAGTACTACACTAAATACAGTATCGAGCTAGGTACAGTACAAATTTATGACTGGTTTATGTTTACTTTTTTGCAAGATTGTTAAAAGCGATACTCCATTCGGTTCAATTATGTTTTGAACGGTGATACGATCTTCAAAATATATTTTTGTTATGTTTTTTTATTATCATATATACAATAAATAAATATATTTTTATTTTTATTATAGTACTTTGTAACATAATTATGTTGTTTCCATGCATTTAAACTAAATATTTTTAAAGTTATTGATAGTTAAAGTTATAAAAGTTTGACCTCAATCTCATCCAAAATGTTTTGAATTATAGAACTGGAGGAAGTAACAATAATTTGTGCCCGTTAATTTCAAACTAAGAAGGAAACCCGCGCAGATGCATGGGTAATTTATTTGTTGTTTATAAAAAGAATATAAAAAAATCAGATCTCATCATATCCACTGTAAGACCATATATTACCTTATAATCGTAAAAGCAAGAAATATTTATATCGTAAAATAAACAATAGACTTTGATATACTAAATGATAATGTCTATTATATTCAAACAAAATTCACTTTGTCCCGGTTATACGTAAAGTCGTCTATCAACATCCTTCACAAACATACAAGTTAATATGGGTTTTGATTTTTTTTTCTTTTACTATATATCTAAGTCACCTACGCATGTTCATGGGTAATATATGAAGGAATAATTCATACTGTCAAAATTATTTTTGCTAATTTTATTAAAACTATTTAGATGAGAATGGTATAATTACATAAGGATATAATATGTTTTCATGTGACATTTTTTATTGTACGTATGTTTTTGGCGAAGAGTAGTATGTGTATTCATAGGATGGGTGTGCACACGTTTATATGAGTGCCTACTATTGTCTTTTACATCGTTAGTAAAAAAATACTTTCAAAAAGTTTGGTGGGATGGCATGAAGCGGCGCCACGGCAGCTTGACTTATTTGACAACATCGCCAAGAGTGTCACTACATTTAAGCATAATTTGAGAAAAACTTTAGTTCTGCAAAGAAAGAAACAGAAAAAACTACCAGACGGAGCAGATGGTATCTGCACTCTTCCTTTATTTTTTTTTTCTTTTTGACATCTCTTGCGTACGTATGTACATATATAAGGAGAGATTAGCTACTTTTTAGCTGAAATAGATCTAATTTAATGGTTAAAAATTATGGATATACCAGTTTAAGTGTAAATCGATGGCAAGATATATATTTTACTTTTTTCCTTATATTTTTTTTAATTTATTAGAGCTGTCACGTGGCATCCCAGGAGTGCTTGTAGGAGTATAGAAATGTTATTACTCATACTGGCAATCTACTTGTAGTCAAACTGTTGTTGTTGTGGCTTTGTGACATGCTCTACTTACCTATCATTTGTTGATAGTTGCCCACTTAGTATAGTCCGTTATCTTTGGTGCTTGATAACACAAGTGCTCGTTGGATGTTAGCTAATTATTAGGTGTACTGTGCATGAATGCCTCGTAAACAATATGTCTTGGCGCTTGGTGGATAGTGGTTTAGATATAGAATTTATATACTTATGGATTAGTGGAAACATACTATTGATATATTAGGCTATTTTTTATTGACAAAGTATATTATATACTACATATTAAGTGTTTTAGTACATAAGCAATAAGTTCTAAAGTACTTATCGGATTGGCTCCCTTATTTATTGTGAGCATGTCTCCCCAACTGATCTAGCCATTGATCTAGAAATTTTTATTAACAAAATATCTTTTGATAATAATATCTGAACCGTCTGAATCATTCTATTCATTATAATTAAATTGACAATCATGACCTACATTGGATATATTGAAGTGCAACGTGCGTATTATTGAAAATATATTCTATATAAAAGTTTAAAAAATCAAATAAATCTATTTTTAGCTTTACAATATTTAATATTTAATTAATATTGCACTAATGACCTACGTCGTTTCATGTGTCCTGGATAAGCTCAGACATCGAGCTAGATCAAACAAAGCCTAAGTAAAAACTAAAGGACATCAGCACGGTGTCAAAAAATATATATGATCTTTAATTTTCAAATATTATAGGAATGGAGAAAACACATCATACATGAAAATACGTTCATGACAAATTTATTAATATCATTTTGACATATCATTGTTTTTCACGTAGCGAGTGGGTAATTTTTGGTAATTGTTAGTCATAATTAGAGTTGTTTTTATTTTTAAAAATGCAAGTCAATTTAACTATTATGTAATCTATATTTTTCATTTATTTATATTTTTTATAGATGTTTCGATGACATGTGCCTAATAAAAAACTCAAAATAACTTATACTTTTACCACATAATTAAAGCATAGTTAATACAGGCAGTTTGGTTTTTCATCTAATCTAAATGAGAAAGAAAAAAATAACGTGGGCCCGGCATGCATACGTACGTATGTACGTACTTTTTTTAATACCTCCGTACGTACCGTATACCTAATGTAACAAATGAAGTTTGACAGGGGGCTCTTGTAGCCTTCGTTTGGTTGCCTTGCCAGCTTTTGAGATGCCGAAGTTTATCACCGTACCATTATGCACTTGCCATGGTACCTTTTAAGTTCCAAGTAACCTTTTCCAGTAGTATATATTTTGAGAAATTGATAAATCTTGAACTCCACTCGATATGTTTAGGGATCTGGTTGCCTCGATCTTTCAATGAGTTGATGATAACTATGATTTGAAAGAAACGTTGACAACCTGACTATAACCGTACTAGACGTTGTTGTGTTGCGCCTTAGCGATCGATACACCTTTCCGTGGGTTGTTGATCTTGTCAGTGCAAATCAATCTTATTCCTGCAAGCAAATCGCAGAAACAAGTCAGAACAAGATAAAAGCAATCTGAATTGCAAATAGGAATTGAATACAAATGATAAGTTGGGATTCCGTAACGAGGAAACCGACGATCTAACCGATCACGGGATTACACGGCAAAGTAGCGAAGCTAAACTTTAATCTAAACAAAACCCAAGAAACCCTAAAGGGACACCTAACTATTTAAAGAAGTGGGATGACGACCAAGGGGGTTCCTAGGTCGTGCTCCACCAGGTTCGGGCGCACTCCACATGGGCCCCACCTGGGCTGGGGTCTCAGATGAAGTTCTAAACCCATAAGCCCATTATAGGTGACGTAGCACCTTGTTTCTTCAATTATGGATGACTGAGATGGAATTTGGAGAGAGGCTAGATCCATTGAAAAGAGAACTCCAAGAGCTTTCCATCAAGTACTCATGGGCTCAAAACGGAGCTCGTATGCATATTTGGCGACCGTTTGAATTCAGCACTGTAGCAGGTGGCCGAATTGGATTCCAGAACGTCTGCGACTCAATCTCGATGTCTTCCAATTGTCCTATGATGTAAATGGTTGTATCAATGGTAGTGAATGGCTGTCAACGCGCAATTGCATACTGTGAAATCCATGGTGATCTCAGTGTTCTTCCTGAACAAATTCAGATGCATTTGTGCTTTTGCTTGATTGAAAGAAAAACCTGGGGTTCTGTTTTACTGCTCGTCAAGGCAGTGATTTCATTTAAGCTTTTATCCCTTGACAACTGGGATGTTGCTTGTCATTATCATGGTTTTGTTTATTGTAAACATTATGGTTTTGACATTAACATACTTTCATAATTTTGCACTATTGATTGCCATACAAGGATTTCTCGGCTATATTGTCTTCTGCTTCACATAATTAATACTTCCACAATATCAGATGTCCTGAAATATCTTCTATTGTTTGACATAATTAAGTTAAATTAGCTAGTCTAACTCAGTAGTAACATAATCATGTCTTAATCTAAATCAATCATTACAAGTTAATTTCAGAAACGAGATTGGCAAGCAGCGGCGCAGCTGCTCAGAAGCCGACGTTGTGCCTGTGATGAGTCCGGTCTTAGTCCATGCTGGACTCCATGGGTTTGAAATGGATTCAACCCAGTTAGCTACCAATGGATCGGTTTTAAATCTTTTGTGGGTTGGATTGGTTTGGATGTTAGAGGTGGGAAAATGAAGCGAGCTGGTTTGGTGGTGTGATTTAAGATATATAGATGTAACTAATGCTTATACCATGCTTATTGGTATAAGCATTTTTAAAATAAACCACAGTTTTTAAAATAAAAACTATGGTTTACCCTGTGGTAAACCATAGTTTTTATTTTAAAAACTGTGGATTAAGATATATAACTGTGGTTTTAAAACTATGGTTTAAAAACCATAGTGATTATTGGTTCAAGATATATAGTACGGTAAACCATAGTTTTTAAAAAACTGTGGTTTACCGTACTAGCGGTAAGAACGGTAACCACAGACTGAAAACCCGAACAAAACTTATCAAAAATAAATTAATTTTTATTTTTTAAAAAAAATAATGGAGCTACCGCAAGGTTTTACCATTGCTGTACCCTGATGGCTGTACCCGGACAGGTAAACTCAGTTACCACGGTAATTGACTCTACTGTCAAACTTGCTTTGTAGTTCCTCATTTATACTGTATGGAAGAAATGTGTGGATTCCGAAACGACATATACTATTTAAGGGGAAGAAAAGATATAAGAAAGCGTGTAGAATTTCCCAAACGATGTACATTTTGGAAAGGTTAATAAAGCTAACACAAACATATAGAATCGGACGCAGTACTTTATAAGCATAATTTTCAGGGGGGATTTATCATATTGTGCCTGTATATAAATGCATGCTGGCTATATGCACGCTTGCTACCTACGTAGTGCCGTACTATGGGCCGGTAGAAAGGAAAGGAGTTTTTTGTATTTTTAGATTTTTTTTTTTTAATATTTACAGAAATATTATAGCGCCCAAAAAATTTACAAAAGTAGACCCTGCCGCCCTTGCAAAGGGCGGCAAGCCGACGTGGCACACGCCGCGCTGGACGGCGCGGGACGGCCGTCCTCCTGCCCGCTTGCCGCCCTCCTGCCCTCTTGCCGCCCTGGCAAAGGGCGGCAGGACCCCCTTGCCGCCCTCTGTAAGGGCGGCAGGCCTGGCCGCCTATAAAAGCCCACCAGCTCCTTTGAGGAGCCCATTCGCTCCTAACCTCTCCACATCAAAAAAAAAAAAAGGAGAAGGGGAGGAGAAGAAAAGAAGAGGCGAAGCCCTGCCGGTTTCAAACTTCGACGGTTTCAAACTTCGATTTCAGGTAATATTCGTAGATTATATACGTGACTAAATATATGATGTTAACTAGGATATCACTTGTATTTTTGTAGAACTTTCGTTGGATAAATGCATTGTATGAAATAGGGTTTTACCTGTGGTACTATATAAATATATATTGTTAGATGTAGGTAGCTTAGTAGATCTGTAGTATTTGTAGTTATTAGGTTTGTAGTTTTAAATGTTGTTGAGTAACATTGCAATAGAATATATAAAAATTTAGGTACGTTGCAAAGAAGATATTACACTGTAGTCGTTTATTATGTAAAATAACGGCCTAGTAATTAACTTTACAGATATGTCCAGTAAACTTATATTTCAACTATACCATGGTCAAGGAAACGTCCGTTATGGGCCAACTGGGGTAGATCTGTCAGAATTTATTGTAACAGCAAGGGGAATTGATAGGCCAGCCGAGAGGAGTGTACCTTCTATAAAAAAATGGTTGATGCGGGGCTTGGGAGTTGATCCACAGACTAGTGACATTACAATCTATGTTGTAGTAAGTCGGGCAACAGAGGGTTTTTATTGGGAACTAATGCCGGTTCAAAACTCTGGGATGTGGAGATGGTATGTGGAGAATGCATTGCAACGTGGGTGGCCTCTAGCTATGGTTCCGTATGTTCATCCGAAGGATCCAAGTGTACAGATGAACATGGATGATGGCGAGGGGCCAAGTGCAGAAGTGAATGAGATTGAAGTGGATCAGGTCAATGCACCAGAGGAAGATGGAGTAGCTCCAGTAGTAGCTCCAGTAGGCATGCAACCTGGTGGAGTGGCTGACGAGGGGGAGACTGTGGGTGCCATTGTGGACGAAATGGAAAAAGAGGATCGTGACAACGAGCGTGTGGAGGAAGATGATTCGTCAGATGATGACGAGAACAATATTAATCCAGCTGAATGGGCTAGTGATGATTTTTCTGGTTTGGTCATCTCTGAAGGGGAAAATGTGAGATGGGAGTACAAGGAAAACGAGATTATCGAGGGAGCGAGGTATGGTAATGGAGAAGACATGAAGGAGGCGGTGAAGCATTATGCAGTGTCACTTCATAGGGAGTTTTGGGTTGCCAAGTCTAACCGGACACAATATGAAGTTAGGTGTGTTAATGAAAAAGATGGGTGTCCGTGGAGAGTGCACGCCTATAAGGGGAAATGGAAGGACTACTGGACAGCGTCGGTCGTTACGAAACATACTTGTTATCTACCTGGTGTTCAGAAATACCACAGGAACATTACATGTGCATTTGTTGCATCTGAGATGTATGCGCATGTCGTGGACAATCTGGCATATGAACCGAAGTCAATAATCCGACATATCGAACAGACATTCAAGTATACAATTAGCTATGCCAAGGCGTGGAGGGCCAAACAGAAAATAATAGAGATGAGATTTGGAACTTATGAAGCCTCATATGACAATTTGCCACGTCTGCTATCTGTTATCCAACAAAGAAACCCTGGGACCTCTTGTGCACTCAAGACATTCCCCTCAATTGAACATCCTGGCAAGACTGTGCTGCAAAGAGCGTTCTTAGCTCTACATGCATGCAAGATGGCATTCGTGCACTGTCGTCCAGTTCTTTGTATTGATGGCACATTTTTGACCGGGAAGTATCGGGGCCAGATACTAACAGCAATTGGGGTAGATGGGAACAATCAGGTATTACCGTTGGCATTTGCTTTTGTCGAGAGCGAGAACACCGACAGCTGGTACTGGTTCCTCCATCTGGTTAAGACAGAAGTTGTTGGTATGAGGCCCAATGTGTGTCTAATACATGACAGGCACGCCGGTATGCTTCGAGCGATAGAAGAGTTAAAGTTTGGGAGTATGGAAAGAGGATACCCTGGCCAGTGGGAAGATGTACAAAGCAGGTGGTGCATGCGTCATATGGGAGCTAATTTCTTCAAGCAATTTAAGAACAAGGAGTTGATGAACATGTTCAAGAGGCTATGCAATCAGAACCAGGAGAAAAAATTCAATGAGCTTTGGAAGAGATTAGATGAGTTGACAGGCAAATGTAGTGACCAGCGTGCAACAAGACCAGCGGCCGCTGTACCTGACCCTCCTCAAGCACTCGGAGCTCTCCCAACAGACAGTGTAACATTGGTTAGAAGAACTGGGGAGCAAATTCGAAAATTTTCTCAGTGGATTGAGAATGAGCCAAAAGAGAAATGGGCTAAGACTTATGACACAGGTGGTGCTAGATATGGTATAATGACAACAAATTTGGCGGAAGTTTACAACTGGGTGATGCGCGGTGTCCGTGGACTCCCACTAGTTGGTATAGTGGAGTTCATTTTACATGGGACATGCAAGTATTTCAGGGAGCGGTTCCAAGCAGTTTTTCCCTCTATGCCGAACAACAACATTTTATTTGGAACTTTCATGGAGAAAAAACTAGCGGAGTGGCGTGCAAAGGCCATGAAACATCGAGCTCTAGTGCAAGGTACCCAACAACACAGGTTTGAGGTACTCTGCCAAGACAAGGCAGGCAGGGGTATCTACCGCAAGAGAGTAAAGCAGGAGTGCGTTCTCAAAGACGACGGCACATGTCATTGCTCCTGTAGAAAGCCGACGCTGCTCCACAGGCCATGCACCCATGTCATTTCCGCGGCATCTGAGTGTGGCATCCAAGATGCAGTATATGTGTCACAATACTTCTCCAAGCAAGCAATATATCACACATGGAGTGGCGAGATTTTTGGCTTCGGTGTAGCTGGGGAGTTCACAAAGATTAACGATCCGATAATCTATATTCCTGACCCAACGAAACTCCGAGACAAGGCGGGACGGAGGAAGACTCGGCGCATCCGCAACGATATGGACGAGTCGGAGGCAGGCAGGGTGAAGCGGTGCAGCAAATGCGATGAACGTGGCCACACCTACAAGTATTGTCCTGAAGACAAGGAAAAACCAAGTGCGGCAGAGGCAGGTCTATCAGGATCAGCAGCAGATGGAGCTCGCCCTACGGGTGAAGGCACTACTTCAAGGCGACCCCGTCCTAGACGTTCTCGTGGAACGTCCGGTTACGTGGTGTAGTTCGTGTGTTGTATGTTGGCAAAAGGCTTTGCTTGTAATTTCGTTCGAACTTATCGATATGTTCGCATTGTGTTGTGTTGCGAACCACTTGTTAGACTTCCGCATGTAATGTCTTTATGTTTTACGGCTTGTAATTTTGTTTTATGTTATTTCATTCTCGTTACGTGCCTTTGTGTAACGAAAGTTATGTTCTCAATAATCTGCACTCTTGCATGTCTCTATAAGTATTCTTCCGTTTCAGATAACTTGTTTTTACAATTATATTATTACCTTCTTATTTACCCTAACATGTAACACGTTATTTGCAGAGATGGCACATCCTGAGTTGTTGGATCCGGCGATAGATCAGCGCCACCGGTCGTACCTTACTGCGGTGGAGGGGGCTCAGCTTGGGACGTTCCGTCCACGGTCGTCACGCGAGCGACTTTTGGTTCACGACTCCTTCGTCGAGAGGTATGGTTTTACTGTGTTCACGACACCGGGCTTACCTTACTACGGTGGAGGGGGCTTAGCAATGTGTTCATTTTAACGTCTGGTATTATTTCGCTTTCGCAGGTTGCGTGAGGCCGGTCTCTTACCGTTGGCTCGGCTAGTTGAGGCCGCCACCGGCGACGCTGACGTGACGAGACGTTGGGACCCGGACAGGTCCCTCCTAGCAGCGTTGGTCGACCGGTGGAGGCCGGAGACGCACACTTTTCACCTGCCGTGCGGTGAGGTAGCCCCTACCCTGCAGGATGTCTCGTACTTGTTGGGGCTACCGCTCGCGGGAGACGCTGTCGGGCCAGTTGACATGGGTGTGGACTGGAAGGACGAGCTGACGGCACGTTTCGCACCCGTGCAGCGCCTACCAGGTCTACCGCTCGAGCCGTTGCAGCAGCACCGCAACACCGGGCCTACGAAGAGGTGGCTGCTTCAGTTCACTGTAAGTTCTTTCTACCTAAACTGACGTGTATTATGTACGTAACTTGTAAAGTGCCTAACATTTCATCCAACGCTTGCAGGTTGACCAGCTACCGGAGGAGGCCGACGAGTACTCCTTCAGCCGTTGTTTGGAGGCGTACTTGTTGTGGCTTTTTGGGTGGGTGATGTTCTGTGGTAGTCACGGACACTCGGTCGACCGGGGTCTCGTGCACTACGCCAGGAGCATCGCCGACGCCGCGGTCGGTGAGGTGCCTCAGTGGAGTTGGGGCTCCGCGTTGCTGGCGGCTCAGTACCGTGGCCTCTGCGAGGCTTGTACCAGGACGGACCCTGGCGCGATCTTCGGTGGGTGCCCTCTCTTCATTTCTCTTTGGGCGGCTGAGAGGTTTGCGATCGGCCGCCCCCTTGTGGAGCACCACCCTTACGACGCGTCGCTGTACGAGAACAGACCGGCGGTCGACTACCCAACGATGGGTACTCTGTGGTGCCGGCGTCAGGTACGTCGCTAGTATTTGGTAATGTTGTCCTACTATTGTTAACTTCATCCTACGTCACACTGACCTTATTGTATTGCAGCGCCGATGGGCTCACGTGCAGGTTAGGCGGTCGTACGCGGAGTTTGTGATGGAGTTCGACCGCCTTCTGCCGACGGACGTAGTGTGGGAGCCCTACAGTGCCTTGCTTACCCACAGTCGGGCGCCGCTAGGCCTGTCCACACTCTGCACGAGGGACCAGGCGTACTGGATGACTACGGTTCCGATGGTGTTCGACATCTGTGTCGAGCCGCACGCACCTTACCGCGTGATGCGGCAGTTCGGCTTCCGTCAGTCCTTTCCAGTACCGTTTCCGGCGGGCGTCACGGCTGCCGTTCACCGGTAAGCCGTTTTACTACGATTTAATATGTTGCATTAACATCGGGCTGTCCATAATAATTTGCTTTGTTTGTCGTTCGCCCTAATACAATACATTAATTTGCAGGTACTCGCGCAAGGGTCAGCACTCAGCTGGTCACTGGCCTGCCAAGTTGGGGCCTTTTCTCGACGACTGGTTGCTTGCTACCGAGGAGGTCGTGGACCACGCGGGAGAGCCACACACGGAGGAGGGGTATGAGGCGTACCTACGTTGGTACCAGCCACGCACCCGTACTAGAGTCACCTACGCTCCGACGGAGCAACAGGCCCACGCCGCGAGCGCCAGAGACCTCTACGCCAGGCACCGCGACCAGGACTTCGCTCGTGCGGTGAGTACCTTGCATCGCACCATCGTCTCATCATCCTTTCTGTTGGACAAAGGCTACGAATATTTACGTTGTAATTAACCGTGCAGGCCGTTGAGTGCAACAGGGTCGTCGTTGATGCTACAACGGCGATCCAACGGTTAGGCGCGGGGATTGAGGTGGGGGCAGACGAGCACCTGTCGACGTACACGCGGATACGGGACTCGATGCGCTCGGTTCTCCGTGCGCTGACCTGTCGTGCTGCCGACGTTGCTCAGGCAGACGCAGCACCACAGGTGCGTCCCCGACCGACTGCTCCTCGTCCAGCTGCGCACGTTCCTAGGCCGACACCCCCTCCCTTCGGAGGTACGTATATTCAAGGTCTATTTGTACATCATCAATCAATTGATACTCAATTTATGTGTAAGCTTACAAGTGTCGCGTCGTCGATGTGTAGGCTTCGCTCAGCCTGGGACGACGCCGGGCGCCCACTCCTGGCAGGCTGCGGGGTCATCGTCACAGGCAGGTGCGTCGGCCTCGCTGTCTACACAGTTTTGGCAGGACGCCGGGACTTCGTCACAGCCGGGCGGCACGTCTGTTGCGTCGGCCTCGCTGTCTGCGCAGTTCTGGCAGGACGCCGGGACTTCGTCTCAGCCGCCCGGCACGTCTTGGCAGGGTCCTACCGGGACTTCGTCCGAGCACGGGTGGGCTTCCGCCACGCACTTCGACCTTAGTGACTTCGACTTCCCGGACATTATCGGTCCCTCACAGCTTGGAGGCGCACCGCCGGTGCACACGCAGGAGCAGTCGCCCTCCACCCCACTCCCAGACCCTCGCGCTACCCGTGCTGTCCCACCGGATCGCTTCACGTACTCCCAGGACCACGTGCGAGCACAGGCCCGGAGGACCAAGCGGGGTCGCGGCGCGAGTCAGGGCCAGTAGAGCAGACATCTCTTTATTTTTCTTTACATTCTTGTACTATATGGTTGTAGACTGAATATGTTGTTGTTTATATTCGGGACTCGCATTCCTACACTTCGCTGTTACGTTTTCCAAAAACAGGAGTCCCTTTCGCCACATGGACGAGTACTTTCGGTCGAGCCGATGCAGCTTTCTTTATTCGCGTGCGATACGACTGCGGAATGGCTTCTCATGCCCTTACATGTCACATCAGCATATGTCCAATCTTACTTTCGGCGAGAATTCCGCCCTCTATAAGGGCGGAAGGCCTTACTCCGCCCATATATAGAGTGGCAGGGTGCTCATTTCAACCGGTCCAACCGAAGGAAAAAAAAGAGAGGTGACTAAGAAGGAGAAGAGCTGCGAAGCATTGTTGCTGTGCTTATTCGAGCGCAGGTTAGTACAATATTCCGACGTATGGTTATATTTTGTGTCGCATACTAGTGTAATTACCATGTATTTGAAATTTGTGAGTAGATTTGTAGCACTTAGATACGGACCCTAGTTTATTTGCGAGTAGATCTGTAGCACTGTTAGTAGTTATGTTGAAATTTGTGAGTAGATCTGTAGCACTTAGAAGTGTGAATAATTTTAGACTAGATTTGTTGTGCACACGTTTGGTTTGTAGTAGTACTATATTTGACCGTACAATGAGAAGTGTTAAGGGTGTTTACAATATTTTATAGTTGTATTTTTAAACTGTAGGATGCCAAGGCGTGGAAAAGCTACCAACTCAAGGTAACATAAATCGTTTTTGTGATATTATGTGTTATTCGTTGTGCATGAAATGAGGAATCCTAGATTAACGGGTTAGGGTGTTTCATTTATTGTTCACTTGTAGTCGCCCGAAGACTGGAAATGCCTTCAACCCATTGCCTTTGCCTAGCGGTGTTCCAGTGCCCATGTGCTGGTGCGGTGATCCTTGCAAGGTAGCCAAGTCCGATGAAGAGGAGACGTACATGCAGAGATACTGGATGTGTGCCAATTTTGAGTTTGAGCCAACACCTGAGATACGCCGCATTAACTTAATGGTGAGGAACTGATGTTTTGTAATGATTATTTGGTGTATGAAGTAGTCTTCAACAACTTATTTGGTTAGTAAACATTGCATTTGTTGTAGACCCCTCCACCGCTATGTGATTTTGAGCAGTGGATCGACACCGAGATCAAGCCGCAAAACAAGGAGCGTTTGGAGTACATGCGGCAATGGGATGCAGAGCGCAAGGAGAAGATAGAGCAGAGACGCAAGGAGGAGGCCGCAGAAAAAGAGCACAAGGCTGAGGCGGAAAGGAGGCGTGTTGCTGCGTACAGGGAGGAGCGGGAGCGGAAGCTTGAGCGTGCGCGGCGAGCGAAGGCAGCAATGGAGGAGAACCCCGATGCACAGAGGAAGGGAAAGTGGCCTCGTTGCACTCAGTAGTATGCACGAGTTGGTAGTTGTATGGTGTTAGGGTTTAGGCCGACCTTGTTTCGCTAAGTGGGTAGGAACGTGTTCCATCGGTTCGTGGGATCTCCATATCTATCCACTCAACGAATTTGCACACCCAACGATATGCCTATGTAACATGTTATCATTATGTACGATCAAGTTAGCGTTCTGCGTATTCAGAATTGGTACTAGAAATTGGAGCACATAAGTCATACCCGATCCATGTTGCCACATTGGAAGAATCCAAATGTGGCGCTGAGGCTGGCGCGGGCGGCTTCGGTGAGGCGCTGAGGCGAGAGAAGATAAGAGAGAGCGAGAGAGAGGGAGGCGTTTTTATTTGGAGCGGCTTTAGTGAGAACGGACACCACGGTTCCTTTCTTTTTAATATGGTATAGATACACTACAAATTTAGGTTTCTGCAAATTTTCGGAGCTATCCGAAAGATTTTCGGAATTCGAGAAGCAAAATAAGATTCTGTATATTTTTGGAGTTGTCCGAAAATATTTTTCGAAACTTTCGAAAATGATAGTGTAGTCATTAAGTTTATGAAATTTTTCGGAGTAGTTCTCTTTTGGAATTTTTGAAAAACGCGTGTAAACTCGGGAAGTTGCAGTGCAAATTTAAAATAAATAAAACCTAATTATCATATACTAATATTTTTTTACATGTCCTTATTTACTTCTCATCTTAATCTGATCTTGCTCGATGATCAGTTGCTTCTAGCTAGCTTTGGTTTGGTCATGGGACACGTATTTTTTCAGGAAGTTTCTTCTTTCTTTCTTTCGAACTCAACGTTGATCCATCTAGAAGATATGCACGTACACGTACACACACATACCGTACTGATGATGCACAGTCTGTTGCCACATGAGCTAACCAGGGTTTCAATTACCGCCGGGGCCGCGGTTACCGCGCCCCGGCGGTAAGCACGGTTACCGCACGGTAACCGCGGTAACCGTGACAAACCGCGACAAACCGTACAAAATTTATCAAAAATTCAAATTATTTTTCAAATTTATTTGAATTTGACGCGGTTACCGCGGTTTACCCCTTACCGTACCCCCGCGGTAAGCGCGGTAACCGCGGTAACCGCGCGGTTTACCGCGGTAATTGAAACCCTCGGCACACCCTTGCAGAGGGCGGCAAGCCCTCGGCACACCGCGGCCCGTGCGCGCCGTCAAGACGCACACGGCGCCGTGTGCCACGTCGGCTTGCCGCCCTTTCAAAGGGCGGCAGGGTCTAGTTTTGCAAATTTTTTCGGCGCTATAATATTTCTGTAAATATTAAAAAAAAAATCTAAAAACAAAAAAAATTCTTGAGAGGTTAGGAGGGAATGGGCTCCTCAAAGGAGCCGGCTGGGCTTGATAGGTGGCCAGGCCTGCCGCCCTCTGTAAGGGCGGCAAGGTCCTGCCGCCCTTTGCCAGGGCGGCAAGAGGGCAGGAGGACGGCCGTCCCACGGCAGTCCCACGGCGTGTCCCACGGCGTGTGCCACGTCGGCTTGCCGCCCTTGCGAAGGGCGGCAGGGTCTATTTCTGTAAATTTTTTTGCCGCTATAATATTTCTGTAAATATTAAAAAAAGAAAATCTAAAAATACAAAAAAGTCGAAAGGAAAGATGATTTGGGCCGGTAGGAATGAAAAGAATGAAAGGGCTGAAGAGAGCGGGGTTTCGACCCATAATGAATAGTGGCGTTTCTGAATTGGAATAAGTTCACTTTGACTCTTAATTATAGATCAAATCTCATTTGTATCCCTCAACCGCACTATCAGATATTTTGACCCCCCTCTACCCCACCCCCAACTTATTAAAACTAGTGCAAACTAACTCCCTGGGAGGTTTTTAGGACATTGCTTGTTGACCAAGTCTAATTGAGTGAGTCAACATGCAAGACCCACATGTCATTGACTCTCCTCTTATTTCTCCTTTTCTCTCTATCTTCTCTCCTCTTTCTCTCTCCTGTGCATCTTCCTCGATGACGGCTGGTGAGCTGTAGGGAGAGACTCCACCACTACGAGACGATGAGCGCACGACGGAGGACAGGAAGGGGGATGAGGGATCTAGCTGCCGTTGCTGGGGGGAGATGTCGGTGACGACGAGCACATCCTTGGTGTCCCACAGGATGGTGTAGTTGAAGAGGTTGCAGAAGAACATGAGCCCCATGGGCACGATGTTCTTCAGCGTCTTCGTCTTCATGCCTAGGAACATGGGGGAAGACCTTGCCGGCTCGGGCGCCAGACGCCACGATGGCGACGTAGAGAGACGGGCGAAGCGGTATCAGTGTGGGAAGGTGGCGTGGGATGAGACGGAGCGGGTTGGCCACTATGGCAACAACGGCGTGCCACTGGTGGAGCAAGTGCGGTGGCTTTCCCCATGTAGAGTTGAGGACAGCAGCAGAGGGGAGGCAGAGACGGGAGGGACGGGTGGAGCGGGGTGTTGGTATTTGCTATGCACACAGATAAATCAGCAAGCACACGGATACCGCTGTAGCACTTCACTTCAGAGTACTCCAAGGGTATCGAATCATAGGGAACGTGTGTATATCTAAGAACAGGATTCTATCCAAGGACAACAATGGATGATAGGATAGGTTAGAGAGGACTCCTACGGATTTAACTAGCTAACTTAAATTAAAGGTAAAACTCTATCAAATCCTTCGAGCAGCGGCCCTCCCCTGGTCTACTAGGATGAGTCCAGTCTTAAGCTCTATAATGTATCCGAACATGAAGGGATGCAAAGGACGGACAAAGTTGTCATCACCTACTACCTACCTCACTTTTCGTGGAGCACACAACAAATGAAGGTAACCACTAACCTAGACACCACGCCTAAGTTATTGATTACTACTCTAGCGTTGCGCAGGAACTTCTTTCTTTTTCTAGAGTCCTAGTACTAGAGCACTTAATTATAAACTAAGTGACAAACCCACACAGATGAGAATATATTTCACTTCAATAAACTAATTAAATAATATAAAGAGATCTCAAACACTTACTTTATAAAAGAAATATCCGCCGAGGTATAAGAGAAGAAGGCCAACAACTCCAGTGCTTTTCCGAAACTCCGATGGAAGAATGCCGACAAACCCGGCACTCCTCCAAAAATTCTCAGAGAGAACTCTGATAATTTGGGGCATTCCTTCCGGAGCTTGCCCTCACTCTCTCACTAATCCAACATACTAAAGTAAAGACTAAGATATGAAAGTGAGTTATACTCTACTTTGCTGTGTGTTTTGGAAGTGTGTTGAGCTCCTCCTTTTATTGCCGCTCTATGACGATTGTAGGTCGATAGTTAAGTCAATAAACCTCTATAACCGTCATTGGGGACCAATAAGGAAGCGTCACATGGAAGCTAGCAGTTGGAGGCGCCGAGGTTGGTTTGGCCGAACCATCTCCATCGCCTGTGGCCATCAACTTTCTTCAATCTCTGACAGATGGGCCCCTATGGCGGCTGAGGATGGTTGGTCCTACTTTAGATCAGTTTTGACTGTCATGTGGGCCCTCCAATCCTTGTGCTCGCGTGTGATTGGTCGTAGGTGTATTTTGTCGCATGGCAGGTGTGTTTTCTCCCATAAATAACATGCATACTAATATTTACCAACACTAGTGGAAATGGTCAGTAATAACCCCTAAGTTTGATATTATATTTTGTATCATTTTATACAGGAGTTGACAGTTAAAGTTTACACTTAACGACCGTCAACACGGGGTCAGCGTGGGGAGGTGGCACGGGATAAAACAGAGTAGGGTAGCCATCGGGGCGATAGCGGCACGCCATTGGCAGAGCAGGTGAGGCAGCTTTGCCCACGCGGGGTTGAGGGCGGTAGCGGATGGGAGGCAGAGGCAGTGGCAGGAGGACAGACAAAACAGGGTCGGCGTGAGGAGGTGGCGCTGGATGAGAAGGAGCGGGTGGCCGCAGGGGTGACGACAGCGCACCACTGGCAAAGTAGGTGCCGCGGCTTTCCCCACATGGGTTTGAGGATGCAGCGGAGGCGGTGGCTTGTAGTGAGACTAGACTCCATGGTGGCGGCGGTGGTGGGAATTATCCTGGGGATGGTGGAAGGGAGGAGATAAGGTTGGGCGCTCGGCAAGTGGGGGTTTAGGAAGAGAAGGGGTGTGTCTTATACTCCGGTAGTGTCGTGCTGATGAGATTATGGGGAAAAGGTGATAGACCACGCTGCTTGCATCCGCTCGTCGGCCCCAGATATCGCTGCCCACGGCCTCTCCGCCCGTCACCATGGTGCTGGAAGAGAGGAGAGGAGGCATTGACGAAGCATCTGTAGCAGAAACTCGTTGGCCAAGCCGCTTGGATCCCTCTCCTGTCCCAAAGCTCGCCGCCTGCGGCCTCCTTGGTTGCCTCCATGGCATTGGAAGAGTGGAGCTACAGGAGGAGAAAGAATAGGTGGAGAGAGAAAAAGGAGGGGGAGAGAGCAAAGAAAGAAGATGGGATTCACTGACATATGGGCCCCACATGCTAACTCAGCATATTAGACTTGGTCAACTAGCCACGTCAGTGAAAACCTTCAAAACCACTTATGGAATCAGTTTGCATCAATTTTAATAGTTTGGGGGTCAATATATCTGATATTGCGGTTGAGTTTTACGAATCAGATTGGACCTATATTTGATGGACTCAAATTGAACTTATTCCTTCTGAATTTTAGAGCCTATGTGAGCACATCCAGGATGTGAGGCCCATATTTGGCCGTCTAGCCCTAGCAAAAATAGGAAAAGTACAGATTCTCGCTAAATTACTTCCTCAACCAAAAAACCAGATATATTGCATCCCGCAATATACAAAACTGGGTCACTTTGGATCCTTAGGAGTTCAACCTGGTTTTGTCCGACGTGACAGCTGAGTCAGTGTGGGATCCACATGTCAAGGCATTTTAGTCTTTTAAAAAATAAATAAATATTGGTGGATCCCACATGTCAGTGACAAGAACTCTCCTCTATCTCCTGTTGTTTCGAGCGATGGCGGGTTCGGCAAGTGGCTCGCCTAAGAGCACGCAATAGGTGAAGAGGGAGAGTCGCACCTCGTTGGGGTCCGCCTTGTAGATGGAGAGGTAGCAGTCGTGGGACTTGGCCCTCGTGGCGCCGCCATCGTAACCCCGCCGCGGAGCTGGAATGACCCCAACGGCGGGAGGGATGCCACAAGACGACAGGCGGTCATCGGCGGTGAGGTAGAACAACGTCGACTCCGACAGCGGCTGCGGCAACACGTGATGGAGATCTGAGACCAGGAGGAGGGACGTCACAGTGAGGTAGCGCGCCGATAGCGACAGGTCGTCGAGGTCCGGTCACCTTCTTCTGCAGTGGCTACACCACCGCCACTCCCATGGCCAGGGCTTTCCTCTTCTGCGCCAGTGTCCCCTCCACCGACACCTCGCTAGGAGTCGTCCTATTGGGCCCGGCCTCCTTCGTCGCCACCTGGCGCCATGTCACCGCCGTCGCGCTGAACTACGGGATAGCCGACGTCGGGATGGTCGTCGTCACGCCAGCGGCCTCCTTCCACCACACACACCACCATCACCACCACCACGAGGCCACATGTCAGTAGCTGCACTCAAGCTCCGGTGCATGGTGGACCATCACCACCCTCCCACTCCCTCCATCCTTCCCCTTTCCCTCCTTCATTTCCCCCTACCTCGTCGGTGATGACGACGATGATCTCATTGACGCGAGAACCTCCTTCCCCTCCACCCCGAGCGCCGCTGCCATCGCCACCATAGCCGCTGGCAGAAGCCTCAACAGCACCGCCTCCGCCGTCTCCCTACCACCCACCGCTACCGTCGGCAACGACGAGGGATGCACCTCGCCCTTCCCTATTTCTCTCCCAAGCTTCTAGACTCTTCCAGTTCCTCTTCACCGCCGCCACCGCCCTCCTCCACAGCGCTGCCGGTCACTGCCACCCATGCCCTGTGCGGCGCGCCTGCTCCCTAGTCACCTCACCGCCATGGGCCGCCTCCTCTCCCGCCTCGCCCCGTCGGCCTCCTCCGCACCCGCCGCTTCCCCCCGCCCAGACGACGAGAAGAAAAGTGAGAGAGAAGGAAGGGAGAGAAGAGGAGAAAGAGAAAGGGTGATGATGTGGGTCACCTTGACATGTGGTCTCACGCTGACTCAGTCGTTACGTCGGACAAAACTGAGTTTAATACCACCTAAGGATCTAGAGTAAGTGGATACCAACATAGTGCTTTCATATGTATGCAACAGTGAATCATATCAATATTAACTAGCAAATATGCCCGTGCTTTGCAACAAGTGATGACAAATTAAAAAAAATGAACAAAATTACTCCATCCGTTCATAACTATTTGATGTTTAGGATACGATTTTCTCAAGCATTTAATTTTAATATATCAATAATTTCTCAAATTATTAGCTTAAAAATAATAGAAATAGGACACAGATTTACCTTGAAAAATACACTTGCCATATCATAAACTTATTAGCTAGACTTTATAAGCATATTCAAATATAAAATTGACGTTCATAATTTAATCGAACCTTATTCTAAATATCATATTTATGACTTGAGGGTGCAAACGACGAATATACTTCATCTCCATCTAGCTAAATTTCTTGTTGGTTCAATTTAGCTAGAATTAAATGATAAGTAGTCATAAGAAATTAAAATGGTACTAATGCTACTTCTGAAAATAGAAAATACTTAAAATCACTGAGAGAGAAAAAAACTGATTTTAACCCGGCCCAAAATTGCGGCCTTCTTCTGTGCAAAGCATATGTGCGGCCCATGACGTGGCCCAATAGCGCGGCGGCCTAGGAACGATGACCGGCCCGACGCAGGAGAAGCCAAGGCCGTTTGATCTGATGGACGGTCCCGGTTGATCTCGACCTAGAGAAATATCCGTTAGCCCAAACCCTAACCCTAAAATCATTTCCCTCGATCCCCTTGCGCTCTCTCTCTCTCAAAAAGCGATGGCAGCGACGACGATTCCAGCGGGCGGCGACGGCTCGCAGTTCCTTCCTCTCTCTCGTGAAAAGCGATGACGGCGATACTGGCGGAGCGAGGGCGATTCTGGCGGGCGAAGACGGCACGCAGCGGCAAGCCACGGTTGGCCGAGCCACCTGGAGCTCGTGCGGCGAACTGATGCCGCCTGAGCCCGGTCTGATGTCGTGCGTGGCAGTCGTTCTGGTTCTCCTCCGCACGCAGCCATGGCCATGACGGCGAGCCTCAATCTCACACGAGCCACGAGAGGCAGGCACAAGGCTGTCTTGTGTATTTTTTTGTGATTTCTGCCTCTCCTCTCATCTCCTGTGTGATTTATTTTATGATCCGATTGGGTTGTCTCCTGTCATGTGATCTATTTTGGATGATTTTGTGATGATTCCGATTTGGATTGGGATTTTGTTTTTGGGTTGGATTGTGATGATTTGGGATATGGAGAGGAGGTTCGCGCGATGTGGGCGATGGACTAAGGCGGATGAAAAGTTGATGTGACAAAAGAAAAATTATCAATTTTTTTAAGTAGTTAAGATATGTATGATTTTTTATACAATAGATGAAGCATGAAATTTCTATGCTAATTCTATAATTCTACAGTAAAAGTTATCATGTGACATGTTGTTGATGCAAGTTTATTTGTTGAATTTTTAGTTATTGGTTTTTAAGTACAACTAACATGGCTTAATCCCAGCCCTTGTAGTAGTCAACTCGGATCTGGACCCGGGTTGGCACGCTAAATCAAGCGATGAATTAACACATAATTAATTACTAGTTTTGTGTCATTTTAACTTTTTCTAAGTTAAACTTCTTTAAATTTGATTAAATTTATAGAAAACTATAGCAATATTTTTAACACAAAACAAATAAATTATCAAAATATATGCAATGTTGGATTTAATAAAACTAATTTGGTTACATAGATGTTGCTATATTTTTCAATAAACTAGGTAAATTTTTCAAAAAGTTTACTTAAAAAAATCAAAGCGACTTATAATATGAAACGGAGAGAGTATTAGCTAATTAAACTTGAAAAATAGATAGAATTTTCAAAGCAACTTTTATATTGAAAACTTTCAAAAAATACACACCATTTAGTAGTTTATGAAACGTGTGAAAAATTTAGGTAAAAGTGCACAAATGAGTAAAAGTTGGGAATGTATGGAAAAGAACACAGCCTAGCCGAGCTATATACGTGGCAAATCCTAGAGAAGGCCTCCTTAGAGCGGACAAATTTTCTAATGATTTGAACTAAATACTATGAAAATCTTGTAAAATTCATGCGCACGTACAGTTACTCTCAGATGGTTTACGGCAATTCAAAGTATCTTTTACCAATAGTTCAGGGGCCTGTATCGATTAGAGAAATGACAGCATGCCATCTTCCGTTGCCTGAACTATCCAAAAGGCTCCGAGTTTTAGCACTTTATCAAGAGTGTATCAGTATAATTAATCACTATATATTGATATACCACCTCTTAATTAGAGGTGTTATACTTATTTGTTACTTAACCCTTTGGCCCCATGCCTTTTTTTTATTCTCACAAAAAGTAAAGGGTTGGTGTGAGTAGTTGATACGTTGAGCTCCATCCTTTTTTTCTCTTAAAAAAATTTGGGAGTTCGACGATGGAGCGATGACAGAACCACCAATATAGATAAATACAAGCCGAAAACTGAAAATCTTGTTCTTTAGGAATGGTAACTGCTGCATATTACTTGACGCTGAGAGTATCAAAGATTTATTTATGATTCATTGATACGCTGGACTATCATTTTTGTTGTTGATTCAAATTAATTGATATAATTGCAACAAACTGATCAATCTTCTCTTAAAAAAAACAAACTGATCAATCATTGTTAAAACTTTTTCTTTCCATGTAAATTATCTGCAAAGTAAGAAATTAACACTCCCAAGTTACGACAACACGCCATCCAGTGTCCATGCAGGCAGCCTGTGCCCTTGTGCAGAAGCATTTCATTTATACAAGTAGAAGGCACTCAATCAGCCACCACATGAACACATGATCCATCATCGATCGATCTACACATGCATCACCGTCGCTTATACAAACAAAAGATCAAATCTTGGTCGATCTACTTGAAGTAGTATGGGAGGTCGAGCACGTAGAGGAGGAAGTAGGCCCAAAGGACGCCGGAGATGCCGCCGAAGAAGAAGCCGCCGGTGAACTTGGCCCAGCCGTCGGCTGTCTGCAGCTTGTCGGCCTCCTTCTTGCGGCCGGTGAGCGTCAGAGTCGGCGCCGTGGACGGCTCGCCCTCGCCGAAGGAGGCGACGCCGTACATGGTGAGGCAGACGCTGAGGATGGCGACGAGCCCGGCGGCGCCCAGGGCGCCGGCCTGGCCGTGCACCGGCGTGTTGCGAAGCGGGCCGGTGAGCGCGAAGGGCCCGACGAGGAGGTAGCCGTGGGCGAGGCCGACCTCGATGCCGCGGAGCAGCGGGCTGACGGCGGTGCGGTACGCCGGGAGGTTGGAGAGGTACCAGGCGATGAGCGGGCTGGAGGTCACCGGCGTCTCCAGGCTGCCGATGAAGGGGTCGCCGTTGATGGGCTGCACCACCTGGTACGTTGGCTGTGTACAGCGGCACAAGAATCACATATCAGACAAGAATCACATTTATCGTTGTAGACACGTGTAAATACACACAACCATTTTTTTTATACTTAGTCAAGAGCCCGTGCGTTACAACAGAAAAATAAATTAAGTTTTTAACTTATTAAGTCAATTAAGCACATATTTAATCCAAGTAGTGCTTTTATGATTTTCCTTATTAAACAAGTAGGAGATTTTGAAATTTGGTGAGAGCCAACGGTGAAATGGGAGATAAATTGTTGAAAGGTGATGTAATAATATAGACTATAGAATTAAATGACAGTAGTACAGTGATGTGACACAATGTACAACACCACTACTAACGTTATAAGTAGCATAAACAGAATTCAATTCGACTTCCGCATCAAGATGTATCCGGCCTACAGACGTCGGTATCGTCACGCTAAAATTCTGCGGATGTACCATGCAGCCAAACTTATTACAATAATTCAACATTATGTTGCTAATTGAGGAAATAAACTAGTGAACAGAGCAATAAAAATACAACCAAACGAAACGATTATGTCTAAAATCTACCATCTGATTTTAATTAAGAGAGCTTGTTCTTGAGAAAGATGCAACTTTCACAGTAGCTTTGATGAAGCGACATGGGAAATTTCTCAATGCTCTTTAGCAGTCTAGCTTGCTCTACTGACCTTCTCAGACTGGATGGCCTTGACTGTGAAGCGGGGCCTCCTTGTCAGTGAAGCACCAGACAGCCCCCTCGGCTTGGAGTACACCAAGCTGCTCTTCATCAGCTGGCTCGCCATGGGAGGAGCATAAGCAGTAGCCATCTCTCCCCTCTCCTCTCTTCTTTTCTCTCTTTAGCTGCTCTGTAAACTGCCTTCTTCGCGAACGCCCTAAAATTGGAGTTTGTGATCTTTACAAGCTGCAGGGATGGAGGAGGTCTGCTTGAGGGGAGAGAAAATCTGGAGTATGTGTTGGGGTGGGGCCCTGCAGATGAGATATGGTTCAGAGCTGTGTGGCGTTCATTGGATGGAGGATGCCAGCAACCCTATCCCTTATCTGAATTCCTGGAGATCCCCTCCTTACGTTGGACGCCTAGCTGGCGGCACCGCCATCGAGCCACGTGGAAAAACAGAATCTGCAGCCTGCAGGGCTTGTGGCTGTGGGCAGGGTCGCTGAATCAATATATCTGGAGAATGTAAGACAGAATTATCCCAGTTTGGTCAAAAGGATTACTTCTGGATATTTTTGGGGAAATGTTTGAACAAAAATAGATTTGACGGGCTCGAGTTTCAGCGAAATCTAACGGTGCAATTACACACATCTTACATAGGAAAAGAGCAGAGCAAACAAATATGCAGTTTGTGAGATTCTCATGTGATTCTTCACAAAACCTCAGATGCTTGTTGCCTTGGGCTGCAGGAGACTGTCACGAGAAAAGTATAGACAAGACCATATGATTAGTTAATGAGCAATTTTATCATCATTGAAAAGATACAAAAGTACTATAATTTTTAGTATAAAAATATGATAATTGTAGATACTAGATGTCTCGAGGTACTAAAAATAATTTTTAGTGTAAAATATTAATACCTTAGAGTATTTTTTTAACAATGGTAAAATTTTCTGCTAAGCATATACTTTTCGAAGTATAATAGTTGTTTGGTTGCTACTCCTATTTGCTAAGGATGAACACTACCATAAGAATACACCACACTAAGTAATCATTAACTTGCCTGGACGATATTTAGGGTGGTGAAATTAACGTCAAAGACCATTGGTCAACGAATATGAAAAAAACAAAAAAAACAAGAATCAAGGCATGAAGATATATAAAAAAAATCAACATATGCCTGGTGACTCAAGTCTTTGTGTTACAACTCCGACCAATTCTTCTCCAGGGATATACTCATGACACAAGAGATAGTTTCCACAGTAGCTATCTCTCGTTGTATGCGAGGCGCTTGCTTTTCTGAAGGCAACCATGGTAGTGGTAGATGAGCCTGAGCAGGCAATCCGTCATGCAGTTGACATCAAATGATTCGATGAACTTCAGATCTGACAACCGTGACTTTCCAGCAGCATACCGGTGATACTCTTCAAAGACTGATGAGAGGCACCAATTCTGCAGCTTTCTGAAGCAGCCCACAAGACATCCAGTACGGTGCTGTGGTCAAAACAGAACCCAAAAAAAAATCAAGAACATGTGGTGCGGATAAAAACGATTATGGATTTTGAACAGATGAGTGCTTTTTAGTACCTTTCCTCGTTTGCAATGGATTAGAACTGGGTGGTTCCTTACATCTGAAACCAAGAATCAGGACTAGTAAGTTAAAATAATAGCTTGATGGTCATCAGAGAGTTTTAGGATACAGCAAAGATAAACAGGACAGAAGAAGCCTAATTCAGTACCAAGTATGACCCTAAGAGCCCCAATGATGGCATCCACAGGAATGGACACGTTAGGGTCCTGCAGATGCAAACGTTTAAGAGATACTGAACTTCTTCATATATGTATTCAAGAATGAACAAACAAGCAAACAGCAAGGGTTATTTCATCCAAAAGCAATGATAGAACAGATGACAAGCACAAGAAATTGTTGAATCCCGACAATGTCTATTGGAGTGTTTGGCAGAACTAAAAAAACTTACTTAATTCTTCACCTGTAGGCTGTAGTAAGACACAACTCACAACAGTGCAAAGGTATAATGAGCAAACATCAAAGTGAAGGGAGTGACTACAGATCGACAAGAAAATGCAGGTGTTCCAACATTAGGAGTACCAAACTGGATACTACCACAAAAGGAACAGACATCAGCGGTTCTAACCATTCATTCACCACAAAAAATCGGCAACACTGTGACTAGTAGTAGTTTGTACTTGCAACCGTAAAATCATGCTAAAGTTGTAAAACATTAATTAGACATTGAGTATTGGTCGCAAACTTTTATTTCAGTGTAAGTAAAAAACTAGGAAAATGAGCCTCAACTTTAAATTGAACTTTTTTCTCAAACAATTTCTAGACCATGCCTCATCTTTACTTCTAAGAAAGAAAAATGTGGAAAAATCCATTTTGGTCAAGCCTTTTAGGCCAAAGTACAAAAAAGTACAAAACATGAGGCTTCTTGCACGTCAGCAACTAAACTATCAAATAGCTAGGAAATAATAAATAAACTATCAAATGGTTAGCGAAAAACAAATACTTCTTTTAAGTAAAATAGCATTGCATCCTGAATAGAAGAGGGAAGGAAAAATCTAAATCATGTTTACTGGCTTAGGCTATTTCCATGAGAAATGAAAAAAAATTGTACTTTCTTCTGACAAAATTGTTGGACACACCAGAGGTACTCTATCTGTTTCAAATTATTTGTTGTTCTAGGTTTGTCCTAAGTCAATTATGTCTATTTTTTACCATTAATTTTTAAAAATCGTGCAGTTCATCATGTGAATTATATATTATGAAAGTATTTCTCGTCGTGAATCTGAAAACTATAAATCTTATGATGTTAAACTATATGAGTTTATGGAAATTGATCGTCAAATTAAAATGTTTGACTTAAGACAAACCTAGAGCGACAAGTAATTTGGAATAGAGGGAGTATTGGAAATAAAATTCCACATAACCCTATTTAATAATGGAAGCAACTTCGTATTAAATTCATGTTTAAATAGAAAAAGAGGCATAATAAAAATCTAATAATGCATGTTTTGCAGGGGTAAAATTACAGAAGGAAAAATGAATGCAAATGAAGGACCAGAAAAAGGTTGCGATGTAAAAAATAACGCATGTCCAACTATCTGTCCTTGCTGAGTATAGAAAGTTATGTTAGCAATTCATTCTCCAGACCATGTATGACTGAAGAAATTTCCTTACAAGAAACAGTCCAGACTGCATTCTCAAACTACCTAATACTAGCAGTTACAATGGTGAAACTGACACTGATCAACTTCAATTCAATAACTGAAAAGGCATCCCCTAATTAAGCATCAGCCAGTATAAATTGCAACTGAGAAATTCTAAATCAACTTCCTTTTGAAGTTTGCGCATTGTTACAAACATCACTTGACACTAAACTTTTTATTGTTATAGTTATCAAGACAATCTTCAATCATCAAAATAGCACCAATTTTCCAGAAACGCCTCTAAATCCTATGATCCCTATGATGTGACAAGGAAAGCTTAGGACCCACACCTTCTGGAATAGGAACTTAGTCTACACATTTTATGACACATAATTAGTGAATCATGCATTAAGTTGTGAGATTTAAAATCAACACTCGATGTGTTCCAACTCTGATTGGGGAATGTTGTTGTATACCTTTACAGGTGTGGTTACCAATGTTCAGGAGTGGATCTACCAATGCAAAAAAAAAAAACTAATCCACCTAGTTGTTCTGAGTATTTAAAGAACAAAAACAAGCCCTTCTCTGCATATTGCATCAGGATTCCACACCGCCATCAGAGCATAATCACACCTAAATAACATGCATCTATTAAACATATAAGTTAACAAGCCTAAAGAGAAAGTTCCCACAAATATCACACACAAACATGAATCAGGAAGAAAACAAATAAAGGAACAGTGTGATCACCTTGTTCCCCTCAATCCCAAATTGGAAGAGGCGGATCCCCTCCGCCTTCAAGAACTCGGCATTCGTCTCCATGTAAGGTTCAGGGCACAGATACCTACATCCAGGTGAAATCCACCACATGGGCACATACACCAAAGGGATAATACCAACAGCAATCCAATCCAATCAAATCGAACCCAACCCCCCGAGAACCGCTCACACGACAGATCGGAGCCCGAGGCCCCTGAGGAAACCGAAGCTGGCCGGGTCGGGGAACCCCGACCGGTACACCCCCGTGTCCACCATCCGGAAGTTCGACGGCGGCGCCACCATCGCCGCATCCGCCTTCTCCGCCGCCGACTCGTCGAACTGCTCCAAGATCATGGCTGACCCGGCCCGGATTCCGCGGATCCGGGGCCGGATTCGAGCGGCGATTTTCCGCGGGGTGAGGGGATCGAGATCGGTGGGGGTGGCGGCGAGGGCGCGGCGGCGGCGGCGGCGGCCGCGGCGGAAACTAGGGCTCGGCGGAGTCGCAACACGCGGACTCAACGGTCGGCTCGTCGGCGAACACCGTTTCGTGGAGGCGGTGGGGCCAATTGTACGGGGCGTGATCTTAACGGGCTAACGGGTGAGCGGTTTTGGTTGGTGGATTTGGTGGTTGGTCTCGTACTGAGGTTGCCAGGTTGGAGTGGTTTGGTCTTCGGGTTTGGTGGTTTAAGTACGGAAGGCATTTCAGTCACGTGGAGAAAAAAATTAAATTATGAATCAGAAGATGTGGCACTCAAAGGGATAAAGAAAATTCAGTTATACTCTCTCAAACTATTTCGTCAGAAAATACCATGACGAGATTAAGTCAATATTTTTCTGAACAATGATCCGAAGCATTATTAGCATCTGTAACAACACTAAAATAAAAACAAAATTATAACAACACTAAGTTAAGTTATGAATGAGAAATAATCGGTGATACTAAATTAATGTGAATCGAAAGATGATTGAGTGAAGAGCAAGAGAGGGTTTCCCTTCTGTTATAGGGAGATAGGTAGGCTGGCAAGGTGATCGAGACACTAATGACTACGTCCAGCTCTCTAAATAAAATTAGAAAAAGAAGAGTGTGATAATGGAGATATACAATGAGGATGAGGCAATGGTGAGGAGAGTGGATCGAGAGAGAGAGAGAGAGAGGGGAGAGGATAAGGTCGGACTCCTCGTGAGTGTGGGCGCTAAAAAGTACTCTCACTCTCACCCCGTGGGCTCGGCTTGACTCGATTTTTACAGGAGCTGATTTTGTAGTTAATCGATATCTATAATATAATAAAGATATTGTTTTTTTAAAAAAATTCTATAGTTGTTCAAAAGTGTCATTTCTATATTTTTCATTCCTTGTAGGTGAAAAAAGATTTATGGATGTCGGTTTTAGCATTTTCAGCATTAATAGTGCTAGCATTTTTATGTGTTTATGTAGTAGTGAGACTTTACTTTTCACGCCTCAATCTTAGGTTAGGTGCAGAATGTCAAGTTCCTACGCAGGACCATAACTACTAGAGTGAGCTCGCGTGCTACGCTGCGTGGTATTGTAGCATGTAAGACTGTAAGCACAGAAAGAAATATACGGTTGCAAGGTTTGTCTAAGAGGATTACCTAACAACAATACTCAATTCCTCATGTACCTACAGCATGATAAGAATATTTTTTAACCTGAATAGTTTTTTTTAATAACTGAAGTCTCCAGAAACAGTTCCAGATAGTTAATAATTTAAACAATAATTTCACAATACATAGCAGGGATGGCAAGCATAGTATGATTCATCCAATATCTATGGGCACAAGATGCAGTTCGTTCCGTCAACTAACTAAAAATGGTATATGATTCATCCAATATCTATGGGCACAAGATGCAATTCGTTCTGTCAACTAACTGAAAATGGTACATGGTTAAATTTCTCGTAATTTTGTTTGCGAGGACTGCAGTATTAATATAATATCTGTAAACTCTAGCACTGGCCTAAAACCCAGTCAGATGAGACAAATAGTATTGCATTGATCAACTATGGTATGAAAAAATGACTACATTTCAGATTCATTAGTTTTAAGAAGGGATTTGACTCTTTACTATGAGAACTTTCTGTTCAAGAAACATATCCGCCTCGGCAATTCAGTCAATTTAGATCACCAAATGCAATGGCAAGCATCTGCTAAAATCATTTCTTGAACGGTAAGAAAAGATGTGCCAGGTTAAATCATTCTTAAGTTAATAGTTTGGAGAATTAAC
Organism: Oryza officinalis; assembly: GCA_008326285.1. Lineage (NCBI taxonomy): Eukaryota > Viridiplantae > Streptophyta > Magnoliopsida > Poales > Poaceae > Oryza > Oryza officinalis. The sequence continues at coordinate 20,664,543 of BDMV01000012.1, read as the reverse complement.
TCAGCATATTGAGAGATGTTACTAAGTCAGTAGAACTCAAAGTTTGGAGAATTAAGTCAGCACATAGAGAGATGTTACTAAGTCAGTAGAAGGAACTCAAATTAATGAACAGATCCTCACTTCAGTCAATGTTATGTTACTAATCAAAGCAGTGGACTCCATGTAAAGGAACTTAAATATAAAGGTTCCTGAAAAGAGGCATCTAAATGCAACAACTGAGTATCCACTGTGAATCAATGGACGATGTAAATGTAAGAAACAAATATACATCACCTATATGATTAATTAGCTACCAAACTACTATGAGAGTCGTATTTTTCTCTTGGATGCCCCTTGTATAGTATAGCTAAGGCAGTTGTAGATAACAAAGATGATGGATCTACCTGCCCTACAGTATTTCAAAAAGAAAAGATCATCATGGTTAGCACATGTGTAGGGATATTTACATAGGTATTTCAAATGGTTTTCCTGCTGAGCATGACCTTCAATCTTGTTGCATTCCTTGAGGAGAATCTATATGATATTATGAAATATGTTAACATAAAAAAGTGAGCGAAGTACATCAATTATGCAAGTGAGAAAAGGCAATCACTACTGCATCAGTGCAGGAAACATCAATTATGCAAGTGTGGGATTGGATCACCACTGCAGCACGATTTTCAGCTTCGAAACAACTTTGGCAGCGATGTGGTGGCAGAACACCAATGGAAGAGCTATATTTGCACAGGCTACAGAGACCATACTGTTTGCGCTTTGCAGCACTCAATTGGCTTGGCATTGGTAAGTTAATTCGGTGGGCAAAAGAGTTGGATCGTAGTGCTCCAGCCTAACACAGCTCAGCCTTCAGATATTAAGACCACAGCTCAGTCTTTAGAGATAGACCAGCTCATACAAAAGCATTAACCGTTGCTGTGCATGGAGTATTTTTCCTATATGGTTTAGAAAATGATCAAATGGAGTGCTCTTTTTTTTGACAAAATGATAATACATATACAACACAGCAATTTACTAATTACATATAATCAATGAATAAAAAGAAATAATCGAAAGGATTAACTTTTCTTTTCTCTAAGGAGAACATCAGAGAGCAAAATGATCTCTTCTGCCTATTTACCTTGTATTTGTTTGTCAGTAATATGCTGGCAGCTCCATTCCTGAAGATCCATGAGCTGAGCATAGTGGGTTGCCCCTCCCAACATTAACATGAACTATCATGAAGTCTAGCCGTCTGTTTCCCTCTATGCTGAAAAACCCCATATAATTTGTGTAAAAAGATTCTGCTAAACTTGTTTTAATCCTAAGCTGGCCACTTTGCCCTTTGTTTGGAGTTCAGTTTTGGACAACAAAGTAGTGGCATACTGACATGCTAAAATATAGGAACCAGAAAAATGAATAGAATCTCATTCGCAGGAGAGGATGAGAGCTCCTTAGTAATTGTAACTTCTTACACCAATCAAAAGTTTAGAACATTGAAAGCCCTAATGGAAGGAACCTATTAATGTGAGAACTGATCCTAATAACACATCAATGCTGCCGGGGAATCAACAGGTTTCAGGGAAGCTCACCAGTTCCTGTCTTGCCTCATCACGTCAACTCTCTTTCCATCAGAAGGTAGATGCATTGGCGCTGCGATGCCATGTGGGACACCGATGCTGAGGAAGGGATGGAGAGTACATGCTGCCGTTTGAGCTCTCTGTACGTGCAGCCACAGTGAAGAACAGAAAGGGGAACGAGAAAATTGGGGAGAGATGCGGATGCGGAGAGGACAAGGACGACGAGCGGATGCGGAGAAGTGGAAGGGGCAACGTGGATGGCTTAGCGGGCAGCAAAACCACGTCTCGGTAAGGGCTGGCCCATTGGTGGCGTGGACGGACGGATGTGGCCCATAGCAGAGGATCGAAAGGACTGAAAGGCTACCCACATAAACGCAGCCATAAACAATCCTAAGTAGAAACGTGGCGCGAGCCGATTGGTCAGACTGAGCTCAAATCACTCTGGTTGCGACAAAGCTAGGCGATTTAAGATATCTATCATATTATATTATCAGCTTTGCTATTTTACAAGCGTCTGAAAATCTATTTATTCTGTCCGTCGATTTTCCTGACCGCTAGATTAGCTTTGTTATTTTGCTTTTTTGTGCTGCTCTGTTTGTGTTGGATCCCTTCTTTATCAGGGAACTGATGGCCCACACAAAGCAGCCCAAAACACACATCCAAGCCCAAAACGCACTTATGGCCTTTTGTTCTTTCACGGTCCCAATAGCACTCTCTCTCTCGTACTCTGGCCTTTGGATGTATATCGGATGGCCCATAGATTCGACTGATACATTCAAAAATTTCAATCACCTGCTCAATAAATGCCCCCTTATTCTTATATATAGTTAGCCCCATTATATGCAACTAGGCGTCGACCCGTGTGTTGCACGACTTATTATTACGTAATATTGAAATTTGAATATGTATGCTAAATGCATTGGTAGCCTAGATTAATAAAATAGAGACCATATTAATTTGGAACTTGCCAATATTAAGTTTTAGTTTTAGAATTAAATGAGTTAAACACTCGTTGAGTGTGCAAGATGGGGAAAAATAGAATTTCATATTTATTAATTCCAAACTTATCGAATTTCTAAATTTTGGAAAATGTAAAGAATCCCTGTTATTCCCAATTGCATGTTTTATTTAACACAATTTCTCCAATACAGATTATGTTTATTGTAATATAAACAACCTAATCACCTGCCATATTTTTTATTTATCAACTGATAAAGCTTGAGCTCCACTCGATATGCTCACGGTTCTGGTTATCCCAATCTTTCGGTGAGTTGATGATAACTACGATTTCAGAGAAATATTGATGACCCGACTACACCCATATAAGACGTTGTCGTGTTACGCCTTAGCAATTGATACACATCTCCGTGGGTTGTTGATCTTACCGGTGCAGATCAACCTTATTCCTGTAAGCAAATTGAGGAAACAAGTAAGAACAAGATAAAAATAATCTGAATTACAAATAAGAATTGAATACACACGATAAGTTGGGGTTTCGAAGATGAGTAATTAAGTGGTCTAGCCGACACATGTAACTACAAGGTAAAGTAGCAATGGCTAAAATTTTAATCTAACAAAACACAAGAAACTCTAAAGGGGTACCTAGCTATTTAAGAAGATGGGAGGACAACCAAGGGGTCCCTAGGATGGTGCTCCACCAGATTAGGGCGCACCTCACATAGGCCTCACTTGGGCCGGGGTCCCAGATGAAGCTATAAGCCCATAGGCCCATTATAGATGATACAATATCTTGTTTCTATGATTGCAGTCGAATAAGATGGAATTTGAGGATGAGGCTGAATCCGTTGCAAAGAAGACTCTGAGAGCTTTCCATCAAGTACTCATGGGCCCAAAATGGAGCTCGTATGCATTTTTGGCGACCGTTTGAACTCAACAGTATGACAGGTGGCCAAATTAGATTTCAGAACTTGGACAATTTGGTCTTGACATCTTTCGGTTGACCTATGATATGTGCAATAGTTATATCAATAGTAGCCATGGTCACATCATCAACGGAATCATGTACTCTATTTTTGTTCACTACGTGGGTTTATTAGCCATATATATGGGTTTAATTAGAGAAAAACTATAAGACAATGTCTCGGTGGAATGAGATGGATAATGATGATGACCTCGTGGAAGGCATGCCTCCTTCCGTGCAAGCCCCTAACCTCACGTAGGCCGGTTACACTTAGCCTCTTACAGCCCTATTATAGCCACACACATAGCTAGGGCTAGGGCCACCCCTAGCACAATAGTTTGTCTTTTTTTTGAATCTAGTATACTGTACTATGTAGTACACATTTGTAGGCATAGGTGACTATGCTCACCTAGCTACTAGTAGACTTCTAGGTACAGATCATGCATTGACGTATTGATAGGCTAGCCGGATGAAGGGACGACACATGAGGAAAGCTGACACATGATGGCTAGGCCAAATTCTATTTTTTACTCAAAATCACATCGGTCTATTGGCATGTTTACATACGGATATCACAATAATACCCTGAGGTATCGAGTGATACATGTTTGGTATCAGGTCTGATACCTACCATATTAGATAACTATGTATTAGGTCGATATCTACGTGTACCAGATCTGATACATATGTGTACCAGGGTATGATACTTATGTGTACCAAACATGATATCCAGGTTTTAGACATGGTACATGTGGATACCAGACCTGATACCTAGGTACCAAGTCCGATATACCTAAGTATCAGGTCTAATATCTAGAGATGCGGATGAATGATGTGGGTATCAGGTATGATATAACTAAGTATCAGTATCAGGTCTAATATCTAGATACGTGGAAGAATGATATTAGTAATAAATTTGAAACTTGGGATGAATAATCACGTAGGAAGCATTAGTTGCGAGGTATCGAGGATGTATCATGAAGGACACGAAGGAGTAATTAGTATCATGGTTTCATTTGAATTTTATGTGGTACTAGTATTTATTTTGTTACCATTGCTTTTTTGGATAGTGCAGATGGCCATCTGCAACACAAAAGCTTAGACCGACACACATATAAAAAGGGTTCACATGGCCATGTATTGTCATAGGCAAAAGAAAAGGTAGTCTGTACAATTCTAACATTGCCCTTGCGTGTGCGCCAGCAGCCAGTGGCATACTACATGCTTCAGTCTAGTAGTTACGCTTGACCTCTATATCGGCATATCGGCCATGTTGATGCAATGATGAAACACGTAGATTGGGCTTATGTCAGAAGAACAGCTAGGGGAGATAGGAACACATGGGAGCAACGTGGGGCATTAGCTACCAGGATATGACGTCAGCGTCATATAAACTATACTGTCGGACGGAATCCCGTGCTCTAGCACTTCTTGTTTAATTATCAGGAAAAAATTGTCATAGGGATTAATCTAACGATATGAATCAGTAAATCAGTAATAAGTCGCAGACTACGATTAATGTATACATACACAAACAGGACATATAGAAAATTAATCATTTGTTGCTATAAATAAAACGAACGTTTGTATAGAACTATATATGGTTCTGGTGGTTCTGTTGTGGATTGACCTTATTACTTGAAAACATAGTGATAGAAGTACTCAATTCAATGGACGATCTCTCAAATAGATTGCTAACTCATAGATAACATGCATTTTTTTCTGCACTCCAATATGACACACAAGTTTGTCAGAATATGTAGCTTGATTGCAATACGACGACCAGAGATGAATCTTTCTAAGTGCAAGATTTGAGGAACAACCAAATATAATCCAATATTGATTAGGGCCCTGTGGCCCACGCCTTTCGTTTGCATAATTCAATCATGCATGTGTCACATGATCAGAAGGATGATCTCTACGTAAAAATATTTGGAATCCCCGGTTTGCGAGTACGTACCTAAAGCACTGCTGCAAGACGCTCATCGATCACGAAGAGAATAAAATAGCACCTCTATATGGTTCTATAGGACGTATCTTTGTAGGGGTCTCTTCAGGTTGCGTGCGTTATCGATGGACAGTCCAAATCTCCTGTTGCTTGCGACCCCCATGCATCGTCAAAGTCCCCTCGCAGGCTCGCACATCTAATCTCTCGTTACAAAACACAGATCGGATCAGTAGATTAGATGGGTTTGGATTTCCGTATAAACCGCATAAAGCGAGTTACCACTGTCAATCACTACTAGAAAAAACATTATCGCAAGCGGCCGAAAACGGTCTTCGCGGGCGAGGCGGCCATCCGCCTGTAAGAAAACGACTGTGAAGATCGCCGATCTTCGCAGGCGAGGCGGCCGTCCGCCTACGAAGATAATTTTCACAGGCGGACGTTGGCTAGTCCGGTCCGCCTGCGAAAATATGAATCTGTCGTCTGCAAAAAAAATATCCGCCTGCGAAGATAGGTAGAAATTTTTAAAATTTAATAATAATTTGCCCATAAATTTAATAATAATTTGTCCGTTAATAGAAATTCTTGCAGGTAGATTATTATGTACATATATTGAAAGATTATCAAGCATTTGGTACTGAGAAATTTGCATATATTGCATAACTCAAAAGTGTTGCTAAAATATATATATTACAATATTTTTTTACATTGTGACTTCAAATATGCCATCTAGTTACATTATGGTATAGCAGTGTTCCACTCCCGAAGATTCTTGAATTCATCACTTGAAAATGTAGTGGGGTCTGCAATCGAGATGCAGTGAAGGAGATGATGCAATTTGGAGTGCCTCATTCTGACGAGATGTTAACAAGTTTTCACAGCTTCACGTAGGCTAAGAAATGGGCTGATACGTTTCTGCACACGGTAGCCGTCGCCTTGAAGTTCAGAGCGTTGCAAATCACAGTGGGAAAGGAAAAGATTAGAAGAGATAGAAACATATGCATACATCTGATAAAGGAATTGGCCGAAAGATAAACGGAACGTAGACACCACTCCCTTTTTCTTTTCACTTTCTTAGTTGGGATGGAACATTGAAGATGTGGGTATACATTTTTCAGGGAAATGTGGGTAGTATACATGTTGATTGTCATAGTACAGAAAGAAAAACGGTTACATTAAATTAATTCATTCGTTAGTATGAAATCTGATTGGTCTGTATCTGAACTTCTTGTGGCGACCGTTTTAATTACATGCGGAGACCGAAAATGTATGCTACAAACGTATGGCGTTTTTGCTGGCAGGCTTTTTCTGCCCGAGAACACGCAGAGATATGCTTATCGTTATATTAAGAAAAAGAAAGGGTTTCCTGTATGATTTGTGCAATACAAACTTAACTGATGTGGAGCGACCGGCAGCGGCGATGCGGCCGGCGGCGGTGGAGCGGGGGACGACGGTCGGCGGCGGAGGACGACGACCGGCGCGAGCTCGAAGGTCGGCAGCGCGCAGAGGACGACGGTCGGCGCGGCGGCGGAGGACGACGGTCGGAGGGCGATGGTTGCAGGCGGGCGGCAGCGGAGGACGGCGGAGGCGTGTGCCGGCGAAAAAATTTGGCAGCCTAACGGCGCCAAAATTTCTAGGGTTCCCGCCTGGACTTAGAAATTTTTTTGGCATCGCGGACGTGCCCTTATATAGGGAAACGATCTTCGCAAGCGAGCGGTCCGCCTGTGAAGATGATCTTCGCAGGCGAACCGCCCGCTTGCGAAGATCGTTTTTACTATCTTCGCAGGCGGCCGGTCCACTTGCGAAGATGTAAACCCTACTCGGCATAACAGTCTTAGCAAGCGGTCCGTCCGCCTGCGAAGATTGTTACAGAGGTGAATATATTTATTTCAAAATATTTTTTAATTTATTTTTGTAATTTGAAAATGTTTACAGTAATTGTAATAAAAATGGTAATTGTACATACAAATATACAAACCTTAATATTATTACTTTTCAAATGTAAATCTTACTTAAATGTTTAAATGTTTGAAACATTAATATGACTACTTTAAATTTTTTTAAAAATTTTCAAATAATGGTAAGTGGACATAAAAAATTGCTACTAAATTTTGAAACCTCTTTTAAAAAAACTTTTAAAATATAAAAAACTGTAAATTTTACCCTACAAATGGTAATTGCACATAAAAATTAGTACAAACTAATATGCAAAATGTTGAGTACAATTGTTCGTCAATTTGCAATATGAGCACACATATTCCCTTACATACCACCATTACATAACTAATAACTTCTTAGATGCTTACATGCCACTCAACAATCATTACCCTTTAACATTTTTGCCCACACTGTCCGTGCGCATGTAAGGCTTCACGGTCTTCTGAGTAGATGTCTCGACATTCTTAATCTTTTGTACAAACTGATTATAAAGTGGCATACTATCGTATTGATTGTAATCTTCGACATCTTCAACCCCATCCACTCCCAATATCTTTTGTTTTCCTGGTAGCACTATATCTTTCTTCAAATTTGAAGGGTCTTTCACATAAAACACTTGTGCCACACGGACACCGCTGTTTTGCGTACAGGTCTGACTATCTCGGGCTCTTGTACTAAACAAGTATCCATTAATGTTATATCCCTGCCAAGAATTTACTATAGTTGATGGACCACAAGCCAACCGCTTCATAGTTATTTCATCGGTAGTTTGTCCCTCAGGAAAGTCTAGGTCTCGCAACCAATCTATGAAGAGACGCTTGTGTTCTTTCATTATCCACTCGGTGGTGCGACCCTTATTGTTAGCTCGTAGTAGTTCGATATGTTGATCGATGTAAGGCTCAACGATAGCAAACTGATGAAGCATGCTGAAGTGAGCTTCTTGAAATGATTTGTGATCATGGGTGACGAATCTCTTCTTTCTTATGGTTCCCCTGCCACTCAATCTGCTCTCGTGTCAGGGCACAGGTACTCCAATTGCATATCCATCTTCGAGGTAATCGATACAGCACTCGACAACCTCTTCAGTACTATAACCCTCAACCATTGATCCCTCTGGATGTGCACGATTTCGGATGTAACCCTTCAAAACTGCCATGTAACGCTCGTATGACCACATTTGATGGAGGTACAATGGGCCAAGCGCAACCATCTGCGGCACTATGTGAACAATGAGGTGCTCCATCATATCAAAAAATGGAGGGAAACATATCTCAATTGTAAATTAAACGTATCAAAAGAAAGTAAATTAAAAAACATGGAGCTTTTCCTTCACAATTTTGCATGCATAAATCCATCACAAATTAAGGTCTAAAAGCTTAAAAAATTGCATACCTAGTGTGGAAATGAGTAGATCTAAGCACCGTAGAAAAATCCCCCGAAGATTTGAAGTTCAAAACCTCCCCCCTATATTTAAGTCACTCTAGGAGAGAGAAACTTCGGGGAGAATGAACAGGGCTCGGGGAGGAAGAAGACTATATAGAGGCATCTTTGCAGGCAGGCCATATAAGCGGCGTCTGCGAAGATCAATCTTCGCAGGCGCACGTCGCCTGCCGCCTGCGAAGATAGATCTTCGCAGGCGTCGCTTATATGGTCCGCCTGCAAAGATCGATCTTCGCAAGCGGACCGCCCCCTCCACCCCGGGTATCGTCTTCGCCGACGGGATTTTGGTTCCGAAGACCATACCCGCCTGCGAAAATTTAACCCCTACGACGCCGAAAATGAGTTTTCTAGTAGTGAATAACACAAACATGTATATGGTCTCCCGAAAAAAATTTACATACGGTGGGAACAGACTGAATGGGCTTAGAAGGCCCATGATGTTAAACACAAATATTAGACCATAGAATCGATGGTGAAAATAACATGATCTAATTAATCAATAGTCAGATTTTTCTAGTTAACATGAGAGCTCCTAGAAAATGCCCGATTAGTATAGGTATAGATTACGTGCAGCCACATCATCAAGAATGCCATAACCGTTGGATCGTTCTTCATCTCAATTATCAGCCATTAGATACAATAGGATTCCTGCTAACGTTAGACCCATTTTGCACATTAACCACTACCTCATTAAAACTAAAATGCATCTTCTTTATTTCTGGTGTTATTTCTGGTGTTGATGGCTCCATATATGATCACACCCACTTAGTGCTCAAATAAACTGAGTTGCTCACTGTAGGCCAACTGCTCTCCTTTCTCTTTCAACATTCTCAACCATAATAATCCTAATAATTTCAGCATAAAATCAACCTTCATCGCTCTCGTTCTCATCGTGCAGCATTCCTGATGCTCTTCTTTCATCTCATATCAATCTTTTAACCCTATGTTTCCAACCAAGGTTTTAGTGTCATCCCCAAACCTGTCTATACCCTGATCATATTGACATCCCCAGTGGTGGCCGATGGGTGCCCATGTTAGCGAATTATATCAATATCTTTTGATAGTCCTTCATTTGAATTTATAGCTAAGACACTACCCGTTGTTACGGTTTTGTGACATGTTTTGCTTGGCAGGAAGGTATGTATCTTTCTTACTTCTTTTTCTATTAATTCCTATTTGGATTATCAACTATTTCTTGAAGAAGCGAAGAATTGTTGTATGTAAAGTTGTTTAGTATTATTCACCCTGATGAACGTTGTATTATATTCTTTCACAAATTTACTTGACATTACTAATAAAATACATATCATATCATGTACTTTTTGCTGAAATCACACTGCCTAATTTTTTGAATACGGCATATTGCATATTCGATTGCTTTTAAATTAGCTATATAACTTTGTTTCATTCATGCTTCATTTTGTAGATTTGTTGCTATCCAAGGTAATTATACTGAAAAGTAAATAGCCATTTTCATTCATCTGACATTTTTAATTGATTTATTCACCTTTTGGAAGTGTGATGTTTAGATTGCCTCTACAAGTGGTGTATGTCTTCTAAATCTGTCATATCATTTCGCTAATTTTTTTCATTACTCAAAATTTCATCCAAAAGTTGCTTCTATAAATTATCGCAGCAATGCGCAGGGTATCATCTACTATATCTTGGTTTTAATGGACAATGCTTCTCCCGGCGCTTGATTCTAGCTAGAAAAATCGGACACCCACAACACATACACATTTCTCTTCCCCTCTCTTTTAACCGCACGTGCCACCACGCATCACCTCAACGGTCAATATGCAGACGGTACACCCTCCCACCTCCTTTCTCGATATATCACTGTTCATGCATTAACTTAATAGCAAAACTTCAAATATTTTTTTTAAAGTACGTATATGATCTGTGATCCGATTATATCGTTATATTCGTTACAATTAATTTTTTACAAGAAGATCTCATATGATTATATTCTGATAAAAATATTTTAAAGGTTTTTTGGTACAATGGTTTTTTAAATGTTGTAATAAGTATTTTATTATGTTTCACTAGGTCATTTGGAATGTTGCACATGGTGTTCTTTGAATGTTTCAGTAAATATTTTGTAATGTTTTAGCGGTTATTGTGTGATGTTTCAGTAGTAATAACTTAACATTTCATATATAATATAAAAATGTTTTAGTTAGGAATATTTTTTTCCAATCAAAATATAATCATGTGAGTTCTCTTTGTAAGGATTTAATTACGATGAATTTACGTTGCAATCAGATCACGAATCGGATAAGTAATTTGTGAGAAAAAATAATTTACAACTTGTTAATTAAATGTGTAGGAGGAGGAGAAAGAGTGGTGGGGAGAGCTTGCTTGCACGCAGGAAGAGTGGAAGAGAGAGAAATGAGGTATGCATACAGAGATGCTCCAGAGAAAAGTGACTTGCATGTTGGGAAGGGGCGCCTGATTTTTCTCAAACAAATCAGGTGCCCGATTTGTAGTTGGGTTTGGTTTTGATCCAACAACCGGTCTTTGCAATCCGTAATGAGTTTTTTTAATATATATATATATATATATTGGCCATGCCCATACGAAAATGTCAAAATGAAAAAATGCCGCTATTAAAACCAAAACCAGGTGGATGCCACTCATACTTCTATAAATTTACCATGCCATTGCCTGTCCAGATTTCTGTCAATACCTACTCATACTTATATAAATTTACCATGCCATTGCCATCAAGATTTTTGTCAATACCTTTCTCTCTCCTCTATTGTTTGTTCTCCAGCTCTGGCACGGACAACAGGAAGTGGCTATGGAGAGGCAAGGTGGTGCAGAGAGGAGGGTGTTTGGCGCATGGTAGTGACATCCGGGCTCAAGCTCACCTGGTGAGGCAGCAATGTCCTCGCAGCGACGGCGATGCGTCTTGGAGAGGTGGAGCGGAGCTCGGTGGTGGCGAAGGGCCGCGGCCAGCAGAGGTGCCAGTGGTTGCTAGGGCGCTGGTAGATCCCCTCCTGTCGTGTCTCCTTTTTCGAATTCCGAATAAATCCTTTTTATGGATTTCATTATTTTTTAAAAAAATGTTTGAAAATTTAATTTTGTTTCCGAAATCCGGTGTTAATAATCATGTCTCTTTTTGGTTTTATTATAGATTAAGCTTTTTTTAACGAGACTTATGTTATTAAATTAGGAAGCATAAAGTACGAGCGTAGGGCAATATAGTCATTTTGGGACAATTCTAACGGTCAATTCACAGTCAACTCACAGCATGGGTATAGAAGGGATCAAAATAAAAACTAGGGGCACATAGAGGATGAGGCAAAATTCAAGGGCACGTAAGAGATTGAGCGAAAATTCATGGGTACATAAGGAATTTTCTCCTAATTTTATGATAATTCAGTAACACCCACCTAGTTTCGGCTTTAGCAGTGGCATTTTTCCAATACAACGTTTTCGTAATGGCATGATCAAATCTACCCTTTTTTTCTGATCGATTATTGCTAGTGGGATACTAGCAACATCAACGAAACTCTGGTAACGGTGTCAATGACCCTGATAACTTAGATTTCGGGGTTAGAATCAAGGTGGAAGGAGGGGGAAAAGGGGGAGTTCTTCGATTTAGAGGAACACCGGGGTGGTGGTGACTTGATGGTAGGCCACGGCATCGAGAGGGAGGTGAGACGCTAGAGACACCACGAAGACATAAGAGAACGGTGGAGGCAATGGGGGCATCAAGAAACCAGTGGTTAGGTGGCGGCAATGGCACATCCTATGGCGGAAGACAAAAGAAACATCGGAGGAGGGCAGTGTGGGGCTTTAGAGACAGAATATAAGCAAGGAAAGGGAAAAATGGAGCCAGAGAGCCAGAGCAAGAAGGAGGCAGTGTTGGGGCTAGCCAAACGGCATCTCCAATGGGCCTTTGACGGTGGCGAGGCAGACGGGTGGTGGCATATAAAATAGGAATGGCGAGGAAAAGACGGTGGGACCAAAGTTGTGTGGCATAGAGGAGATGCCCATATGAGTGGGTTGAGGGTGGGCCAGTGGAGGACTGATGGAGGTTAGTAGGAGATGGAGGGATATGGATAGTTAGATCTTAATCCAGTGGTCGAACACTTGTCATCTTGAAAGGGGAATTTTTCTTAAATATGATATACTATATCTTTGTCTCAAAATATAACATTTTTTGACTATGTAATTGGGCATCTCAGAAATTGTTATATTTTCAGACCAAGGTACTATGCAGTTTCCAAATTTAAAGGCAATAAGCTCACTGTCATGCCCAGTAGTCCAGACGGTGTTTAACCCATCACCTGATTAAAAGAAGAAGAAAAGAACAGAGTAAAAACAGAATTAAAAAAATAAAAAATTTCTAGTGGCTCAGGACCAGTGCAAGCCACACTTCTCCACAAAGGCAGGGTGGAAGGAGTCCTCCTTGCCGCTGCCACCATTCGTGCCAGAGAAAATTGCTGTTCTCCTGCTGCATGCATGCATCGCCCCGCCCTGACCACTTCATCTGCCTCTCCATATATAGGCAGTTTGCAGCAGATCAGACACTCTCACCTTCCGCTCTCTCTTCCTCTCTAACATGAAGAAGTCATTGCTACTCATCGGCATCGTCATCGTCTCCCTCTCCCATGGCAACGGGGAGAAGACCGACCTCACCCGGGAGAAGTTCCCCGCGGGCTTCGTCTTCGGCACGGCGTCGTCGGCGTACCAGGTGGAGGGGAACGCCCTCCAGTATGGCCGAGGGCCCTGCATCTGGGACACCTTCCTGATGCAACCTGGTGAGATCGATCATACATGTTCAGGCAAAACTAGCAATGTGGTATCTACATATATAGATCATAAACAGTAGCACAATGTCTTGTCGCATTTTTCAGATAATGGAATTAACAATGTGTTGGGACAATCCGCCTTGTTGATAAAAAGAGAATATGACAACAACAATCTAAAAAGAATTACATAGCCTGATATTGAAATGTTGTTGCATTATGGCGTGTTGCATTGTGTGCGTCTCTAGTGGATGCATGGCTGGTTGATTTGGCTCTGATTGTTCCTTTGGATAGGTGTAACTCCTGATAATTCGACCGCAAATGTGACCGTCGACGAGTACCACCGCTACATGGTCAGTCAAAGTCTCATGTGTTTCAGTGCCTGTTCTAATGGGTTTCTGTTCCTGTCCTACGGATGATGTATGACTCTTGATTTGTGGCTTATGTGACTCCTCTGATGATCTTCTTTGCAGGATGATGTGGACAACATGGTGAGAGTGGGCTTCGACGCGTATCGCTTCTCGATCTCCTGGTCTCGCATTTTCCCCAGTATGTTACCTGCTGAAACATGGTCAGGCACAGTGGTGAGATCATGGGGATATTACTTTCAGTGATGGTTTTTCTTCTGCATGTTGAAGGTGGACTTGGGAAGATTAACAAAGACGGCGTGGATTATTACCACAGGCTCATTGATTACATGCTTGCTCACAGTACGTTGGTCTTGGCTTTTCTTCTAGTTCTTGCCCATTTCGGATTTCATGATCTCGAATTAATGGTTTTTTTTGGTTTGATTTGCACATCAGACATTATTCCATATGTTGTGCTCTATCACTACGACCTTCCTCAGGTGCTCCATGATCAATACAAGGGATGGCTACACCCCAGAATTGTGTAAGTGTTCGTGATCAAAGCCATCTGTGTGGCTATAAAACTTAAATTAAATACCCTTTGAATTGTTTGACAAACTACAGAAGCACCTCTGAAGATTTTGTGCTAAATTATGAAACCCATAACTGCAAAATCCTGACAGTGAAAGTTCTGCAGGTGTTTAACCAAAATAAGTTTCAATGTAGCATATCCGACATACACAAATATCAAACCCACACAATCTGTATCCTCCCTTTCTTACGTTCCTTACTCCCTTTTTCTTGAATTAATGTGTGATTCATGTCTGCGACTTCATTTTGCAGGAGAGATTTTGTAAGATTTGCAGACTTCTGCTTCAAGACATATGGTCATAAGGTGAAGAACTGGTTTACCATTAACGAACCTAGGATGATGGCAAATCATGGCTACGGTGACGGCTTCTTCCCCCCTGGCAGATGCACCGGCTGCCAACCCGGTGGGAATTCCGCCACCGAGCCTTACATCACAGGCCATAACCTTCTCCTTTCACATGCTGCTGCTGTCAGGATATATCGCGACAAGTACCAGGCTAGTGAATGATATCCTTGCCCTATCCAATTTAACATTGCTTAAATCCCCAATGTATCAGATCATGTTCATGATACCTTGCAATTTTCAGGCTACTCAGAAGGGGAAGATTGGCATCCTTCTCGATTTTGTGTGGTATGAGCCACTCACCGACAAAGAAGAGGATCACGCAGCTGCACATAGAGCCAGGGAGTTCACCCTTGGCTGGTGATACATCTTATACTGTTCATCAATCATTGATCTTACATGGTATCGGCACGAAGGTTGAACTGAACTTCCACTTGATACTTTTGCTAGGTTCCTGCACCCGATTACATATGGTCATTACCCAGAAACTGTGCAGAATATTGTTAAGGAAAGGCTGCCCAATTTCACACGTGAGCAGTCTGAGATGATAAAAGGATCAGCGGATTATATTGCGATCAACCATTACACAACTTATTATGCCAGTCACCACGTCAACAAGACATCCATCAGCTATCTCAATGATTGGGATGTGAAAATTTCATGTATGACTCTTTCAAATCACACAGTATTAAACCAGAAATATTTGTACCTTTTCAATTCTTTGCCTGCTTAGCTAACACATTTTGATCCTCTATTCAGATGAGCGTAACGGTGTGCCAATTGGGAAACAGGTAAGCAACAATTTACAAGAAAGGTTGAAAAGAATGGTAGATCATGGACTAAATTCTGGTTTTTAAACATCTATGCAGGCGTACTCGAACTGGCTTTATGTTGTTCCTTGGGGGATCTACAAAGCTGTCATGCATGTCAAGGAGAAGTACAAGGACCCCATTATAATCATCGGAGAAAATGGTAGATAAAAAAAATACTGGACACCCTTTCAATTTTCAGATAGTGACCAGTAAAACTAGAAAAGAGCTGTGCAGAATGAATCTAGGTGCAAAATCTAACAAGAACCTTTTGCAGGCATTGACCAGCCAGGCAACGAGACCCTACCTGGTGCACTGTATGACTTCTTCAGGATACAATATTTTGATCAGTACCTCCATGAGCTTAAGAGGGCGATCAACGATGGCGCAAGGGTTACTGGGTACTTTGCTTGGTCATTGCTTGACAACTTCGAGTGGCGACTCGGGTTCACTTCAAAATTCGGAATCGTCTATGTAGACCGGAGCACTTTCACACGGTACCCTAAAGACTCAACACGTTGGTTCAGGAAGGTGATAAAAAGTGAGGTTTGAGTTGGATTATTATCACTGTTGGCATCTGCTGGAGTGCTTTTTTGTTATGCTAGTTTTGTTTGTATGAATAATAAGATGTCTTGTACTAGTTGAGAACTTCCTCAGATTTTGTACTTTTAGAGTTCTACTTTTTGTACTTCAGATTTTGCAAGCAAGGATGATTTTAGTTTAATAGATTCAGGACATCTATACATACTGGCGATAAGAGAGGCAGATTTCAATTTTTGGCTTGAATTACCCAAAATTTGTGTTTTCCAATGTTTTTTACTTCAAATTTTAAACTTTGGAAAGAACTACAGTTTCTTTTTTTTTTGGAACTCACAGGAGCTCTGTGTCCCACTTGAATAGAAGAAAAAAAATCATTGCCCCTTAACTGGTCAAGTTTTACAAACATTAAAATGATCCAATAATGATTAAAGAAAACAGCAACCTGGGAGGCTATCTAAACATCTAGCCAATGCACTTTGCTCCACCCAGCCTCAATTGAGCACATCCCGTCTTTGATATCATCCGCCAACATAGATATGTTGTTAAAAGAATTATTAAAGATTCTAGGAGTTTTTTTAACCAAATGGAGTGTACAGTGATGAGGAAAACCAAGTTGCAACCTTTTTAAATGTTCAGAATGAATTTGACGCCGTACGGAAACCCATCGATCGCTTAGATGAAAAAGAACTACAATACAGGTTGATACTAGAGTATCAGTTACAAGATAACTTTTATACCCATTGCAATAAGTTTACATTCTTAAGTATAACAAACTTCTAGTTCTTTATCTATTTTACCAATTAAAAAAAGTATATATATATATATATATATATATTGATGAAAATGCCTGTGGACACCATAGCCTCACTTTGTGTACTATTTTTTTTTGATGGGAAACAGTAGGAGAGGCTTTTACTGTATTATATTAATAAATATAATATTTACAGGGTTATGTACAAAAGAAATAAAAAGAAAAAAGAGTTAGATGTCCCCATCAGTTGATCAGAATGCTGCCAAGTGGACAGAAGAAAGAATGAGAGGAGAGGATCCATCACAGGATAGGGCTGGCTGCCCCATCCACACAAGCCAAAACAGTCCCAGCACCTCATTTTTTTTTTCTCTCTTGCTTTGTTCCATTAGCACACAAGACTGAACCACAAGTTTCAGACAAGGGATATACTACCATCCTGAACAAACACAGCCCCTCCTCTTGTTTGTACCTTGTTTTTTATAACAGCTCAAGCACAGGGAGAGGAGGGTTGAGGAGAGTAAACAAGAAAAAGAGAGAGAGAGAGAGAGATGGCAGCAACAGCCTCCCTGAAGAGCAGCCTCCTGCTGCCATCTCCTATCTCTGACTTCAGTAGTGCAGCACTCTCCATCTCAACCCAGGTAATCTGAAGAACAGAAAAACCTGAAACTTTCGGTTCCATGAGGTTCAAGCATGGCAGAAAAGCTAAGAGATGGTTGTGAATTCTTTATTGGCAGACTAGGAGGAGGTCATGGCAGCCAAGGGGGGCAAGGATGCAGGTAGCAGCAGCTGCAGACTCCAAGAACATTCTTGTGATGGGGGGAACCAGGTTCATTGGTGTCTTCTTGTCCAGGCTCCTTGTCAAGGAGGGGCACCAGGTCTGTCAGTTGTGTAGTGTGATTTTTTCCCCTGTAAGTACAATATTATCTGTGTTTTGAAGAAGTAAATTAGTTGAAAAACTGTATTTGTTAGGTCACATTGTTCACTAGAGGAAAGGCCCCCATTACCCAGCAGTTGCCAGGAGAATCAGATGCAGAGTATGCAGAGTTCTCTTCAAAGGTGTGCTCTTTCCTCCTATCTTATTCCTGTGTATACCATGTAAAAAAGGATTGTTCATTTGCAGTGTAATACATAATACTGTAGTAGAGATGCTAATGTATACACAAGGTATTCTAAAATTTCTAATGTAGGACTATTTAGGAATTAGGCAACAATTATCATTAATTCTCAGTGAGATGGCATTAATTCAGGATGGTTTTTTTCTGTAGGTGTTGCACTTGAAAGGTGACAGGCAAGACTTTGATTTCGTTAAGACAAGCCTTGCGGCAAAGGGCTTCGATGTTGTTTACGACATAAACGGTAACACTTCAAAACCAAAATCACCATAGTAGTACTGCATAGATCATAAAACAACTGTCTGTCAATGCTAACGGCCACTGTAAACCAGCCTAGCAACTTCAGAAAAACAGCAATGTTCCACCCCACCAACTGAAACTCACCTTAAATCTTCCATCAAAGTACTATCGCACGATTTTTCACGCGTATCGGCTCATGGTTTTACAGGGAGAGAAGCTGTTGAGGTAGCCCCAATCCTAGACGCATTGCCGAACCTTGAACAGTAAGCCTGACTGCATCATCTGACCATAGCCAAATTACATCATTTCTGAACATACCAAATTTCCAATGTCTGAATTTTCCCATATGTGTCATCTTCAGGTACATCTACTGCTCATCAGCAGGAGTGTACCTGAAATCAGACCTGCTCCCGCACTTCGAGGTACGCCACCGCATTTTCCACTCATGCTAACTAATGATCACCATTGATGGAATGCCATTGATCATGCCGAGCTTTTGTGTGTCCGGTAGACCGACGCCGTCGACCCGAAGAGCCGGCACAAGGGGAAGCTGGAGACAGAGAGCCTGCTGGGGACCCGGGACGTGAACTGGACGTCGATCAGGCCGGTGTACATCTACGGCCCGCTCAACTACAACCCCGTGGAAGAGTGGTTCTTCCACCGGCTCAAGGCCGGCCGCCCCATTCCCGTCCCCGGCGCCGGCAACCAAATCACCCAGCTCGGCCACGTCAAGGTCAATTCAGTGATTATTATTCAGAGAATTCAGAGAGTGTATTTGGTTGTCGACCTGAAACTCTGAATCTTTGTGGTGGTTTTGCAGGACTTGGCGACGGCGTTCGTGCTGGCGCTCGGCAACCCGAAGGCGAGCAAGCAGGTATTCAACATCTCCGGCGCCAAGTACGTCACCTTCGACGGGCTAGCACGGGCGTGCGCCAAGGTACGTGGCATCAACGAAGCTGTAACGGCCAAGAAATGACATGGACTTTCCGGCTGGATTGCCATGAATTTTGGTGTGTTTGAACTTTGATCATGCAGGCTGGTGGATTCCCCGAGCCGGAGATCGTCCACTACAACCCCAAGGACTTCGATTTCGGGAAGAAGAAGGCCTTCCCGTTCAGAGACCAGGTTATATTGTATTCAGCAATTGCTTCTCTGCTACTAGTAATTCTGAAGAAAAAACTGCTGCCTCTGCTGCTAGTGTTCTGAATTCGATGTGATTGCAACAACTGCAGCATTTCTTCGCGTCGATCGAGAAGGCGACCAGGGAGCTCGGGTGGACGCCGGAGTACGACCTGGTGGAGGGCCTCACAGACTCGTACAACCTCGACTTCGGCCGCGGCACGTTCAGGAAGGCTGCCGACTTCACCACCGACGACATGATCCTCGGCAAGAAGCTTGTCAGCGTCTGAGCTCGCCGCCGTCCGGACTCGACGCGGACGGTTGTTTGCTGTGCGATGCGAGCGGCTGACCGGCCGGGCCGCCATGGCCGGTGGGCAGGAGCAGCCGAGTACACGGGGAGACGGTTTCAGTTTTGTTATCAACTTCTGGTTTGGTACATGGATAGTTGGATACACGCGTACAGGCGTAAGCTGCAATGTATTGGGATTGGGAAACTGTAAGATGTGATACAAGGGAGACAAAACTTCATCTAATATACGATGAAACTAGCAAAACGCCCGTGCTTCAGTAGGAGTGAAAAGAACGTTGAATGCTAAAAGGCACAACTAAACATGAGCATAAAACCCAATGATATTCACGGCGGATAAAACAGTATTGCATGCTGATAGACTCGTATACATGTAGATTTTATATGACTCCACAATACCATAGTATGTAATTCATCTAGCTAGTTTTACCGGAGCCAGATCAATCAATATTAGATTTTACGATGAAGTGTTATTGCCGAAACTTTGCCGCTTCGACGCTTCGTCAAGAAACATATCATGTCAATCAGAATTTCAGATTTGCTGTCCTGTATTCTCAGCGCAGGAACTAACAAGATTCACAGAAAATACTCATATTTTACTAGCTAATTACTCCACAGCCATAGCTTAAAATAATTTTGCTTCGTACCTTATCCTTTTATTGATTGCTTCACCTCTCAATACTTCTAAGTATCTCTCAAACACCATAGAACTTCGAATGTTTGATTAGCACCGCCACAATAATTTACGGAATTACAAAATTCAAAGTTGAGAGCAAATACTCGAGGGCAGTACATTTGTATTTCACTTATCACCAAGAGTAGGGAATATGTTTGATGCTCAGAGAGTAAGAGAAAAAAATTCCAACGCCACACACCGGTCACTAACCCTTCTGACTAATTGCATATAATATAACGGGGGCATCTATTGAGGAGGTGATTGAAATTTTTGAATGTATCAATCGAAGCTGTGGGCCATCTGATATACATCCAAAGGCCAGAGTACGAGAGAGAGCGTGCTATTAGGCCCGTGAAAGAACAAAAGACCATAAGTGCGTTTTGGGCTTGGATATGCGTTTTGGGCTGCTTTGTGTGGGCCATCAGTTCACTGGTAAACGAGGGATCCAACACAAACAGAGCAGCACAAAAAAGCAAAAATAGCAAAGCTAATCTAGCGGTCAGGAAAATCGACTGACAGAATAAATAGATTTTCAGACGCTTGCAAAATAGCAAAGCTGTAAGCCCACGCAAAGATCAGCTAGGCCCACGCAACCCTACCCAGCCCAGTCTGGCCCGAACACGAGTACACTTCAAGCCCACCAGCACGCACGTCAAGTCGCCACGTCGCCACTCCAAGCTCTTCCTCGGCCAGCCAGCGCCGCGGAGGCTGGCCGCTCTACCTTCCCAAGTCCTCATGCGCGCCGCCGCGGCGTCCCGCACGGCCGCGGCCTCCGCGGCGGCGACGGCGGGTGGCGACCNCGTCAAGACCTCCTCGAGCTCCCGCGCCGCCTACAACCTCCTCCTCTCCCGCTACCCGCCGTCGCTCTCGCTCCTGCTCCTCTCCCGCCTCCCCTTCACCCCCAACGCGGCCTCGCTCACCTCTTCCCTCGCCTCGGTCTCCTCGTCCTCCCCTTCCTCCGCGCTGCCGCTCCTCCGCCGCCTCCTCGGCGCGTCCCCGTCGCTCCTCGCCGACGGGCCGCTCTCCTCCCTCCTCCGCTCCATGCCGCCCTCCGCCGCGCCCTGCGTGCACGCGCTCTCCGTCAAGCTTGCTCTGTCCTCCTCCCCGTTCTCCGCCTCCTGCCTTGTCACCCTCTACTCGCGGTCTCGCTCCCCTGACGCCGCCCGGCACCTGTTCGACGAAATTCCCCTTGCCCATCGGGACCCCGTCTGCTACTCCTCTACCATTGTTGGCCTCGCGCAGAATGGGTGGTTCGAGGAATCTCTTTCGGTGTTCGTCAAGATGCGCTCTAATGCGGTTTGTTCTACCATGTACGCGTTGTCCGGTGCATTGCGGGCGGCTGCAGGGCTTGCTGTGCTGGAGCAGGCTTGCGGGATTCATGCGCACGCAGTGGTGATCGGGCTTGATCGGAATGTGGCTGTTGGGACTGCGTTGGTTGACGCATATGGGAAAGCTGGGA
Source organism: Oryza officinalis (assembly GCA_008326285.1). Classification (NCBI taxonomy): domain Eukaryota; kingdom Viridiplantae; phylum Streptophyta; class Magnoliopsida; order Poales; family Poaceae; genus Oryza; species Oryza officinalis. The sequence goes on along the minus strand of BDMV01000012.1, from coordinate 20,642,692 downwards.
TTGTGGACGACGCACATAATGTGTTTGAGGAGTTGGGTGGTGCCCGGAACTTGATAACTTGGAATGCAGTGCTGGCAACGCACGCACAGCAGGGAGATGTGGAAGCAGTTGCAAGGTTGTTTCATAAGATGGAGGAACTGAGGTTTGTGCCTGATGGGCTGACGTTCCTTGCTCTTCTCACAGCATGTAGCAATGCAGGAGCGCCTGCGAAGGCTGAGTTTTGGTTGGATGAAATGCAGTCGAAGTACAAGGTGAGGCCTGGCCTTGAGCATTACACCTGTATGGTGGGTGCAATGGCACGGGTCGGACGCCTGGAGGATGCTGAGAACATTGCACGCACAATGCCATGCAAGCCAGATGCAGCAGTGTGGCGGACGCTTCTAACAGGCTGTGTGGTCCACCACAAGGTTGACATGGCTGGTGTTATGGGGCAACGGCTGTTAGAGATTGACCCTAATGATGACTCTGCCTATGTCATGCTTGCCAATGTCTACTCTGCAGCTGGGAGGACAGATGAGGTGGCTGGTGCATGGATTGCAATGAGAGACCGGGGAGTCAGGAAGGAAGGTGGTCGAAGTTGGATTGAGGTGAGAGGACAGGTACATGTGTTTGTTGCAAATGAGAGGAGGCACGAGAAATTGTTAGACATTTATGACAAGTTGGACGATTTGGTTAAAGAGGTGGAGAAGTTAGGGTATAAGGAGGCAGATAAAGGGCTCCAGCATCATAGTGAAAGGTTGGCCCTTGCATATGGGTTGGTCAGTGGGGCTGTACCATCAGGGAAGATGTTGAGGATAGTGAAGAACTTGAGGATATGTGCTCATTGTCATGAATTCTTCAAGTATGCCAGCATGGTGATTGAGAGAGTAATTGTGGTAAGGGATGTCAATAGATACCACACAATCGAGCAAGGTGTTTGCAGTTGCAGGGACTACTGGTGAAATCCTCAAGACACAACATATGGTACCAAAACTATTTAGTGAAAGATGGCATATCCTCATGAGTGAGATTCTGTAGAGACCTGTGATAGGTCTAGTGAGAATGTTGGGATAGGCAGAATGGCACCTTATGAATCATGAGGCATGAACTATTATGACACTGTTTGGAGCATGGTGATGTTCATTAATAGAAATCACTCTGTGGTTGAATTTACCTTTCTGATTAAGTTGGACTATCTGGGGTTTCTCAGCTGCTCCAGTTGCAACAGGGCTTAAGACTTCCTATTTTTATTGCCACAGGACTGATATCTGATAGCTCATCACGTATAGTCAATATAGATTGCTGAGATGAAGTACCCCTGCTCCCTTGGATCCCTTTGGTTGAATGTTAAATGCAATGAACTTCAGAGAAGAAGACTTGTAAGTTTAAGGGACCAGGAGCAATACAACACATAAACTGTTTAAGCAGGTGAGAATCTGAAGGATGTCCTGTATTCTCCATATTTGATTTTTTGAATAACTACTATATTGAATTTCCAGATGAAACCGTTCTGCTATGACAATTGACCTGTAAATGTTATAGATTATTTTCATTGGTAGCTGTGCATATTTATGCTCATCATCGTACACCAGCTAATTTTGTATGGCAGTTACTTTAGTGTTCTAGATAGTATCCCCATCTTCAGCCAACCGGAGTTTTAAACATACCGGAGTGTTATAGATATTAAATTATGTCCTTTTCTATAGATGGCCTTAATTTGTTCTCACTTTTGTGTGGCCTGAAATTTATTTTTCATAATTTAATAGCAACACTTAAAATTTTCTATTATGAATCCCAAATCATTTCCATCTCTTTGTACTTTAATGAAGTCAGTGCTTGCTGTTATGGACTTTTAGTTCACCTGAAGTATTTGCATTTCACATTTTCCTTCTTGCACTTGCACTGTTGTACAACATCATTGCAGAGTATCAATTTTCAGCTAGAGGCTGAATGTCACAATGGTGTTGTTTCTCCTTGTGCATTTTGATAAATATTCACTGGCACTAGCTTTCATGCTCACCACATTTTCGTATATTTCTCCGAAAGATTAAACTGCTAAAGATTTTTGAAGTTGTTCTCTTGCTAAGTTATAGTATTCATTTGCCGCTTGCAGATGCAGAATTTTCCTTTCTTTCAAGTCTGCTAGCTTCTGTAGCTCTCTTCTTTCCCATGCAATTCTTATGTTCACTCATGTCACTAAAAACATGAAAAGCTAATGATTTATACTTGTGAATATCATTGTCATCCCATTGTGAGTGTGCTATCACTAGTAAACATGAAAGAGTGTTTCTACTAATGATACCTTTTCTGTGCATCTGTAAGTGAGCAAGATAAGTGGACTCTCTTATTTAACACTTGAGAAACCTTTGCCAGATGCAAACTTTTGTGTAGTTTGATCTCACGAACTGCACCTATTGTATGCTCTGGGCCTTAATTAACCTAAACTAAGAATGCATGGGTATGGAAAAGACAGATTTTTGGACAACAGATATATTCATTTAACCATCCACCTAATATAATGTTCTGCTGCAGCTGTTTGCCTGCAGGATATTAAATTATTAGTCTCATGAATCTTTTCTTATGTTCTCTAGGGATTCTTGGTTTTGTCAGTATTGTATTTTACTTTTGGAAATTGCATGTTTCTCCCCTCTTTCAGACGAAGACTTGGAGTATTGTATTTATGGCGTTAGCCAACGAGTGGTTTCAGTAGTCAATGTGACAAATCTTTTTTTTTTTTTTGAGAACTCGTAACTTTATTTATTATAGAGAAGTTTAAATACAAAGTACATTAGTTATGACAAACTCACTTGAAGATAGTGAGTTTAGAGCATTCAAAGATGGACAACTAGGAGTATAGCATATATGCGTCAAATTTTGACAAATTTGTCTTGTTGGCGCCGTTAAAGGATTCCTCCTAGCTTCTCCTGCTAATTTATCCACCATTTCATTTGCCTTCCTTGGGATCCATTTGATTTTTAAAGCTAGGCCTTGTAAATGATACTGAAATTTGGAGAGAAGAAGCCTCAAATTCCAATGACCTGGGGAAGAGGCAAAATCATTTGTTCTGAAGGTTGAGACTAAAGTGCAGTTGTCTGGGAGATAGATAGCATCGGAGATTCGAAGGGCATTACATATTATGAAGCCAGCCCATATCCCTGCAAGTTCTGCCTGCAAAGGAGAAGAGAATTTGGTACTGTAGGCTTTTATCCCAAAACCTTTATGTGTAACGGAATCATGTATAAAAATTCCTATTCCTGTCAAATTATCCTTCCATGAAGCATCAATGAAACATCTTGTCCCTGCTGGAATGGGAGAGTAATTCATGACATCTGAAGAGGATTGTTCTTGTTGATCACTTTCTTCATCTTCCTCCAGAATAGCTTCTTTCTGATATGCCAAAATCATGGCTCGAGTTGCATTGCATACATGCATCGGCTCCCAGCTTTTTGACCTGAAATTAAAATCATTCCTGGATTTCCAAAGATGCCAGAGCATAACAACAAGCTTTGGAAGGGTGTCTTGAATGGAAGTATTTGCCAGGACATAAGCCATGATATCTTGAACAGAGATATTAGAGTTGAACGAATCTGTTTTAAGATTAAGATAAAAATGAACCAGGTAAGTCTACTAAAATTGCATTTGAAAAAGAGATGAACTTCATTTTCCTGGTTGTCACATCTAGCACAGTTCTTTGAAATATTGGAAATTCTGTGATTCAGGTTAACAGAAGTTGGTAAAGCATTTCTCAGAAGCCTCCAAATAAAAGTTTTTACTTTAGGAGGAATAGATTTATGTTTCCAAGTTGTTTTCAACAAATTAATGGTCAGGGTACTTACATTGTTTGCACTTGGGTGCAGGGTATTGTATACCTGTTTGTAAGCACTTTTGGTTGAGCACTGACCCGAGGATATATGTTTCCAGCATAATCTGTCTTCAATATCTTGTTGAACTATTTGTACCTGCAAAATAACTTGAGTTGCTTGTTCATAAAAAAATAGTAGCAATTTTATTAATATCCCATTGTTTATTTTGATCCCAGAGGTCAGCTATTTTTACTGGCAATCGATGAACCATGGCTTGTAGATTCAGATGTCCATGAATGTTCTCCCAAATTGGACACCAAGGTTGATTCCAAATAGAGATGTGCCTCTTGACAACTGCCATGTTGAAGAGTATGAAAGATGATGTCTAATTTTAAGAATTGAGCTCCAGAAGGCAGATTTGGAAATATTTGAGGGTGCTTTCCAAAAAGAAGTATTTTGATAGTATTTGGTTTGTAACAATTTGGACAGAAGACCATCGGGATTGGTAACAATTTTCCAAGCTTCTTGGATTAGGAGACTTCTGTTGACTGCATGTAAATCTCTAACTCAAGACCTCGTTCTTGTACAGGTCTACAGATGTCTTCCCAAGATCTGAAGTAAATACCTGTTCTATCATTATTTTCTTGAATACCTGTCCACCAAAATTTTCTAATGATGGCGGTGATTTTGGAAAGATTTTTCTTGGGGAGAAGAATGGTGGACATATAGTATACTGGAATGGAAAAAAACACTGATTTGATGAGAGCTAGTCTACCAGCATGGGAAAGGGTTTTGGCTTTTATGGTCATGAGTTTTGTTTTGAATTTCTGGAGAATGAAATTGTAAACTTCATATCTAGCTCTATTGTTGATAATGAGAGGATGGCCCAGGTGTTTGGTTGAATTAGATATGGGAGGAACAGGAAAGATTCTAGAAATATTTAGCTTGACCTCAGCTGGTGTATTGGAGCTGAAAAGGATTGAAGATTTATTCCAATTAGGCGTCTGCCTAGATTTTTGACAAAAAGAGTGAATGATTTGGGATATTCTTGCTGCTTCTTCCTCTGTTGCTTGATCTGCAATGATTATATCATCTACATACATTAAAGAATGGATAGAAGACAAATCTTTGATGAGATCAAACTCCACTGCAACTGCCCTGCAAAGGCGTCCGTACATCTCTATGGTTGCTGTGAGTGGTGATCTAGTATGAAACTCTTTGAGACGCGTTGGAAGAGACAAATGATTGTTCAAGGTGGGCAATATGCTTGTGTCTGCCTTGGCGGCTTATCTAAATTCGTATGCAGGGGCAAAGGAGTTTAAGGCACTATATGAGTTCATGGGTTGCATTTTGTTGATCAATCTGTCTACTTTAAGTGGTCCATTGTTTCTGTTTTGCGGTGTGCTATTATGTGTTTAAGGTTTACACCTGCAGATTGACTGTTGGTTGAGTGCACTTCTTCTGTGTTAGTAGCTGCCACATTTCATGCCTTCACTTACTGACTACTGTCTGCTGCATCTCCACCATGTATTAAGAGTTAGACATTTAGTGGATCACAACATTTCCCATATCATTCCCTTTAGATAACTATGCATGAAGATCTGCTAGTCATTTATTATGATCACATTCCCGGTAATATTTTCTGACTAGTTAAATAAAGCCCGTGTTTAGATTCAAAAAGTTTTTGAAAAAAAACGTCACATCAGGTCACATCAGATATACGGACACACATTTGAAGTATTAAACATAGTCTAATAACAAAACAAATTACAGATTCCGTCTGTAAATTGCGAGACGAATCTTTTGAGCCTAATTAATCCGTCATTAGCAAATGTTTACTGTAGCACCACATTGTCAAATCATGGTGCAATTAGGCTCAAAAGATTCGTCTCGCAATTTACAAGTAAACTGTGTAATTGGTTTTTTTTTTCGTCCACATTTAATACTTCATGCATGTGTTCAAACATTCGATGGGATTGGTTTGAAGTTTGAAGTTTGAAGTTTGAAGGGAACTAAACAGACCCAAAGTAAATATAATGTACGTAAATCATCTTTTTGGCTTACATCACGTTAATGTACGCGTGATGCGAGATTCTGGTACGTCCTCGTTGTAAGAAAGGGGCAGCTACGGCGGAACAAATTTTGGTTCGTTGGTCTGGAACTTGTTCGGCGCATACCACTTAGGAGGATGCGGTGGCGCTGCGAGCATATGGTTCCCTGCTGTGCCGCCTTGGGGGCAAGCCCTTGATGAAGGGAAGAGGGATGCTACATTTGCTATTCCCAAACCAACTGAACACACTGTCAACCCAGTCAAGACTGCTGCTTGGCCCAAACGGCAAAGATGGCCCAATCCACGTGTGAGTTGGCCGGAGTGGGAGAACAAGGTGCGAGTCGGGTGTACGCATGTACAAGTGCCCGGCGAGGGAAAGATGAGTATCAAAATGGTAACAGATTTGAATCTTCTGAAAATAAAGATAAAAATAAAGATTAAGTGGTTTAGATGACATTAACGTGTGATTAATTGAGTTTTGATTATTACAAACTTGAAAAATGGATTTATCTCATATTCTAGAACAACTTTCATATAAAAATTTTTCGCACGAAACGTGTTGTTTAGCGGTTTGAAAAGCGTGCCACGAATATCTAAAATTTTATCCTCCTTTTTCAGAGGAAACGAACGGGACAATCTATTTTCCTCCAAATCAAACACCTTCTACGTCAAGTCTCTTTCTCTCTTCTTCCATCCGCTCCTCACATGTTTGATCCCAATCTCACAAGCCGAATCAGAACAGTTTCTTCGGTTGCCACCCATGTGGCCTTGAGTGGGAGTGACACGGACGGGTACATGTTAAAAAGGGGAATACCAAAAGAGCTACTAATTATAGGCAAATGAGAGAGGCCAATACTGTATCTAACCTTTACATCCTTCGTAAAGAAACAAATTTTACTTGTCAAGATTTGTTTATAGTAGTTCGTCTTTTTTTGACGGAGGGAGTATCCCCGAATCCCAATTAATTCAGACTCGTGATAAAAAATGATACGGCTGCACTGCGCTTATCTTTGAAATATAGTTTTCAGAAAATAACAATTAACAATGCTGTATTCACCAGGAGAAGTATCAGTTGTTCCCAATTGTGATGTGATGACTCTGTTTTCGACGGTGATGTGAAGTGATGTGATGTGGGTTTAATTTCCGGTATACCGCTATCTCGGGGCCTTCCTAGATATTAGTATTACCTTGGCCGAAAATTTTCAGTTCAATAAAAATTTCTCTAAAGTTGATTAGTTGTGCTCAAACTGCATCAAGTTCAAATAAGATTTGAAAAAACAATCAATTTCGCTCGGCGAGATTTTTCCCAAGATAACGAAATATCGCGAGACTCCCCTGTCTCGGGCCTTCCCGATATTGTAGTTCTTCACGAGATATTGATCCCCGGATGTAGCCGCAGACTATCGCGGTCTTTCATTCTTGACCGGTAGTTTTGATCTTCTGGAAGTTTACCTATTCATGTGGATTACTTCACCTGACAATGATGCGTTTGAAGTGTTCAATTGTCACATGGGGAAAGAACTGCTGAAGTTTTTCTTCGGCAGTCCATATCAATCCATCACGCCTGAGGACTTGGGAAAGAGGTCTTTGGCAAGAGAGCGTTTAATGAGCATTGTACATTGTCTTGTCTTGCTTCTGCAGACAATGTGGATCGTTTGTGACTTTTGGAGTGAGATTTTCCGCCACACGCGAGCGAGTAAGCTTATTTAGGTTATGATTAATTAAATATTAACTATCATAAAATTAAAAAAATAAGCATTATTTTTTAAAATTAAAATTTTTTTCATTTAATTGACTAGTTTGGGAAACGTGCTAATGGGAGATAAAAGAAGTCGCTTAGAGCAAATTTTATAGTAGAGGTGATTACTATCTCTAATCTTCAAGTCATTTGCATATCAATTAAAAGGTAACATGCACAACACGTACCCTAACTATTTTAGCCCCAACACCGATATTGATTTTCTTATATTTGTTTCTCCCAACCAACAATCCTTTTTTTATTCTTATTGTCCCTTGCACTAGGAGCAACTCTTTCTCTCATCTCTTATATCCTTTACCTCATCATTTAATTCTACGTGACAATTTTAATAAAAGGACCTTGATGTCGTTTAGAGAGAGGGTGAATAGGCGTTACTAAAAATTATCACAACTTCATAGTATATTAGAATGATGAGAACTTTCGGTTCAAATCGAAACTTCCGGTATGGGATTGGAAGTTCCGGTCTCAACCGAAAAGTTCGGCGGATAACGGAATAAAACACTAGCTATGAACTTGTAACTCAAACAAACAAAATATATATGAATCAAGAGGTGACAAACAAGGTATCTAAGCAAGATATAAGGTCACCAACTATATCAATTAAGCATACAAGTAGATCGGGTTAAAACAAATTCAAGCACAATATAGAAGAAGGCAAGAACGAGCAAACCAAAAGAGGAGACATGTGATTTGTTTTTCGAAGTTCGGATCCATGGATCCTATATCTCCATTGAGAGACCACAAAGGCCGAATCTATTTCAATCCTTTTCTCACGAGGTTGCACAAATGCACTCCTCGATTTCACTCTTGATTTTTTCCCTTGCAGAGGCGAAATCGAAACCTTCACAAACTTTTCGAGGCACACCACAATCTTGGGTGCTCACCGACGATGTCTAGCCGTCTAGGAAATCTTAGTCCCCAAGAGTAACAAACACAATCAAATATTTGCTTGCTATGAACTTTAGTGCTCAAAGTATAGAGTGAAACTCACTGGCTCTCAACTTCTCAATCTCTTAATCCAACTCTCTTTCCTTCTCAAATCCCTCTCACAAAGAGGCACCACAAAGGTAGGAGAATGAGGAAGGTTATCTGACTTTGGATGTGTCTAATAATACCCAAAAATAGCAGCCACTCAAAGAAGGGGTGGAGGAGTTTATATACCCTAGCCTCTCAAAACTAACCATTGGAAACCAAGATTGCAATTTTCGGAATTTCCAAAATGCATTTTTGGACAAGTCCAAAAATCAACAGAAGGCAATCTCAGTTTCGCAGCCATTTTTGGAATTTTTAAAAATTTTTGGACTTTCCAAAATATTTTCGGAATTTCCAAGATTTTTTTGGAATTTCCGAAAAACACCAGGCAAAACAGCCATAATTTTTTGCTCGAAAGTCCGTTTTTGATGATTTTGGACTCTATGGAAAGCTCACTCAGAGAACTATCCAACTCAACCAAAAGGAAGGTCTAAAACCACTTAAAGGATAGGTTAAAATTTGGGCTTCTCTCAAGGTAGCATTAGGATAGGTCACTTTGAGCACCGAGACATACACAAACATATCAACGTTGCATCCCTCTTGATAGTACGACATTCCTATACTCAAAAGTAGATAGGAAGAGAATTATACTAATAGGAATATCTTCTTTTCATCTTCATTTCTTTGTCTTAAGGGACGCCAACGTCAAAACCGTTTCGCCGTATATTCTTCAAATGATTGATGCCGTTACTTGTAGCTTCAAATGACCTTGTACGGTCCATCACGACAAAGCCGTCACTCATCCTTCACCACCGGATTTGGTTCTTTGGCGCCAAACCCCTTGCTTGCCCTTCACTACCGCATGGTCCATCGCGATCGAGCATCACTTGCCTTTCATCGTCTTGCCATAGTTGCCACTTTGTATCCCATATCTTCAATATCTTCACTTTGTCATTCTTGGTATCTTTAGATATAACCATATCACTTGAGTATCAACACATTTTCAATCCTTGGGACCTATTTTTTCTCATTTAACTAAATGAAATTATTAGTCCCAATGATCCGGTTGTCAACCATTACTTGTTGACTAATCGATTGTATGTATAAAAGGATATGAATAAATAATGAGTATTAATCAACAGCACACGTGTCATATACTTAAATATATGCTCAAATGTAAAGATCCCAATTAAATGAAAATGAATAACTTGGATCAAGTACATGTATAACTAAGGTATAGGATTTGCTCCTCCTAAATATATGCATACAAAATGTTTGTGTGAAGCAAGAGTATACATAAAAAGATATGAAACATTGGGAATTTATCCTATACAAGAATAGAAGACATTTATCAAATATAGGCATTAAAATAAAAACATACCTTCATCATCTCCATGTTCTTAATGTAAAAAGACTAAATAAGAGAAAATGCTCAAACAAAACATTAGTTTCACATGTATATTGTTATTCACATGAAAATATTATTTATGTCAATATGTGCATGGAGAGGAGAAATGATACATATAACTTGATCTCCGTGCACTTCATTCTTGTTGTGATTTAGGTCCAACATCAACGAATATTTCTATCTCAACTCATATGAAGTCCATGAACCATTTCTCACCATTTTTAGTTCCATATCCACATAAGACTAGGACAAAAAAATGCTTATAAAAATATTAGTCTCGTATAATTGGATTTATCATTAATCACCAAACCAAATGAGTGATACTTGAACTTTCACTTAGAGGTAGCATTTCAAGTCTCATAGTAGTTGCTCTTATAACTTAGGGCCAAGAGAGGCTGAAAACAGATGATTAGCTGCACCAAAATGAGAAATATGATTAGCATATGATTAATTAAGTATTAATTATTAAAAATTTAAAAAATAAATTTATTTGATTTTTCAAAAAACAACTTTTATATAGAAAATTTTCACACGAAATATGTTGTTTAACAGTTTGAAAAATGTGCTAACAAAAATCGAGAAAGTAGCCAAGTCGGTCCCTACTTTAGAACAAGCCCATTGAGTCCATTTCTCCCCATTCCCAACTTTTACTCTCTCGTTTTTCACACACATGATTCACAAACTGTCAAATATTGCTTTTTTGAAAAAATAATTATAGAAAAGTTTCTTGAAAATTCATATTAATTTATGTTTTAAGTTTTCTAGGTGAATGCTTAATTAATATGTTCTAATGAGTTGTCCTGTTTTTCATAGGGGAGGAAGAAGTTCCCAACACGTACCGCGGAACACAGTCACAAGCCCACAACTAGCTAACAGGGTTCACCTTACCGCCGGGGGCCCGGTTACCGCCACCCGGTGGTACGGCGGTTACCGCCCAAAACCGCGACAAATTCGTGTTTCAAAAATTTGAATTCAAAAATTCGAGGAAACCGCAGTAACCGCGCGATGTTTGATCATAAGAAGAACGAAATGAAGAAAAAATAAAAAAAATTGGAGAAACACTTAAAAATATGTAGAATTTGGGAATAATAATTAAAATATGTAGGATACTTGTGGGTATACAATAAAAAATTTTGGCATGATCTTTTCTATATTACGGACTTGAAATCAATTGAACAATACTTATGGTTATACAATAAAAAATTTTGGCATGATCTTTTCTATATTACGGACTTGAAATCAATTGAACAATTCATAACATAATATTTCGACAACAACAATGAACAATCTCAAGATGTCACACAAGGTGTCTACATGTCCACATGTCAAGATGTCCACAATATAGAGTTCACAGGTGAAATGAATACAGTCCATAATACAGAGTTCACAATAGAGTCCACAATATAACATCCACAGTATGATAGTTCACATAGGAAGCAATATGAAAATAGAAGTTTTGTTTTCAATCAAAGTAAATAGAGAAGGACATATCAACATAGAGCCAGCTATAAGTTCCACTGATTATATGCCATATTGTACTCCTCTGTGGACATGAACATCAAGCCATGCGAGTGTAGCAACCCTACCTTGTATTCCTCCCAACTTTGACCTGTCCATGATGCTGTTGTTTGTCACTGAGCATACAATTGAGCGTACCACTGGGGCTCTTGCCACTCATACACCCATGTAGGAGGGGGATAATCAGAAGGTTGGGGACGATTATACTGTCACGCCCAGAAATTCACTACCAGAATTTCCGAAACTGAATGTGTATTAAGACCCCTGTCCAGGACCAGCCAGGGTACACAGACGACAATGTTGACATACAGATCCACGTCTTACAAACAGAATAAAAGTCTTACAGAAATGCAGCGGAAAAACGAAAAGACCAACTAAACTAGAACGGGACTCTTGCAGCGGGTTGGCACCAATCCACAGGCATCCTTGACGGCGGACGAGACCTACTCCTCTGAGAAACCTCCATCGGACGCATACTCCTCTTCTGGTGTGGGGAAAAATTAAGCAAGGCTGAGTACTACCCACGGTACTCAACAAGTCATGCCGGAAAAGGAGGCATGATGCAAGATATTCCAAGGGAAGGCAGGGGTTTATTTGCATAAAGTAAGCATTTAAAAACAGAAGTTGAAAGCAGTAGTAAAACGTTGAATTAATTGAACAATATTAAACCATCACTGTCCAACGCTATATCCACGTTGCGACAGGCCCAAACCATCCACCTGAACTAAACCAGTTCCAATAATTTCAGTTATTAAGAAAGTGAGACTAATCACGGTGAATCTGGTCGATCGCCCATAACCGCGGGCACGGCTATTCGAATAGTTCTACTCTGATCAGAGGTGTACATCTGTACCCACAAGACACAGCCTCAACATCATGTCAACCATGCGTCGCGATACTGGAAAGTACCCGAATAGAGACTGTGACAGGACCCTTCGCATAACCCCCTCTAACCAGCCGTACCACACCACAGGTTTCGCCCCCACCTTTATATCCAAGGTAGGCAGCCCCCCCTCGTGCCACGGTGAATCCGGCAGCCGATCAACGGGTATGTCCCCCGCCGACCCAACTCCATCACGCCCACCCTCTTCTGGTACGTCAGCCAGAGACAGCTACACTACAAGTCCAGCCGTTGCCCACGCTGGCTTGTGGTACGCACGGTATTTCTTCCAGGGTTTCCCGCGAACCGGTCCTTAATTGCCATGGGTGCTTCCATCAAAACCATGCACCCACAGCCCACCATTAGCATATTTTATTAATATTAATACCATGGTGGCTCCTAAACCAAAGTGTCACCATAGGGATTACATTAATTAATTATTTAAGGTGATCCCCTTTAGTGAGCTAAGTTAGCTAAGCATGGCTAAGCACTCCTAAAATCAGCGAACAATGAATTAATTATCCAAGCTATCAAAGATACAAGATAATCAATATAATTGGCTGAGCACCATAGGTATAATCCCACATGAAATGACATTGCGAAATAATGCAGTGTTTACGGAGAAATAAGACATTTGTAAATATAGGTACAATATGATCAATGTGAAGCATGACTTGCCTTGCTCCTGAGCTGAGGCTACCTCTGCGACGATCTCGAAATGAACGGGCGCGTCGGAGGTTTCGGAATCTACGCGACAAACAAAGCAAACAACAATACACGCTATAAGTCTACTGAAATAAAGCACAAAAGTATTTTTAATGGATTCTCTGCATTTTTATGAATTTAATGAAATTTGAATGGACTTAAACGGAGCTCGGATGAATTAGTTATGAATTTTTGAAGTTATCTGTGTTTTTACTAAAACATAAAAATCCTTAATTAATTTATTGCGCAATTAATCCCAGGGCTGGCGTCAGCGGCGGCGGCGGCCGGTCCACCGTGGACTCGGTCCACGGGACCGTGGCGGCGGCGGTGCACCACGTGGCGCACACGTGGCGCCGACGCGACAGCCACGGCGCAGCCACGTGGGCGGCCACGCGGGACGGAGGGGGACGGCCGAGATCGGCCCGAGTGGCCGATCTAACGGTCCAGGGCGCGCGGGCGGCAGGCGGCCGGGGCGGCACGGCCCCGAGCTCAGGCGGCTCGGCCATGGCGCGCGGCGGCCGAAGGCGGCGGCCGACGGCGCAACCGGTGGTCGGAGGCGGCGGCGCAAGGGTGGCGGAGAGCGGCGAAGGTGGCGCGCACGCGGGTAGGAGCGGCGCGGCCGGGAGAGGGAGAGGGAAAAGAGAGGGAAAAAGGGGAGGTGCTCACCGGGCTCGGCCGGAGGCGGAGAAGACGGCGGCGCGGGTGGCGCAGGAGACTCGAGCCGGCGGCGCAAAAATGCGGACGGGGTGCGGGAGAACGCGGCGGACGCGTCGGCGCGGCTCGGGGACGGCGCAAGCGGTGGAGAGCGGCAGCCGGAGACGGCGGATGCGGCGGCGCACGGGGTCGGTGGTGGCGCGGGCGCTAGGAGGCACGGGAATGGCGGCGGAAATGGGGAAAAAGGGAGAGGGGATAGCGGGGGTGGTTTTTATGGGCGCGGGGAGAAGAGATCGTGGCCGAGGGGCGCGGAATCGGTGGCGGAGTGGGAGAGAGAGGAGAGAGAGAGACGGCCGGGGGGAAAAAAAAGATCCCGCCCTCTCGTGCGGCGGTTACGGGCGGAGTGGGGCGCGGACGGGCGCGGCGGGAGCGCACGCGCGTGCGGAGCGCGCGGGACGCGGGGTAGTGGGCGAGAGCGGCGGCGCCGGCGGTTGCTCCCCTCCGGATCCGCCGGCCGGAGGAGGGAGACGACCCCGACAGGTGGGGCCCACCTGTCGGTGGTCCGGGCCGGGGAGGCCGAACGGGCTGCGCGGCGAGAGCGCGGCGCTAGCGGGCCTCGGCCTGCGGCCGGCCCGCAAGAGAGGAGGGACGCGGGCGAGGAAAGAAGGCCGGCTGGGCCGGCCCAGCGGGAGGGAAAAGGGCGCGCGGCGCGCGGCCGGACTGGGCCGACGGCCCGAAAGGAAGAAGAAGAGGAAAAAGAAAAAGAAAAAGAAAAAGAAAGGAAAAGGGATTTTCCTGGGATTAAACAAATTCCGAATTTGATTTTAATTGGTTTAAAATTATTTCCAGGGCTCTGAAAATTCCACTAAAAATCCTGTTAATGTATTTTGACATGGGGAACTCAAGAAAAAATTCCACCTTGCCATTTCCACTTCTTTAATGCATTAATTAATTGGATTTTTCTCCAGATTAATTAAACAATTTCTCCGATAAATCATTAAACTCGATTTTTACGATTTAGGAAAACTTCAGGGTGTGACATATACGCATACGTTGGATAGCCACTTTCAATGCTAGAGGCACTGAATGAGCTGTAGCTATCCTGTGGTATGTCAAGATGCTGTCGTTGTTGTTGGTCACTCGGTGAAACGGTAGTTCGTTGAGAGCTTGGAGCACCGTGATCACGGTCCTAAGTCGCGTGAGTGAAGTCAGCCTCACCTGCAAATGAAATTGTAGGAAGAAAATTAATCAATAGTGAAATGCATGGTAAAGGTCTAAATGGTAATTGAAGTACATCGCACCAGTGAATTGAATAGCGCTGTGGTGATCGGACTGTTGGGTGTGACCCCTAGAAGATACTTCAGTGGTGCCTTGGCCTCCTTGACCACCGTTGCCTCCGTCGTCTGAATCAGTTCTTGAGCTACTATCATTGGACTCTTGGTAGTCTAAGCTTCCTTCAGTTTCTTCATCGCTATCAACATTGCGAGACTGTGGACCTTTGCCCTTAACTCTTTTGGATGTAGGTGCTTTTGGTGGCTGCGGAGTCTTCCTTTTTCTAATATGAGTGTCACCTATATTCACATCAGCTCGCTCTGCAATAGTAGAAGCTCCCGTGGTTCTGCGCAGGTCAGTCAAGTCCACTAGGTTGGCTACAAGTGGACTAGGCACGGGGGCGTCACTTTCAGTTGAGTCTTCATCTAGTTCTGGGTTAGCATTGGACCGAGCATTATTCATCCATTCTTTAATTTGATAGTTAGTTTCATAGAATGATAGGTCCGCTAGTCTTTGAAGGGGATCGTCGTCCTCCTTCCTAACTTGGGCATTTGCTTGCTGAATTCGCAGGCAAAGGTTGTAGTTCACATAAACTAGTTTGTTCAGCTTCTTGTGGGTAAGTTTATTACGGACCTTGGTATGTACGAATGCGAATGTGCTCCAATTCCATTCACATCCACTTGAAGAGCAGCATTGACCAACCATACACAGTGCAAGCCTCTTCAAATTCGACGTGTCTAAGGCAAACATAGACCACCATTGTGCTGCACATGCCAATTTCCATGTCAATTTACAACACTAAATACGTGTAAAGCATTAGGACATATGACATGTGCAAATGATTAAAAACATACCAGGGGAAAATTTTTCATTGGTGGCCATCTTTCTTGCAAGGGCCCTCCCAAATTCACCAGTCTTACGGCGATACATCTCAACCTCCAGCAAAGCGGTGGCGGCTGTATCGATGTCCGTCATCCACTCGAAGGCATGACAGAGGTCTTGGAAGATGGTGGCACTTGGAGAATATGCGTAGTGCGTCCTAGGGTTCAATGCCGCACCTACAAATCATGAAACAAGATCGATGAGAGTTATACAATACCAATTTTCTCATTATGTAATGTCGGCTACTTACTGGCATTGATTAGAGTTTCATTGGTGAGGTCGTGCATCCTTCTGTTAACAATTTCCATGTATGCTTCGAACTTATCCCTTTGACTCGCAAAAAGACTGTCGTACTCCATTTTCAACAACTGATATCTCAGAAGAACCTCACTCAAATTGGGGTTCTTGTCCTCGTCAGCAAATCGAAGGAAGGAGTACATCGGCTGAACTGAATTGACTACTGCCTGTAAGTTCTCCTACCAAGTCATGCTAGATAGGCATGCGTGTGCATACCTACCCTCCGTTGTGCCACTGAATTTGCTTTGCATGAACCCAGAGGAAGCCATCCACTGCATGAACTGATCTCGCCTCCTAAGAAAGCTCTGAAGGAACATGTAGTTTGTGCCGAACCGTGTAGCATTCCACTTAACCAGTTCACCACCTATAGCAGACACCATCATGGCATGCAGCTTAGAATGGTTGTATAGCCATTTGCAAATTTTCCTCGCACTCCAATCACCATTTCATGGTCCGGCATTTTTCCAACCTCCTTAAGCATCAAGTTAATTGTGTGCGCCACACAAGGCTGCCACACAATTGTTGGATACTCTTGCCGCAGCAGTCTGCAAGCTTTCTTGTAGTTAGACCCATTGTCAGTGATAATCTGAACGACATGTTGGGGGCCTACTTCGCGTACAATCTTTCTTATCTCCTGCATGGGTCAATCACAAAATAAAACAAGACTTCAAACACTACACTTGATGTTATCAAATGAGGCTAAAGTGTTGAAGGAACGTCATCATCTTTAGTACGAAGTTAGCATCTTGGCTTTGGCCCGTGGCATCAACAGAGTTGTGGAAAAATAGGATTCCATTGCAATATATCAAAAAGTTGATGACCGCCATACCCGTCGGTCCTGTCCAAGAATCACACATTAAAGTAACACCGTACTCATTCCAATCACGCTTGAACCTGTCGAATTGCTTCTTGATGTCCTTCTCTGTAGCGTCAAGATAATTCCCATCAATCTCCTTACCGCTTGGAGAAGGTATGTTTTCACCTACAATGTACAAATGCCAAATAATTAGTGTGCGAACTGCTAGAACAATGTAAATCCATATGAAATGCATACGTACCCCACTTCTGTGTTTCTCGAACGGCGCTGACAAAGTATGGATTATCAGCATTTCTTGCAGGAATGCTGGAGGTGTAGAAGAACCTTGCCCATGACTCACCAATGGCCTCCCTAGCTTGCCTCCCCTTCTTTGTGAAGAATCCTGTATCGATGCGTGTCTGCACAGGAGACTTGGCAGATGCTAGGTTGTAATCTCTCACAGAAAGTGACTCCCTGTGAGATGTAGCCCTACACAACAAACTGGCAATTGGGTTGCTTCTTCCTTTCCGTGCCTCGGGCTCAGCGGATCCACTGCCACCGCCATGCTCATATGTGTCACCTCGTTGCTCCACACCCCTCCTAAATCTCGCCTCTTGCCGTGAGGCTTGCATGGCTGCTTCCATTTATTCCTCCTCGTCGGCATCACCTGTTAGGTCATAATAGTTGACCCTAGCTGCTTCAACCCTTCTTGACCTCTTACTGTAACGAGTAACACCTGTATGTTTTATCCTGTCCAACTCGCGCCTGAAGAATTCGCGGACATCTGGAGGCACTGAATTGCAATATGTAACCCCCTTCCCTTTTTCAGCCAAATGAATTTTAAGTCGAGTTGCTCCACCACCGTCCTTTCTCTGATGACAATACTTACAACGCCATCCAGGTGCTATGCTCTCCCCGTGCTCCCACACCGGGTCCCTACTATCTGCCATATCCACCCTGTATGTAACATACGCGAAAAGTATAATACTAGAAATGAAATCACCAAGGCCGCATTTTTAATTCACTAATGACATACGTATAAAAATTCTACTTACACATAGTTTTTTATTACTAATAGACGTTTCGAATAAGCACATGAAATCAAAATTATGGTGCTTCAAAGCTAGCTAAAGAATTTATTTGAAATCAAAATTACAAGATGTAGCTATGCGGTTTACCATCGATTTGTGCGCGGTAACCACGGTTTTCGCGTGGTTACCGCACGATATTGCGCGGTTACCGCTCTCTATAGCGCTCGAAACCTGCCCTCTAAAGCTATGGCAACCGGACTAGACCGCATGGTAATCGTTGCAAATCGCACGGTTACCACGCAAAACTGCGCGGTAGGAGAGGTCTTACAGTGGACTCACCGGCGTGGATGGTTACCGTTGCGTACCGCGCGGTTACCGCGCCCTACCACGCGGTATCATCGCTCGCCGGCGCGGTGGCGACGGATCTGGCGCGGTTTCGCCGTGTCTGGCGTCGCCGAGGCTATGGATGGAGAGGGAGAAAGACCAGAGAGAGAGCACGCTAGAGATGGGGAGGAGATATTTTCTCCTCGGTTGGGCCTCTATGGGCCATTGCACAGTATCGGGCCGGCCCATTTTTTTCTTTTTCCTATTTCCAAATTTATTCTCCGTTTTGCTCTCAAATTTAAATAAATATTACTCTTTTTCAAAAAATTTCTTCACCATAAAACACTACAAATGAAGCACTACCTTCATCATTTTTTTTGATTTTTTTTCTTTTTTTTTAAATTTTTGAATTCGGGCAAATTTCATCAAACCGTACCGCGCGGTACGGGCGGTAACCGTGCGGTTACCGCCGGTAAGTTGAACCCTGCTAGCTAATAGTACTAATTCTTTATCAGTCACGAGCTACTAGTAATTCTTCAACGCTGACATATTCATACCACTTGTTACAACAGAGATGAACAGATTCTTTGAATTTCATGCAAAATTATGGCGTTTCCTCTCGACGAAAATCTATCTGCAATAAATTGGAGGATGAAACGAGTAACGCATTTCAGCAGTGTGGCGAAGTACAAGCTAGTAGTACTACATAGGAGCAGACGAGCAGTGTACAATGAGCTCTATCAACTCTCAACTTTGGCCACTCTTCTTCCTCTGCATCCTCGCATCGCAACTCCCTCGTGGCGTGTTCACGTGCACTCCGGCCGACCGGAGCGCGCTCTCCAGCTTCTCCGACAGTCTCGACGCGGGGATCGCGGCGTGGCCAGGCGGCGGCGCTGTGAACTCTTCTTCCGACTGTTGCCGGTGGCCGGGGGTTCATTGCCGCCTGTTCGGGGCGTCCGAGCTCCGGGTTGTCCGCCTCGACCTCGCCAGCAGGGGGCTCGCCGGCGGCCTGCACCTGCAGGGCGGCTCACTAGCTCGTCTGGAGAAACTGTGCTTCCTCAACCTGTCCTTGAACTCGCTCCACGGACCCATCCCGCCGGAGCTGCTCCTGCGCATGCCGCGGCTGCGTGTTCTGGACTTGAGCCACAACAGCTTCACCGGCGAGCTCGGAGATGCGGCGGCGCCAGATCCCCGCTACTCGGAGCTCGTGCACGTCGACGTCTCCTTCAACAGCCTGAGCGGGCTGCACGACGGCGTGTTCCGGCTGCTTCCACGGCTGCGGAGCTTCTCGGCGGAGTCCAACCTGCTCGCCGGGACGGTGCCGCACACGCTGTCGTCGTGCTCGGAGCTCGAGTACCTGAACATGGAGAACAACTCCCTCCATGGCGCCCTCGACTTGAACTTCACGCGCCTCCCGAGGCTCCGCGCCGTCCACCTCAGCTGGAACCGGCTGCGCGGCCGCATCCCGGCGAGCCTCTCGCACTGCCGCGATCTCAGGGTGGTCAACCTTCGCCGGAACTTCCTCTCCGGGCCGGTCCCCTCGGCGTTCCGGCGGCTGCAGTCTCTGGCCTTCTTCAACGTCGGTAACAACAGCATCTCCGGCATCGCGCAAGCGCTCCAGGTGCTCCAAGATTGCCGCGCCCTCTCCGTCCTCATCCTGACGATGAACTTCCACGGCGAGGAGATGCCTGCTGGTGGCAACGGCGGGGACGCCGGAGGAGTCCAAGGGTTCCCTCGGCTTCAGCTTCTCGGCATCGCCAGCTGCGCGCTCCGCGGCGCCGTGCCGCCGTGGCTGCGGGCTAGTGCCCATCTGACCGTACTGGACCTGTCGTGGAACCGGTTAACCGGCACCGTGCCGCCGTGGCTCGGCGGCTTCGACGCGCTGTACCGGATAGACCTCTCTGGCAACGCGCTCACCGGCGACATACCGCTTGCTCTGACTCGCCTGAAGTCACTCGCCTCCGGCGACGACATGACGGCGAGCCAGCAGAAGCTCCGGCTGTCCGACTACGGCGTGCGGCTGTACAACTGGCACGTCGACCGCGGCGAGCTCTGGTACGACAGGAACATCCCGCCGTCGCTGGACCTAAGCCAGAACTACCTCGCCGGCGCGATCCCACCGGAGATTGGCGACATGAGGCAGCTCAACATCCTCAACCTGAGCTGGAACGCGCTGTCCGGGCCGATACCGGCAACACTGTCGTCGCTAGGCTCGCTTCAGGCGCTGGACCTGTCACACAACGAGCTCGCCGGCGAGATACCGTCGTCGCTGACGGGGCTCACCTTCCTGTCCTCCTTCGACGTCTCGTACAACCGTCTCCGCGGCGTGATCCCTAACGTCAGCCAGTTCTCCACCTTTCCCTGCTCCAGCTTCGCCGGAAACTCGGGTCTCCACGGCGAGTACTGCGACGGTGACGCGCTCGGCCCGGCTGGAACCGGGGCAACCGGCTGGTGGAGCTATAACACGGTCGCCCAGATCTTCGGCCCGCCGTTTTTGCTGGGTTTGGCTAATGGTCTTGTTGTCGCTGTACTGTTTGCTTATGTAGTTATGTCTCGTATCAAAGGGCTTTGCAGGGTAAGATGGCTCCAACTTAACTAGTTGGCTTGTTAATTTGTTTCAAATATTTTGATAACTATTTAGGTGATATGTAAGAGAGGGAATGGGAATACTTTCTTTTTAGTATTAGAGGTGTTTTTCATCTTTTCTTGCTTGTCACCTAAATGGTTATAAATTTTTTAAAAAATTTAATAAACTTAGATTAACATGAGATATATCGCTCTACGAATATATATGTAAGGTTAAATTTGAATTTTACAAGCTATAACAAAACGAACAAAACTAAACTGAAACATTCACGGTTAAAATGAATTCAACTTGCATGATTTTGAAGTAATATATCTTATTATTTTTTAAAAAATATTTTGATGACTATTTAGGTGATATGTAAGAAAAGAAACAAAGGAATGTTCTTTCGAGGAATGAAAACAATTGTCTCATATTAGTAGTTACTACAGATATATCTGTGTATTACAACATGATCTAAGAGAAGATGTGCTTATAAATAGTTATAGGGGTTTGGTTTTCTATGGGGCCAATGGCTAATGGTTGCCATAGTGTCCTATGGGACCAGTTTTTTCTTAGGGCAGTTTTTTCTGGAGGTTGTTTTTTTCTAATAAGTGTATAGATATAGGTCGAGGATGATTGCACTTGTATAATAGTAGAGAACCAAACTAATCAACGAAATTCATTTTTGTCATATCTACTTTATCTCACTTGAAAAATGCCCATGCGTTTACGTTGGCTAAAGATAATTTTAATTTTAATTATATATACATACTTTTTACATGTGAGTCAACAGATCGTGACCATGGTGGTGGAGGGTGCCAAAGGAGCAATGTGGGAAGACGGAAGGTCACCAGATCGATCGAAGTCTCTATCACTAATTCTTTTTTGCATATCGCATTATCATTAAGCTTTAAACTAAAAAATAATTACAGATCGATTGAATTCTCTATCACTAATTCATCATTTTGATATTTTACATTATCATTGAGCTTTAAACAAAAAGAATTATTCATCAACATAAATTGAAATCTAAAACCGTACAGGCGCACGTACATTATTTAAAAAAGATTCAAGATCAAGATGTTTCATGAGTTTCATGGGAATTAACTGGGATAATTCTGTACATAAATGATGAATTAAATATATCAATAAAATAGTGACATGAAATTACAATCAACTATCGTCAAAAAATAATTCTATATCATGAATAACATAGAATTACATGTTTTGTCGACTCCATTTAGATAGAATAATTTAATATAAAGAAGGAAAATACAAAGTAATTTTGTCGACTCTCAAATTTCGGCAATTTTTAATGGCTCAGATAGTGGTTAAACTAATTCTGTAAATACAAAGTGTACGTCGTGCCAGAGTCGAAGAAGACGCCACCGCCGCCCTATCCGTTGCTGTTGATGGCGAACGTGCCATCCTCGATCGGGAGAAGGGAGCCTCCAACCGAGATGCCCTGAAGATTGGGGAAAGTGCTTTTATCCCTCAAGGGGATATCCCCTCGTTTGTTGCATGTCACCTAAATAATTATTAAAAAAATTAAAGAAAAGTGATAAGATAGATTAATATGAAACGTATCACTTCACAAACATGCAAGTTCAAATTCAACTTCTACAAATTATAACAAAAATAACAAATATAACTGTGAATGTACGTTAATTATTTTTATTTTTATTTGTTTTTTGTTGTAACCTATAGAAGTTGAATTTGGCCTTACATATTTGTGGGGTGATATATTTCATATTAATCTATATTATCAATTTTTTTCAAATTTTTTGATGACTATTTAGGTGACATACAAAAAACAAGGGGATGTCTTCTCGATGGATGAAAATCCATCTCCTGTAGGTTGACGTAGTAGTGTGTGTCGATCTAGCTGGTACGGGGTTTTTGACCAACTAGCAGCGTAGATGACACGTCGCCGGCGCTCATGTACAAGGTGGCGAGGGAGCCAAAAAGGATCGTGCTGTCGACGTTGGGGTCAGCGGTGAGGTAGTAGGCGAAGCGGCGACCAGGCTGGCTGTGCCGCCGAACTGGCTGCCGTTGATCTTGTCGCTGCACCCGAACCCGACGTTGTTGGTGACGTAGCCGCCGTCGCCGAAGGTGAAGGTCTCCGTCCTGAGGATGCCTTGCTGGGCGAATTCAGCGTGGGTGCTGTGAGACTCGAGTCTCCTTTATATCGTTGGATCACTATTGATTGATAGAAAGAGACAGAGAAGAAGAAAGAAGAGGAAGAGGAGAAAGAGAAAAGGGGATAAAGAAAAAAAAGTAGTAGATTAGTCCTTCTATAATTTTATACTTGATCTGTCATTGGCCTTGCGTGTAATGATCTCCTGAGAGGCTGTACACGTAGTGGTAGCCTCACAGCGGCTGGTCGTTGGTGCACTGCCCGGAGATGACGCGGCCGCCGAGCGCCTGGCACAGCCGGCTCGAGCACGGGAGCTCGCCGGAGCTGCTCGACTGCGCCGGGTCATACAAGGGGCTCGGCAGTGGAGCACAGCCGTTGCAGGGGCTGCACTTCACCCACACAAACACTAGTACAGATTCTTTCATTCGTGACGACATGTTACTTAACTGTATTTTGTGGGCCGTCACAACGAATACATCTCAAACGGGCCTAAAAAGAGGTCGATTGAGATATGGTCGGACAGACATGTTAAATGTGTATAAAACTTGAGCCTGTCATGGATGACACCTAACTTAGGCCCGATTGAGATAACCTTTAATATCTCAATCGGGCCTTAAAAGAAGCCCGTCACCGATGACCATCATCTGTGACGGGCTCCAACTTGAGGCCCGATGGAGATAACAATAAGACCCGTCACAGATGATATTCATCGGTGATGACCTTTTATTTAGGCCTGATAAAGATAACTTATATGTTCGTCACCGTTGTTAGTTTTTGGGCCGATACAGATATTTATTGCATACTATAAATACTCCCAATCGACTAGTGTAACTGTATCCCACTATTCACTATTTTGGTGGGAGGTTGAAGGGGGCAATTTTTTATCTTTTTTTCAAGAAAAACGGAAAATTTATAAAATTAAGTGAGAAATACTAATCATTAATTTAGAAAATTCATCAATTCTCATTAATTTAGCAATACTTATCTTATAATATGTTTCTCTAATTTTTTTTATTTTTGTAGCGATGGATCGAAGTTGGATGTATGCGAAAACTATGAAACGTCATAGTTAGGAGTATAGAAATGGTGCATTAAATTTTATAAACGCCATGGAGGAGAATATAAAAAGAAGAAACAATGATTACATGTATTGTCCATGTGCAGATTGCAAGAATGAGAATATGTTTGATAGCTGAGTGGACGTAGACGCTCATCTGATACAATGAGGATTCATGGAGGGCTACACATGTTGGGTGAAGCATGGAAAGTAAAAATCAGGAAGTGGTGCAGCTGCAGACAGAAGTGATGCGCAAAATCAGAAAGATGAAGATGAGCATGACATGTTTGTACCTTCTCCATTGGGCGGTGAAATGGTTGATGTGGATCACGATCTGCTGCAAGATATGTTACGTGACGTTGAGGACCCAGCTTACAACGAGAGAAATTCCATGAAGTTCAGCAGGTTGGTCAGTGACTCGGAGACACCTTTATACGCCGGATGCAAAGCAAAGCACATCAAATTGTCAGCTACCATGGACCTAATGAAGATGTAGGCAAATAGTGGATGGACAGACAAGAGTTTCACAGATCTTTTGGGAATTTTGAAGGCCATGCTGCCTGATGAGAACACATTGACCGAGACGACATATGTGGCCCAGCTTTTCTAAGAGAAATGTGCCCGTTCGAGGGGTATATGGGAGTTCTGAAGTCATATGTTCGGAACAGAGCAAAACTAGAAGGGAGCATCATTGAAGGTTACACGACCGAGGAGGTTATTGAGTTCTGCGTCGATTACATGTCCGAGGTCGATCCTATCAGAATTCCAGCGTCTCGTCACGAAGGAAGGTTGTCAGGTGTTGGCACAATAGGGAGGAAAAGAATTAGGCCCGATCAAGCTTCCTATGCGCAGGCTCATTTCGCTGTGCTCCAACATATGGTAGAAGTTGGCCCATACTTTGAGGAGCACTTAGCGAAAATCCGACAGGAGAACTTGGGGCGATCGAATTCGTGGATTAACAGAGAACATAACTCTCAGTTAAATGAATGGTTCAAGAATCGTGTTACAATGTCGACGGATGTCCCAAATGAGACAGTACAGTTGTTGGGGATGAGACCGTGTTGGGCCATAGACACATGGCAAGGATACGATATTAATGGATACACATTTTACACCGTCAAACAAGATGACAAAAGCACAGTGCAAAACAGCGAAGTCCGTATAGATGCATTCCAGGATCAAGTTGGATCGAACACATACTACGACCGCATTGAGCAGATCTGGGAGCTGAACTACGTGAAGTTCAAAGTTCCTTTGTTTAGTTGCCGTTGGGTGAATATACGCACCGGTGTCAAAGTCGACAAGGAAGGTTTCACTTTAGTATATCTATCCAAGGTTGGATACGCCGATGAACCATTCATACTTGCGAAACAGGTTGAGCAGATTTTCTACATAAAAGACCCTGCAAACAAGAAGATACACATCGTGAGGGATGGCAAGCGCTGAATTGTTGGTGTTGACAACGTTGTCGATGAAGAAGAATACAACCAGAATCTTCATGTAAGACCTCACATCGACCTTGACGATGATCCCCAAGAGTCTGTGGCATATGCTCGATCAGATCATACGGAAGGCATAACCTTGTGACCGACGCCGTTGTACTTATTTGTTCTGCTATTTCTTGTAACAAATGAAGTATTCTGTATTAGTAAAAAGCCTTTTGTACGAAATGGAGTACTTATACTCCTATGAATTTCTGTCGCACCATTCTTTCCGTTCTATGAAAATAGTAAATTATTTAGTGCAGTTTATGAAAATAGTAATTTTTATTGTGAATTTAGTTAATTTGGTGAATTATTGTATTATTTTAGTGAATTATTGTACTTTAGTTAATTATTTTGACTACAAGTCAACAATGGTCAACTCGGAAATAGCAAACAAATATAAACATTATTTATTTCACATCGAAAAAATGGAATAATACTATCGGTGACGGGCCTTAAATAAGGTCCGATAGAGATTGAGTCATCTCTATCGAGCCTAGTATAAAGCCCGTCACGAATGACTCATCCGTGACGAGCATTAGGTCAATGCCCGATTGCGATGACGTCATCTCAATTAGGCATTAACTAACGCTCGTCATGGATGACTCATCCGTGACGGGCTCTAGCCCGATTGAGATGTTTGTTTGACCGAATTAAGACTAGGGGTTCTCTCCCTCAGATCTACATCGAAAATTTTTGTAAGTCCCACCACTCTGTCCCGCCACTCCAAGAACCCTAGCGCCACCACCCTCTAGGAGCTTGCCGCTATCCCCGAGCCCTCGTGCCACCACCGTCGTCTGGGAGCTCGCCGTCGTCCTCCCTCGCACCCTCCCGAGCTCGGCGCCATCGTCCTCCCTCGCCGCCACCGAGCGCCGCCGTCAACAAGCTCGGCCACCAAGCGCCGCCGTCCCCAAGGCCGGCGTCGTCCTCTACTCCACCGCCGCATCGGCCGCCGTTGCCGCCGACCACCTTCCCTGAGCCTGGCCGCCGCCTTGACCTCCTCCACTGGTAACCGCTGCTTGATGTTTTTTATTTTTTGACTTTTTTATGACTCAATGATATAAAAAATGTGAGATGTGCAATTTAGTTTATTTATATGTGAGATGTGCAGTTTAGTTTATTATTGTGAGATGTGCAATTTAGTTTATTTATGTGACTAAGTGATTTTAGGACTTAGGGTTCTTTGCCATTTTAGGACTTAGTGGTGGGTGCCAAGGAACTTTAATAGGAAATATGTACGTAGATAGAAAATTTGTGATGTGATTTAGGAAATTAATTAATTTTGTAATTTTGTTATTTTGTAAGTTATTTAGACGATGTCTCAGCAAGGTAAACCAATGTCGATGACAACTAGTGGGACCTCAAAGGCACAGACTCGTAGGACATGGAACAAAATCCCTAAGGAACGATACACCATAATAGAGATGAACCAGGTTGGATTGCCCACACGTCCCCGGAATGTTTTGAGCCGGTTTAGGTTGATCTGCGGGGTCATAGGGAGAGAAAACTTCACAATTCTGGTGGATGACATCAAGCAAATGCCGGAAGCAGAGAAGAACGTTGCTTGGCTAAAGTTCAAGGAGAGCTTTGAGTATCCTACGGCCGACGAGGTCAGGCTCAAGCAGACTGCTTTCAAGACTATGGGCAATGCTTGGAAGAACTTTAAGAGCAGGTTGGTCGGCGAGTACGTCTTAAACCCAATGACTTCGGATCCAACTGAGCAATGGCCTTTCATCACGGCAGACGTTTGGGAGACATTCTACAAGAAGAAGTCGACCCCCACATCCCGGGCCAGAAGCGATGCTTATCGGGCACTCCAGGCTATGAACTCGCACCCGCACCAGCTTGGCACCGTAGGATATGCCGGAAAGGAAAAACAATGGCAGGAGGAGGATGAAGAGACAACGACATTGAACACGCCGCCGGTGTTTGGCGATATCCCATACCCACGGGCAAGGAACTGGGTAAGGGCATGGTATCAGAAGAATGAAGATGGGACAATTTCATTGCCAAATCCCCAAGATCAACAAGTATACGATAATATAGTAAGTGCCTCGTCTCAATATATGTTCGCATTGTTTCCATCGTACTTTTGATTTAACCCGAACTCAATTGTACTGCAGAAGGAGTTGGTTTTCGAGCAACAAGCCTCGCAAGAGGCCTGCTCTCAAAGACGCGAGGACGACATCCTCACTAAAGCGTTGGGCACCAAGGAACACCGTGGATGGACAAGGGGCCTTGGCTCCAACGTTCCATGGAAATTTGGATTTTCAGACTACACGTGGCAGTACAAGAAGCGGACTGCCATGAAAGCGCAGAAAGATGCACGCCTTGCCGCTCAGATCCGGGAGCAGGTCAGAGCCGAGCTGAGCTCTGAATTTGACGAGAAGCTCGAGTCGATGAGGGCCCGTATCAGGCAAGAGATCCGAGAAGAGCAATAGAACCCGAAGGCCGCCGCTGCTGCTACGCAACAAGATTTAGCAAATCCCACGCAAAGCCTCAGCAGTTGCGCATCAACTGAGGTGGCGGAAAATCCACCATCGGTCCCTGCCGCCGTCGACCACATAACGGTAAAACTCTCGTCCACAATGCATAAAAGTCTTAACGAATCCATATGTTATATACTATTCTAAAAATATGGATGAATCTATCGCAGGAACCAACGAACTGCACCCTGACAGTTAGGGTGATGCCGACCTTCACGGTTTCGGCAGCCGAGGGACTTGCGTTCAAGCCGACCCCAGAGACAAGAGTGCATGGGGCGCAACTTCGAGGAGATTCATGAGGAGATAGCCGGCTTCATCCTCCACGAAATAATTCACCCCAAAGGAATGTTTAGGGTTAAGATTAAATGATGAACATTGTTGAACATCTTAAATGAATTATCAAAGACATATGATTATGTAATACTGATGTTTATATTTATGTATATATTTGTTATGTTTATGTAAATACTTGCTAAATATATATTTGTTCCAATTAACTCGGTTTTACAGGTTATGATGCTTACCACTTGAATATGTTATGTGAAATATGTGAATAATGGATGTGTGAAATATGTGAATAATATGGATGTTATGTGAATGAATGTGTGAAATTTATGTGAATGGCATACGTGTATGTGAATGGAGATGCTGGGGATGTGTATATGCTGGGAATGCTGGGGAAATATCTGTTTCTATCATTTTGCAGCGGACATGGCTAGCAAAGGCCTGAGGCTAGCCAAAAAATAAAATTTTTTTTGTGGGTTATACTCATCCGTGACGGGTATAAGTTAAAGTCCGTTTAAGTTATAGTCATCCGTGATGGGCTCTAGATTAGGCTCGATTGAGATTAGTCATCCGTGACGGGCCCGATTAAGATTAGCAGTCATCCGTGACGTGCTCTAGTTTAGACCCGATTGAGATTAGTAGTCATTCGTGACGGGCATTTGTTGGGACCCGATTGAGATAAGTCATCTGTGACGGGCTCTAGTTTGACTGGTCGTCTCGGTCAAAGCTATCAGTGACGGGTTTTAGTTGAGGCCCGATTGAGATAACTTCATCCGTAACGGCTGTATGCCCGATTGAGATAACTTCTCACATCAGTGACTTCTACACTGTGACGGACGTCATACCCGACACAGATGAGGGTTGCCGCCCGATTAAGATGTGGGTGACCATTGTAGTAGAAGGTCGTTGCCGGTGTCGGCTGATCCGCTGAGACGAGCAATGGCGGCTTGCCCATGCTGAACTGCATGATGTAGTCTCCTCCTCCCCGGTTCTTGTTAATGGGTGCTTGGGTGCCGGCGCGGAAGTGTACATGGATAGCCGGCGCCGGCCGGGATCGCTCGGCGGTGAGCGACAGGTTGCGGCTCTCGGCTGTGCGTATCAGGGTGGCGCGGAACCCAACATCAGCGTCGCCGATGGCCGCCACCGGAGCGACGAGGAAATTAAAGGACGGCGACGACGGGAAGAGACATCAATGCAGCCGCGCCGAGCTGAGGCGTCCGGCTCCGGCTGCTGCCATGGATGCCTCTTGGCTATCTTGATGGTGATGTCGTTTCATCGAGCAACCGGCAATTATAGACGGTAGTTTACATACGTATATCGTGAAGACTGGGCCGGGACGACCATGCATGCATGCAGCATGCGAAGACGTACTGGCGCTTTACCGCGTCTAGAGACGACCGACTTTGACTTGTGCGACTAGTGAGTCAAGCACAAATTGCATAGTTGCATGCATCAAAATCAAAAGCCACTTGGATTAATTTGATACTTCCAGCTTAACCCGGCTGGATTAATTCGGTATCTATTTTGCTATATATTACGATGTAATTATAGCACAACTTTAATAAAATTATATTATAACTTATCTATAATTATAATATAACTTGTATGTAACTTTTATATAATTTTAAACCGTTAGATTTATCTTAAGATTCGTACAAACGAAAAAAACCACAGCACACGTATATATGAGAGAAATCGGTCCTACAACCTCCGTTTCATAGAACATGTTACGAAAAGATTTTTGAAAGTTACATACAAATTACATTGTAGTTACATGTAAATTACCATATAATTACATCAATATTGTACTATAATTATATTTATCAAATTTTTAGAAAAAAATTATTGACAAATATATAGATAGTCCTGTTTGGTACATGTTGACTCGAAATTTCAGATTTACAAGTGGGTCCCACCACGAATTCCGGTGGGTCACAGTCCCTACAGGAAAATATATACATTTTCAGAGATGGTTTTTCGAGTATTTCTTGCAGACGCTTCACTGCAAACTGTCGACTAAAAAACTTCCGTATGAGCGTATTAAGGAAGGTTCTAAGAAATGATCTGCGCCATATGAAAATGTAGTGTTGTTCCAGAATATTTGATCTCGTGTTATATAATGGAGTGATCTATATTTAATATGCAACCGGATGGATTAGTTCTTTAAAAAAAAAAGTTAAGCTAGCGCCATCTTCCTGGCAGGCGGTGAAATTCACCTATTCGGCTACTCAATTTCAAAGGTTTTTGCTGTCGAATCAATTTTTGGCTACGAATATAAACATAGCTTATGTATAAATTTATATAGTTAGAAGTTGAATTTTTATAGAATGAACGGAATAGGATAGTACTCATCCTCCTTTTCTTCACTAGGTAGCTTTCATGTTGAGGCTACTCGTGACAAAGACACAACATCACTGCATGTTACTTTTTTCAAACTAGAATCTATTATATACTATAAGTCCATTAAAATTTTTTAAAACACTCACGTGTTGCTCTAATAAATTAGAGAAAATATTAGAAATTCTGAAAAAAAAAGAGTAAAACATGCAACCCTTGGTTTTTTGTTAAACCAGTAGACCCATTATTTTGAGTCATTAGATCAGTATTACGAAAACTTATTCCCTATTCCTCTCCCTTACCTCCTCCCATGGCGCACTCACATACATATGCACCATCTCTTTCCTCTTTTTTTCTGTAGTAGCTAAGATCTTAAGCATAATAAATTAATAACACTTGACTTATATCTCCCTTTACACATAGATGTTCATGGTTATAGCTACTAGTGTCCTTTTTGGTACTGGCATAATGTAATTGATTTGTGGTGCTAATTTGTTTGGGTGGGCAAAAGAATGAAATGATTTTTTTACTATTACTCCTCGCTATCTTGATTTTAAGAGATTTTTCACCCCAATTTCATCGGGTAGCTAAAGTTGTACTATGTTGAGCAGGATTTGTTCAAAATTAGTTTGAAGTGAAGGTATTGCTCGATCGCTTGTGCCCTAGCTATGATTTTTTCCTCGGTCCGCCACTGCCACCTCCTCCACCCAATCCAATCCCCTTATCTCCTCCCCCACCAGTCCACCATCATCCCACCATGATGCCACATAGCCTTGCCGGCATCCTCAAGGCGTCACGAAAGGCCTATCGTACCTCTCCCTGATTGTCTCTCATCTCCCCCACCTCACCGTCTTTAAGCCGTGAGAGATGCCATCACTGGCCTCGTCTCCTACAGCCTCATTGTTTCGCTTATTCATATGCTTATCTGAATCGCTTATTAGTAAATAAAAAATTATTTATGAGTAAAACTTTTATATATATATGTTTTTAGCGACTCAAAACAAATGTTGTAAATTAAACTAAGGTAAAAAAACAAAAAAAATCAAATTTAAAATTAAATTATAAATTTAAATTTTAGCATATAAGCATAAATATAAGCCAAACAATATAAGCCCCCGCTCGCTCCACTTTTCTCTCGTCACCAAGACCAGCCCACCGACCCCATAGCTTCGGTAGTCATCACCGCCCGCTCGTTCCGACGTCTATTGTTGTCAGGCCGCCGCTTCCCACGAACATCCCTCACTTCTCGGCCCACAGCCCCCGCCCACGCCCACGCCGTCTCAGTTCCCACCTCCGTGCCTCCGTCTCGCTACAAGCCGCAGCCGCCGCCCCCCAAGCGCCCACGGCTCCGGAGCAGCGAGCAGGAGCAGAACGCCGAGTTCAATAGCTCCACTGCCGACGAGCCGCCGGAGACGCCCTCCGTGCACCTTGCCGCTTCGGCCTGCTGGTTGCCGCGGCGCTGCCTGGAAGGGGCTCATCAGGCACCGGAAGATCCTCCGCGGTAACAACCCAATCTCTTTCCCCACACCGGCACACCGGCATTCGTCGTCGTCCTCTCCTTTTCCGCGCAAAATCTCATCTATCTCACTCTCTGCTTCCAGGGGGTGAACCATGAGAGGAGTGAACAAGGGTTAGAGCCGGCTCATCAAGTGGGTCATTTGGTCGATGAACCGTGTCATCATCGAGGGAAAGAATTTGGTGATTGTTACTGTACTGATGCACTCACCTTCAGTTTTTTAAGATGGAAGTATAATTTCGGCATCTTCACCAACTAAGGATGCAACAACCTTCAGTTATTCTAAAAACTTTTAGGAATTAACCAAACACATGCTTAGTGCATTGGAAATTTTCTGCTTTTTTGGTTTAAAGCATACTGATCGCCAACATTGCTGTCCTGCTTGGGAACTGTACTCATCATGAACATTGTTATCTATTTAAGTGGCTTAGAAACATTGCTTGATGATTGTGAAATGTGAACTGTTGCATGTTTTTTCTTCCTTTTTTGGATTAGAAGCCTAAGGACAACTATTCAAACTTTAGAACAAAGGTATGATAGGTTTATATTGGGGTTATGGGGCATGCTAAAAGAGCAGCAGAACCAACTACCATCACATTACTAAATCTATCAGCAGTAGAACAGGCACACACTACCCTGAACAGAGCCCTCGAAATAGCTAATACAGACGATTAGACTATCAAACCCCAGATTAAAGTGCCCCCTTCAAACCTTTAGCTCATGTCTTGATCACCTCCACCACTATATCCAGCTTTACTTGCTCCTTTCCATTCAGTGCTTGCCAACATTGCTGTAGAATAAATGACAGTTTACATAGAGCGACCACCAAGTGTCCAAGTGTGAAATTGAGGCCCATCTGTTGGCACTCGTTCCTTGTAAGCATTTAGGACAACAAAATAGCAGATACTCCCACTCATCTAACAGTCTAATCTTTCATAGAATCATTGTCTTTGAGATAGAGGCTATTTGCTCTAAAGTTCAGATTAGTGTTAAAGAGGAGCGTAGATGGTTTATGACTACTGAAACAGATGCTATTTCCACATTAAATCTTGTTAGTGATGTGTTGATGCATGGCCAGTCCCATTATAGTGCTTTCATACTGTTCAAACTATTTGAACCCCTGTAAATACTCATTAACAAAATATTATTTCTCTGACTAAAACATGCATCAATGAACAAGGATAGCATAAATAGGAAGAGAGTACCCTAGCAAGAATATATATAAAAAGGAAGAGAGTGCATATCAGGAGGAACCATATACTTGTGTACATACATCATATCTGTGAGTGGTGCGTAGATATATTCAACAATTTGCCAACTTGTCTATGATTGATACAAACAAAAGCAGAGTTACAAAAGGGGGACAACCCACTGAGATCAGTCATTGATTTTTGTAGCAGATCCATGATTTATGATTTTCTTCCAGGCTAGATAAATAGAGAAGTTCTTTGCATTTTATGCAAAGATATTCCAGCCGTCGATTTTATCAGATGCCATGAGCAGGAGAACTGTGAGGACCCAAATTGGAGCACTCCAGGCTCGAGCTGATGTATCATGGCCTGTACTGGGACATGGGTGCCATTATATTCCACTGCAATTCCAGGTATGTATTGTGTTGTACTGTAGTGCTACTCAAATCTGCACCCTGCTCAAGCTGATTAAACTTTGTGGCTGTCAATCAATCGTTCCACTCTAGCACTGTTGCCATGTCCTTATTTGGAAAGTGATAGCCCTTTCTGATATGAAATTCTGAGAATGTAGTTGTACTTGCGAAAAAAATCAGAAGCACACATCATGCGTGAGTTACATCGATATATTGCTACACTTTCAATTGGAAGATTTTATTCAATGAGCTGCATGGACAGTTCTTTCAGCTAAAGTTCAGTATATCTCCTGAATTTAAAACATCAATTCTGCATGACTTCTACAACATATTTATGTTCTTCTTGGTTTCTGCAATTGAATCAGCGCATCCATCTTGATTCCATTACGGTGTTAGTAAAAGCAAGCTCACTGCTGTCATTTAAAACTCTGTTTGTTTGAATGGATTCTCATGTCCAGTAATTTTCACTCAGGTATTGCTAAATGAGGAAATCAGTGCCAAGATGAATCTGATCCATTTATTATGATGAGCAAATTGAAGCTTTGTCCCAACCTTTCCACTGAGTGCTGGATTGAACTCCATCCACAGCCTGCCACTGGAAAAGTCAGGATGAATTCACTACCTGTTCTTTAGTGAGAATTATGACAAGTTCAATCACAAGTTAAAATTTCTACTTGGTATGTATAATCACATTGAAGAAATAGATGCTTATAGTTGGTGCTTATATTCTTTCTGGTAGCTTTATTCAGCCATGGTTTATGCATGCTCTTTGTTGATTACTTGCAGGCTATGAGCCAATTGTTGGTCTTGAGTGCTGCAATCCACTCTTCATCTCACAATGTAAGTGTTACAGGTCAAGAAATGTGTCATGTGCTGTGGTTTATATAAGTTGCCATTCACAATCACAGTTTCGTAAATGATATGACCAATAGGTCAAACTTTCATGACAAAACGTATCTGTACAGTCCTCAACCATTATTATAATTCAAGTGCTTTGCAATCATATGTAGTTTAAAAATGGTAGACGATCTGCATAATTCAAGTGAAAACCTTTGTTAGAGAACTTTTTTTTGAGCAAATGCATATATTCAATCAAACTACAAATAAAAAGCACGTTTCTTATCAAAGTGCTTAAATTTATCATAACCTACAGGAGGAATCTTGACTCGAGGAGTACAAAAAGTTCTACTTCTCCAAATTGCTGTCTCAAAGCCTCAAATTTGGCTCAAAGATGCTAATGTTAATTTGGATCTGTAGCTGTGAATCAACTCATGTTACACAAGCACTCAAACAGTAATACTTTAGTCTAAAACTTGCCATCAACCATTAATGTCTAAAGGTCTACTAGTTAAAAAAAGGCTACTCTTGACATCCTGTCTGTAAATCCCGCAGACAGCACATGATCTTTTGACCAATGCTAAACATGATATGGTGGTGTTTTCTTGCTAAATACGTCAGGTGAGTACCAACAAACAGAAGTGGAAGCTTTAATAGTGGTTGGTAATAACTGTAGTGTGATAATTTCTTAGGTTGCTAGGCTGCTGCGTGCTCCTTGGAGATAGATGTTAATGAGGTATGTGGAACAAATAGCTTTATCTGGCTGGTTCAAGACTGCAAGAGGTTGCAGGAGCGCCTAAGCTATAATACATACTTACCAAATGCATTTTCTTTGATGTAAAAACTATGCTTGTGTTATTATTTGAGCTGTTGAACACCAAATTGTTGAAAATTGGTACATTGCTGAATGAAAAGATATATAACGTTAACAGGTGGTGATTTTTTTATTTTGTTTAAGGGCTGCTCGCTTGACTAAAGTACCAAAGGCTTTCACGTTAAATACTTTGATAAGGGTGTAGATAGAAAACCTGATCCACCCGGAGAACAACCATGAAACAAGTACTCCTGTTCTTTAACTTTTTCTTACATGTTTATGACTACGCTAATATGCATAACTTGCCATGATGTACTTAGTATAGTCAGTTAAATTGTTCATATCTCAAACCCCATGATTTCTTATGTACTTATTGGTATGACAGGGTTTAATTTGGCTGTGACATTTGTTACTGGGGAGCATGGATGATATGGTGAGTAGAAGCTATTTTTGGCCCCAACTTTTTACATTTTCATTTCGTAAAGTGTCACTAAGATTTATGTTATGATTTGACTCCCTATGGTGAACTATATGTAACTTTGTACTGTACTATGAAATCAGTAAGCAGAAATAGATAGTAATCACCTCCTCAGCTGTCAAAGAGAAGAAATCAGACGGTGATGCTTCCATTTTGAAGACAAGGCTCACCAATATTTGACATCTTACATGCGCTGCAAGAGTGGGGTGCACTTCTAGGCAGGCAACTGGCAGAAAGGGCCATCAGTGTACAAACAGTTTGATCAGATGGACATGGATCTCTTACTCAACTCTAAAATGGGGAACTTTACATTGGTACCAGAAAAAATTAACAAAATAAAAATGAGAGTTTATTGTCAGTCATACAATGGGGGTTCTATATGTTCTACGATATTTAATTCTTTTGGACGAATGGAAGTTTTTCACTGGTGCTTATGGATTAGGGTCAACTTAAAAAATTATTGTGTATCGTATTTCACCTTATTTGTTTTTATAAGCAACTTACTCACTTTTGGGTAGTAAGAAGTGATTAATTGAGGTAATATTATGCGCAGGCAGTCAGGCATGACAGTAGTAGTTCTTTTTTTTTTGTTTTAAGAGAGGATGATAAAGTAGTACAGTAATAGTACAAACTGAAAAAAATCTGTTGACTCTTCTGTCCATGACACTGTTTCAATTTGGAGGTACGAATTATGATCAAGCTCCATTGATGATATAGAATCATATGATCAAAGCAAATAACAAATTTCTGTTTGTACCTTTACTGTTACATTGATATCTGAGCAAATGTGATATATGTCCTATTGATAATTTGAGCATTTTGTTTCACTCATGCAGCTGGCCCGAAGATGCACCAATTGAGCTTGTGCTGGAGAACCTGTCGTGTCAAGGTTTGAATTGGGATGTCCCGCTGGCTGGGTTGCTACGCAAAGAGAGTTCTGTGTATCTATCTGACTACACGCTAGTTGAGGTAGCAGGAAGTCCGTCTACAACGTTGCAACTGCATGCTGCTCTCAAATAACCCTTTAACCGAGATTGAAAGAGCCACTTGGCATGTTTTTTTAGGTTGCTTTAGCTAGAATGTTTAGTGTACTGGAAGTGCATTTGGAAATGTCTGGGAAAGATTGAAATCATATTTTATCAGAGGCAGTACATATTCCGAAACCAACTGCCGTTTGATGTGTTTTGTGTTTGTACGTGTATCTTCTGTTCCAGTGCATGCCTAGTCCTTCCAAGCTTCATGTGCTCCGCAACTTTTGCACAATAACTTACGAAATGCAAGAGATGCGCATAACTTTGATCCTGACATTCAAATACCAAAACAGATTTGTCTGCAGTTCAAACTCGCGCAATTCTTGCAGAACATAATTCTTAGAACACCAAAGGAACAATTCAATTCAAAGCAAGCTGAACACCATATGTTCAAACGAACTCATAATTACTCTTGACGGGACGAATTTGGTCACATAAAGAATTTCATGTTCTCTTTGTACAATTTAAAGAATTTCATAATTAATCTTCACTACAATTTACAGCTCTTCAGATGGTGGTAGTCTTTCAAAGACACCTTCAGACATTGTTAGTCAAAATTTGATCGTCGCCCATGTCCTTCAGAAGCACAGGGTAGGCCCCCTGCACCTTGTCACATCCTCCTCTTCCGCGATGGAAGGAGGGAACACATGGTGTCTTAGCATGCTTGCAAAATTGTTCTCGTCCTCGTCTTCATCATCATTGGGCTCGAACGGATCCTTGGGACAGGTGAGGATGGGTGGATGAGGCGGCGGTGGCGCCATGACGCGCTGAGACGGCGGTGCCGGTGGCGGAGGAGGAGGCACACACCGCAGTGGCTTGTCACTGCCGTCCTTTTCTCCTCCTCCTTGTAGCGCGTCTTCCAGTACTTTGGCGAGCTCGTTGTCTTCATCGTCGTTGGTGGGCAGAACAAACAGCTGGGAAGGGACAACGCCGTCCAGTGGTGTATTGTCCAGAAATCTCATAAGCTCATCCATGTCAATGCCGATGTTAGCCCGATCTTGTACTGAATCATAAGCAGGCCCTTGCTCTGGCGTCGCAGGCACAGATGGCTGAGTCACCGAGTCAGCTGTAGCCGGTGGCTCGAACGGATCAGTCGGATAGGTCTCGATGGGTGGATGACGCGGCGGTGGCGCCACGACACGCCGGGGTGGCGCCGCGGACGCCGTCACGCAGCAGCTCTGGGGCGCCACTGGTATTGCCGAGACAGCACCTTTCATCTTCTTGGCGCACGGCGGCTGGGCGACCGGCGCGGCGGGCCTCTTCAGGGGCGGCGCCTGCTGCGTGATCACGGGCACTTGTCGTGGCGGCGCCGGAGCTTGCGGCGGCGGCACAAGTTCTTGATGCGGCGGCAGGGCGGCTGATTCTTGGCGCGCCGCCGAATCAGGAGGCGCCCTCGGGGAGACGTAAATCCGGCAGACGACGGGCTGGACAACATCACCGGCTTCTTGCCCGCAGAGGTGATACTCCTCCATCAACCAATCCGTGTTCTTGCCATCTTTCTTGAAGCGGAAGTTCTTGACCTCGCCGATCTTGATCCCCTCCCTGTTCTTGATATCCTTGCTGGACTGAGAGACCCAGGTGCCACCCCCGGCGGGGCGGGAGAACTTCCCTTTGATCCGCTTGCAACCGGTGAAGAAGAACCGGTCGCCGTTGGAGCTCCTGGCCACGGGCGCGTACTTGCCGGCGAGGTCCCTGGGCTCGTCGGCGCCGTAGACGTCAGCGCGGTGGATGCACCCCTCGGTGTCCTTGGGCTGCTGGCCGGCGATGAGCCGTGGCAGGTAGTAGGTGACGACCTCCTCCTGAGAGGGGTTGAAGCGAAACCCTAGCTTGAGGAGAAGATCGAGGCTGGCCATGTGGATGGAAAGGGGTTGGAGCGCGCGGGAGGAAGGAGCGAGGGAAAGGAAGGGGGTTGCTCTGCTTTTAAAGGCGGCGGCGGGACGGGAGATCGTTCGAAGCTAGGGTGGGTGCGGATCCGATGCGGACTCCGAATCCAATCCGGTCGATGCTAATTGTTTGGATTGGCACCGCGTGCGCGTGAACGCAAGATTTTGCTGCGATGGACGATCTTGCCGTGATGGATGATGTTGTAGCCGAAAACGCTTTCTAGTAAGCCTGAATGCAGTGTGATCTTATCAATGAGATGAATGCGGCAGTGATTTAATTGTCAGCCATGATTTGGAATGTTGTCAACAATAATGCGATTGTTCACAATGCGCTTAATTATAGCAGTAAGAAGTGTATATATATGCTCCGCATGCATGAAGGTGAATTGCTCCTGCATCCTGCTTTCAGTTGCTTGTCGACTGTCCTAGATACGTCAGTTTCATGCTTTCAGGCTTTCAGCCAGCTGTGCGAGATGAGTACCATTTATCTTTTCTTTTCTTCGTACTAGTTGTCGTCTGATCGGTTGAATGGTGACAAGCAAGTCAACTCGTAGTAATAATTAATCTTGTGTTGTTTGTTCAACTGTAGATAGTTTACGAATGACGCTGAATATATTTTAAATTTGTTTTTCAAAATCTCACATTAAATCTCAGCTCCCCATCATGTCCAAGTGCATAAGAGACATTTCTAAGAAGAGCGACGCTCCGATGCTCTCAACTAATAATATTAATATTATACTATCAGTACAAACGATCTGAAACGTTCGTTACTACAAGTAAATTGATAATTATTAATACAGTGATAAGAGATAACTTTGTCATTTATGCTTTTTCTAGCTAGATTGATATGTAGTCATCCATTGTGTCGGCATAACTCATATTCCATCGAAAAGCAAAAAAAAAAAAGCAAAAAAATGTATAGTCACGGCTAAATAATGATTATATCTCTTCACATATTTTTTTAACAATAATGTCCTTTCATATTTTTTTTCTAATATCGCTAACTGAGATGGTAGTATAAATAGGTTTGAACCTTTAATCAAATAAGATTAACGATTGAGATTGGTTTCAGCCAACTGAAACCTAACGATGAGGTCATGGAGGTAATAGAACAAAAAAATTGGACATACATAAGATCAAGACTCGAAGGCATAGGAAAAATTTTGAGGAGTATACAAGAAGTTCTCTTATTTTTACAGGGCGTGTGTTGGCAAAAACCGGGTTTTTCTAATTTTATTTTATACATTTTTATGGGGGCACCAAAATTTCAGAGATTTCGGAATGAAATTATTTAAAATTTAAACAATTTTTGAATGAACTTGAATAATTTTTTTTTATCAAATTCAACAAAATTGAAAAAAACCTGTAAATTTCGAGCGTGATAGGTGCGTGCCAAGGGGTCCGAAATTGCAATCTCTGAGCAAAACCAAATTACTCGGCAGGCGGGTAGCTAAAAATCCAACATATCGTACCCACGATTTTGACATTACGACCCATTTCAAAAACTTATTTTATAAATAAAAAACTAATTACAGAAATGGACATTTAACTCTTCGTCATACTGGACGGCTCTAATGTTGTGGCGCTGACTTCTCAGATTCTGAGGTGGAACAATTTTACCATGTCATATGAGCTTTAGCGCTAACCTCTGTGCAGACTCTACTTGATAGAATGGTGGTGAGGGGTTTCTACTCTCACCTTGAGTTTGAGTTTCTAGGTTCAAATCCACAATCTTGCATACACTTGACTCGTTAGTCTATTACTAACCTACTCCCTCGTTTCTCAATAACTACTCCCTCCGGTTCGACGTGTTGGACAAGGTTAGGGTCAAACTCACTACTAAAAAACTATTTTTATAGGTGGCCAAAAGAGGTCTTCACAGATGGACGACCAATCCACATGTAGGTAAAAGGCATGCGAAAATCCTCCATTGTTCGCCTACGAACATCAATCTTCACAAATGGACCGCTTAGTCCGCCTATGAAAATGTTTCTTCCCAGGCAGACGAAAGCAAAATATGCCATCTGCGAAAATATGTATATGCTGCCTACGAAAATGGGTGACGGCCGCCTAGGAAAATATTCTCACCAAAATATAAATTTTCCTGCCAAATTTTTTAATATTAATTTTTAGTCAATAATGTTGCAATTAATTAATTAATTAATACATAAATACATCAGGTAGAGCAAAAAGCAAATGTAATGATTGCTACATAGTAATGACGGTTCAGTTAATTAATCACAGATCAAATAATACAAATACATATAGAGAGATCTATCAGACTTACTTAAAGTTGTATGCGGCCATTATGACTCTTTTATTATAAAATTTGAGGAATGCTCGTCCAATATATTGTGTTACTAAAAGCAACTTGGTCTTGTGCAGACCCTTCTTATATTGCTTTCTCTTCAGACGTCTTGCTTTTTAGTTGCTCGGAATTTTCTTGGAGAGTTACGGTATGCTGGGTTGGACAAATACTTGTTGGATCCAGATAACCGATGGGTTTCTTGGTCTTCTCAGCATCCATGTATTGCATCCTAGAAAAGAAAAAATGTTTCTAATAATTTTTCCAGGCTTATGTTGTTTATTTATTTATTTGTGTAAATACACATTTATACTCACAGGCACCATGCAACAACAAAGTTCACGTTCATCTTTTCCAGGCGGTACATGACGCGAAGGTCAGCGAAATCGAGCCACATAAAACCTTCACCGCCCATGAAAGCTTCGGGCGGTGTTCGAACCATTATGGACATAAGCCCTTTTTTTGCTAGCGTCTATGTACCATTTATGTAATCTTCTCATATCTCATGGACCTTCTTCAAGCACATAATTGGGCCAGAAGACTTTGCCATTTTCAAACTTCGCTGGGACATCATCGGTTGCAAAGTATTTATCGTTGGTAAGTTCATCGACCTTTTTCTGATCAACCGTGACGTTCTTTGGCATGTTTTTTCCCACCTCCGAAGGCGGTTACCATCCACTTCTTCTTTTACTTATCCTTTGCCTTATAGTTGTGACTTCATAGCACTATAGGCACTTCGGACTTATCATTGCCGTTGTCATCGACCTTGGTGGGAGATGGGTCTTCATATACATCGGGTTCTATTTCTTCCCATTTCAAACCCACCGTGTCCTCAAGATCTTGTTGGACATATGACACAAGTTGTACTTTCGGTTTAGGTCCATGTGCCTCTGCCACAATCGGCACTATTGCCGATACAGGTGCTTCTTCTAGGCTTTTTGGTTGTTCACCTGCTTGTTGTTCAGCTTCAACTTGTGCATTATGCAGTGCCTCCTTATGTCCCTTACTATCTTTTTCAACCTCATCATTCACTGGTTTCTTCTGAGGAGGCCTTGGTGGTTTCGGCGGAGCATCGGTGCAGGTCCCAAATATTATATCATTTTTGTGCCATAATATGATGTTGTCCACCTCATCCCCAAGTATGGTTATACCATCAGGTGTCGGGATATCTAGATCGTACGTCTCAAATCCTTCGTTCATAATTTGGGGCTGCACTTTTGCATAATCATTTGGTAAAGTATCCTCGTGATAAGTTCGGCAAGGGATG
Source organism: Oryza officinalis (assembly GCA_008326285.1). NCBI lineage: Eukaryota > Viridiplantae > Streptophyta > Magnoliopsida > Poales > Poaceae > Oryza > Oryza officinalis. The sequence continues at coordinate 20,600,276 of BDMV01000012.1, read as the reverse complement.
GCCATTCCTCTCATGGCCTCAAGGGTTCTACCAGCTCTACCAACATGGACTTGCAACCTACACGGTTTATCCTCCGTTATATCATCCCATGGATAATCTGGTTCCGGTTTGTTCAAGGAACCACCAGGTTTAGGCAAAAGACCTTGGTTGATACAAAATTCCATCATTTCATTCTGTAAGAACTGTCTCTCTTCCTCTATCAAGACATCCTTGTAGGCGTCCTATTTCTTGTACTAGGCGGCGTCCTTTTTGAACCTTTCTTTCCAACTGAGCTAACCCCTCGAACATGACCCCCGTGCTCAGGATTGCCCAGCACCCTGCTAAGCGCATCCTTCTGTCTCTCAACTTTAAATTCTCCCATCTTCTGTGCGGCAGATAGATGTTGTATTCTGTCTGCTTTTGCTGGTGGTTAGGGTTTTCAAATACAACCCCACTCTTATCCGTAATCTTGGGGGTTCTAGTTTTTACCCAGTTCTTTGAATGTTCATCCCATTCTTCAATTGGAAACCGGTACTCCTGCCTAACTCATTTCCTCCTCCTCTTTTCTCCATTGCTCTACTTTAGGTGCGTACCCACCTGTTGGCGTAGAATTTCGACCTGCCTCACAACAAAGCAGATTTCACGTTTCCACGGCGGCCTGGGAGATCTGCTTAACTCCAGTGCAGGTCCAATGGCTTGCCTAGGTGCGTTTAGGGCGTGCCAGTTGATTTGATCTACAATCAACAAGAATAAACAAGTAAACCATGTTAGAAAATGATGGCCGATCGGCCGATAGGCCGATGCTGCATCGTGGGAGCCCAGCCGATAGGGCAAAGCTGTATCGGCCTACTTGAGGATATAGTAAAATAAGATTAACTAACAGATCTAGTCTCATCGGCCTATATTAATATGTCTATGACAATTTTAATGGAATCGGCCAATGAGGGATACATGAAGGTAAGTACACTAGCTCATACTCTAGTGCAAACTTATACAAGCCAATCGGCAGATATAGATGTATCGATCACAGAGAAGTCCTGAGAATACCCTGTAATAAATATATTTATATCTATCGTTCTACTTGTACAAGTGGAAAATACATGTAAAAACATAAACAATTACATGCATTAGGTAAGACCGGCTAAAACCCCGGTGATATCCTTAATTACAATCAATGACAGGCTTTGAATTAAATCTCGAAACACGACTAAGGTCGATAGCAACTCAAAGTATAGATCGAGGGTTAACACAAAGAAAATCAAGCCGTCGATTGCTTTTGGGGATGGTAAATGCCTTAGATGATCTAGATAAGCAAGCTAATTCGACCGCCGTCGGCAATAAACCCTAAAACGAGTTAATCGTTGGCGAGATAGAATTAGAAAGCTACATCGAGATCAGCCAAAACATGATAAACGACGATCACATCGTCAGGGCTTAGCGTGTCTAAAATGGCACACTAGCCCCGACGATATAGATCGTCGGGTACGAGTTCTTACCTCTGCTCTGGGGAAGCAAGAACTCACCGGAAGCTAACCTCTCGCGAGGGTTGGCGATGCGCCGAAAGTAGATTGAATTGTTGTTGAATTGATTGAGATTGAGAGCCTTCTATGTACAAACTACTGGGATATTTATACCCGAGATTACAACATTGTCCAGATAGGACACGATTTTATCTACAACTTAACAAACAAGTCCTTACGGCGGACTCTTGCCATAGATTAGATTCTAACTACCTAATTTAAAAAGATATGATTGCCTAAAACCGAGCCTTATCTCTATCTGGCAATCTCCTTGAAGCTTATCTCGAGCCCAAACCAAGCCCATGCTGACTCTATCAACTTCCTACTCCTATCGGCCGATGGCCATATTAAATTCGTATCGGCCGATACAGTCCCTCTGCCAGCGCTCCATCTGATCCGATGCGACGCTGAGTCCGATACGGAGTTGGGTCCGACTCTGGCTTGGTCCGATAAAGTAACCGATTCGACTAAAAGCGCTTCTTCTTCTCTGCATTGGTTTTCTCTTTCCTCTCCGAGTAGATTACGAAAATCTGCTGTTAACACATGCCCCCCAATTCCGCTTCATTATATAATGTGGCAGAATTAGCTCCGAGGAACCCATCGACTTCTTCACTAGGGTTTGTCTGAAAACCGTGCAGATCTAGATTCGCAGTCTCCCGCCGCCAACTTCCTCGCACAGTTCCTCATTAGCCGTTTACACCCTTTTGATTCCGGTGACTCCTCGGCGTCTTTTCGGCATCAACTCCTTCATCGACGACCTCTTCAACAACATCAATGGCGTTCTTGCCATTCTACGCTTTCGAGATCCCTGAGGTAAATCAATCCCTCTCTGAGTTCACATTTTCGTTTTCCTGCCGAGTCTTTTCAAACTAGGGTTTCTGCTCTTGCCCCCCCCTCGGGTCTTATTTTCCATTACTGTTCATATGCTGTAGGTCTTCATGAACCAGATTTTAATCCCCACCAATGATAAATCACATCGATTCCTTCTGGGCCCATGGGCAACTCTGACCCCACCTGGATGATAAATGCGGAGACAAACAGATTCCCTTCAAGCAAGTAAAACCCAATGTCTCTTCATGGAAGCATACTTTCAGATCTTGGCCGTCAAAGCTCAATGGCTATAGGACTTGGTACAAGAGGATTGCTACGGCCAAGCAAGTTCATTGGGATGAAATAGGAATCGGCCAATGCATTGCGCTATCTCTAGCCGACACCAAGAAGAACGAACCCCTTATGTCAGTAGCCACCTATTTCTGGTCCAGCACCCTGAATGTCTTCCTGTTCCGGCAAGGTCCGATGACCCCAACATTAATAGATATCAAGATGATGACAGGATTGGATATCCTCTCTGAGATTAATCCCTTCAACCTCCTCATTAACAACGGCCATAAGTTGATAACCAAGAAGATTGGAGGCTGGTCTGGGTACATATCTGAGCACATGGAGCAAGGATCCATCTCAGAGAGAGAACATGTGGCCTTTCTGACTCTGTGGTTAGAAAGATTCATCTTCTATGGATCAACCTGTGGCCCTACTCTGAACTGCCAACATTTAGCACAAGCCTTGGTTGAAAAGAAGCAATTTCCCCTTGGCCGATATCTCCTTGGAGCTGTCTATCGGCTGCTCTATTCTGCCACTCAGGATCTGATGTTAAAACGGACAGTGGCACATGGAGGTCCATGGTGGTTTATCCAGCTCTGGCTAACAATCCACACCAACACCATGGTCGATCGGTCTCCGCTATCAGACTCTGCCTTCCCATCGGACTACAACAACAATGAAGATCTCTCAACAAGAAGATGCATGTCCTTTGGAGAAGCAGCCTCTGTTTACCCTGGGGCTAATCAATCGGCCGAAGAAATATCCACCTGGTTCGTCCGATTCTACACTGGCCCTCCATAAGTCAAGATGGACATGTTTGTCTATCCTTCTGACTCTGAATTTGAGCTCCTTGCCGATCTGATCTTGGGTCAACTAAATGACGATATGGTCTCAAGAGAAACCTTCATGATCGGCGTTTCTCCATGCCTGCTCCCATTAGGCATCTTTCAAGGCAGAAGCACCAGTTTATCGTACGAATTTTACAACCCCATGGTGGCCGCTAGACAATGCGGGCTCGGACAACTTCCTATTAGCCTGCACTTCCATCGGCTCCTAGAGAGGAGGGGTACAGTCTTATCGACCCTGATCATGAGTAAAGCCTTAGAGATCAGAATACCAAACTTGGGCGATTGTGACCGATTGTGGTTGAGCGCCTTCATCCATATCAGCTTCCAATCATGGTGGTAGGAGTGGGCTACTCACATTTTCCATCAATCGGCCAGGTTCTATCTGACAGAGCTTATCGACAATATCAGTCCCCAGGTCCCTGATGCCCCAATGCCATCTGTTAGCAACAGCGGGCAAAAGATAACCTATGCTCTGGTCCTGGCTCCGTCAGGCAAATCTGTTATGGAATCGACTATCGGCCTAACTGCCCTGAAGGTGTCGACGCTGCTCCAAGGGCCGATAGTCAAAGAGACTACAAAAAGGAAGATGCCAGTAAAAGAGAAAATTCAGAAACCCGGCAAGAAATCCAAGAATGACGACCAGGCCGATCTTGACAAGCTAGACCCCTCCGTAGAAGAATTCCTGGACGATCAAGTAATGGAGGAGGAGGTCGATGCAGCAGCCGCCGATCTGCCCGAAGAAGAAAACCCATCGGCCAGTACTACTGAAGAGCCATCGGCCAGGCCAACTAAAGATCCATCGGTCATGACCACTATGGATCCACTGGCCGATGACCAAGCCGACGCTGCTCAATCAAGAAGAACCAGACATGCAGTCCGCAAGGTTAATATAATCTCCTTCTTGAATTTATGCGATTTCCTTTTGCTGGTCTATTATAACTTGATTTTCCTTTCAGGTCATTGCATCGTCTTTGCTCAAGGAGAGAACTCAATTGGCCCCGTTATCAAGAATCAAGAAAGCCACTCTGAAAAGACGCGAACAAATCAAGGCCCGATTGAGAACCCCATCTCCTTCTCCACACCTTCTCCGATTGCTTCGGTAAGGGTTGATCTTTTTGCCTTATTCTTCTGATAATGTGGATCTGATCAAGTATATATCATCATCAACATATCCCAAAATTCACCTAAATATATATCATCGAACATAACACTGTATCACCCAAATATCATCAAACATATCCCCTTCTCATCCAAATTCACATTTCATCGAACATATCCCCATCTTATCCAAATATGACCCAATTTACCCCATATCACCTCACATGTCAATCACACATATCACCCACATATCTGTTGGCGCAGAATTTAGACCCGCCTCGCAACAAAAGACGGGCTCTACGTTTCCATGGCGGCTTGGGAGATCTGCTTAACTCAAGTGCAGGTCCAAATTGGCTTGCCTAGTCGTGCGCAGAGCGTGCCAGTTGATTTGATCTGCAATCAACAAGAAACAAGTAAACCATGTCAGAAAACAATGGTCGATCGGCTGATAGGCCGATGTCACATTGTTATAGCTCAGCCGATAGGGCAAAGCTGTATCGGCTTACTCAATATAATAAGCAAATTGAAGAGATCTAATCTCATCGGCCCATGCCAAAAGCGTGTGACAGATTAATGGAATTGGCCGATGAGGGTTTCATGAGGATAACTACACTAGCTATTACTCTAGTGTAAACTTATACAAGTCAATCGGCTAACATAAATACACCAACCACAAAGAAGTCTTTAAAAACACTCTGTGACCGATATGTTTATATTCGTCGATCCACATGTATAAGTGGCAAACACATGCAAGAACATAAATAATCACATGCATTAGATAAAACCAGCTGAAACCCCGACGCTATCCTTAATTACAATCGAAAACAGGCTTCGTGTTAGATCTCGAAACAGGACTAAGGTCGATAGCAACTCAAAGTGTGAATCGAGACTTAACACAAAGAAAATCAAGCCGTCGATTGCTTTTGGGGATGGTAAATGCCTTAGATAATCTAAACAAGCAAACTGATTCAACCATCGTCGGCAATAAACCCTAAAACGAGTTAACTGCTGACGAGACAGAATCAGAAGACCGCGTCAAGATTAGCTAACACACGATAAACGATGATCACATCATCAGGGCTTAACGTGCCTAAAGCGACATGCTAGCCCCGACGATGTAAATCGTCGGGTACGAGTTCTTACCTTGCTCTTGGGAAGCAAGAACTCGTCAGAAGTCAGCCTCTTGCGAGGGTTGGCGATGCGCCAAAAGTAGATTAGTTTGATTGTATGATTGACTGAGAGAGAGAGAGTTTCTATGTACAAACTATCGGGATATTTATACCCGAGGTTACAACAGAACCCTTGTAGGGCACGAACTTATCTACAGCTAACAAACAAGTCCTTGCGGCAGACTTAAGCCACAGATTAGATCTAAACTACTTAATTTACAAGATACAACTGCCTAAAACCGAGCTTTATCTCTATTTGGCAACTTCCTTGAAGCTTATTCCGGGCCCAGACCAAGCCCACGTTGACACTATCAACTCACAACCCGTATCGGCCCACGTTAACATCGAATCCGTATCGGCCGGTATGCTCTTTATGGCAACACATCCACAGTCCGATACAGTTACTGGGTCCAATACGAAGCCTGGTTTGACTCCAATTCAATCTGTCTTCTCTGCTTCGGTTTCCCCTTTTCTTTCCAAGTCGATTACCAAATTTCACCGTTAACAATATCACCCATGCATCACCCCACATCTCAACCAAGATATCACCCATCAACCACGTATCCACACACACACACACATACACACACACACACACATATATACACACATGCATTTAAAAAACGTCCACATTATCATCCACATTCGCCAAAACACACCTCGGTTGGCCAAGGCCATGGTTGACGACGACGAGGACAATCGGCCGAGGCCGAGGTTAATGACGACGAGGACGATCTGCTGATTCCAAGGTTGACGATGAAGACGACGATGATCGGCCTTTGCTAGGTTCACGATCGACCAAGGCCAAGCTTGATGATGACGACGATCGGCCGGGGAACACGAGGAGGCATAGCGTGGGTCAGGGAGACGGCAGCTACCGGAGATGTGGAGGAGGTGGCAGCGAGGGTTGGGGATGTGGCGGCGGCCGGAGATGATGAGGCGGTGGCCGAAGACAAGGAGGTGACACCAGGTGGGAAGGATGAGGAGGCGGTTCGAGGCGGGCAGCGGCGTCGTGGAAAATTTCGGCAGCCTGATGGCGTAGATTTTTTCTAAGATTCTCGCTTGGACTTAGAAAAATTTCATGTCGAGGTGGACGACTTATATAGCCCACTTATCTTCGAAGGTGGGCGCTCGCCTGCAAAAATAGTTTGCTACTATTTCGCTGGCAGGTAGTCCACCTGCGACGACAATTTACAACCATCTTCGTAGGCGGGCCGACCACTTGCGAAAATAGTTTCCTATGTTCGCTTTTGCTATTTTCGTAGGTGTTCCGGCCGCCTGCAAAGATAAAGTATGGGCTCACCTGTTAGTGAGTAGTACATCCATTAATTGTTAAAAGATACAAAAATATGGGTGAAAATCCTATTAAAAAATACAATAAGACTGCATAATTACTTTAAAATATATAGAAAATCCTTAAATTGTGAAAAAATATCAAAATTGTGGGGAAAATTGTTAAAAAATTACCAAAATAATGGGATAAATCCTAAAAATATTTATAGAAAATCCTTAAGTTGTGAAAAAAAACAATCAAAATCGTGGGAAAAATTGTTAAAAAATTACCAAACTGATGGGAAAAATCCTAAAATAATTTTTAGAAAAAGCTTAAATTGTGAAAAAAATATCAAAATGATGGGAACAATTGTTAAAAAATTACCAAAATGATAGAAAAAAAAGGTAAATCCATATTGTGTTCAAATAAAATACAATGAGAGGGAATTTCACTTTAATAATTTGGGAAATCCATAACTTGTTCAAATAAAATACAATAAGATGGAATTTCACTTTAATAGTTGTGGAAATGCAAAAATTGTTCAAACAAATTACACGATGTGTGAAGATAGCCCTTACATATGAACATTACATTACAGTCAACAAGAACATTAGGGACATAAATACGGTGATCATTGGAATCATATACATACGTTATCCTTTAACGTTCTTCCCCACTCCATCTTCTCGGATGTACGGTTTCACGATCTTCTTAGTAGATGCTTCTACAAGCTTAATCTTATTTAGAAATTTGATATATAGAGGCAAGCTACCATACTGGTTATAATCTTCGACATCTTCGACCTCATCAACTCCTAAGATCTTTTGCTTTCCAGGTAGAACTATTTATTTTTTCACGTTCGTAGGGTCCCTATCAAAACTAGATTTTGGCAATAAGAAAAGAGATAGCGTACGAGATCTAAAGTGGATGGGTTAAGAGACAAAGGTTTAGACAAATTCAGGACTTCTCAATGAGAAGTAATGCCAAACTCCTGTTTCGGGGATTGGATCCACCGAGTTTTGTATTGATCTGCCGATCTTGATTGTGAATCTTTGAGGTTATGTTTTTCTATTCCCCTAGAGGGCTCCCTGTCCACCTTATACAGGTAGGAGGGCAGGATTACAAAGATATAAACCTAACCGGATACTGTATCAGTCTCCTTAATCTACGTTACAATGTTACCGAACCAGGACTTTGGGCCGTTCCTTAATACATAAGGAAACGCAATAACCAAGTCATAGCCCGTTACATATTCCGTATACATAATCTATCTCCTATATCTAGTCGGATAGACTAGCTATGTGGGTATATGGTACCCATAATCTCCACAGTAGCCCCTGAGACCTCCACAATCAAAAGATAATCTTCTCTTGAACTAATTTAATCCAAAACCGAGTGCCTCAATCATCATCACCATAGTCTCCCGAGTTCTTTTACCAAACCAGAAGGCTGTGAAGGGCTAAAAAAGAATCCAAAAAATTTATACCAAGGTGCATCGAATAGATGCACCTAATTAGGTGTAGCCTCAGACTATGTGGTTAGTTGAACAAACTAATCATATAGTTAAGGAATAAATAATTTAATCATCTGAGTGGATTTTAATAATTATTATAGTCAGCTGAGTGACTTAATATATAGCATATACAGTGTAAATGCTCGAATATCATAATCCGAGTGATATACCAACTGCTTTTAAAAAATGCGCACGGCCTAAAACCGATTTGCATCTTTGGAAAAATATATGGCATATGTAGTAAAATCCAAGTAAAATAATACTCATAAATAGATTTACTAACCGCCTGAGGAATGATCAAGACATATAATCAGCCTAAAGCCATAATATTGGTCTTTAAATAAAATACACACATATGTGGCCTAGAGCAATGACATAATATTTAATCAATTGCTTTATAAACCCAAACAGTGTCTTTAACTTATATAAAAAAAGTTAATCAGAGCCGCTACATATAAAGCTTCATTGTTTACCACCTTTTTAATCGCATCGTACCAACTCCTAAAAAGTTGTGTAACAGCTGTATAAAAGGATTTTAAGGTATTGGGCACTTGAACACACGTAATTTGCCAAGAGCAAAATTGCCTAAGTCCCTAAAGGCACGTGATAGGCCCACCTGAAAACATGGCATGCAAATGCTTCATGGGCCTTGGCCCAAAAGAAAATATTTACCGATACCCTTAAATTATTTGCCGAAACCGCTCATCATTCCTTCCGCCGCTTCGTCTTCTCAAAAAATCCTCTTTCGTGCTCCTGTTCACCGCCGCCGCCACCAAAGCTAGGTCAAGGCTTCCTCACGCATCTAGCCAACAAAATTCTCCAAATCTCGTGGAAATCCAACACGGGTTCCTCCCTCCATCATCCACCCCCAGATCCAGAGCCAAAAAACCCCAAATCCAAGCTTCCCCCATTTCGTCTATTGTGAAGGAAAGAGAAATCCCCTTCGACCAATGGGGTACCTCGGATGTTGAAGAAAGGCACCTCTGGGAGATGGTGAAGGACGGTGTGCTGCCAGCGAAGGAGCTCATTGAATGGTGACCAACTGCCGGCAAAGAATTCCCCACTTTTAACACAGGTGAGATTGTTGTCTTTACCCATTTCTTTTACAGCGGTTTCGGTCTATGCACTTCCGATTTCTTCTATGGTCTTCTTGGTTTTTATGGAATTAAGATTTATCATCTTAATCCTAATTCCATTCTTCACATTGCCATCTTTATTCATCTGTGCGAAGCCTTTCTTGGAATTCTTCCTCATTTCAGCCTGTTCCGCTGCCTCTTCTACTTAAAAGCCCAGTCTTCCAAAGAAAACCCATGCGTAGTTGGGGGCTCAGGTTTCCAACTGCGAGGAAATCTCTAGAAATCGTATTTCTCCTTGCCTCTAAAAACTTCAAATAAATGATGACACTCCAATTGGTTTTACATCTCAAATCCTACTCCTTGTCTTCTCGACTTCGTCGGACTCCCTCTAGTCCATCAATCTCAATGGAATTCCTTGCCTAACGGCATGGGTAAAACCAAAGCCAAAATTATGTTAGCCCGGATAGTTGAGATGAAGGAAAAGGGCTTGAAGGGCAAGAAAATCACTCGACACTTCATCAAGTGTCGACTGGCTCTAGTGAAGGAACGATCCAAGCCTGCCTTCGAATACGAAGTCCAGTCGGATCCCAATCGCGAAGACCCTCAGTCCATTGACTTTAGAGTCATGTGCCAGAGGATGTACAAAGTCTTCTCATCCGGGATAGTTGTAGACTACACTCACAAACTCCTGGTCACCCCATTCAGCATACTCAATCCTCCTTCTCTAGTATGTAAATTTAGACTTTTGTTATCAGCTCAATGCTTCCAACTGTTGCAAATTTTGATTATTATCTTCTATGCAGGAAAATAAACATTTCATCTCAAACCCTCCAACTCTAGCCCGCCACTCCCCAAAGAAAGGACCGAGTGGAGGCAGTCGGCCAACCGGAGGTCCAACAATAAAACCACAGCAAGGAAACAAATGGCAAGCCATAGAGCCAAAAATCAAGAAGGACGAGAAGAAAAAGAGAAGAATGGTTCTTGATTCTTCTGAAGAAGATGAAGGTCCTGTGCAAGACACCAGTGAGATCCTGATGCCACCTCCGAAGAAGAAAACTGGCTTCAAGCTCAGGACATCTTCGAGGTACACCATTAATCCTATCTCATCATGTCTTTAATACTCCAAACAACAAATCTTGAGCATGCATATATCTTGTCTTGTATCTGCCTTTCGTAGGAAACCTCAAGACATTGATCCGACTAGCCACGAAGAAACTCAAAAGAGCACTGAAACTATTAACCCAGATGCCGGCGAGATCCCCAACAAGCCCCCGTCTAGCGACCAATCGAAAGAGGCCGAAAAAACAAAAACAAATCAAGAGCCCTCGACTAGAAATCAGTCGAGTTTCAATGAAGACGCTAAAGCCGACCAACAGCAGTCTAAACAGCCGGCACTACTTCAGAATCACCTCAAGCAGGTGAAGATAATGAAAAAAAACACTAAAGCCGCTCCTGGTGAAGATCAAGCTGGTGAAGGTGAAGAAGCACAAAGTCCTCGCAGCTAACCAGAAATGAATGGAGATAACATACTTTGACCAACGCCTTTAGATTTAACATCTTTCTTATAACTCCCTGTCTAATTATGATTTTAGATCAAGCATCAAGTGAAGAAGAAGAAATCCTTCGCATCAAATCTTTTGAAGATTCACTTCCACCAATGAAAATCCAATGGCGAGATGCAGACGACATTGCTTACGGCGTCATTTTAAATAAACAAAAAGAAGCCAAAGAATGTGACATGCTGGTAAAAAGCCTCAATGAATCTACCAAACTTCTAAATGTAAATAAAAAATTCTCCTCATAATAGATGTAATCTTCAATCCTAATCTTGATACTTTACTCTACTTTTATAGAGAATTTATCGGTAATCCCAAGCCAAGCCAGAAACTTTAGAGAAACTGTTTCCTCACCTTAACACCTTGGAACTAGTTCAACAAGAGCTTAAAGAAGCCAAAGAAATTGCCAAGGCTAAGGAAAAGGAATTAAGAGGTGAAATAAGCCAGCTTCGAGATATAAATATAGAATACCGTGGATCTGTCAATGGCAAGTAAATGTTTCAATAAGTTGCTTTTCTAAGCTTTTCTTGCTGTTATTGACTCAACTCTATTTGTTATAGCCCATTTATCTCAAATCAAAGCTTTGAAGGCTTAGTTGAAGACTGCTGAAGAATCAAATGCCAAGCTTCAAAAAGATAAAGACAATGTTGTAGCTGAGCTAGAAGGTGAATTACTTTTCTGTTATCTTGAGCCTTGAAAAATACTTGACTCAATTAATTGACTCATCTAAACCTTGAATCTTGAAAAATCCTTTGCCTATCTTGACTTATATTACTACAGAACGCAAAGCATGAACTCAAGCACAATTTGAAGTCTCTGCTGGGTGGATCAAGAGGGCAGAATCAATTCGGAATGACATTGCCAATGCTGCTGCTCCTATGCTCAATGCTATATTCCAAAACGGACTTGGATCTAGCTCGGAAGATACCTCTGAGATATTTGACAAGCTATGTAATGCTCCAGTTAAATACTTCAAGAATATTACTAATGTAGCTACCATGGGAGCTAGCCAAGCTTTGGCTATGACCAAGTCACTGTATCCCCGAGTCGATATTAATGCAGTCGGGGATGGCTTTGCAGATGGAACCTCTGAAGAGCAGGCGCTAGAGTTTATTAATGAAGCAGCAGATCCTGCTCAAGAAATAGCCAAAAATGTACTGGAAGAATTCCAGAATTGGGCTCTTCATTGTAATATGACTCTGAATTGTAAATATTTGACTTATATATGATATTGATTCAACTATAATTTGTTTATATAGCGTGAAAATCTTTCTCCAACTCTACTAAGCCTAAAACTTAGTCAAATCTTCAAAAAATTTTCAGTACTTGTCAACATCTCATAGGTAAAACAAACCAATTATTGTCATTGAAAAATAAACCATCATTATTATAGTAAGATAGCCCCTGACTGGCCACTCAAGAAAATCAAAGTACTTGACATAGGCAGTCGAGATAGAAATTACAAAGAGTAATCTTATGTATAAAAACGACGTAGTTGTTCAATGTTCTAGGAATTTTCAACTAACGATCCATCTTCACGCTTCAGTCGATAAGCTCTCGAGCAAGTTACTTCTGATAACCCTTCCCACAAAGAAAGACAACTTGTGCCTATCTTTAGTTGTTTGAATCTTGCGTAAAACCAAATCTCCAACAATGAAAGCCCTGGAACGAACATTACGATTATGATATCGCCGAAGTCCTTGGAGATACTTGGCCGACTGAATAAGAGCAATCTCATGAGCTTCTTCCAGTTGGTTTAAATCCTCTTTTTGATCTTGATCACTTCTGTCTTCGTTAAAATTGTGCACCCGAAGGGATTCAAATTCCATCTCACTTGGCAGCATAGCTTTAGCTCCATATACCAAGAAAAAAAGGAGATTTCCCTATTGCCCGACTGGGTGTAGTTCGTAGAGACCAAAGGACCGAAGACAATTCTTCTACCTATGGACCAACATAAAGTCGTAGCCTATGAAAAACTCGAGCTTTAACCCCCTAGAGAATAATCCCATTAGCACGCTCAACTTGACCATTGCTCTTTGGATGTGCAACAGAAGCATAATATATCGTGATCCCAAAATCATTATAGAAATCTTTAAAAACTCCACCAGTGAATTGAGTGTCATTATCAGTAATTATTCTATTAGGAACCCCAAACTGATGCACAATATTAAGAAAGAAATCCCGCGCTTTATCAGCTGTAATTGTTGCAACCAGCTTAGCTTCAATCCACTTGAAAAACTTGTCAATCGCCATAAATAGATGCGTAAAACCACCAGGAGCCCTCTTAAAAGGACTCACCATGTCTAGGCCCCATATTGCAAAAGTCCATGAAAGCGAAATCGTTTGCAACTCTTGAGCTGGAACATAAATCTATCGAGCAAAAAACTGACATCCTTCGCAAGTCCGAACGATTTTGTTTGCATCAGTAATAGATGTAAGCCAGAAAAAATCTTGGTTGTACGCCTTGCCCACCAAAGCACATGCTGCAGCATGACTGTCACATATTCCCGAATGGATATCCTCCAAAAACTGACGTCCCTCTTCAGGTGAAACATAATGAAGTAAAATGCCTGATGGACTACACTTGTATAGCTCTCCTTCTGATATCACATAACATTGACTACAACAACGAATTCGTTCGGCCTCGTTCCTATCTTGAGGTAAAAGGCATCCTCCAGTCGGTCTCTAGCATCGAGACTTGTCTTGATGTGTCTTCTTCCTAAACGTCCTTCTTTGCAATAGTCGGCTCATGAAGGTGTTCAACAAAAGCATCAGTCGGAACAGCTTCACGCTTAGACCCAAGATTTGCTAATTGATCAGCAAACTCATTATTGTGTCTCAAAACATGAGATAGCTCCAAACCATTAAACATGTCTTCCAACTTGCGAACCTCTTGAAGATAAGCAGCCATATTGTCATGAAGACAAGACCAATCCTTCATCACTTGATTGACAACCATCCAGCGTATCCCTAAAGATACAACAAGTTGTAACCCATGAAGTAAAACCTCATACTCAGCCACGTTATGCGATGCCGGAAAGTGAATTTGAAGAACATAACGTAATCGCTCTCCAGTCGGGGAAATCAAAACAACCCCAGCTCTAGTACCAGTAACTCTTTTAGAACCGTCAAAATACATGGTCCAGTATTTCAGCTTCTTCTCAGGTATCCCTTCTTGTAACTCGGTCCACTCAGCAACAAAATACGCCAACACTTGAGACTTAATAGATGTCTGTGCCTTGAAAGAGATGTCTAACACCCTCAATTCCAAAGCCCATTTTGCGATACGCCTTGTAGCTTCCCGATTGTGTAGAACATTGCTGAGTGAAAATGATGTGACCACCGTAACCGAGTGACTTTGGAAATAATGAGTCAACTTCATGACCGTGATCAGAACTCCATATAACAACTTTTGTACCTATGGATAACGTGTCTTGGATTCAACCAACACCTCACTAACAAAGTAAATTGGCCTGTGAACCTTTTGAACATGTCCTTCATCATCACGCTGGACAACCAACACCATGCTGACTATCTGAGAAGTTGCCGACACATAAAGTAATAAAGACTCTTGAGGACTCGAGGAAGCCAATACTGATGGCTTCATGAGGAAACTTTTGAAGTCTTCAAAGGCTTTCTGGGCTTCTGATGTCCATTGAAAATCATCTATCTTCTTGAACAGCTTGAAGAAAGGCATGCCTCGTTCCCCGAGCTTAGAAACAAAATGATTGAGTGTCGCCATGCACCTAGTGAGTTTTTGAACATCCTTCTGGGTACTCAATGACTTCATGTTGTGTATAGCGTTGATCTTCTTCGGGTTAGCTTCGATGCCCCTATGAGACACCATGAAACCAAGCAGTTTCCCTGATGGTACTCCGAAGGTGCACTTCTCCGGGTTCAACTTCAACCTGAAGGCCCGGATATTCTTGAAGGTTTTCTCCAAATCAACGATCAAATTGTCTTTTTGCGTGGTCTCTATAACAACATCATCAACATAGGCCTCCATATTACGTCCAAGTTGCGATTGCAAATATCTTTGAATCATGCGCTGGTAAGTAGCTCCGGCATTCTTCAATCCAAAAAGCATCGTGATGTAGCAGTACACACCGAACGGAGTGATAAATGAGGTCTTCAAGTAGTCAGACTCCTTTAAGCTAATCTGGTGATATCCCGAATAGTAGTCGAGAAAACTGAGAAGCTCACCACCAACTGTTGAATCAACAACCTGGTTAATGCGAGGTAAACCAAAAGGTTCTTTGCGACAAGACTTGTTGAGGTTGGTATAATCCACATACATTTGCCATTGTCTCGTAAACTTCCTTGATGAATCCTGCTACTAAAAGCTTAGTTAGTTCTTCCTTAGTTGCATCCCTTCGATCTTGTGCAAATCAGTGAAGTCGTTGTTTGATAGGTTTTGCGTCTTTTCTCACATTTAATGAGTGCTCAATCACCTCTCTAGGAATACTAGACATATTAGACGGTTTCTAGGCAAATATATCTTTATTAGCTTGAAGAAGGGTGATGAGCGCGCTTTCCTATTTGTAATCTAACTCGGCTACGATCACAGCGGTCTTGGAAGGATCCGCTGGATCAAGTGGAGTCCTTGTGGTCTTGGTGTCGCCTTTTTCTATGTTGGGTAGCTTCTTGGCAGGGATTTCTCCTTCTGGTGATGTCAATGCAGCCAGTCGGATCTCCTATTGGTCGAGTGATTTCTCACGATATTGGGCCATCTCACAGCTTTCTTTGTCGCACGTAAAGGCCTGCTTGACGTCGCTGCGCAGGGACATTACTCCTCGTGGTCCCGGCATCTTCATCATCAGATAGGTGTAGTGGGGAATGGCCATAAACTTGGCCAAAGCCGGCCTTCCCAATATGGCATGGTAAGCAGCCTCGAAATCGGCAACTTGAAAACAAATATTTTCAGTCTGAAAATTATCCTGAGTGCCAAAGGTGACTGGAAGAGTGATCTGCCCGAGTGGTGTTGTGGATAACCCCGTGATCGGAGCAGAGCTTGGTTTCAACTCGGATCTTGGAATCTACATCTCATCCAGCGTTTTGGCAAAGAGAATGTTGAGGGTGCTGCACTGTTAATGAGGACACGCTTCAGCTTAACATTGCGAACGACTGGGTCTAACACCAGAGGGTATCGCCCCAGGTGAGCCACTCGATCAGGATGATCCGAGTGATCGAACATGATTACTACCTAGGACCATCGTAAATATTGCGGTACTTCAGGTTGAATGGCATTGATCTCCCTGTCAATTAGCTTCTACTTCCTTTTGGACTCATAAGCGAGTGGAACTTCAAAGATGTGATTTAACTTGGCTCTAGGGTCTTGAAAGGCTCCTGAACTACCATTGCCATCTTCCTTTTTGTTACCCGAGGTGCCGTTTGGAGCAACCGGCTTTAGTTGGGCCGCGTATTCCTTAGCAAACTTTTTGTAGATGAAGCAATCCTTGGCCGCGTGTTTATGATTTGGATGATGCGTACAAGGGATGTTCATGATCTTGTCGTAGGTATTGACGCGTGGGGGTTGTTGCTGGCTATTTGAAGTCGTAGCCACTAGATCCTTGGCTGTTGTTGTTGTTGTTGTTGCTGTTGTTGTTGTTGCCATTGTCTTTCTTGGGACGCCAGGTGCTCCCCGACTACTTCTCCTGTAGCGACGCTTTGATTGCATCGTCAGACTAGGCATAAGAATTGGCTGTCTCGAAGAGCTTCTTGAATATTCTTTGGAGCTAACACCCAAATTTTCTAATGAGTAGTTCATCGTGAATTCCCTTCTGAAGCTGCAATGATGACGTCATCAGTGATGTCAGCGATCTTGTTACAGGTTTCAGAAAAACGCCGAATGCAATCTTTTAAGGACTCGTTCGGTCTTTGAATGACATGATATAGGTCGAAGTGCGTCCCTGGTCTCTCGAAAGTCCTTTGAAAGTTGGCGATGAAGTGATCACGAAGCTGGCTCCAAGAGTCGATTGAGCCCCTTGGCAATCCAACCAGCCAACTCCTAGCGGAGTTGGCGAGTGCTACGGGCAAACAACTCGCCATATCTTTACTATCTCCTTCTGTTGCGCGATAGCCAGGGTGTAGACGGTAATCCATGACTCAGGGTCAGTCTTGCTGTCATATTTTTTGATCCTGGTTGATTTGAAACCAATTGGCCAATCCACTCGATGCAGGTCGCGGGTAAAAGCTGGAACTCCATCGTCACCGTTGTCAGGAGAATATCTTCTATCATCACAGTAAGCGCGATGCTCCTTCTCACGGTAGCGTTGGTTGAGTGCGTGCCTCAGGTCGCTGGGTGTAGATTGCTGGTAGCTGTCATGGTAACCGGGGTCGCCGAGAGGATTTCTATTATGAGAAGGTGGTCTGTGGTGTCGGTCATGGGAGTTGGCCAACTGGTCTAAACCTCGTCACTCATAGTTGTCACGATGATGTAGATTAGATCTAGTACGTTCCTTGCTGCGCTTAGGGACCCGATAATCTCTGGAATGTAGTGGTGGTAGACGGCTGCCGGTTGGTGTTTCTGCAACTGATTCCTCAACTCGACGGATGCCTCCAAAAGGGCACAGTGGTGGCAATCATGGTCTTGACTTTGTTTAAAATCGGTGTCACATTAGGCGGAGCCATGTCAATGATGGTATCGAGAAGGGTAACTGCAGTGATCGCTTTCTATTGAGGTGTGACGAAGACGTTGGTGTTGTCAACACAGGTTTGAAGAATTGCGTGGCGGGCAGTACGCCCAGTGTGAGCAAGGTCTCGCTTCCTTCGACCTTCCTCCTCTTTACGTTTGGCTTCATGTTCGAGTCTTGCACGCTCCTCCTCTGCTTTCCTAGCAAGCCGTGCTTGTGTTTCCTCATCGACTACATCCACCATGAACACACCGAAAAGAAGTGGGGTGTAGTTGTCGTTAAACTCGAAGCTTCCTATGCTTTCGGTAGTGCCGTTGTTGTGGTTGTCAGAAGAACTAAAGTAGTCGGCGATCTCCATTAGGTGCAGGATTCGAGTTATTGGAGTATGACGCCCACCTCCCTGAAGCCCAATTTGGGTGAAGCCAAAGCTTTTTCCAGTCGGGACCTACAGGGGGAACCGGGTTTAGATCCAAACATTGCAGCGAGCAGTGGAGGAAGTTGCATGGTGATCTGAGAATACGTTGTTGTGTCGTTGAGAAGGCCGCGAGAGCAAGCTGATGTAGATGACTCTCCCGAGTGGCTTGAGGCCAACTCGGAGGGGTATAGCTTGGAGTGAATTTTGGCAGCGTTTGGTATCCCAAACGGGGCTGAGTGGACGTGGTCCCTCTCCGACTGGTTTGAATTTGAGTCAGGAAGACATATTTTGCTGAAGTTGTCGGTGATGAAGTCAAGGTTGCCGAAGCGATAGGCCTGCCTTGGGGGGAAGGGGAAACCGTTGACTCCTGAAGTTGATCCCATTGCAATTGTCGGTGAAAAAACTCGATGCATCCCTACCTGGCCTATCCCTAACTGCCAAAACTATATTTTGGCAATAAGAAAAGGGGGTAGCGTACGAGATCTAAAGTAGATGGCTTAAGAGATAAAGGTTTAGATAGGTTCAGGCCTTCTCAATGAGAAGTAATACCCTACTCCTGTTTTGGGGTTTGGATCCGCCGGGTTTTGTATTGAGCTGATGATCTTGATTGTGAATCTTTGAGAGTATGTTTCTCTATGCCCCTAGAGGGCTCCCTGCCCATCTTATATAGGTTGGAGGGCAGGATTACAAAGATAGAAACCTAACCTAATACGGTATCAATTTCCTAAATCTACGTCACAATATTACCGAACTAGGACTTTAGGCCGTTCCTTAATACACAAGGAAACGCAATACCCAAGTCATAGCCCGTTATATATTGCATATACATAATCTATCCCCTATTTTCAGTCGGATAGACCAGCCATGTGGGTATATGGTACCCATAATCTCCACAGTCCCTTATGTAGAACACCTGTGCCACACGATCAGCGAGTAGCCAGTCATCCTTGTGACCTATATTGCCAAGGTCAACAACAATAAGCCTGTACTTGTCAACATAAACACCGATTGGGTGTTTGACCCACTAGCACTTAAACAGCGGGATTTGCATTGCTAGGCCATAGTCGACTTCCCAGATTTCTTCAATGAACTCAAAGTATGTATTTTTGTTGCCCCGAGGCATCCATTGCCTCCACCCGAACGCTGATGTTTTGAGTGACGGTCTTATTATCCTGGGCTTTCGTGCAAAACGTATATCCATTAATGTCATATCCTTGCCATGAATTTACTGTACTTGATGGACCATATGACAACCTCTTCATGGTAATTTCATCAGTGGTTTCTACATCCGGTAAATTAAGTTCTACCAACCAATATTTGAGGCAATGCTTGTGTTCTTTCATGATTCATTCATTTGTGCGTCTCTTATTGTTAGCTCTTATAGATTTGAGGTGTTGCTCTATGTATGGCTCAACAACAACAAGCTGTTGAAGGACGCTGTAGTGCGCTTCTCGAACTGATTTGTAGTCAAGGTCGACGAATCTCTTCTTTCCCTTCATTCCCCTCCCAGCCAATCTGCCCTCGTGTCAAGGTACTAGCACTCCAATTGCCTTTCCATCTTTAAGGTAATTGATATAGCACTCGACGACCTCTTTTGTACTGTATCCCTCAATCATTGAACCCTTTGAGTGGATATGATTCCATACGTAGCCCTTCAAAATAGTCATGTAACTCTTGTACGACCACATTTAATGTACGTATAATGGACCAAGTGCAATTATTTGAGGCACTATATGAACCATGAGGTGCTCCATCATATTAAAATATGATAGAGGAAAACACATCTCAAGTTAGCATTGCGTCTCATGTGAGAATGAACGAAGAAGTGCTAACTCTTCAGGATTGATGACCTTCTGTGATACTGCATTGGAAAAGTAGCACATCTTTGTGATAGCAACCTTTACATGTTTTGGTTTAATGGCCCTTATAGCAATGGCGATAAATACGGTGAGCATGACATGACAATCGTGTGAATTATAACCAGATACCGACAAATCTTTCATGGAGACTACATGCCTGATGTTTGATAAGAAATCTATGGACACTTTAACATCGCGAAGAGACTTTCAAAATGCCTTCTTCTCCTCAGGTGTTAGTGTGAAACAAGTTGAAGGGAGATATACTTTTCCATTCTTATCTCCTTCTGTCGGGTGTAGCACTTCCCTGATTCCCATATTTACTAGATCCCTACGTGATTATAGACTATCCTTTGTCTTGTTTGGTATGTCCAGCAATGTTTCAATGGTGTTATCAAACACATTCTTTTCTAGATCCATGATATCTATGGCATGGAGAATCTCCAAATCTTTCTAGAATGGAAGGTACTTGAAGAAAATCGAGTGCTTCTTGAATGACAAAGGGGATTTATCATCTAGTTTCTTACGCTTTATTCCCTTGGAACATTTCTTTGGCCCTTTTCTGAATATGCACTCTATTTTCTTTGTCATGTCACATATTTCCTTCCCAGCTTTAGTTTTTGATGGAGGATCATTCTGTTCGGTATCATCGAATTCTAACGTCATCTTGTAGTATTTATGATCTTTGCATAAGAAATGGTGGTGCCACATGTAAACCTGCTTGTTGGAACCTGAGAGGTACTTGTAGTAGGTTCCATTCAAACAGATCACACATCCTATTTTACCTTTAATCTGCCCCGAAACTGAAAATGTGGCGGGGTAATCATTAATGGTAACGAAAATGAGGGCTTTGACTGTGAAGTATTGTCTTAAATACACATCCCACATATTCATCCTGGCTTTCCATAAATCTTTCATATCCTCCATCAATGGCTCAAGAAATACATCAATATCAATACTAGGCTGTCAGTGGCCTTGTATTAGGATATAGAGTAGAACATATTTTCGCTACTGACAAAGCCAGGTAGGAAGATTGTCCATGGTTAGAAGCACTGGCCAAGTGCTATGTGTGCTGCACATGTCTCCAAATTAGTTCACTCCATCAGTACTCAGTGCAAATATAATATTTTGTTGGGTTTAGCAAATTTTGTGTACTTTGCATCCATTGGGTGTCGGAGCACCCATATTTGTTGTGCCCTTCTTGATGTCGATGCATTAGTTCCACATCTTTGGGGTTTGAGTACAAATACTTGATGCAATCTTTCACAGGAAGGTACCACATCACCAGCAAGGGGATTTTTTTCTTGTTTTCCTTGAATGAGTCAATATCTTCTTTGTCAAAAAACCAACATCTAGGGAAGTGTTGTTAGTTGATTGGTACCGGCTAGCACCGCATGTTGAGCATTTATCCAACAAAGGGTACTCTTTCCTATATAGGATGCAGTGGTTTACGCAAGCATGAATCTTTTCCACACCAAGAGAAAGGGGACATATTAGTTTCTTCACTTGATATGTGTTGGAAGTTAATGAGTTAGGCTTCAATAGCATGATTTTGAAAAGTTGTAGTAAGCTATCAAAACTACTATCAAACCAACCATATTTGGCCTTCAACCTCATGAGTTCAAGCACTGATCATAATGTTGAGAACTCCATGTCACAACCCTTTGACTCATCATACAGAAGATCCTTCACCGCCTTCGTAAAGCTTTAAATTATCTAAACCCTTAGTCAACCCCATTAGCACCTCATGTTACTATCACCACAACTATCACCATCAGCAGGTTCTGCATGGCGTAGCATTTCTTCTAAATCAATGTTATTATCACCACAACTATCACCATCAGCAGCCTCCATGTGATCAACATCTAGCCAATCTTCTTTGTCATCAGGATTCACTTGTTGCTCGCCATGATGGATCCGTATCGTGCAGCCATGTCATGCCCAGAAATTTAGCCAAATTTTCAGACTATTTTGTGTATAAATCCATGTCCAGAAATCAAACCAGGGTACACAAAATGACAAGTTAATACACAGATCCGAATGTAAATAAAGCGTAAATACTTACAGAAGAGACACTTAGTCCTCACACTCAAACAAAAGCAGCAGCAGCGGAAAAAGGCGATCCTAGCGGGGCTTCAACTCCACTCCACAGGCAAAACTCAATTGGGGTATAAGCCTTGGTCCTCTAACTTCGTCTTCAGCTCAGAAGCACTACACTTCTAAAACGGGGGAATAATAGTAAGGCTGAGTACAATCACTGTACTCAACAAACCACACCAATGATGCAGACATGCAAGGGTAGACAAAGGGAGGTTTATGGCTATTTGCATAAAGACGGTTGTAAACATTTAAAGTTGAAAACAATAAAATAGTTGATTAATTAGGGCAAGATTAAATCTGCACTGAACAATGCCACACCACGTTGAATAGGCCTAACCAAATCACCTGAACTACATCAGTTCATTAAGTCAAGTTAATTAATAGTGTGGGATTAATCACGGTAAAGCTGGTCGATCGCCCATAACAGTGGGTATGGCTATTCGAATAGTTTACTCTGGCAAGAGGTATACAACTGTACCCACAGAACACGATTCCACACATGTTGCCATGCGCCGAAGTACCACCATGGTATTGCAAAGGGGGAAATCGTGACAAGACCCTTCGCATAACTTCCCCTAACCAAGCGTACCACACTGCAGGTCTCACCCCAACTTTAAAACCAAGGTGAATAGCACCTTCTTGTACCTAGGTGAATCTGGAAGCCACAGAGGATGGCGCAGGGCCCATCCAAACCCCATCACGCTCACCGTTGCCTAGGTATGTCAGAAAGGGAAGAGCTATAATACAAGTCCAGCAGTTGCCCCCGCTTGCTTGGGGTAAGCACGATAAGTCTTCCAAGATTTCCCGCGAATCGGTCCTTAATTGCCATGGGTGTGACAAGCAAAACCATGAAACTCAGCCCACCATTAAGCCACATTTTAGTTGGATAATTACTACCAATAGAACATGGCCCGATGCCTCGAGCTTTCAGCTCATCAAGATGCTAAAAGTGAGCTAATGGTAATTAAGCATGGCTGAGCATAATATAATTCTAGCTATGTTAGAAGAGAGACACGAGCTAGTTACATTATTACCCAAGTTTGGCAAAGGATAGATATCAACTAAATATGGCACAAGCAAGCAGATAGGTAATCCCTATTCTTATGTAATTAGCAAAACATGCAATTTATTTACAAACGATAAAAAATTTTATAAATTAGGTTCAACATGCTCAAGGAGGAATGTGTGACATGCCTTGCTTCTTTGAACAATCTTCCGAACTCTTTTCCTCACAAATGTGATCTTCTAAAACGATGGAATTTATACGCTAGCACACAAAAAGAGAAAAAACACTAAACAAAACCAAACAAACAGTGCATGAAAAGTAAACAAGCATGTAGAGCTCAATTTTAGATTAATTTTTCAAGTTGAATGACCCAATCTGGAGTTCATATGAATTAGTTATGAATTTTAGAAGGTTTAGTCATTTTAATGAATTTATTATGCAATTATTAATTATTTTCTCAAAGGAATAGGGGACTGCTGACGTCAGAAAAGGGGGGCACCGGCGTGGACCAAGTCCACACAGGTGACCGGCCACGCGGAGCGCACCCGAATCGGACGGCCGAGGACGGCTGGGCGGCGCAGCTAGGCGGGGACAAGGGTGCGGGCGCATCAGCCGAGAGTGCGCGGTAACCCGAGAAAGCGGCGCCACTGGCTGCGACAGCGAGCGGCGCGGGGAGCGATGATTTGTGGCGTAACAAAGGGAAGAGGAGGCTCACCGAGCACACACGCGCGGGGAGGCGGCGGCCGACGCATGTCGACGAAGGCAACGGAGTGCTGATGCAAGTCGACGACGGCAACGGAGTGTCGACGATGATTGGCGAGAATGAAGCAGGAGCCACTCATCTCTGGGGCCTAGGGAAGGTAGGGAAGGGGTTAGGGTGGAAAGGGGTGACGTGGAATGGCAGAAAATGACGGCCAGAGACCGGCCACGAGGGGCAAGCTCACCTTTCGCGTGGAAGGGGCTGCTCCAGGACGGTTGCGGCAAAAAGGAATGGGGCCGAGGCACTCCTCGACGTGGCGAAGCGAACAGCGGCTATGGCATGGCTTGAGATCATCGAGAACGATGGCAAACAGTGGCCGGAGTTGGCGAATGTGGCAGCGGCCTCGGGTTAGCGGTGAAGGCGGCATTTTGGTGACGGATTGGAGGAGTGGTGCGGTGGCCAGGACGCGGCATGGCGTTGTGATGCCGACGATAAGGACGACGCGGTGCGGCAATGGTTAGGGTGGTGGCAGCGCACGGCTGGATTTAGGGAAGGGCGGCTACACGATAGGGTTCACGTGGAGGAGGTGGTTAGGGAGTATGGCGAGCTCGGGGAGAAGGGGAAAAGGAGGAGGGGAGCACGGGGTCTCTTTTTGTGGGCTTAGGAGGAGTGGCTCGAGGCTGAGAGAGACGGAAGGCGCCGACGAAGTGGGACGGCGATGTGGGGTGGGTTGGGGTAAACCGGCGCCGTTCTTCGCGGGGAGAATGGGGGAAAATGTGGAGGAGGTGGAGGGGACCTAGTCCACGTGGTTGGGCGCGCGGGCGCATGCAGGAGCGGTGCGGCTTTGGCGGCAGAGTAGGACGGCTTCCACG
This sequence comes from Oryza officinalis, assembly GCA_008326285.1. Classification (NCBI taxonomy): domain Eukaryota; kingdom Viridiplantae; phylum Streptophyta; class Magnoliopsida; order Poales; family Poaceae; genus Oryza; species Oryza officinalis. The sequence continues at coordinate 20,575,562 of BDMV01000012.1, read as the reverse complement.
ACGGTTGGAGCCGGCCGGAGGTAGGAGACGGGTCTGACAGGTGGGGCCCATGGTCCCACTTGTTGGCGAGGGGAGAGAGGGAGGGAGGGAGAATGGACTTTAGGGAGGGGAAGGGCGAGTGGGTCGATGGCCCAAGGGAGGGGGAGCCGTCCCGAGAGGAAGGGGGAGGAAGCGGGCCGTGAGGGGAGCAAAACAGACTTGGGCCAAATACGGCCCAAACCTGATGAGGGAGATTTTAATTTGTTTCTCAATTGATTTAATTTGTTAAATGAACTTTGTATTATTAAACTTACTTCTTGAGCTCTGAAAATTCACAATAAATTCTAGACAGTACTTTAGAGCATGGAGAATATTAGAAAATATTCCCAACCATGATTTTTAAAGGAAATTTTATTTCCCTCATTTAATTCACTTGATTAATTGCTTTTAACTTTTAAAATAATTTCTCAAAATGAATTATTAAATGATTTTTAATCCCGAGCGAAAATCGGGGCGTGACAAATCTACCCCCTTACAGGAATCTCGTCACGAGATTCAGGGATGGTTAGAAAGAAAGCTGGGTGTGGGTGGTGTTGGACTGGTATGCCCCCTTCTTCTGTTCCTTTCTGTTCCAGCTGACTGATTAATTGGCCAAGCTTGCATAACTGAGCTGACTGGCATCACACTTGGTGTTCTATTTATTTCCCAAAAAAACTATAAGGATTGGTTCATAGAGCTTACTTTTTTTGGACCACACAGTTGGCGCTGGCACCTTTAGTAAACTGAGAATTCACCATGCAGACTAAAAATTAGTGAACCCACAGATTCTGAATTTGCTTGAAACGTTTCTTAACCCCAATGACAAGCGTTCCAAGAAGGTACTCGATCTGTCCTATATCTAGACTGCGTCTATTCCCAGTTGCTGCTTCCCTAGGCTGATCTGTTGACACGGTAACTCAGGTATACATGAGAACTTAATCTGATGGCTTGAGATCGGTGCAGCTCTGCTAAATCTTACAATGATCTCTTTAATTACTATCCAATTTGTTTCACTTCGTTGAACCTTCAAACGGAACGGTTACGAGGTAAACCCAATCTAACTTCAAGCTTACCTTACCCAGGTAGTTGGGCTTTCGCCTAACTGTGAATCATTAAGCTATTATCCTTGAGAATAACTAAACTTCTATGATTTCCAAGGAACCATGACTTTGAAAATTTGATGTTTCATCGGTCAATCGAGATGAAGCAAAGGTTGCACACTTTCATTTCAGGAGAGCTTAGAACTTAACGCCCAGTTGATGATAGGAAGTTCCACATAAAAGTGACTCTCATTCAGCTCATGAACTTACAGATTCTAGATTAACCTTCCATTAGTTCTAATCGTTGACATGACTGCTCTGCTTCTGGCTTGACTTTGGTGTCACTCATCTGAACATGTTGCTTAGGAGATATTATCCAAATACGCATTGATCTCTTATCTGATAATGCTCAAAAGGTTATTCCATCAACTTGGCAGTCTGCTTGTTCTCTTATCCTTTGCTTGTCCTTCGGGGTTGATAGGCTATAAGCTATGCAATTGCTTTTCCTCAAATACCGGAATCTGAACAACCATTCAAAACTGACTTTGATGCTGCCAAGAGTTTATGTTCTTGTTGACGCAAAAGTGTTCCTGTCAGGTGTGCCAAAGGATATGTTGACGTAGATCCTGCGTGTAGCACACGAAGGCCTGGGAGATCTGCTTTACTTCGGTGCAGGTCCTAAAATATTGATAAGATGCGGGCGTGCCAGTCAGTTTGATCCTGTAACTGACAAGATGGATGAATATGTTGATGACCAAAAAGTCGATCGGCTAACAAGCTGATGTAGCGATATTAGCTGATGTCGATAGGGTTTTGAACAATTGGCTATATGTTTGATATAGATTCTGACACTTCAATAAATAATGATAAAAATGCAATCGGCTAATAATGGTAAGATAACATAGTGAACCAATCGCTGAAAGTTGTATTGATCTGAAAGATATCTTACAAAGACCTCAGGTGTACATAGGCCAATATGAGTCCTAATTGGACATGATTCACACTTTCCTAAAGATAAAGTAAAAGATACAAGTCCTGATCAGACTCTAAGCTATCTTTCCTAAAAATAAATCATGCCTAATTAATAGATAAATTAAGTTGTCATGCTGTGGTCTTCATGATTCCTTCTTGAACTCGGTTTCTTCTGGATAAGCTTTCCATTGGCTCATCGTACTCTTTCCTTAACCAAATCCACTAAAGAATCTTATCAAATTTTGGTGTTAATAGTTCTTTGATCAATACAATTTCACTTTCAATCCTTTAGTAGAGATGATTTACCACTGAGGATCCTCTGTGTCATACACTCTGTTGGCAATACTTTGCTTGCCGTATTTTCTGGCCTGACACCTACATCCATTTGCTTTAGGCAGAGGTGATGGAGCAATTCCCTTGTCGTCCTCCAGGAAACATTGCGATGGTTTCTCAGAACTGTAATGGTTTACTTCAACCAAGGAAGGTTGTGCTTGATCCATGTTCACATCGCTAGGGTGCAGTCGCCACTTACTAATCTCTGTAGAATAGATGAGAGAGTTCTGATACTCCTTCTATGATGTTACTTTCAAATGTTTCATCACTCTTTTCATTCTCATGAGCTTCCATTTACATCTGCCTTCGAGACTCAGATTATTCTAACCCTTACGAATGTCCCAGGTTTTCTTTCTTGCCATAGGTTCTTCCCACACATTTTTCAACACTCTTTTCATTCTCATGTGCTACCCTTTATATTGTCCTTTAGAGAGATCTAATGATGATGTTGGGTGTTATTATGGTCTAATCATTCTCCCTTTTTTTTAACCGTTTTTGGTCTTGGCTAGCAATATCGTTCTTGAGCTCAACAACACTACAATGAGCCCGGAAATGAAACCCTAGGTTTCTTGTGACACTGACACATATGCCGATTAATCCTCTTATGGGTACTCAAGGTGAAACATAAGAGAAGAAAAATTGTCTGACTCATACTTTATTCAATATTCCCTTTTCATTACAAAACTGCCATGAAACTTCTATGTATAAGGAAAAGTACTACAAAATTGAACATTTGTAGACTGTTGCTGGCCTTGACCAGCAGAAGTCTTGATTGGTATTACATTTACTCCTATGATTCTAACCTGGTTGACTTGTTCTTTCATTACTTACTAGCTAGAGTTCCAATGAGAACATTGCTTTGCGTGCGGACCTTCCGAGGAAATATAACAATCTTCTTGGTAGCTGAAGCAGGTAGGACCTTCTTGCTCATGTTGTCGTCAATCTGTGATTTGTCACTGGACAACTAGATTGGAGCAACATGAGGTGTGTTGCTAAAGTTGATGGCAGTCTTATGACCAAGCGCTGGCGATATTTGCTACGGGTGCTGCTGGGAGACTGTTCTATCTCCTTGCAATTGGAGTGAGTTGTTATCTTCCTTGCATTGCTTGCCCTTCTGATGTTGGTTTTGTAGCCTTGGAGCGGTTGCTGCTTGAAGAATAGAGACCTTTTCGGTGCCCTTAATGACAATTTGTCGTGGGGGAAGCTTCGCAATCAAGTGACGATTGGAATCTCCTGTCCTTCTGGTGTACTTTGACTGGATCTGGCCACTCTGTATCGGAACCGATGTAACTTGAGGAGGTAGAGATGTAACAACAATGCTACTGATTTGATGATGCTGATGCTTTGGCATTGAACAACTTTCTGAGAAAGGTCCAGTCTTCCCATAGTCAAAGCAATTGTGGGCTAATTTCCTTGGTCTCAGAAGTGGACATTCGTTGATGTGGTGTCCTGGCTCCAGGCAATTACAACAATTCTCTCTGGGTTGATCATAATGTTCATTCTCTTGGGCCTGCACACTCACGACTGGAATCGGAGTGAGTATAGACTCGTGAGCCTTGTTGAGGATACTTCTGCTACCACTGATAGTTTCCGCTGGAGCTGGGGCTGGTTGGAGAGCAAAAGAATTGTGACTGTTGTTATTGACTGCCCTGGATTGACGAACGGGTTGCAGGGCTATCCTTTGGTCTTCCTTGGTCTTAGCTAGGACCAGCTTTAGCTGACAGTCCTTAGGCACATGATCTATTCCCTCACACTAGAAACATGTGACCTTCCTCATAGGGCATTCATCTGACATATGAGTGTCTTCACCACATAGACATGTCTGACTGAATAGGCTAGCTGTGTGCCCAATTTTTCTGCATTTGGTATATGCTCTTAACTCTATTTCTTTTTCACTAAAACCAACAAGGATTGCTTCATCATCATCATCAGAGGACAATTCCTCTAATTCATCATCTTCGGTCATGGGCGGACCGTACAACCTAAGATGCCGAGTTAGCTGACGTGCCCCACGAGAGGTATTTCCTCTTAGATGCCTAGATATCTTCTCATCATCTTATGGTGAAAATTTTGTGGCAATGACGATCCTAGTACTGACATCACCTATGTCCCATACTGGTGCCTTCCTCTTCTTAGGATTGGAGTGCAGTGCACCATAATTGTAGTTGCATTTACTGCATCAACAAGGCCATCGACTGGGTCTGATTAGCCATGACTCGAGCTAGAGATGAATCCCCAAGAGGTGGAGGTGGAATGTTCATAAGGTTACTCTGAGTTAATCCATGGAACTGTCGGGGTCTTGATTCGCTGACACTATCCCTGATGCTGACCATCTGTTGCAGGTGGAAGAGAGAGACGGAATAGAGGGGTTACACTAAAGATAAGATCTTAACTCGCTTAACTACTGAACTGATATGAGTAGACTTTTTATTGTTCAAGTTGATTAAGCAAACAACCTAGTATGGTCACATCCCCACCACTGATGTAAACCATACACCTGCACACAGCAAACCACACACGTCCTAGCAATTAACAACACTACTTTTCAGGGAAGGATTGGGTTTAGGTGAGTTCTGGGAAGTCTTCACTTGATCCTCGAGAAACGCTGACTCTGGTTTGATAGTCTTACTCTTCCTGCTTGAAGCTTGAAGCCAGACAGGTCTTCGCACAAAGCTTTCAAGTGTTCCTGCAGGCTCAACAGCTAAAGAGTTGGAGGGGAAAGGAGAGAAATTCGATAAATCATTTCGCAAAGACTCTGGAGAATGAGAAGAGACATTCTCACAAATAAGGTTTTCGTAAATCTTGTCCTTAGGGGTCTGACCATTTGGCTCAAGCTACAGCTAAGTTGGCTCTGATACCACTTTGTCACGCTCAGAAATTTAGCCAAATTTCCAGACTGTTTTATTTATAAAGCCCTGTCACCTTTGCATGGGTACATCAGAAAGGGAAGAGCTATACTACAAGTCCAGCAATTGCCCACGCTTGCTTGTGGTAACCACGGTAAGTCTTCCAGGATTTCCCGCGAACCGGTCCTTAATTGCCATGGGTGTGACAAGCAAAACCATGAAACTCAAACCACCATTAAGACATATTTTAGTTGGATAATTACTACCAATAGAACATGGCCAGATGACTCGAGCTCGTAGCACATCAAGATACTAAAAGTAGATAATGTAATTATCTCATTAAGTGAGCTAGTGGTAATTAAGCGTGGCTGAGCATAACATAATTCTAGCTAGGTCAGAAGAGAGACACGAGCTAGTTAAATTATCACCCAAGTTTGACAAAGGATGGATATCAACTAAATATGGCACAAGCAAGCAGATAGGTAATACCTATTCTCATGTAATTAGCAAAACATGCAATTTATTTGCAAACGATAATACATTTTATAAATTAGGTTCAACATGTTCAAGAAGGAATGTGTGACTTGCCTTGCTTCTTTGAACAATCTTCTAAACTCTTTTCCTCGCAAAAGTGATCTTCTGAAACGGCGAAATCTATACACTGGCGCGCAAAATGAGGAAAAACCCTAAAGAACCAAATAAACAGTACATGAAAAGTAAACAAGCATGTAGAGCTCAATTTTAGATGAATTTTGCAAGTTGAATGGCCCAATTTTGAGTTCGTATGAATTAGTTATGAATTTTAGAAATTTTGAGTCATTTAATTGAATTTTTTGGAATTAAACTCGATTTATTGCGCAATTATTAATTATTTTCTCAAAGGAATAGGGGTTGCTGACATCAGAAAAGGGGGGCGCCAACGTTGATCAAGTCCAACAAAGGTTAGCCACGTGGGCCCCACACACCAGCGGCATAAGAGAGGCCGGTCCGCCGTGGACCGAGTCCACACTGGCGACCAGCCACGCGGCGTGCACTCGATGGTCTCGATCGGCTGAGACCAATCGGACGGCCGAGGGCGGCTGGGCGGCATGGCTAGGCGAGGACAACGGCGCGAGCGCACCAGTCAGGAATGCACGGCGGCCCGAGAAGGTAGCGCCACCGGCGGCGATTGCGAGCAGCAACGAGCGGTGTAACAAAGGAGGGAAGAGGCTCACCGAGCGCACATGCGAAGGGAAGCGGCGCAGGAGCTCGACAGTGATGGGAAAAGGGCCGATGCGTGGGCTAGGCGACAGCTGGTGCAAGTCGATGACGGCAACGGAGTGCCGATGACAACTGGTGAGAGCGAAGCCGGGGCCGCTCGTCTCCGGGGCCTGGGAAAGGTAGGGAAGGAGTTAGGGTGGAAAGGGGTGATGCGGAATGGTGGAAAATGGCAGCCGAAGATCGACGGCGAAGGGTGAGCTCACCTTTCGCTAGGAAGAGGCCGCTCCGGGACGGCTAGGGCAAAAAGGAACAACGGCCGAGGCACTCCTCGACATGGCAAAGCGGACGGTGGCTATAGGGCTTGAGGTGGTCGAGAACGGTGGCAAACGGTGACCGGAGTTGGCAAATGCGGTGATGGCCTTGGGTTAGCGACGAAGGCGGCATTTCGATGGTGGATTGGAGGAGTGGTGTGGTGGCCGGGACGCGGCACGGCGCTGTGATGCCGGCGACGTAAACGGCGTGGTGCGGCGGTTGTTAGGGTAGTGGTGGTGCACGGCCGAAGCTGAGGAACGACGGTGGCGCGAGAGGGTTCATAGGGAGGAGGTGGTTAATGAGTGCGGCGAGCTTAGGGAGAAGGCAAGAAAGGAAGATGAGGAGTGGCTCGAGGCCGAGAAAGATGGAAGGCACCGACGGAGTAGGGCGGCAACGTGGGGCGCGTCACGGCAAAATGGCGCCGTTCTTCGTGGGGAGAGTTGGGGAAAACGTGGAGAAGGTGGAGGGGACCGAGTCCACCCAGTTTCGCTAGTGGGCGGGGTTCATGACGGTTGGACTCGGCCAGAGGTAGGAGACGGGGCTGATAGATGGGGCCCATGGTCCCACCTATCGACGATGGGAGAGTGGGATGGAGGGAGAATGGACTTCGAGGAGGGGAAGGGTGAGCCAGCCCGAGAGAAAGGGGGAGGAAGTGGGCCAAGAAGGGAGCAGAAATAGACTTGGGCCGAAAACAGCCCAAAGCTGAGGAGGGAGATTTTAATTTGTTTCTTAATTTATCTAATTGGTTAAATGAGCTTTGTATTATTAAAATTATTTCTTGAGCTCCAAAAATTCATATGAAATTCCAGAGAGTACTTTAGAGCATGGAGAATATTACAAAATATTTCCATCCATGATTTTTAAAGGAAATTTTATTCCCCTCTTTTAATTCACTTGATTATTTGCTTTTAACTTTTAATATAATTTCTAGAAATGCATTATTAAATATTTTTTAATGCGGAGCGAAAATCGGGGCATGACAAGCCATTTATAAATCCACGCATCACTAAGTGACCCATTATTGTCATAGCATCACTAGGTGCCCATACTTTCTCATTCTTACAGTCAGCACATGGACAATGCATCTCTGTTGTATTGTTTCTATAAGCGTATGCCTTGGCAATATTCATAAATTTGGATACTTCATCCATATATGACGGCAAATACCTCGGCATATGATACTTCCATTGCCTATCCATAATTCTGAAAATATTTCATTTACAATTATATTAAAAAAATAAAATAACTAAATAATACTTATTTACAAACAAACTTAACTTTTGCTTGCTATGGGAAAGAGAAATATAAATAACTAGGGATGGTGATCTGTAAATTTAACGTAGATATATTTTTTCTATTATGTGGGGAGTGTGGAGAATAGATATTTTTTCTCTCTCTCCTCTAGATTTAGGTGATTGGGAAAGTAGGCAATATACATATATTTTGGCTAATTAAAGCATCACATTTAAGCACAAGGGATGAGAGAACAACATGGTATCAAGGTGTATACATAGATCCACCAAAATCATACCATAAAAAGCATAAAAAGAAAAAAATGCATGCACATGGTGCTTTCACTATTTTGCATGTATAAATCCATCACTATTAAGGCCCAAAAAAATAAAAAAATCGTAAGGAGAGGAAATGCATGGATCTAAACACGGTAGAAAAATCCACCGAAGATTTCGAGTTCAACCCCCCTATATTTTGCTTGTTTTTGGAGAGAGAAACTTCGTATGAACTGTGCAGGGTTCGGGGAGGAAGAAGGTTTTATAGGGGCATTTTCCCAAGCGGACGACATAATGTGTCACCTGGAAAGAATTATCTTCAGAGGCGGAGCTCTTAAGGCGTCTGCCTAGGATAATCCTCCATTTTCTCAGGCGGACATCTTAAGACTCCGGATGCGAAGATGTATCTTCCCAGACGACGCCTTATGTCATCCATCTAGGAAGATTTATCTTCGTAGGCAAACGACCATCACGCCCCCCACCTCCAATTTGCAGGCGGACATATGGTGCCAAAAATTTTACCCGCGTGAAAAGATAAAAGCACCTCGTATGCAAAAATTGTTTTCCAGTAGTGACTTTTATAACTTTGACTATTAATATCTTTAAAAATATTTAATTTAAAAACACTAGAACAACATAGACAGATTTGTCTTTAAAATGTATTTATTTATTGTATATATTATAATAGAAAAACATATATGTTTTGGAGACCATGTCATTGTCCAAAACGTCCCAAGGGAGTAACAATTTTGACTTTCCCATTTAAACATAGACCATTAATTAATTGCCCATAAATTGTTAGAACAAAGTGGATATATCCTTTTTAATAACATGACATCATTTTAATAACCAAGGGTAAGATTGTATTTTGTAATGTTTTATCTCTCCATGTGAAGGAGATATATTAAAGGCAATTTTTGCTACAGGACATCACGACTTCGTGGTTTTAGCTGTAGGACACCGCACGAACTCATTTTTGGGGAAACACTCTAAACGTGGTTATTTGCCAACAAACATGTAAGTTTTGGTTGTCTTATATAATTGGGCCCACATGTCATATATATATGCAACTCATGTTTTTCAAGTTAGGCCCACGTGCCCTACACACATAAGGGATAAAGTTGTAGCTTTATGATAAGATCGTTTGCTATTATTGCAATTTTGTGAAATACAAAGCTAAACTTGTAGCAAAGTGATAATCGTGGTTTTCTGAATTTACTGTATCTTTTTAAAAGAAAAGTAACTTTGCCTCAAACGGAAAGTAACTTTAAAAATGTAAAAGTATTCACAATATTAGAAGTAAGAGATACACTACTGGATAGAAGTAACTCTGAAAAAATTATATGCAACTCTGAAAAAATAGAAATAATTCTCTACGGTATACGAAGTAACTTTTCACGATATTAGAAGTAATTGCACTATTGGATGGAAGTAACTTTTGAAAAAAAAATAGAAATAACTCTTCATAGTATTAAAAGCAACTGCATGATAGAGACACATTACTAGAATCAAGAAGCAACTGCTCTAAAGTGTATCTTCTGTTCTAGTGCATGTGTCCTAGGGTCCTGGCGTTTTCGAGGTATTAGGGGGTTACATAATATATATATACTTAGGTGCATTTCAGGTTTTTCGTCATGACATTCGATCAATCCAAAACATCTTTCCTCACAACAGCCACAACTGTAGAACTACCATGACATGACAGGTGACATCCCACTCGGGTTACCTAATCCACCAGGTCTATACCCATCCAAGAGATGTAGTCGTACTTGGTTCATTTCCTGCATAGCTTCTTGACTCGGTCCTTAACTGACCAGGGTCGGCGGCTTGCCATTTCATAGAACCACTCATATTCTATCCATGCCACCCTAGTAAAAAAATATTTTGTTTTATTAAGTTTTTGGTTTCACAAAGGTTTTTGATAAACCTTGAGCTCCCCTTGATAAGCTCACGGCTTTGATTGGCCCGACCTTTCGGTGAGTTGAGATAACTATGATTTGCAAGAAATGTTGACAATCCGATTAAACCGTGCAGGACGTTGTTGTGTTGCGCCTTAGCGATCGATACACCTCTCCGTGGGTTATTGATCTTGTCGGTGAAGATCAACCTTATTCCTGCAAGCAAATCAAAGAAATAAGTAAGAACAAGATAAAAGCAATCTGAATTGCAAATTAAAATTGAATACAAATGATAAGTTGGGGTTCCGTAACGAGCAAACCAGCGACCTAACCGATCACGGGATTACACGACAAAGTAGCGAAGCTAAACTTTAATCTAAACAAAACCCAAGAAACCCTAAAGGAGTACGTAGCTATTTAAGGGCTAGGAGGATGACTAAGGGTTCCCTAGGGTCGTGCTCTACCAGAATGAGGCGCACCCCACATGGGCCCTAGTTGGGCCGGGGTTACAAATGAAGTTACAAGCCCATAGGCCAATTATAGGTGACGCAACACCTTATTTCTTCAATTGGGGATGACTAATATGGAATTTGGAGATAAGGCTAGATACATTGGAAAGAGAACTCCAAGAGCTTTCCATCAAGTACTCATGGGCCCAAAACGAAGCTCGTATGCATATTTGGCGGTCATTTGAACTCAGTAGTGTAGCAGATGGTCGAATTGGATTCCAGAACTTGGACAGCTCGATCTTGACATATTCCGGTTGACCTATGATATTAGCAATGGTTGTATCAATAGTAGCCATGGTCACATCATCCTCCCCTTCTTCACGGAAAATTATCATCAGTTTTTCCATATGGTGCTCTTCGCGTAATCAATTTAAAACAACATGCTTTTTTCAATCAAAACTAGAGAAAAACAAAGTAGCATGATTAGAAATAATATAACTCTATAGCTTGCAATTGTTATCCACAACTACATAAGGTTCTAAATCAGAACAGATGTAAACTCTATGCACCAAATACATTTCTTGATCATTGTGTGTGCCAAATATTTAAAAATGGCATTAGCAGGACATGAAAAACCAGATTTAGCAAATAATTTCTCTTTCAAATTTCTAAGCTCACAAAGATCATCAAATAGAACATATCCCACTGTATTCAAAGTTGATAGAAATTCGCGTTCGTCAATTTTATTAGCAATGTGAACAACATGCTTAAAATTAGTCATTAGTTGGCATGGATATAAGTGAAGCATTATCACACAACTCTTCTTTATCACAAGTAATGGCAAGTAAATCAATTTGTAACAAAGACATCTCAGCAATTGGTTCCACTAATGGTTGCTCTACTATAGCATGAAAAGTGGACATGTGTAGCTTAGCTTGAGAATACTCACCTTTATTTATCTCAGCACTATTTAATTTACCTTGCAAACTTTCTTCAAAGTAGGTGCTTCATGTTTCTTCTCTTTCTTCTCAAGTACATCATTCTTCTCCTTTTGTTGAATGTTCTTAATTCTTGCAAAACGTTAGTAACAGGAGACACAAAAAATTGCTACTCCCATGTTTACACATCATCATTGCACAACGATATAGGAAATTCAGAAACAAGAGATAAATCACATTGTTCATGTTTTCTCGCATTTGATATGAAATCTTAAAAAATTTGACTCTCAATGCTACGAGCAAGCATGAATAGGTGTCCAATATGATTATATGTCACATTAGCAAACATAACCTAAACTTCAGATTAAGCCCCTTAAAAAATCTATGCATTGTGTTTTGCATTATTTTAGATCGCAGTAGATGATACAAACTTTAAATTCATAGATGCACTCTCTAACAGTTCTATCATCTTGTTTCAAATGTTCTAGTTTCTCAAGAAGAGCACATTCGTAATAAGAACTCACAAAACGTTTTCTCATCATGGTTTTGTATTCATTCCAAGTTTCAGGTTTATTACTAATATAACTCCACCAAAAGAAAGCAAAAGAGGTAAACTTATTACTAGCAGCCTTAATCATTTGAGCATCAAAAAAATCATATTTGTCAAATTTATTGTCTACTGCTAGCTCCCAATCAATATAAACAACAGAATCATACTTACTATCGTAGAATGGTAATTTAGATTCAACTCGTGCAAGATTATAGTCAGGTACCTCATATGCATCACGTGGAGAAGTCGCCATATCTCGTTGAAGGTGAAAAAGTCGACATTGAGCATGACCATCTTGTATCCCTTGCGTAACCCTGCCACGGTTAGTATCAAACAAGAAACATACACAAGAATATGCATGCTCCTATCAACTACTGGGTAGTGGAGGCTCAAATATCACACACACTCAAACTTTTAACCAAGCTCTTACAAAATCTTACTAAAGCAAGTAGAATGGTGATCACACTGATTCAACCAAGACCCAATAGAGGTTGAATGTATCGATGCCTTGGCAAACACTTGCTGTATAGCTGCAATCAAATCTGTGGAGCTTTGGGTAGGCTTAAATATATAGCAAAGGAATAGCAAATGCTCAAATCAGAGAATGCAAAGTTAAATAATCGTTCAAAGTCAAGTATCGTGCTGGTCCTAGGCTAGAACATACTAGAAACATGAGCCTAGACACAAACTATACCACAAGATAACACTAGAAATAACTCAAGTACAAACTCTGATATATGAAAGCCATTTCAAAGATAACGACTAATTTCTCTTTTCTTTTTTTCTTTTTTTAAGCACCTTCCTGTCTTTTCTATCTTCTTTTGCCTTTTTTTAACAAAAAACGACTCAAGGACATCAATGCAAGATTATAGGGACTCAAATATAAATATAAAAAATACAGGGACTCAAATGCAAAATTTCAAACCCTAAAATTTAATCTATACAAAAATGGAATGCTCTCGACCCATAGGTTCCCTTTTTTAAATAGATCTCCAATCTGACACTCTAAAAATTTTTCACCAAGGTGTATGGGAAGTCACGGTATAGACTTGAAACCGAGAGGAGAGGGAGAGAGTAGACTAGATTGAAAGCGAGAGGAGATTAACTTCTTACACAAGATTTATCATGGCTTGATTTCCCTTTTTTTCCTTCAGCCCAACCGAATCTAAATGGATCTACTATATTCCTTCCCCTTCTTCCTCATGCGCAAAACAGCACAGACACAGGACAGGGCACAACCACACGACAGAAACCCTAGATGCAACTCAAAAACCGACCAACAAAAACTTCTAAAAACTAGAAAAACCGAACCCTGATGGCGAGATGATTTCATTTTTGAAGGTCCCGATGGCAACGAAGACACGGCGGCAGCGGTGGGGACAGTGGTACTAGACGTGACCAAAACTCGAAACTCTAAAGGAACTAGACGCTAAGACCAGCAACACGATTCGATAATGCAACACAAAACTCAACAAAGCAAAAACTGAATAGAACAATACAATGGCACAAATATGGCTACATAAATGATGCAATTCTTTTTGTTTGTATGGCTATTTTCTGATTATAGGTATATAAAAAAACTCACCAAGCAACGAAAGCTCTGATACCACTTGATAAACCCTAATCTCAATTTGATAAACTCACGGCTTTGATTGGCCCTATCTTTTGGTGAGTTGAGATAACTACGATTTGCAAGAAACATTGATAATCTGACTACAACCGTACAAGACGTTGTTGTGTTGCGCTTTAGTGATCGATACACCTCTCCGTGGGTTGTTGATCTTCACAATGAAGATCAATATTATTCCTGCAAGCAAATCAAAGAAACAAGCAAGAACAAGATAAAAAAGTAATCTGAATTGCAAATAGGAATTGAATGCAAATGATAAGTTAGGGTTTCGTAACGAGCAACCGGCAATTTAACCGATCACGGGATTACACGGCAAAGTAACAAAGCTAAACTTTAATCTAAACAAAACCTGAGAAACCCTAAAGAGGTATGTAGCTATTTAAGGGGGTTGGAGGAAGACCAAGGGGTCCCTAGGGTCGTGCTCCACCATATTAGGGCACATCCCACATGGGCCCCACTTGGGCCGGTGTTCCAAATGAAGTTACAAGCCCATAGGCCCATTATAGGTGACGCAACACCTTACTTCTTCAATTGTAGATGACTGGTATGAAATTTGGAGATGAATCCATCGGAAAGAGTACTCCAAGAGCTTTCCGTCAAGTATTCATCACCCCAAAACGGAGCTCATATGTATATTGGGCGGTCATTTGAACTCAGTAGTGTAGCAAGTGGTCGAATTGGATTCCAGAACTTAGACAGCTCGATCTTGACATCTTCCGGTTAAACTATGATATGAGCAATGGTCGGATCAATAATAGCTATGGTTACATCAGTTTTGAATTGCAGGTGGCGCTCATGTCTTCACCCATCTTCCGACGACCACTCACACTGAGTGATCACCGCATTCACATCCATCCCATACGTGGAGTGTATATTCGTCTAAACAAGCAATGCTAAGCAGTGTCAATAATTGACCATGCATTAATAATAGACTCAGGCAACAAGGGTATATGGGTAACAATTTCAAAGATAGCTTACAAACAAGTTTAGGTACGTATTTTCATAAGTAGCATGCAATTTTATTTGCAATCAACACATTGATAAAAATATGATCAATATGCTAAAGGAAAGAAGCGTAGAGACTTGCCTTGCTCAGTCAACGGCTCCTTGTTGACTATTGTGGCTTCGTCTTCACAAACATAACCTGCTCGACGGACAATGGATTAACGACTAGCTTTCTGAGTTTAACGCAAAAGGGCAAAATTCTAGAGAGAGGTGAAAAATACAAAACCGCAAAATTCTAGAGAGAGGTGAAAAATACAAAACCAGTGCCATTGGGTAGGTCGTGATTTTAGAAGAATTTTGGCGAAAGTTTCATCAAAATTCGATTTAAAATGAGTGAATTATGACTTTTCAAAGATTCAAATTTGAATTAAATCAAATTAATTGCAAAACCTCCTGTTCAGCCATTTTCATATTTTTGGAATTATTTTTGTATAGCAAAATATCTTGGACTACTGATAGATGGGTCCCGCAACCTTTTCTTTTGTAAAACAATTATTTTTGTAAAGAAAAAGGCTAGGTGAATGACAGGTAGAGCCAAAGTCAACCTTTGTCAAATTGACCATTAAACTGCCATGGGCCAACATGTCAATGACATAGGTTTTTAAACATCGTTTTAATTAAGTTTTGTTAGTAGATGGGCCCACATGTCACACTAATGGTTTTAACACTTCATTAAGTTAATGGCTTTCATTAGCTTTTAATCAAAACTTAAGGCGGTGGGGTCCATAGGTCAACCTCTTCTTCTCTTTCTCCTCTCTTCTTCCTCCCGCTCGCTGTCCTGTCTCTCACGCACAAGCACACCGGCGCTAGGGTTGACCCGCGCCGGCGGCGGGTGGCTTGGAAGCTGGTGCGACCGAGAAGGGGAGACCCAGGGGTCCCTTGTCCACTTGCGGATGGCGCCGCGGGGATTAGGTAGGCCGGTGGAGGCTTGGATGGCTGGGTGCGACGACGCGATCTTCGTGTAGCGATGAGCGCTAGCTAAGCGGCGGCGGGAAGGCGAGGCTGAGGTCTGCGACGGGGTCTAGGGCACCGATGGGGCTCGCCGGAGCTAGTATGAGGGCGGCCGGCTGCTGGGATGGGCGGCAAAAGTGGGGGCCTGAGGCGGCCCATGGGAGCGGCGATCGGAGCTCGTTCTCCGGCGAAACTTCCCGGTACCGAGGCGCAATCGGCAGGTTCGTGGGTCCAGGGGGGCATCACCGCCGCAAGAGGGATCGATTCCCCCGCTTGGCGTGGCCGGGGATGGCTGCTAGAGGTGCGGCCGTCGGCGGCCTCCACGCGGGCGCGGCGGCGCGCGCAAGGCTCCGGCGACGAGGCGTAATTAAAGGGGCGCGGGACGGGGACGGCTATGGGGCGGCTAGGTGGACTTACCGGTGAGTGAACTGCGGCCGGAAACGAGTAGTGGCAGCGGCATGACCTGTGCGGCTCGGCACGAGCCGAGCAGAGCGCGACACGTGCTCGCGTGCTCGTGCGCATGGGTGAGGCCGGGCGCGGCGGTATGCCAAGTTCGGCGGCGCCGGCGATCATGCGGGCTGCTCAACACAGGAAAGCGGCGGCGAGGGAGGAGGGTAGGCAGGGCGACTTCGGTTTCTCACCGGGCGGCAGCCAGGAAGCGGCACACCGAAACGACGGGCGGCGAGGAACAGCGTGAGGAAGGTTGGGCTCGTGGTCCGTCCACGCTCCCGACAACGACGTTCACGTGCCGATCATTCCCGCGCTCCGGTGGCATCATAACGGCGGAGTTCGATCGGGGTTCGTCCGCGGCTCAAGGGTTCTCCTCCTCGCTCTGGCTCCAACGTGCCAGCGATGCCGCAGCGGGAAGGGCTCCTTCTTGCTCCTTGTTCGGGCGGGGAGAGGCGAGACGGGGAGGAGGGGTGTGATGGTGGAGGTTTTTGAAACGGCAAGGGAGGGGAGGGAGCGTCGAGGCAGGGCTTTGTATAGCCGGTGGAAAGCGGCGGAGCGGCGATGCCTTCCGGGCGAAGGGAAGGGGCGGGGTGGGCGCGTGGCGGCGCCGGGGTGAACGGGCGGCGGGGCCACGGCGCTGTGCGGTACTGTGGCTGACGCGCGCGGGTACGGGAGGTGGGGCCGAGTGACTTGATGGCCGGCGCCCACTTGCCGCGCGAATTCCGGGCGAGGACGGCTCGGAGACGCGGAGAGGGGTGCGCTGCGTTGAACGGGGCCGGCGCGGCATCCCTGCCTCGTCGTCTTGCGAGCGGCACAGGGGAGGTGGTTCGCGGCGCCCGCGTGCTCGGTAGTGGCAGAAGCGCGCGGTCGGTGAGGCGCGAGTCGAAGCGGCGCACGGAAGGCGGTACACGAAGCGTTGGCGTCCTTGCCACATTGGCGTCACGGGACCGGTCGAGCGGGCGTGCAGCGCACAAGGGAAGCTGTGCGGCTTGCTAGGGTTTGGCGGCGGCGCGGCGGTTTCCGACGGTGTCGGAGCACGGTGGGAAGGGCGGAGCACGGCAGCAAACTCGTCACCGAACATGGAGGCCCCGGGCTCCGGCGGATTTGGGCGGCGACGGCGAACGGCGGCAGCCGGTTTCCCGAAGAGAAGAAGGGGATCAAGCCGTGAGCGACTCCGGCTCGGTAGCTCGGCTTGCCAGGCCGGCTCAGTTACGCGGTCTGCCGGTTTGGGCCGGCCTGATGGACTGGGCTAAGAGAGGGGAAGGAAGTAAAGAAAGGAAAGGGAAAAAACATAAGGGATCGAAAATAGACTTAGGGATTTTAGAAGTTTAAGGTTTGAGTCTAGAGGCTTGATGGGCTGGGCCTGCCAGGGAGCAAAAACAGACTTTTTGCTTTAGGTCTTTTCAAAACAAATTCTTTAAAGAATTTAATTTCCAACAAGGTTTTCAGAAAATAATTATTAGTTTCTCTCATTTGTAAAATAATTCTTTAAAGGAATATTAATTCATAGAAAGGGATGTTTAGGAAAATACTTAATATTTGCTTTTATTTACAAATATTTTCTTAATTGATATTATTTTATTATCATGGTTCCTTAATAAATTTTATTTTGAATCCACAATTTAATTAAATTCATTTTTCATTAATTTGGCAATGGTACAACAGGTAAAGGAAAATAGGATTCAATAAATTCCAGCATGAAGAAATTTTGAAAAAAAAATAATTATTTTAAATTTTTGTTTTCGTATTTTAAATTCAAAATTTTCAAAGTGTTACAGCATGCTTGTACTACTAAAAAATCTCTATAGGTACCGGCCACATAGGTGCCGGATTTGCTAGAACCGGTACCTAAAAGACAAATAGACCCAATTTTTTCACGAACCGGCACCTATAAGGTCTTATAGGTGCCGGTTGGATGGGAGAAGCTCATAGGTGCCGGTTTGTAAGAAAAACCGGTACCTATGAGCTCAAAAAAGGTGCCGGTTTTATTTACGAACCGAAACCTATCACATAGGTGTCGGTTCGTAATAAAAACCGGCACCTATGTTACGGCCACATAGGTGCCGCTTTAACCTAATAAACCGGCACCTATCACATAGGTGCCGGTTTTTATTACGAACCGACACCTATGTGATAGGTTTCGGTTCGTAAATAAAACCGGCACCTTTTTTGAGCTCATAGGTACCGGTTTTTCTTACAAACCGGCACCTATGAGCTTCTCCCATCCAACCGGCACCTATAAGACCTTATAGGTGCCGGTTCGTGAAAAAGGTGCCGCTTTAACCTAATAAACCGGCACCTATCACATAGGTGCCGGTTCTTATTACAAACCGGCACCTATGTGGTGGCTTCCTTCGGAAGAAAACTAAATAGGTGCCGGTTCATAATATTAACCGACACCTATATCCCCCAAGTCTATATATACCCCTTGTTCACTGCATTCTCATGATTTTGAGGCTTCTCTTCAGCTCATCCAAACGGGGGGAGGAGGTTTTGCCCAAAAATTTAAAAAATATCAAGAGATCTATGTGTTTGCATGCGTAAAGGTTAGTATGTGTTGATTCGATATGTAATTCGCACTAATATTTGTCAAGTTATTTTTTGCAATTTGTTTTGTTGAATGAGAAGCATGAGAAAATATGATAACTTATTATATTGGAGTAATTTAGAGATTAATCATCAATGAGTAATGTAACTGTTATTAACATATATCAGAATTTCAATAGATATAGAGAATGATATACGTATGTTAGTGGTTAATTTAAGAATTTTCGTAGGAGCGATGGATGAAGAAGGGATGAACATTCCGCAGCACGGTACCTTGGAATATGCCAGGAGAGTAACCAATTTCGTGATCGCAGCCACGAGATCCAGATCATTGAACACGACGGAACACTTGCGTTGTCCATGCGCTGATTGCAGGAATGAGAGACAGTTTTCTGCAAAACAAGTTCATGAGTATCTCCTAACAAGGGGTTTTATGCCTAATTACACATGTCAGGACAATCATTGTGAAGATGAGAATCCGGATGTAATGGACGGAGGCAATGTGGAGTTGCCTGCTAACGGAGGTGGATATGATAGTGACGAATCAGATGGTTTAGATCAGATGTTACGCGACGGGGAGACAGCCTATGACGATGATAGGCAATACGAGAAGTTCAAGGGCATGGTGGAGGACTCAAAAACCCCGCTTTATCCAGGATGCAATGAGCAGCACACCAAGTTACACGTCGTACTCTCGTTGCTGCAGATGAAATCAACCAACGGTTGGAGTGACAAGAGCTTCACAGAGCTTCTACAACTGATTGGAGACCTCCTTCCAGCGGGTCATGTGCTACCAGAAACAACATACCGAGTGAAGAAGGTTGTCTGCCCACTTGGACTGAAAGTGCAGAAAATTCACGCATGTCGAAATGACTGTATCCTATATCGAGGTGACTATGCAGACTTGGATACATGTCCAGTTTGCGGAGCACCGCGGTATAAGGGTGGAGTTAACGATGATGATGATGTTGATGATGACAGTGGTGGCCTAGTCCTGAAGAAGAGGAAAGTGCCCGTTAAAGTTGCGTGGTATTTTCCTATAATCCCTCGGATTGAACGCATGTATGCAAACAAAAAACATGCAAAGATGATGCATTGGCACCACGAAGAGCGTAAAAAGGATGGAATGATAAGACACCCTGCCGATGGATATCAATGGAGAAAGATAGATAGAAAGTATAAAAAGCATTTTGCGCAGGAGATTAGGAATATAAGGTTTGGGCTGAGCACGGACGGGATGAATCCATTTGGTGACATGAGCAGTCGGCATAGCACGTGGCCAGTGGCACTTGTTATCTACAACCTTCCTTCATGGTTGTGCATGAAGCGTAAGTATATTATGATGCCACTTCTAATCCAAGGGCCCAAGCAACCTGGCAACGATATTGATGTCTACTTCAGGCCATTAGTGGATGATCTTAAGTTTCTATGGGACTGGGGTGTGCAGATGTGGGATGCGTACAAAAGAGAGTACTTCACCTTAAGGGCAATGTTGTTTGTTACCATCCAAGATTACCCTGTAGCTGGTAACACATCCGGGCAAACAGTGAAAGGTGGTTGTGCATGTGTGCAGTGCATGCGGGATACAACGAGCAGGTGGCTGAAGTACTCCGGAAAGACTGTGTACATGCGCCATCGGAGGTTTCTTCCAGCCGGCCACTAGTACTGTAGCAAGATAAGAGATTTTGATGGCACGGTGGAGGAGGGTACAACTCCAACACATCGTACCGGCAAAGAGATTTTTGAAGAGGTACAAGATATTGAATGTATATTTGGTAAGGGGCAAGGCAATCGAGGCACAACGAGCAAGGGTGGTGAGAAACCTCTTTGGAAGAAGAAATCTATCTTTTGGGAACTACCACATTGGAAAGATTTGGATGTCCGTCACACGATTGACGTGATGCATGTTGAGAAGAATGTGTGCGAGAGTTTGATGGGACTCCTGCTAAACATACCCGGCAAGACAAAGGATACGTTGAAAGCCCGGAGAGACCTCGCAGACATGAACATCAGGCCCGAGCTACATCCTCTAGAACGGCCCAATGGTCGCCAGTACCTCCCTCCCGCGTGCTACACCCTTAGTGCCGCAGAGAAAATAAGCCTGTTGGAGTGCCTGCAGGGTGTCCGAGTCCCCTCTGGTTACTCTGCGAACATTAAAAGACTTGTCAACATGAAGGAGAAGAAATTAGTGGGCATGAAGTCACATGATTGCCACGTGTTGATGACACAACTTCTTCCTGTTGCTATTAGAGGCATTTTGCCAGATAAGGTTCGAAACCCAATCATAAAGCTGTGCTCGTTCTTCAATGCTATATATATCAGAAGGTGATCGACCCAAGCACGCTAGATAAGCTCCAAGTAGATGTAATCATTACCCTTTGCTAGCTCGAGATGTGTTTTCCACTATCATTTTTTGATATAATGGTTCACCTCGTGTCACATATCGTGAAAGAGATAAAGATTCTCGGCCCAGTGTATCTGCATAACATGTGGACTTTCGAGAGGTTCATGGAGATCATAAAGAAGTATGTGCGTAATAGAGCTCGACCAGAAGGCAGTATCGTAGAGGGTTATGCAACAGAGGAGGTGGTTGAGTTCTGTATCGACTATATGGATTTGCATCCCATTGGTGTGCCGATGTCTCAGCACGAGGGTAGGCTACTAGGGAAAGGGACACTAGGGCATAAGGCAATTTTCGCTTCTAGCCTAGAAACATTACGGCAAGCACATTTTGCAGTGCTCCAGCAATCGGCCTTGGTGACTCCATTTGTTGACATGCATTATAACACACTCCGCAGCGAGAACCCAAGCAAATAAGAGGCATGGATAGCTAAGCAGCATAGGCTGAATTTTGGCGATTGGTTACAGAAGCATATCATTGCTATGAATACTGATAGTGACCAGCTGTATGTTTTGTCTCGGGGACCTGCGAGCATAATTCATTCATTCCAAGGGTATGACATTAATGGCTATACATTTTACATGAGAACCCAGGATGCCAAGAGCTCGTATCAAAACAGTGGTGTCCGCATAGACGCCTTCGACAGTAATGGTGTAGAACAAACGTACCATGGTTATATAGAGGCAATCTGGGAGCTTGAATATGGACCGCTGAAGGTACCACTTTTCCAGTGTCAATGGGTCAAAATTCTAAGTGGTTTGAGGATTGACAAGTACGGAATGTTCATCGTGGACTTAAACAATGTAGGTTACCAAGATGAACCATTTGTGCTCGCAGAATCCGTAACACAAGTTTTTTATGTCAAAGACCCTTCCTCGTTGACCGATCGCCACGTGGTTCTCCATGGAAAGCGAAGCATTGTCGGAGTTGAGAATATCGTTGATGAGGAAGGCTACGATCAAATCGACGAGCTACCACCGTTTGCAACAGATGTAGAAGGAGGTGAAGAAAGTCAGGAAGACGAAGACGAGGAAGAAACACCATATGTTCGCAGTGACCATGAAGAAGAAGTAATTGTGATAGACCTGCATGTTTGAATTGTACTGTAACAAACATGTAAATTGTGTAATTGGTCCAGCCTTAGTGCAGGCTATTGGTTTGTGTCTCTATCTACCTATCTATCTTGCTATCTATATATATATCTATATATATATAGATATATATATATCTATATACATATATATATATATATATATATATATATATATATATATTACGAGATTTAGATTAATTGAATTCAGTATAAGTTCAAGGCATATTAGAGCTCTAAGCATGTTATGGGTTGTGATCAAACCATAACTACCAATCAAAAATAAATAAACACTAAAAACAGTACATGTTCAAACATTATTAACTAACTCTTTATTAATCTCGATTCATTTGAATATGAGGACAAGAGTTGGACCGATTCAATTAATTAGAATAGAACAATTACACAACAAAAGAGAAAATATGGTATTTGTTGGCAGTAGATGGGTTTCACTAAATCAAAATTGTGGCACTTTACTGATTTACTTTAGATTTGAAATTCTTATAATTTTGATATATATATATATATATATATATATATATATATATATATATATATATATATATATATATATATGAATGATGCCCCAAACAACAGCTCACTTGCATGGATCTCTGTAGTCAGAGCTTTTGCTGTGAATACTGTAAGAATTCCACACATATCCTGGATGTGAATACTGGCTGTGAAGTACTACATTTGCAAACATGTAATTGTGATTTTGTTAAAGGTACCTGTATAACCCCCCCAGAATTGTCCATAGGTACCGGTTCGTATTAACAATCGGCACCTATGTGGTAAAAGGTGCCGGTTGTACATAATAACCAGTACCTATATGGTAGAAAAGGTGCTGGTTCCAATTTATAGCCGGCACCTTTTAGCATAAATAGGTATCGGTTCCATTTTACAACCGGCACCATTAACCATAATAGGTACCGGTTGTAAATAGGAACCAGTACCTATGTGGCTTGTATATATGCTAGGCCATCGCCATTTCCCAAGCCACTGCCGACGCCATTTCCCCCAAACCACCCTGCCGACGCCATCGCTCTACCGGCCGCCGCCCGCCGCCCGCCGTTGCCGTTCACCACCGTCCCCCTCCTGCACCATCGTCGGTCCTCCCCCTGCCTGGATCTAACGCCGTCGCCGTCCACCGTCGTCCTCCTTCCGGATCCACGGGCCCCTCGCCCGGCCACCTGCGCCCTCTATCCCCATCCTTCTCCACCGCCGCCGCTGCCCTCCTCCAGCGCCGGCGTCCTCTATCGTCGCTGCTGCTCTCCTGTAGTGCCGTCCACCTCCTCCGCCGTCGCCGTCCATCGCCGTCCACCGTCGCTGTCCACCGCCGTCCACCGCAGCCGCCGTCCTCCGCCGCTTTGGTGTTCTCCTCCGCCGCTGTGCTGTTGCTGCGGGAGGTGCTGCCGCGCTTCTCTAGCGCCGCCGTCCTCCATCGTCACCGCCGCCTTCCTCCTCCCTGCCATCGGGTATTGTAGTATTGTCCACATCTTGATACTCCATAACCCTTTCTATATTACTAGTTGTGATTCATGGGTACCTTTTATCATATCAGTTGTGATTCATGTGTTGTCCACATCTTGGTTTTGGCTTTTAAGTACATGCTGGACACATAGACGCACTGAAGCACACATACCATATGCTCATGCCCACACGTGTACATCCTTGGACAAGTATGGATGCTGCCACCACAACTCTTGCTTGTAAATTTTCTTCCCAAAAGAATGGAGTTGTAGAGTTTAGTTATCCATTAGTTCTTCCATCTAGCGCATCCTCATAAGTTTATTACCTATTTTTGAAATTGACAGTTGGTGAGGTAGTACTGCAGTGCTAAACTGATAATTCAGAATTCAGAGATAGAGTTTTTCAACTGACAATATAGGACAAGGTTAAAGTAATGTCTGAACTAGACAATTCCAGAATTCTTTAGAACTTGAAAAATTAGCAAATCATCAATTTAAATAGCAAGGTTAAGTACCATACTTGCGAAAAACCTGTTATCACTGTATCCAGAATTAAAGTCAATATTCAATTTTGGATTTCAGAATTAAACAACTTTATAAATGAAAATTAATCAGTTGCTAACTAGAGAACTAAAGGTGACAGATTTAGAACAAGAACTACTCCTATATCTTCACTTTCAGATTCCAGATTTCAGAACAAAAGCAAAGTTAGTTCATTCATTTGGTGTAAATATAGTCAATTTTGAATATGTAAGTAACACATACTCTAGGTTTCAGGCAATCTGTAGAACAATTATGTACATAAGGATTGCTTTTGAATTTCACTACTCAAATTCATGTTTCAGAACTAAACAGATTTCAGAACTTGAGCACAAACTCAGAAATTTAGACGGCTTATAACTTTCATATGCTTAATAGTAAAATTGAAATTCTTTCACCTAAATTTGAAAACATCACGAATTAGTTCACATAGTGGGCAGGTTGAGGAGCACATACAAGGCAAGTGCCCCTTCTTCCTTTGATACATTAATACACTATAGCTATGCAAAGTACATTAGTACACTTGCTTTATGAGGCTGTTTACTTTTTCATATTTTTTCAATTTTGGGTCTCTCGCTTTTCGCGTACACGTTTTCTAAACTGCTACATGGTGTATGGAATTAGATGGCATTACTTTACTGTTGGTATATTTGGAAGAATATCATCAAGAGGACAATAAGTTCTTACACTAATTTCTTGTATCTATCTAGCAGTAGTTCTAGCCTAGATCTACAAAAGGAAATGTCAGGGGAACAAGATAACATTAGGCCTACAAATTCTGGAGAAATCGATGGTGGTAATGGTAGCCCAAGTGGCTTTCTAAACTTGAATCAGCCCGGTGTTAACCCGCACAATACAGAGGTAAATTAACCCATCTGGAACAAATAATACCTTAAAACTACATATATCGTCAGATATGAATGACTAATTTATACTGATGTTTGAAGGAGGTTGATCCTTCGGCCACTATGCTCTCCGCGAATACTTCAACCTCATCGGCAAGAAGAAAGGCTAGAGGTCCAACTAGGATGCCCTCAGGTCTATACACTATCACGAAGTTAGCTGCAGATGGGACCCCTATAGCTCCAGAATCGGCACTCACCCCATATGGCAAAGCTATAGGTGTCATCGTGAAGGATGACATCCCCATCAAGTACCGGCACTGGAAGAGCAGTGATACAGACGAATTGGAGTGGACGGTACCAAACAGAGACAAGGATCTTGCTTGGAAAAAGTTAAAGCGGACATTCCAGTTTCCCGAGGGACAAGAAGAACTCGCAAAGTCCGGGGCTCTTAAGAAGATGTCCATCAGCTTCAAGAAGTGGAAGACGGATCTTAACAGGAAGTTTGTCAAGAAGGGCCTGACACCAAATTTTGAAGATGCCAACTATCGAAGGTGTCGTCTTTTCTGGGATGACTTTGTGGCCTATAGAACATCAGATGAGGCAAAGGAGATTAGCGAAAGGAACCAGGCCAATGCGGCCAAAAACCGATACCCTCACCGTCTCGGCCCTAGTGGATATGCTAAGAACATAGCCAAATGGCAACTCCGGGAAGATGAGCTGCTGCAAAAGGGAATCGAGATCGAGACGAAGGACTGGTGCCAACGGGGAAAGAATTATCAATACGCCCGAGGTTCAACACTCTTGGATACAGGCGAGTTGGTACACAAGGGTACTCGAGAGCAAGAAGTGTCCCAGAGGATCCACGAGGCCCATCTAAAGTCCTCAGAAGGTTCTTTTGTTGCGAGCAGGAAGAGAGATGAGCTTACACTTGCATTGCAGAACCCTGAGCATCCAGGACGCACAAGAGGAATTGGCCTAGTTCCATGGAGAGAAGGTTTTCCTGAAGACAGACATAGGTACCGGTCTCAGAGCAATAAAAATTCCAGAGACCAATCGGAAGAGATAAGGCTATTGAAAGAACAAATGGCACTGGTAATGGCAAGGCTTGAAGGTCAGCAAGGAGGCAATGCTGGCCACTTAACCAGTCCAGGTGGGAAGAAAAGCAGCTGCGCTTCAACTGAGGTTCCTCAAGAACCGGACACGGTTCATTACCCCATGGACCACATCACTGTACGTACTGCATGTAGGCTGCATGTGCCACTTCAAAACATCAGTCAAGAGGTGGCACGCGCGATGGCACATCCCGTAACGGAGGGAGGGACGATACACGGTAAGCCGATACCAAGTGGCTACTCAAGGGTCGAAGTGGAGGACGTGCCGAGGAGGTACAGGGCAGTGCAGCTTGATTTTTCTCCAGAGGAGGGGGTGAACACTCTTGGTGAAGCCAACCACAACATAATCCTGTGGCGCAAGCGTTTCATTATCTTTCCTTCAGGAGATGGTGATGACGAGCCAAGCGATGGCGGGTCTAGCTCTGAAGGACTTCCTCCCTCCCCTCAAAGGATGCCAACTCCACCATCATTGCCACATAAGAGCCCGTCTCCTCCACCGACGCAACGTAAGAGCCCATCTCCTCCAGAGGCAGCACATCAGAGCCTAGCTTCATCAGACCGGCCGAAAAAGAAGGGACGCCTCTGTAAAACTTCCCAAATGTCTAAACCACCATCTCTAAAGAAGACCAAGAAGACGCCATTGCCTACCAGGTCGGAGCCATTTTTCAAAGTGCCAGTCGAAGTACAGGATCACTTCATTCGCATGGCAAGGCCACCTGCCCGAAAGCAACCTATTACGGACTTCCGACGCACGATCAGGAAAAAGGGATTGCAAGAATTTTCCAAGAAAGAATTCGAGAAAGATGAGGCCAGCAAGACTATGCAAGACTTTCTAAAAGAGATAGGGCTGAAAAGTTTGGATGATGTGGATAATATTGAGATGGCCCCATTAGCAGCTCAGTTCAAGCTTGGTCATTCTTTGACTACCGACGAATATCGCCACGTCGTTGGCAAATGTACTCAAATGAGAAGGGTAGAAGAGTGGTACTTACAGATGGCCAAGGATGGTAAAGAGATGTTCCCCGTCTTTTACAGGGACGAGGACTTTCATCACTGTGATGGTATAGTTTGGGTCCCATTTAGAGAACTATTTCATCTATACAATCTGAGGGAGCTAGACTTATCGGTAATTCAGTTATGAGCATTGTAAGTATACTCGACCTCTCGCCATTTTTCTAAGTAAATATCCTCGTTGCGTGTCTAATTTTTTTCCTTATGTAGAATGGGGGCGCTTGAATGTAGAGCGACCCATAACAAGCTAGGATTTCTCGATCCACAAATAGTCAATTCCTGTAATATTGACGCAGGCGAATGGTCCTCCCAAGAAGTGCTGAACTACCTTTACACATCCTTTGTCAAGCTGCAGGACATGAATACCATCCTTTTGCCCTACCACTTTAAGTGTGGCATTATCGTTGTACCTCCCATCGTTGTACTTTAAGATGTTAATTGTTCTCTTCCCTTGTATGTAGGCCTCACTGGATTCTTATTGCCATCCATTTAAACGATTCCAAGATTGTCGTCATGGATTCAATGAGGAAACCGCAATCCAACTACCAATCCCTCATTGACATCCTAGATAAGGCACTTGTGAAGTACAAGAAGAAGTGTATTCGACACGCTCCATGTGCAAATAAATTCCGAGTTTGGTGCCACCCTTATTGCTCACATCAGGATCCGGGCACGAGCACATGTGGGTTCTACGTGATGAGATTTATGTGGGTTTTCATGGAGGACGGCAACTGGAACATTACGGATGCTGAGGTTCGCCTTGTCTCCTAAGACATAAATCCAATTTTCTAAACATATAGTATCTTTCCACATCTTTAATCCTTTCATTTGCAGAAATTAAAGCTCCCGACAAGTAAATTGCTGCCACATGTTTGCTTGGGCCTCGCTGAACAGCTATGTGGATTCATCTTCGACCATATCATCTCGTCAAACGGCGCATACAACATTTCGAAGGCTCCTGCTGGGCTAGTGGGTTTCATTGAGGCTGGCGGCCCTAGTGACACTTTAGATAGCCGATCAACGCCAAAGCATACAAAGACCTAGAATTAGTGGGCCATACCTTCCAAACATTTTCTAAGTATCTTGTAGATTATATTTGGATTGATGTGGTTTTCTTAATGTCTTGAACATGCATTAAGTTTCTCTATTTGTTAATGTTTATCTATTATTTTTTCACACATATATCTAACCATGTATTCAACTTTCTCTATTTCATATTTTTATCCCTAACAGCAACAGGTGATCTCACTAACTGGATGTGGCATGGATGAGCGAGGCATCATCATTGTTGTCTCTGTAAGCAACAGGTGAGCATGTGTAACTAAAATTTTCATATGAGTACGAGTTTAGAGCATTTGAGATGTTGTAGAGCTCAAGCGAATTTTTGTCAAGTCTCCTGAGATGTGTAACACATCTGGTCGCCGCCTTCGTGTGGTTTGACGGGCACGTCTCAGGCTGAAGTTGACTGGCACGCTGAGTCCCAGCAATATCTTCTATGCTCTCTACTCGAGGCTTCGGGTTTTATATTATGATTGCTATTTGGTCTTTTTCATTAATGAAAATTGCTCACTACCTAAAAATTAATGAACATTTGTTGGACATTATTGAAACAAGCCCTAGTCTTAAATTACGATGAGATTTTGTTGTGTGCTGGTTGAATGTTCAACACAATCCAAGCGGATGAAAATAGTTTCCTATTTCTGGTAGAAGTTCCAGCTAAGCGGATGGAAATACTTATATCGAACAAACTTTGCATGAAAATCAACACATATATATATATATATATATATATATATATATATATTACAGAAATTATATATATGTATTTTTTTTGGCGAGGACAAATTTCTGTATCCTGAAAATTAATAGAAACCCGAAGACCGTTCAATACAAATCCAGTTGTATATATACATTTCGATA
Organism: Oryza officinalis; assembly: GCA_008326285.1. Classification (NCBI taxonomy): domain Eukaryota; kingdom Viridiplantae; phylum Streptophyta; class Magnoliopsida; order Poales; family Poaceae; genus Oryza; species Oryza officinalis. Next base: position 20,546,524 of record BDMV01000012.1, on the reverse strand, counting down.
TTTGCCTTCTGCGTTCTGCTTCCCTTGATTTAATTTAATTAGTTGCTGTACAAAACTAGCTAGACAAATGAGCTTTTGATTTTTTAATGATAAAATGAACACTTGATCCTACTTGATCCAATTCCAGCCTAGCTAGCTTGGGAAAATCAATACGCCATCCAGTGCAGGTGCATGTGTACTATTAATTTAATTTGCACAATATATATATACAGCTGGATGGATGATTAAACTAGTACTACACTGTAACGAACTCCAACCAACTAATTTCCAGCAAGTAGTAATAGCTGGAGTAGTAGTCAAAACATATGTATAATTGGACATAATAATATCTGCATATATACAAGCAGCAACCAGCTGGCCGGCTATATATAATTTCGAAATAAAATGTTGCATTAGCTCATTATTTTGAGAATATAACCTGCAGGCTAGCTGGGAGAATTTAATTAGAGTAGTCATTCAACAATCAATAATAGCTGGTACATTTAGGTTCCATTTGAAAAAAAAATAAGATTCTCGGAGTTCGGGTAAAATTTAATTATTTGTTTCATGCAAAACTGTCACGAGATAAATATAATTGTGTAATTAACGAGCCATGTCCGAACGACTGTTTGACACTATGCAAATATGTAGAAATTTGTTTTTCAAACCATTAATTTGATCGGAGTTTGAATGTTGGCACTTTGTGAATGTTGGCACATTACTAGCCATCATTTTCATGAATGTTGGCACTTTGTGAATATCTATCCGCACAATTAGTCCACTTTTCATATACTACTAGTTTGGTTTGAGAAGTGGATTGAATCCATATGAGGCAAGTGGGTTGGATTGATTTGGTTTGATTTGGAAAATGGGTTGGATTCTGTGATTTCTGAGATGTGAATGTAATATTGTAATATTCTGTGATTTCTGTGTTTCAGGAAATATTATATATGACCCTGAAATTATTTTTTTTTGCTTCAAGACTATAGGTGCCGGTTCTTGTAAAGAACCGGCACCTATGAGGCATCAAAGATGCCATGTCCTATCCATTATAGGTATCGGTTATTTATAGGAACCGGCACCTATAATACCATATAGGTGCCGGTTGAGGAACCGGTACCAATAGTTTTGAGCATTGGTGTTGGCTTCGAAACCGGCACCTATGAGGCCTTTGGAACCGACACCAATGGGTATTTGTGTAGTAGTGTTGGTCCCTACAATCTTCATCTGATCCGCAACTTTTGCATAATAACTTACGAGACGCATGACAGACTGACAATTAGCTATGATGCGCATCTAGTAATACGCTAACCAAAACAGATTTGTCTGAAGTCTTATACTTTTTACAATTGTTGCAGAACATAATTCTTAGAACACCAAAAGAACAATTCAATTACAAAGCAAGCTGGACATATGTCCATACAAACTCATCATTGCTCTTCATTCAATGAATACTGTCACGTAAAGAATTTGGTGTTCTCTTGTACTCCGTACAATTTAATCTGCGATACAATTTACACCTCTTCGGATAATTTACACATCTTGAGGTCTAACTAGTGGAACAGGTAGTCTTTGAGAGGCACCATCAGAAGCACACGGAAGGCCCCCTGCACCTTGTCACGTCCTTCTCTTCCTCGATCGGAGGAGGAAGCACATGATGTCTTAGCATGCTCGCAAAATCGGCCACGTCTTCATCGTCATTGGGCTCGAACAGATACGTCATGCAGCTCTGGCGCATCACGGGGATTGCCGAGACATCGCCTTTCATCCTCTTGGCGCACGGCGGCACGGCGACCGGCGCGGGCCTCTTCAGGGGCGGCGCGTCCTGCGTGATCACGGGCACCTCTTCATGAGGCTGCAGGGCAGCTTATTCTTGGCGCGCCGGCGAATCATGACCAGCCCTCGGGGAGACGTAAATCCAGCAGAAGACGGGCTCGACGACATCACCGCCTTCTTGCCCACAGAGGTGATACTCCTCCATCAACCAATCCGTTTTTCTTGCCATCTTTCTTGGAGCGGTAGTTCTTGACCTCGCCGATCTTGATCCCCTCCCTGTTCTTGATATCCTTGCTCGACTGCGAGACCCAGGTGCCACCCCCGGCGGAGCGGGAGAACTTCCGTTTGATCCGCTTGCAACCGGTGAAGAAGAACCGGCGCAATAGTGCATGCTGCAGTAACCTGCACTGCTATTTACATGCTTTACTTTGAACTAGGTAGGTAGCCCGTGCTATTGCGCAGGTACCGCTATTTTTTTAAATGTTAAATTCTTTTTTTGACTAAATATTGTTAAGAACTACATACTTCAAAATAAAATTCTCGTGCGATGTTTATATATGTAAGTCAGTCTTACATTATTTAGTTAATCCTTTGAGGCTTGCTTGCAGGGAAGAATTGGAGGTCTTGTTTGCACGTATCAAGTTTGAGATATAATAATAAAATTGAGATCTTAGATAATACTAATCTAATTATTTTTTGAAATTTGAATTTTTTTCTGTTTTCCTCAGCAACTCCAGCACCTTTCTCATGGCAGATAGTGGCACCGAATTGGTTGTTCATAACATTAATACCAATTCTGATAATTTTAACTAAATATGAAGGATAGTGATTAATACGAAGTTTAGAAGTTCCTATAACATATATCTATAGCTCGGTTGACCTCCAATCTATGACTTCTCGGCCCGTTTCAAACAAAGATGGCACAAATGACAATATATAGTTCAAAGGTCCAGTCATCACAGATTAGTTGGCAAGGGTTTCCCTTATCGTCTTGTCTTAGTCGATCCTTGTGATCTCTGTTGGACTCATTTAGTGTTTTGGTTGGTTGGCTAGCAATCTAGTGCAACTTGATGCTAGTCATCATCTCTACAACCCTATTCACCTTGTGACAGCTTAATACAATTTTGCACGACACCTATATGTTTTTTCTCATAACACGTTTGTAAGACTTTTTTCCCTTCAGTATGATGGCCAAGCTATAACATGGGTACACACATACAAATTGAGCCATAGAAATCATCTGACATCTAAAATCTAACAGAGGATTAAGTGTTTGTTTATTCGTATTGTTTTATTTATTATGAATATATTGTAATATAGTACTTCAATCACTAAAACTCTTAGGGTCCAATCTATTCGGTCATATGGGGCTCAGTGAGTGGTATACAACTATATAATATATTTTATTAATTCATTTGTATTTTTTATGGCTATTTTGATGGCATGCACATAGCTATAGTAGAACTCGAGATAACATATTTTTATAACTTAAAACATAGTTAATATGGATATTATAAATTACTAATTTGTTTTTTATCTCATCTAACCAAGAAGGGAAAAAAAGAAAAAAGGAGGGTATGTATGTATGTACGTGCACATCCACGGGAATAGATGTGTGGCTTTTCTATGTGTGATTTTTAAAGATAAATCCAATTAGAAAATCTTAAGATAGATCTAACTGTTAGCTAGAAAATAGGAGAAGCTAGTTAGAAAATAGGAGATGAGGAGAGTTGGAGGGTGGCCGAAGGGAGGGAGTACGTAATTGCGCAACCGGATTGTTTTTTTTCAAGAGAGAGATCTAATAGTTAAAATAAATAGGTCCATCGATTTGATAAAAAATCAATGGTTAGATGTTTATCATATTTTTCATGATTTTCTCTAATTTGTTATAACACCATGTGACGGTTTAGGAGCGTTTGTAGAAAGCCACATGATAGCTTGAGAGCATTTATACAAAGTTTAATGGATTTTTAATATATAATAAATATGGTGTCTATGTTGTTCCTATCCTGGATCATAAATTAAGGTTAACACTGATTTGATGCTCGTCTGAGATCACAATAATAATACTCCCCTAAGCATTGCATGAAACCCTAAGCCTCTACCATTGTCAGAGTGCTATTGTTGCGAAGTTGTTTTGTTTCCTGTAGTTTTATTTCAGTAACTTAGTTCAGTTTAGACGCACTAGCCGTTGTCATTTTTTTGCATGTTCAGAGCCTGCTGAAGATAGTCCGATGTATTGGAATTCAGTTGAGCCTGGGATTCCATTTCCTTCAGTTAGTGGCCGAACTGTTTTTCAGGACACGGGATGGCATGGTCAGATCGGAGGCCGGTGATTTCGTTTTGGCCGTTGTTATGCATGTAACAGACTCCAGTTAGTAGGTGAATAAAAGTTGAAGAATGAAAATGCTGCAAGAAGTTAATGCAGTGCGAAAACTCTGTCTCCTCTGCTCTCTGAAAATTTTCTTTTGCTTACTGTAGCACGTCCGAAACACTTCAGTTCGCAGCGATTCAGTGAGCGAGAGGAGAAGAATTTCCTGACATTTGATCATATAGATACATGGGCAGAGAGATATGATTTTGTTCCAGAGCAAAAATGGGAAAGTGCTTATCATGATGTTTTCTTGGTATCAGAAACAAAAATGGTACTCTAGCTGTAATGTCGGTTGATAATGACTGTATATAGTGTGAAACTAGGATGCTAGCCTGCTGCCTGTGCCTGCTACTTGGAGATAGAAGTTGTTGCATGTTACTTAGGGGAGTCACATCTCTGTTTTGTCATTTAGCTAATTTGACCATTTTGCGTTTCATTCATGTAACCTGCTCAAAGGGTGCTAGTTAAGTCACCTTTGCAGGAGGGACATAAACCCATTTCTTTCTTGCAGTTTTGGAAAAAGCTTCATGAAACAGGAAAAGGACCGAGGGAAGGGGGAGGAATGGGAGTTGAATCCTGGAGAATGTAAGAGAAAAACTAGGACGAAAGGGGTAGTAAGACCTAGTGATGTGCTGCCAGACGACATCTGATCACTAGCTTGGCTTCTTTTGTGTTTTCAGTGAGGAAACTCTTTAAAAAAATTAAAAAATTTGACATGATAGATTAGTATAAGATACATCATTCTTCAAACATGCAAATCCAAATTCAACCTATACAATACTATATACAGTTAAATTTTTAATTTTTGTTTCTATTTGTACAAGTTAAATTTGAATTTATATGTTTATAGAGTGATATATCACACATTGATTTATGTTGTTATTTTTTTAATTTTGTAGTGACTTTTCGAACACCCCCACACAAAACGAGGGACATCCTTTCGAGGGATAAAAATACACGTCCTTTTTAGTTTACAATTTGCGTTTTCAGTTTGTAGAGCTACTGGTGATAAGCCGTATAAAATTGAAATGAAACAACCAAAAATAATTTATAGATAAATTTATTATGATTGTACTAAATGAGTGGAAAATTGACTACGATAGAAAAAACTCTAAAATTAATTCATTAAGTATCAAATGATTTATTTTGGTAGCTTCATTTTGGTTGTATCTAGGTGATGTTGCTCAGGAAGTTTAGCTGGTTAATGTGGAATGGGGTTTATAACAGTGTTGTGAACTGAGATCGTTTCATTTAAAGGATTGCAGCGAGTACCAAGAGCTCTGACAGATCTTGGAAAGAAAATCTGTACGCTGTCACTCGAGTGGAAGAAAACCAGTAAAAGAATGGTGGTGTGACATCCTCTTCTGTTTTTTTCTTGTCTTGGTAACATGGGTGACATCCTTGAAAAGAGTCAAACACGTCACATTAACATTCAAAGTGTGGCAGGAGAGACCAGTTTGATAACAACATGATGCGTGCATGAAACGCGGAGGGCCACCTTCCCAAGAAACGAAACGAAGCATGCGCCTTTCATGAGCAGCGAGGAACATACTACTAGTAATTCCATCAGGCTTTTTTTCTTTTTTCCTGAGAGGATTTCATCTGGCATCAAATCGGTCAAATATTGATCACACGTACTCTATCAATGCAAACTAAACTAGTACTCCTGCATCGGTCAAATATTGATTACTTGTAGTACTAGAAGCTTAACTAAGATTATTACTCATGCATGAGCATGTGAAGGTTCTTTACAGATGCAGGACAATTTGACAGTTACACAGTCCAACAAGTAAATTGCAGTGCAGTTGTAGTACTAGTACTTGATGAGAAACTAGCTATGAAATCAACCAAAAAACAACGCAAAGATAAACTTAAATAAATTAACTACTACTACTCCTAGATACTATGTAGATATCAAGATTAGAAAAAAAATACACATGTGAATTCGACTTGGTTTGTTTAGGTGATGGCGTGATGCAGTTCAGCAGCTGAGGCCCAAGCAGCCCATCCACATGCTCCTGCCTGCCTTCTTCTGCATGCAGCGTAGCGAAAACAACACAGCAAAGTATCATTTATCAATTAATTGCTCAAAAGCAAAGTAGAAATGGCGATCGAGTAGCATCTGCATAATTAAGTACGTACCCTTCGAATCGGTTCGCCGGGCAGGAAATCCGGCGGTGGCACCTGGTACAGGTCGGCATCGACTGCCGGCGGCCGCCGCACCACCGCCACCTTCGCTGTGGCGGCGGCCTGCTGCAGCCTGGCCGGCGTGTTCGACGCCGCCGTCGCAGCCCCGGAGTCCGACGACGACGTCCTCGCCGGCCTCCGCTTGTTGCCACCGCCGACCGGCTTCTGACGATGATCCGCCGTCCTCCTCCTGGCCTTCTTGGGCGCCGGCTTGCGCGGGGCCGGCGAGTACCTGAACCAGACGTCGCTGCAGGCCTCCTGGTCGTCCGGCGCCCCGCCGGCTGCCGTCGACGGCAGCTCGTCCCCGCCGTGGTAGTAGTTCCACTCCCCGAACGCCGGCACGCGCCGCGGCCGCCGCCTCGCCGTCTGCACGTACCCAGATGATGTACATTGGATCATTGCACGCAATGCACGATCGATAGGCTAAACATGCATGAGACATCATCACTTACATCCATTTTGGTGGGTGCTGCCTGGGATGGGAGACAGACAGAATGCAGTGAGAAGAAGAAGAAGAAGAAGAAGAAGAAGAAGAAGAAGAAGAAGAGATCGAAGAGATGGATGGTGCTCTCGTCTGACTGAGATGCCACTGGCCGTGTGGACTGGACTGCACTGCACTGCACGCAGAGATGGATGTGCATGTATTTATAGCATCAGGAAACTTTGTGATCGATCGATCGAGCAGGTAGAAAGAAAAGAAAAGGTAAAGGTAGGGAAGGTACTTCTGTACAACTAGTATTACTGTGTTGGGATGGAGATCGATCAAGTATTCAAGTGGAGGAAGGAATGGTAGTACTAGTACTACTAGTACTAGGCAGCAGGTATAGCTAGGGCTAGGGGAAGCTAGCTAAGGTGTGGCCAGGTGGGGGACAGAGGCGCCGACTGCAAGAGGAATTGAATTTTGTTTGACGTTGCGCTGTGTGCTGTAGTAGCATGCATGTGGTGGTGGGCAGAAGCAGAATGGTGGGGTTTGTGGCATTGGCAATTTGGCATGGACGGACGCAGTACCAGTTTGATTTCAACCGATTGAACTGGAAACACACGACAGCCCCGTGGATAGATATGCATGCATGCAGATGCCATGCGTGTATGTGTGAAGTCAAAGAAACACGAAAGGTCATGTTGACTTGTCTTCACGAGAGAACACTTTGGGAGCAGGCGACTATACAACACGTATATGGTCCAGCCGGGTAAGGCATGCAGGCCGCATGATGCAGTTTGAGACAATCGGGGAAGACGTGCCATTCCAGGGGCAATTTCCGTAATTATTATTCGCAAGAAAAATCGTGACGTGCCATGGAAAATACTACTAGTTTATGTGACTGCACAGTGAATATTTTCAAGTGAAACCGTCCTCTCGTCTTGTGCCTTGTTAGAGCCATCAGAAGGGGTATCATCCTTCTGGGTTTCTTTTCCCTTGGCTGTCTCAGTTAGATATGGTGGGTCACGAGTGGACTTGCCTTCTCTTGTGGTCACCGCATTCACATTTTTCAGAAATGGCTCGAGTTGTCCCAGGATCTTTCCTGTATTGGCAGAGGAAACGGCAGCAGCCAGCTAAGCTAATTGAGTCTCCAGCATCTTGTTAAAGCTCAGTTGGTTTTTGATGGCTGAGGAAAGACCCTCTATCTTGATATGGATGCTTTCCAAGGTTGTCATTGGTCGCCAGTTTTTTGGACATCCTCTCCATGATTTTGGTCTGACCAAAGACAAGATCCTTCAAAAAGGGTTGGTTACGCTACTGGAAAACCGATCTTAACTCGATTGGCGAAAATAAAAAATCTCTCGGATCTCTTACGAACCGATACTAAAGATTTGATCTTTAGTACCGGCTGCTAATACCAACCGGTGCTAAAGATAATTTACTTTTTATATGTGATCTTCTTCCTCCTCCAGCCCGACTCATTACTGCAAGTGTAAGGAGGAGGAAGAAAGGTGTTGCCAAAATTTTTTATGAAAATATTTCGGTGACATTATACAAATCAAAGGGATCTAAAAGGTTAGCAACTTCATCTTTATTGATGTATGATTAATATTTTACATTTATAGCTATGTTTTTATACATTATTTTCTCGAAAAAGGTATATGAAAAAAGATGAGAGAAAAATTGTTTAGGGAAAAAAAGGGTACTTCATAAAATTAGAAACATTTGGATAAAAATGTTAAAAAAACAAAGGAAAAATATAGAAAATAAAGAAAAAATAATAGAAAATTAAGTCCATTTAAAAATCATTAATATATTTAGTAGTAAGTAGAATGCATTAAAAATATGTTTAGAACTTTAAGAAATTTTTAAAAATAATTAAAATAAGGATAATACATGGAAAGATATATTTACAATTTTTTAAAACTCATAGAATTTATATATAATTAACCATGACTCCGATTAAGTCCATTTAAAACTTGTTATAATCGTTAGAAATAAGAAGAATACATTAAAAATGTGTACCATTAGTTTTCAGTTTAATTATGATGTTTTAAATTATTATATGATTATTTAATTAGTTTCACTTCCGTGGACTTCCTTTACATTTGTTTATTTGATGCAGATGAATCGGCAATGGATGTACACTGCGGACCGATGGTCGAAGGAGTTTATTGATGGCGTGCATTATTTTTTGAGTGTGACCAATGCCCATAAGCCTAAGTGTTTTATATGTTGTCCATGCAGAAAGTGCAAAACCAGAAAAAATATTCTACATCAAGAACTCTTCATGTCCACTTGTTGCAGTCGGGATTCATACCTAGTTATAATTGTTGGACCTCGCATGGAGAGTTAGGGGTTGCAGTGGAAGAAGATGAAGAAGAAAACAACAACATTCGGATTGGGCTCAATACGGTGGATTTGCAGATAGTTCAACATGCGAAGCGGACGGAGCTGTTGAAGAAAACGACGGTGCAGATGATCTTGGTCAGATTGCGAAAGTGAAAAAGGAGGTACAGAAATTGGAGCGTATGTTAGCGGACCACAAAACGTCGTTGTACCCAGGTTGCGAACAAGGACACAAAAAGTTGGGTACCATGCTGGAATTCCTGCAATGGAAGACAAAAAATGGTGTGACTGACAAGGCATTTGGTAAGTTATTGAAATTCGTAAAGAATATTCTTTCGGAGGGAAACAAATTGTCGGAAACAACGTACGAAGCTAAAAAGGTAGTCTACCCTCTAGGACTGTAAGTCCAGAAGATACACGCATGTCCGAACGATTGTATCCTCTATCGCGGTGAGGAGTACAAGAAACTAGAAGCATACCTGTACGATACAAGATTAGACGAGATGACCCCGATGATGTTGACGGTCGGCCTTCGAAGAAGAGAGTTCCTGCTAAGGTGATGTGGTATTTTCCTATAATACCATGACTGAGATGTTTGTTCAGGAACAAAGCGTATGTTAGAATGATGCGCTGGCACGCAGAAGAACGTAAACAAAACAGAATGCTGAGACACCCTGTCGATGGGTCACAGTGGCAAAACATCGATAAAACATTTCAAGACTTCGGAAAGGATGCACGGAACATAAGGTTTGGTTTAAGTACAGATGACATAAATCCATTTGAAGAGATGAGCAGTGGTCATAGCACTTGGCCTGTAATCATGTGTATCTACAACCTTCCCACTTGGTTATGCATGAAGCGAAAGTACATCATGATGCCGATTATTATTCAAGGCTCAAAGCAACCTGGTTACGACATTGATGTGTACTTAAGATCATTGGTTAAAGATCTAAAACTGCTGTGGAAGAAAGAAGGTGTTCCTGTGTGGAATGAGGATAAACAGGAGCAATTTAACCTCGGAGCGTTGCTGTTCATAACCATTAACGATTGACCTACACTTAGCAACTTATCCGGACAATCAAATAAGGGGTATAAGGCTTGCACCCATTGTATGGATGAAACTGACAATACGTATTTGAAGCATTATAGGAAGGTTGTGCACATGGGTCATAGTTGATTTCTTGTTGCAAGCCACCCCAAACATCATAACGGGAAAATCGTGTTTGCTATAGTGAAAGATCTAAAAGTAGTATTTGGAAAGAGACTTGGCAACCAACCTGTAGTAAGTGATGATGGTCACGTGGCGATATGAAAGAAGAAGTCTATTTTTTGGGAGTTACCCTATTGGGAACTATTAGAGGTCCGCCACGCAATCGACGTGATGCACCTAACTAAGAACCTTTGCGCCAACCTGTCGGGCTTTCTAGGTATATATGGAAAGTCAAAATATACACTTGAAGCACATAATGATCTCAAGCATATCAAACAATGCGACGACCTTCATCCGGAACCGAAAGAGAAAGAAAACCATTATTTGAGTCCAGCCAGTTACACTCTGAGCAAGGCAGAGAAGGAAAGAATGTTTGAATGCTTGGAGAGCATCAAGGTACCATCTAAATACTCCTCGAATATAAATGGAATAATAAGCATTAAAGAGAAGAAGTTCAGAAACCTAAAGTTTCATGACTGCCACATGTCGATAACACAATTGCTTCCTGTTATAATTTGGGGTATCCTTCCTGATAATGTCCGGACAACAATAACAAAGCTTGTTAGGAAAGCACACAGCTTTGTTATTGTTGTCCGGACATTATCAGGAAGATTTCACAGAAGATCATCAATCCAGACAGATTAACAGCCTTACAAAATGACGTGGTGCAATGTCTTGTCAGCTTTGAGATGATCTTTCCACCATCCTTCTTCAATATAATGACGCATCTTCTATGTCACCTTCTCAAAGAGATTGGTATTCTCGGTCCTGTGTGCCTACACAACATGTTTCCTTTCGAGAGGTACATGGACATTCTAAAGAAGTACGACCGTAACCATTCTTGTCCGGAAGCAAGCATCGCCAAAGGGTATGGAATAAAGGAGGTCATTGAGTTCTACGTAAAATTTATTGAAGACCTTCGTCCAATCGGGGTCCCCGAATCATGCCATGAGGCGAGACTACGGGGAAAGGGGACTCTTGAAAGGAAAGCAATAATGACTACAGACAATGATTTATTCCGTAAAGCACATTTCACGGTTTTGCAACAATCTTTGTTGGTGGCTCCTTACATTGAGGAGCACTTGGCGATTGTTTGCTCCAAAAACATCGGTAAGTCCGATGCCTGGATTACGTGTCATCACATTGATACTTTCCCCGCTTGGTTGCGACAACATCTGATGGGTAACGAGACGATTGACCAACAACTAGCCTTCTTGGCGAGGGGACCATCTTACTCAATCTCGACATTTCAAGGATATGAGATCAATGAGTACACATTTTACATAAGAGCTTAAGACAAAAAGAGCACGAACCAGAATAGTGTTGTTTGTATCGATGCCATGAGATATGATGGGACAACTAGCACGTATTACGGTGATATCGACGAGATGTGGGATCTCGACTATGGACCTCTGAAGGTCCATCTATTTCGGTGCCAATGGGTTAGGTTGATTGGTGGAGGCATAGTGATTGATGATTGTGGAATGACAACAGTTGACCTTAACAAGGTTGGATACTCAGACGAACCACTCATCCTAGCCAATGATGTAACGCAAGTTTTCTACATGAAGGACATGTGTAGCAGACCAAAGAAGGGGAAAGGGCTCGACGAGCCAAAGTGCCACATGGTTCTCCCAGGAAAAAGGAAAATCGTCGGAGTCGAGGATAAGACTGACGAAGATTATGATTAGTTTGACGGGTAACCTTTGTTCACTGTGACGGTTGACCCGAGCATCATCTTATCAAATGAGACACCCCTTACTTACACAACGATCATAACAGAGAACAATCGTTAGGTATGTTGAGGTCAACCATCATGTTGTAAATTATTTTTAATGTATTGAAGGTCCCTTTATTTCAACTGATTTTTAATATATTCTCCTTATTTTTATGATTTTTTATTTATCATAGTTAGTATTACGGTTGATTATATATGATTTTTAAATTTTATTATAATTTTAGACCTATTTTAATGTATTTTACTTATTTTTATATTTTTTTATTTTTAATGGACTTAATCGAGCCACGGATAATTATATATGATTTTAAAATTTTAGTATATTTCTTAAGTAAGTGAAATTTAGAAGTTCTTCGTAGTTGTCAAAAATATGGATATATATAACAATATACCATGCACCTTTTGTAGTAATTTACATTTTCTGTATTATTTAATGTTACAAACATATAGTAGATCGCGATGACGAACAGGTCCTCTTGGACGAGATCAATGAGGGGAGCAGCCAATACTGGGCGGACGAGGAGGTGAACGAGGACCCCAACCAGTACTTGAATGAGGAGGGGAACGAGGAGAGGAACGTGGAAGGAAACAAGGATGAGAAACAGGCCAGCCAACCGAGCGTTGGTACGAAGAGGGCACGTGGACAATGAGGTGTCGCGAGGAAGGTGGTGGGGAGACACATCATAACTAAAGTGAACCCAGATGATGAACCAGTTGCCCCCGTCGATGCAGCAAGGAAGTTTGTGTCACACAGCGGTTGGGTCGTGAGGGATTACATGCCCATCAGCGTACAGAACTGGCACCAAGTACGGTCATGCGGGGATGTGTAAGAAACGTATCTCCCAAATACAGAGAAGAACATGTTGTGGACCACCATGCTCGAAACCTTCATGATCCCTGAGGCAGATCAGGCCAAAGTGAACGCTTGGACCCTGAAAAAGATGGCCCAATAATCGAGGACTACAAGAAAGATTTGTACAACAAATATATCTTGAAGGATCTGACACCGGACTTTGACACATTCCCAGAACTGAAGGATCATTGGGATGCATTTGTGGCCTACAAGACAAGAGAGCAAGGGCAAGCCAAGATAGCGAAGAACAAAGCCAATGTCTCCAAGAAGAAGTACTTTCACCGGCTAGGGTTGGACGGCTACAAGAAAGCAATGCCCAAGTGGTAGAAAATGGAGGATGCTTTAGCTGAAAGAGGTATCGTTCCGGCCACACTTGATTGGCCTGAACGATCAAAACATTGGTACTACGCTCATGGGGGTACACTGAATGCTGCTGATGTGATGTGACCGTGGCTACTATGGATATAACCGTTGCTCATATCATATCTCAACAGGAAGATATCAAGATCAAGTTGTCCAAGTTCTGGAATTCAATTCGGCCACCTTCTACAGTGCTGATTTTAAATGGCTGCCAAATATGCATACGAGTTTCGTTTTGGGCCCATGAGTACATGAGTACTTGATGGAAAGCTCTTGATATCCTCTTTCCAATGGATCCAGCCTCATCTCCAAATTCCATCCCAATCGGCCGCAATCACAGAAACAAGGTGCTACATTACCTGTAATGGGCCTATGGGCTTGTAATTTCATCTGGAACCCTGGCCCAAGTGGGGCCCATGTGGGGTGCGCCCCAATCTGGTGGAGCACGACCCTAGGGACCCCTTGGTCGTCCTCCCACCCCTTTAAATAGCTAGATACTACTTTAGGGTTTCTCGGGTTTTGTTTAGATTAAAGTTTAGCCATTGCTACTTGCTTGCAGTGCGCGTGTCGGCTAGACCGCCTGTCTGTTTGTCTTCGGAACCCCACCTTATCGTGAGCTTTAATTCCTATTTGCAATTTAGATTGCTTTTATCCTGTTCTTGCTTGTTTCTTTGATTTGCTTGCAGGAAAAAGGTTGATTTGCACCGGCAATATCAACAACCCATGGAGAGGTGTATCAATCGCTAAGGCGCAATACAACAACGTCTTGTACGGTTGTAGTCGGGTCGTTAACGTTTCTCTCAAATTGTAGTTATCATCAACTCACTGAAAGATCGGGACAACCAGATCCCTGAGCATATTGAGTGGAGCTCAGGGTTTATCAAGTGGTATCAGAACTTTCGTTGCTTAGCGAGTTTTTATCTACCTATAACCAGAAAATAGCCATAAAAAAATATTGCATCCATTACCTAGCCATCTTTGTGCCACTGCATTGTTGTTTTCAGTTTTTGCTTTGTTGAATTTTCTGTTGCATCGTTGCGTCGTGTTGCTAGTCTTAGCGTCTAGTCCGTTTAGAGTTTCGAGTTCTGGTCACGTTTAGTACCACTATCATCGTCGCCGCCGTGTCTTTATTGTTTATCGCCTCGCTGCCAGGGTTCAATTTTTGTAGTTTTCATAAGTTTTTGTTGTTCAGTTTTGGAGTTGCATCTAGGGTTTCTGTGGTATGGTTGTGGCCTGTCCCGTGGTGTATCCGTGTGCTATTGTGCATGAGGAAGATGGAAGGAGGAGATTAGATTAGATTAGATTGGTTTCTCTTTGGTTCGGGAAAGAAATAGCAGATTGGATCAATTTCTTTTTATTATCTACACCACATCCAAACCTGCCGGTTTCTATCCAGACACCAAATCAAATTTTAGGCATTGAAATTTTATATTTGAGTCCCTATAAATTTTTATATTTATATTTAAGTCCCTGTAATCTTGCATTCAGGTCCTTGAGTCGTTTTTGCTAAAAAAATCAAAAGAAAAAGAAAAAAAGGCATAAAAGCCTCACCAAAAAAAGATAGAAAGAAAAAGAAAAGAAGAAAGAAAGAAAGAGAGAGAAAATCAGCTGTTATCTTTGAAATTGCTTTTATATATCAGAGTTGTGCTTGAGTTGTTTCTAGTGTTATCTTGTGGTATCGTTTGTGTGTAGACTCGCGTCTTTAGTACGTTCTAGGCTAGGACCAACACGGTACTAACTTTGAACAGTTATTCAACTTTGCATTATTTGATTTGAGCATTTGCTATTCCTTTGCTACATATTTAAGCCTACCCAGAGCTCCACAGTTTTGATTGCAGCCGTGCAGCAAGTGTTTGCCAAGGCATCGATATATCCAACCTCCATTGGGGTGCTTGGTTGAGTCAGTGTATCTCACCGTTCCACTTGCATTGGTAAGAACTTGTAAGAGCTTGGTTAAAAGCTTGAGTGTGTGTGCTTTGAGCCTCCACTACCTAATAGTTAATAGGAACATGCATATTTTTGTGTGTGTTTCTTATTTTCTACTAACAATGGCAGGGATATGCAAGACAACTGGGGATAACTATGCTCAACGCCGACATCTTTATCGAGACATGAGGAGTGATCAACATGACACATATGAGGTAAGTGGCGTTGTTGTAGCTAAGATCAAATCTGCACTACCTTATTTCGAAGGAAATTATGATCCTCATGCTTACATTAAATGGGAGCTAGCGGTTGATAGAGAATTTAAAAAGCATGATTTGTCTAAAAACAAATGATTATGGGTGCCTCTAGTGTTTTAGTGAAAAATGCTTCTTATGATTGGAAACATCTTTGTAGGCATAACAAAATACCAGAATCTTGGAAAGACCTGAAATGATATTTGAGAGATGCTTATGTTCCCATGTATTATGCTAACATTCTACTCAACAAACTGCAATGTTTAAAACAAGATACCAGAACTGTTACTTCATACTATCGTGACATGCATGCTTGTTTATTACGTTGTGGTTTAGATGAATGTGAAGAAGCTACAGAATTGAGGTTTTTACGTGGGCTTAACAAAGAAATTCAAGACATGCTTGCTTGTCGAAGTTA
Source organism: Oryza officinalis (assembly GCA_008326285.1). Classification (NCBI taxonomy): domain Eukaryota; kingdom Viridiplantae; phylum Streptophyta; class Magnoliopsida; order Poales; family Poaceae; genus Oryza; species Oryza officinalis. The sequence goes on along the minus strand of BDMV01000012.1, from coordinate 20,530,679 downwards.
TAGATTTCTTTCTCATTTGTTACAACTTGCTTGCAATGCTGAAAGTCAAATAGAGGACATGAAAAAGCAATACTCTATGTTTTTGCCTTTTATTAATAACCATTTGTAGGAAGTGCATAATCACGAAAAGAAGGAGAGACACATGAATGAGCCGCCATTTTCATTGTTCACACTCAAATTCGATGCACTTTCATCATCTGAAGAGAACATCAAAGATAAACTAAATGGTGCTGAAATTAATCAAGGTGAGTGTGTAGCTAATGAATTGAATATGTCCACTTTTCATGCTATAGTAGAGCAAATATTAGTGGAACCAATCGCTGAGATTCCTTTGTCACAAGTTAATTTGTTTGCTGTTCCTTGTGATAAAGAAAAGTTGTGTGATAATGCTTCACTTATATCAATGCCACAACTAATGAATAAACATGCTATTTCTAGTGTTAGTTCTTTATATGCTATTTTAAGCATATTGTTCACAATGCTAACGAAATTGAGAAACGTGAATTGCTATCTTCTTTAAATACATTAGGCTATGTTCTGTTTGATGATTTTCGTGAGCTTGATAATTTGAAGGAGAAATTATTTGCTATTGATTTGCCATGTCCAACTAATACTATATTTCATATATTTTGGCAATATAATAATAGAGGAATATATTTGGTGCATAAAGTTTACATATGTTCATATTTAGAACCTTCTGTATCGGTGGATAAAAATTTCAAGCTAGAGGGACATGTTATTGCTAATCATGCTACTTCGAATTTCTTTAGTTTTGATTGGAAGAAACAGGTTGTTTTAAATGGACTACGCGAAGAACACCATATGAAAAAACCGAGAACAAATTTCCATGAAGAAGGGGAGGATGATGTGACCATGGCTACTATGGATACAACCGTTGCTCACATCATATCTCAACAGGAAGATATCAAGATCAAGTTATCCAAGTTCTGAAATCCAATTCGGCCACCTGCTACAGTGCTGATTTCAAATAGCCGCCAAATATGCATACGAGCTCCGTTTTGGGCCCATGAGTACTTGATGGAAAGCTTTTGGTGTCCTCTTTCCAATGGGTCTAGTCTCATCTCCAAATTCTATCCCAATTGGTCGCAATCACAGAAACAAGGTGCTACGTTACCTGTAATGGGCCTATGGGCTTGTAACTTTATCTGGGACCCTGGGCCAAGTGGGGTGCGCCCCAATCTGGTGGAGCATGACCCTAGGGACCCCTTGATCGTCCTCCTACCCCTTTAAATAGTTAGGTACTCCTTTACGGTTTTTCAGGTTTTGTTTAGATTAAAGTTTAGCCATTGCTATTTGCTTGTAGCGCGCATGTCGGCTAGACCGCCCGTCTGTTTTTCTTCGGAACGCCACCTTATTGGTAGCTTTAATTCCTATTTGCAATTTAGATTGCTTTTATTTTGTTCTTGCTTGTTTCTTCGATTTACTTGTAGGAATAAGGTTGATTTGCACCGGCAAGATCAACAATCCACGGAGAGATGTATCGATCGCTAAGACGCAACACAACAACGTCTTCTACGTTTGTAGTCGGGTCGTCAACGTTTCTCTCAAATCGTAGTTATCATCAACTCACCGAAAGATCGGGACAACCAGATCCCTTAGTGTATCGAATGGAGCTCAGGGTTTATCATGATGGCTCCTTGATCTTTGGCGATGACATATGACAAGCAGCTCACCGTCTCGTCGATGCCCTAGAAGCCTCTGCTGAGGGAAGATTCCATCCCGACAGAGAGAAGGAGAGCTTACGCTCGCACTACAGAATTTGGAGCACCCAGGACGAACACGCGAAAAAGGAGTGGTTGCATGGAAGTACGGGTTTAAAGATGACATTCACACGTACCAGAGTCGCATGAGAAGCAAGAGAGATCAGGACATGAAGTTGATTGATCTTGAATTGAAGGTCACGAGCTATGACCAAAGATTGCAAAAGGAGGTGACAAGACAGGTGGATATACAATTAAGTGAGAGGAGCCAGCAGGGACAGCCGTTTGTTCCTCCTGTCATGGTTTGCCCCTTAGGATATCGAAGCAGCTACGCTTCTATAGGGCAAGTTGGAGATCAGACCAACGAAGCTACAGTAGGGCCAACTGACAATGAACCACCATGCCCCGTGGATGAAATCATGCAAGGAACACCATGTGAGCTGCATATTCCCTTCAAGAACCTATCAATCAAGGTATGCTCGTAGTTTGCACATCCACATTTGAAAACTTCGAAAATTGGTCCATATGTTACTAACTAACCTCGTTTCTCGTGAAGGTGACGGAGGGCATAGCCATACATGTCCAGCGAGACGCGATGTACCACTATAGGCCGATTCCACCTCAATACTCAAAGGTCGAGGTGGAGCGGGTCTGCCTAGGATTTGACGATCTCAAGCTGGACATCCTCGGAGGAGATGGGGAGACAAAACTAGAAGAGACAGCCCACGCCATCATACTATGGTGCAAGCGCTATATCGTGCTTCCTGGGCGAGCAGTGGCGTCCGTTCCTACATCTCCACCGCCGTAGCCTAACAATCCTCGGTCTCCACCGTCTTCACCATATTCACCACAACCTCGGTCTCCAGCGTCGCATCCATCTCTACCGCAGCCTCGGTCTGCACCGTCTCCTCCGTCTTCACCACCGCAACCAACTACAAGTAGCAGGCAACAATGGTCTTGCCCACCTCGTGCCGTGCCGTCAAAGTCCACACAAACGAAGAAGCCAAGACTTGACGAGCCAAAGAAAGCCGCTCTCAAGAAAAGACCATATGATAAGATTGACGAGAAGATTGATGAGGAAGTGAAAAGGCAAGTAAAGGAGCACTTCAAGCCGTGGAGTCCACAGAAGAAGACTCTAATAGACCCGACAACTAAGGCCTTTTTTCAGAAGATGAGCGAACCTACGAGAAAGACCTTAGTATCAGACTACGGCCGCTCAATTCGTAAGTCTTATGGGAAGAACACAAGAAAGACAAAGGTTGTCCCTTAGCTTGGAATGCAAGAAAAACAAGCGGTTTCCCCGACGCCATCTAACCTTGACATTACTTTACAAGAATTTATGGCAGATACAAATTTTAGCAAGGAGCAGCTGCAGGGGATAGCCCCTATCAAGAACGCCACAGAAGAAGATCTAAAACACCCATACGCAATCGGTGCACAACTTCTCAAGCCAGAGCTAGTCAAGAACCTACCTACACAAGTGTACCGATTCCATCAATAATACATGGATCAATCAGCTCATGGTAGGATTATGTTTGCCTCAAGGATTAGAGATGAAGATTTCTTCCGTGGGATGTATGATATGTGGATCAACTTCAAGGATGTGTACGACGTATACCAACAAGACGCCCTTGACATCTCTCTTCTCACTTGTTGGGTTCTGTAAGTATCGTTTAATTTTATTTCGTTCATTATCCCGTCGAATGTAACATCAAAGATTTAACGTCTTTTTTACTATAGAATGGAGATTCAAAATTGCCACAGGCATGGATACTTCAAGTGTGGTTTCATGGACACTTGCATAATCAATGAGAAGACTATAGATGACTGGCCAGACGAAACCGAGCAAAACATTTACAAATTCCTGGTGCAGCAACATTTTAAGCAGTTCATACTCTTGCCTTACAACACAAAGTGAGTTTTTACCGCCTCTTGTACCAATTTTCTTCCCGTATTCATAAAATGATATGTACATCATATTTGACGCAATTTGTAGATTCCAATGGGTCCTTTTTGTCATAGACATGTCTAGCAGCAAGATAAATGGCATGGACTCTATGCGAAAACCAAGGGATACTTTTAACAAAATCTTTGACATGCTTAGCAGGTAATGTCACTAGTACTATCATTATGATTGCTGCTATCGCTACTATGTGGCTCAAAGCATCATTAATTATAGTTTGCAACTGCACGACATGGGCAGAATTTCGTAGTAACGTCCGCGGGGAATTCAAGGAAGAACTGACTGTAAGGATGGACTTTTAGGTACTAACATGGTCCAAAATTATATATCTCATTTATTCTATAATATAAATATTTCATAAGTTAGTTTCTCCTTTAGTGTTTACGACAGGAATAAGGGAACAACTTGTGCGGCTACTATGTTTGTGATTTTATTCACTGCGTAGCACAAGACATTAACAATGATAACAATATCGAAGTACATAAACACCATGTTAGAATTATTTACACTCTTCTTATTGATTTAATATATTCATATCTCAATTTTTTGAAAACGACAGGTTATTTGGATGAAGGACCAACTCTCCCCGACGGATTACATAAAGGTTGTTCAAGAACAATTGATGGGATTTATTATGGACGAGATTGTTAATCCGTCAGGAGAATTCCACGACAACGAAGAACCTATTCCTCGTCATGAACAGTTCATCTCTTAGCTTTTGTAATATATAATAGAACATTAGAAATTAACAACGACTGTACATATATCAAAAATGTAATTAATTCCTATTGTACATAAGTAATATATATCAACAATTATATATTTGATGCTATATACAAATATATATTAATTATATGTGTATGTATTTACTTATATTTATGTCTTTATATATATATATATATGTATTTGAATTTATATATAAATGCATATATACATATATATATATATATGTGTGTGTGTGTGTGTGTATGCATATATATAAAAAACAGCAAACAATAAAAAGCATTCAAAAAAAAGAAGAACATCTTTAGTACCGGTTGGTGTTACCAACCTGTACTAAAGATGATTTTTATTCCTGGTTGCAATAAGCGGGACTAAAAATACCCATCTTTAGTCTCGGATTGTGCATCCTGGTTGCACAACCGGGACTAAAATGGGTTGCCAACCAGAAGTAAAGAGGATATCCCTAGCAATGTTAGGATTGAAATTACCATTGTTCCCTCCTTGGTAGTACCCATTGTTGTTGTTCATGAAAAATATGTCCTCACGGGTCTCGGGGCAATCGTTCCCCGAATGTCCAGTATTGCCACAGTTCTTACATGACATTGCGATGTCCAAGGCCTGGGTAGTACCGTACATTTCCATCTTATCCCGAGTGCGTTCATCCAAGCGCTTCAGGAGGAGGTCCATCTTAGCGGCAAGCATGTCTGTCTCCTTGATGGTGTGCATGCCCCGCTGACGTGGTTGGAGACCATCTTCTTAGTTAACTCTGACGCACGAGTGAGAGTTACCGAGAAAAAGGCTCCTCCAGCAGCAGTATCAATATGGTCATGGGCCGACTATGTTAGCTCGTTGTAGAAGTTCTGGATAATGAGCCAGTTGTCCATCCCATGGTGAGGGCAGGCCAAAATGTACTCCTGGAGTCTCTCTCATGCTTCCGGAATTGACTCATTACTTGCTTGCTGGAAACTTGAAATTCTCCCATGAAGGGCGTTGGTTTCGCCCATCGGGAAAAACTTCGCGAGAAACACCGATGAGCACCTTTTCCATGTGTCTATGGCACCTCTCTTGGAGTAAAACCACTACTTCACTCTCCCAAGTAGCAAGAACGGGAACATACGGAGCCTGATGGCATCCTGAGTTACTCCCTTGATGACAATGGTGTCACAGAGCTTAAGGAATTGTTGGAGATGAGCATTAGCATCCTCATTGGTCTTCCTATAGAACGAGTTGGCCTGCATCATAGTGATCAGACCCATCTTGATCCCAAAATTGGCATCCCTAGTGTTGATAGTCGGCCCAATGGGCACATTGGAAGCAGAGGGAGCCGAGTATTCACGAAGGGTCTTTTGAGCCATTGGCTGAGAGCGTGATGGTACAAAAATGACTAGTCCGGATGCCTAGAGCCTGATTTGCGGAGGAACACCGCCAGGTCGAACTCTTCTCACAAGTTTCTCTGGATTATCAATGAAGTTTGATGGCAGCTTGAAACTGGTCATACAATACCTGTTTTCACATAAAAGAGAAAACAAATCAAGGTTAACCTGTTTAGACCAAGGTTTCATTAATCATAGTATGATTATAGATGTATATTACTTTATCTTTAACCAGTGCCTTCCCTAGCAACGACACCAGAAATGCTTGTTGGTATTTCTTACGTTCATAGATAAATCCACAAGCGCACGGATACCGCTGTAGTATTTCACCTATGAGTATTCCCAAGGGTATCGTATTTATATTTCCACAAGGAAGACGACGGTGTAAAGACATAGTTTATACATCATTAATCAATCTATAATTAACTCACCATAGTCTAAATAGTGTTGAGAATAAATATGATTAACGGGCAGTATGACACACACAGGAGATTCATCTCTAATTAATTAGTATAGTGGAAAAAAACATAAGAGAACTACGATACAATTGTACTTCTATATTACTCATGTTTTGTATATACTTAACACATGCTTACAAGGCTAGGGCTTAGTTCTAGGCACCAAGGTACTACCGAGAGACCACTTCCTACTGGTCTGCCGTGTGGTTATGGTATTTACACACACTTACGTCATACCCAAATGTGGAGAAATACAAAGGACAGACAGGGTTGTCACCATTTGCCGCCTACCTCACTTTCCTGGGGCACACCGGCATCCAATGACATTTATCTAATCTAAGCACCATGCTTATGCTAGAAAATAATATCACTAACTCCCCGGGACTCCCACCCTTCGGATGGACAAGTTAGAGCAACCCATCAAGGTCATTGGACTGTTATTGTAGCATAGATCGACTAGCCTAATCAAGTGAAGCATATAAATAAAGTACGTCCTATTCATAAAGCATATAACTACTAAAGCAATATATGAATTATGAACACAAGAATATAAAGAAGACAATTCTATTAATTTAACTATAGTCTTACAAGAAGAGTAAAGTACTAAAGACATACCGGAATCTCCGAGAAGTCTATAGGACCGAAGATGCTCTAAGCCTGTTTCCACTAATACTACAAAAATACAATGTAGATAGAGAGAATTGCTCCTTGAGGGAATGAACTCCTTAAATAGAATGCTTATAACGGTTACAGAGGTCGGTAACTCCCACAACCGTCATTGGGAGCCAACCAGGAAGCCACATGCGGAGGGTGGAGATGAGGGGTGGCGATGTCGGTGGTTTTGCCGAACCCTCGGCATCGTCTCTCTCCACCTCCTTTCACTAGGGACTCACAGGTGGGCCCCTATGATAGTTCCCAGTGCTTTGGCCCCACTTTTGGTCGGTTTGATCTGACTTGTAGGCCCCTCAATCCATGTGCTCGACGTGATTTAGCGGAAGTGTGTTTTCTTGCATACCGGCTTTATTTCTCCTTTACTTTGATGATTATTCTTTTTTATTACATACATGTTAATTCTACAAGTATAGTAGAACTACATTGTTTATCATTGATATACGTGTAAGAAATGCTAGTTCTTTCTTTATTTATTATGGTAGTTGGCGGTCAAAATTGGTACTTAACGATCGTCAACATGCTTGCGGATTTATTTGTAACATATCAAATACCAACAATATCATCGGAGAAGATTGAAGCGAACCAATGTGAGGGGCCTAATGGGTGTGTTTACGAGGAACTTGTGTGGGCACATGAGTGGATCTGAAGGAGTGTGTCAATACTCAAACCAAGGCTTCATCGCATGAGAGAATAAAGAATTGGCAATTGCAGTCTGCTTCACTGGGTGCAGGGTCATGTTTGATTTTAGCGGTATTATCCCGTTAAGTGCTAGAGGTGGTATTTTTACAATACATTCACACAAATTTACACAAAAGTGATACATGAAGATTTATTGCTAAGTTTGGAGTTAAGATGAATGTTTTTTATTATATTAGGCTTATTTTGGTGGTATAACTGCAATTTCCACTATTTGAAAGATGCCTTGCCCAGATTAAGGTAATGATAACGATAATAATTACTTCCTTTGTCCAAAAATATAAGACACCCGTACTTTCAGCAAAATCGATACTCCTAAGTTTTGATTAATGACTAAACTATTATATTTGTTTAGTATTGTGTATTGTGTATTATTATGTTTATATCTGAAAGTATAATTCACTTTTTTATAATGTATTATAAAAAAAATAATATCCAACTATAATGTTAAAGACCATGAAAAGAAGTTAATACGCGTTATATTTTGAGGAGGAAGCAGTAGTGGTAGTGATTTATGACTGAATCCCATAGGCATTTTTATCGATCTCAAGATTCAAATCCTTTCTTTTTTTTTCCTATGCTTGTAGCAAGGCAATACGTAATTGTTGTCATTTGGAAGATTCAACTCCTTTCTTTTTCTCCGATGATTATAACATTACAAAGTTCATGAGCTATTTTAATTTTACAGTGTTGTTTTTATAGGAAAATAAATAAGAGGCCCATGCATATGCGCGGGCTTCTTTCCTAGTTAAAAAAATAGGTAGAATTAAATGTGAAGATGTTGTGATTGGTTGAAAAGTGGATGTAAGTGAGAAAAGTGAATGGTGAAGGGTTGTGATTTGATGGGAAAAGAATATTAGTAGAGAAGTTGTTATATTTTGAACAAATTCTGAGTCCTATAAATTATTATATTTTAGGACGGAGGGAGTAGTATATAGTTAATTGTCTTTCAATATTCTTTCGTGACCTTGGGTAAAGAATTACTAGGCCCACACAAGGAATTTACTTCTTAAAAATAAATAACATCTCCCGAGGAATTGACAGGAGTGGTCCCAATATGCCACCGGACAAGGCCACATAAAAGAACTCTTCGGGAGTGTTTGGGATAGATCAAGATGAAAATGAAGTCGAAGTCAGTGCACTAAAAAAAGCTATCAGCACATGATTAATTAAAATTTAATTATTATAAAATTGAAAAAAAATTATATATATTTCAAAGCAACATATTGTTGCCACAAAATTTGTCCAACATAAAAAGGCTTGGGAGATTTGCTTAACCCTAGTGCAGGTCCTAAAATTTGTGTTTAGGGTGTACCAGTTAGTTTGATACTGTAACTAACAAGATAGATAGATCATAGAAGATCAAGGAGCCGATCAGCCAATGGGCCAATGTAAAATCATATGGCCAGCTAATGTCGATGGGATTTTGATCAATGGCTATAAGTTCGATAAACAATTTAGCAATGAAATTCATACTATCATTGGCTAGAACTAAATAATGTATAATTACTAATGAATCGTTCTTTATAAAAACAATCTTAATAGATTAGATTGAATCGAGACAGTATAAGATTAAAGTTGATAAAAAGAGATTTAACTAATAAATACACAAGTTTGAGAATGAGCCGATATAACACTTCAAAATTGTAACAAGATAACTAATCGAGTAGAACTCCGATGAAATATTGAACAGAACCTATCAATCTTAATGAAATTTGCTTATTAATTATAATCTAATAGATACCTAACCGAGACGATATGAGATCAATAGCAACAAATCTAAATAAGCCGATAGATTCTATATAAAGTGATAGATATATCTAATCAAGCTATGACAACAATGCAATAAAAAAATAGAGCCGATATATCATATAGGCAACGATTGCAGCAACTTAGTTAGAATATTGGACCAAACTGAGAAAATCCTGACTAAGCCGATACAATTGAAGTTAAGAGAACTTTTTGCCTCGTTGGAGATCGAATCAATACAGCCCCGATCAAAAACTAAGAACTCGCCAAAAGTAAAGGGTGGTGATGTGCTGAAAGTTATATTGATCCGTTGATGATGATTACAAAGAACTCGGGTGTACATATTTATACCCTCGAGTTTGTACAAGTTTATATCGGACACGAGATAAGATTTTCTAACAAAAAAAAAACTAATCCTACCTATTTAAGTGATAACACACACACACACATATATATAATATACATACATAATATATATATACACACACACATATATACATACACATACATATACATATACATATACATACATACATATATATATATATATATATATTTATAATTTTCCTATATATATATATGTGTGTACACACATACATAGGACACCCATATGGGGCACCATTTAATCCGGGCTCCAAGGTATGAAATACACAAATTCACTTAAATTTTGAAAAAAATTTAAATTGGTGAGTATATACCTAGGTATAAGAATTTTATTCATACCTATACCTAGCAACAAAACAACTCAAATTCAATTTTATTTTATAATCCATTATTACATACCTAACTAATTATATGTTTGGATGCTATATACCTAGAATCAAAATCTAACAAAAAAATGTTTAAATTTAGTTCAAACTTGTTTGAACTAGTTAGTAAAGACATTAATGTTCATACCTCAACATTTTAAAAAAATTCATACTTATTTGAATTGGGTATATACTCCATTTGAATTTTGGTGTCCCAGGCATCATGTTCACATGCACCTACAATCTAGCTTGCACGAATCTAAGGGCAGATACATTAAGTGCTAACAAAATGTATCATGCACGATGTTTCATTTATACAATATTATTTACAAATGTAAAATATCTTGTTTATGTAGTTTTTTATTTTTTTGTATGTAAAACACTGAGGTTGTCTATTTACCAGCTTAAATTTAGCTTGTTTATATAAAATACCTTGTTTATGTAGTTTTTGATGGTAGGATATATATTATTTTGGGAGTATCATTTTTGCAAGATATCAACTTGGTAATATAATAGATGTATCATTTTCTCATTTTGACTAAATATCATGTTATGAAAAAGGGTTAGAGAAATACCATGCACTAAATGTCATATATGGTTATTATTGAAAAATTTTATTTGATAAAAAATGCAACATACATATTATACGTATTGTGTATCAACCTAATCTTTTTTAATCTATTGTAAGCATTTATTTGGTTAAGGTTAGCTACATTTTGTAGCATGAATCTTGAAACACCTCAATGGTGTAGATTATGGGTACATGTGAACCCGAGTGCAAATTTGCATTCAGTAATGCTACGTAGAGCGTAATGCTTCACCAGCGATGTAGATTATGGATACATGCAAATCCGAGTGCAAATTTGCATTCAGTAACGCTACTTAGAGCATAGTGCTCCACCAATTTCCTAGCGCACCTTCCTGTTCCTCCTTTTTTTTTAGTTTTTTCTGTTGCTTGCGATATCCCACCTCCGCACCCAGCATTCACACTTCTCCATCTAAGTAATAAATTTACTACTCATCTAATTTATCTGTCCTTCTCCTGTGTTACCAAGTAAAAAATTTACTTACCATAAAAAACATCTACAGTTGTGATCTGCATCCCTGTAAACAAATTACTTCCAATAAAAAACACGTCTCGTGACCTCCATCTTCATCAAGTTAAAAAATTACACTCTCATAACCTCCATCCCGTAAAAACTTACTACCTGCAAATATGAGACAGATCGTGTCTCTGTGCAAAATTCTAGCATAAAGTTTTCACTGAACTTTTTTGGTTCGGTCAAAGTTCAAATCTCATATCATTCCTGTAATCGTTTGTTAATACCCATGATTAACTATTTTTTTACTAACACGAATCACTCCATATTCATCGTTTAGTGTTTTTTTTGTCAACACGTATAACTTCAGTATTCATTATTTAATTTTTTTTTACCAACATATCACATGAATTGCAATTTTTTACTCCACAAATTACCAATAGTAAAAAATTAATGTGTCATTTTCACTTTATCGTTCCCAGTGGGCATACACATCTGAAATTAAGATTTTTATTGACATAAAAAAGGAGACATGGCATAGTAATTTTTTAACTCCGGTGTGATGAATCACATGTAGATACACTAATACGGTGGGAAATAAAAATATTATTCAATCATACTCTCCACGGTACGTAAAAAAATACAGATGAGGAAGAACAAAAGAAAGAAACGCATGTCCTCCGCGGGGAAGAGAGACAGCAGGAGTCTTCTCGATGTAAATACTACAATTTAGTGTGGTAAAAAAATTACTCACTATGCTATTTGTATGGGCACAAAGGCTTATTTCCTATAGCAATAAAAAAATTACTACCACGCTCGCTAAGTCAGAGGTGCTACCTCTAACTAGATGGCACACAATGTGTCATATAGTGTATATCTCTCTCTATATAATGTTTTTGCAAGAAGCACACCATTTTGAAAAATGTGCTAACAGAAACCATGATAAAATCTGCAATGTAAGTCGCATCATGAGGTGGCTCTAACTTTTCATGTCAGTACCTCACATTTTCTATTTTTAGACTTCATATTTTTCAAAATTTATATAGAAGTCCAATGAACCCAAGGTTGGATCTGGTGAACTCGACGGGGGCGGCAGCGGCAGCCTGGGGAGGAGAGGGGAAGATGGTGATGGCGAAGGAAGAGGAGGCGGTGGATCTAGCGCTTAACCTCGTTGTCATCCCCATTCCACACCACCAAGGCCGTCCTCATCCTTGCTCCAAGCCGCCTCAGTCCACAGCAGCAGCTCAATGGAGAGGGCGAGGAGCTCGAGCTCGTCCCACTTCCAGATCTGCGCCGCTGACCTCTTGCCATCTCTCGCTCACGCTCCGCCGATTCGTCCAAGGGAGGAAGGCCGCTGGTCATCGGAGGAGGGGAGGGGTGGTGCGCCGGCAGCGAGTGAACGGAGAGTGGGGTTCGCCGCAGTATGCCGTCGTGGGAGGCTAGGAGCGATTTTTTGAGCTAAGGGAGAGGATAAGGGAGAGAGATGTCCGTGCGTTACAACATGTAAAGACAATTTAATTTGTACATATGTGTTGGAGGATAAACAGTCAAACACAACGAAGAAAAAGAACACCTATCACATGGGAAAGCATGATCTGTCGTGTCGTCCTCTTTTATCTCAAGTCGGCAGGAATTGACGACGGACGGAATTAGCAACTTTAATCATCCTTTGATTCTTATTTTGAAAAGTACGTACGTGTATGTGTGGAGACTGACTTGAAATCATGCTAACATGTCCCAGGAACTGTGCTGTGTAATATGAATAGAATTGGACGATCTGAAAGTGGGCAATGATGTACATGAGATCCACACGGACTTTGCGAGTCTTGTTCGCTTGCTATCCACATCCACATGGTCTCTTGTTCGCAGTTCGCTCGCGAGTCGTGACCCGAGCGGTCTCCTTCGTGATGGACGATCAACCCGTAACGGGAATCGGATACGGACGACGTACCAAATTTTTGTCAAAAACATCTTTAATTTTTATAATATATAATAAAAGAGATAGAGATTTAGGGTGTTCATTGTAAATTTTGGACCTCCACACAAATTTAAAAAAATTGAGAACTGAAATGAAAAATGTTAGGGGTTGAAATATAAAATTGAAGTCACTTGCACAATGAAGAAACCAGGGTTTGGACCCATAGCCCTAACGAGGCTCCTCATATGAGTGGGACGCACCGCCGGACGTCCTTACAGAGATACTCCGACATGCTGCAGGCAACCAACTTTTTTTTCTCTCCACGTGATGGTGTTTTCTAATGGAGAAATTTCAGAATTTATCACCAAATACGCACTCCCTTAAGGATATGCCACCCAATTCATGCACCTTTCAGAATAAGTCACTGGAATGTGAATTTTCTTGATTCCGTGCCATTCCGTCCGTCTGCCCACGACGCCACCCACACCTGCGTCAGCCACGCGTCGTTGTCTGTCCGCCGACGCCACCGTCGTCCGTCCGCCGAGGAGTAGACGGCGAGGACTGCCGGTTGCCGCTGCATCGTGCCTTTGGCTGCGTAGCAAGTTCGCCGTCCCCGTGTCCTGGCCCTCCTTTGCATCTTCCCAATCATGAGAGCGACGAGAGGAGTGGGAGGAAGGAGAGCATGGCAAGGCGGAGATCGGGGTCTACGGAGGCGGGTCATTGGCATCGTCCTCGACCGGAGAACCGTGGAAAGCCTCCTTCGCTACTGAGTACGCGGGGTGGGCGGTCGGAGTTGGCGAGCGTGGCACTGGCGGACGAACAATGGCGGCGCTAGCGAACGGATGGCAACGACTAGCGTAGGCGCTGGGGGACGGACGACGGCGGTGCGACGGACGCGGGCGCCGGTGGACGGACAATGCCATGGCTGATGACGGATGACAACGACGGCGATGCGGATGACACGGGCGCGGGCAGTGATGGGCAGACAGCGCCGGCACCGACGGACGGACAATGACGTGCAGATGACGCGGGCGTGAGCTGACAGACGGAGGGATGAGGATGGCGCAACCGACGTGAGTGGACGGAGTGGCAAGGAATAAAAAAAATTTGCATCCAAGTGGTGTATTCTGAATGTTGCACGAATTTGGATGACAAGATCCTTAAAAGAGTGCGTATTCGGTTCTGAAATTTCTCTTTCTAATGTGGCACTGTGAACCAGGCTGTAGCATTGTGCATGCCCCAACACATCCCAGCATCTACAACTCTACGTAGATACTGTACGTCATACGTACCGTCATTTCGCCGGTCCGCCTTGTAGTCATGCATTCATGAGACGACCGAAGATCGTGCGTGTCACCGCCTTGTACAAATAGGTAAAAGCAGTACGTTTCTGCTCCATCAAAATTTATGGCGATCTGCTGTTCCACGCAGCTATCGATCCATCTATTGATCGGACGGCGCCGTCAATTACATGTACTGACGTACGCATTGCACGTACGTACTAGAACTTATTCGGCCATTTACTTTTTCTCTGCTACTCCAGCTGCATATATATATATGCATGCAGCGCTTTTACCTTGGGCCTGGAGTTAATATTATACACTTACAACTGGGTATTTGCTGTAGATCTTGAGAACCAACGTACAAGCTGAGGCTGAGATAGGCTATCTCGGGATGGATATGGCTTCTTGCTCTCTTGACGACTAATTAAATTAAGAAGACACCGGTAGGTGATGGATTTCGATTTCCGAGTTTAAGGAAGACAACGACTTTGATGAGTATATCTATGTTCAGATTTGTCCAAATTTATTTATAGAAAATTGTTTTTTTAGAAAAAAAGTATAAGTATAATTAACAATACATAACTGTGCTGGCATCAGCGCGTGTACATACGTACTCTACATATACTAACATGACATACTGTTCATGTGTTGCAACAGAATTTTAATTGAAAAATATTATTAACATGTTATTACTATCTCTTAATTGTTAGTATGTATTTTTAATAGTATAAAAATGATTTTTTTATGAGGACCTTATAGGTCGCTGGCGGATCATAACTGCTTGCGCTTGTAAAAATTGACCTTAAGAGATACGCATGCAAAAACCTATTTCACATACGGCTACTTAAGAGACGCGCATGCAAAAATCTATTTCACAGACGAGTCTCTTAAGGACCGCATATAAAAATGAACCTATTTTTAGATCCAGTCCCCTTAAGGGGCATATATTCGTATGCGGCCCTCTTAAGTGGTCTGCATACGAAAATAACCTATTTTTTTATTCTCCCTCCTCTCTTTGTCACTAAGACTGTGTTCGGCTCTATGTTTTCCTAACTCCTCTACCTCATGTCCGTGTGCACGTATTTCAAACTGCTAAACAGTGAGTTCTTTTGCAAAAAATTTCTATATGAAAATTGCTTTAAAAAATCATATTAATCTATTTTTCAAAAAAAATTTAGTAAATACTTAATTAATTATATGCTAATGAGTCGTTTTGTTTTCCGTACAATGCTAATGAGCTACCAACCCATTTAGCTGAACCAAGTCTAAGTCATTTTCCACTATTTCCTCTTCTCCTGGCCTCCCCCAGTACAAAATCACATGTTGTGTTATGGTTATAATATAAAATCAGTCGTTACAGGCAAGGGTGTTATGCTTCAGGCGTGATTACAGTCGGAGTGTGACAATCATTTTGCTGAATAGTTGGAATAGGAACATAAGGGACATTTGGTTAAAAAGGACGGAGAGCCATTTATAAATGCCATGTACAATAAGGTAAAAAAAGTGCAACATAAAGTGTGGAAGTTGAAAGGACAAAGCATTCTCTGCAACTGCATGTAAGAGAAGTTAATGAGATACGAGATGTACATTTATTTTCACGACAACAGACAACTCATAGTCTCATCGGTTACATATATTCTCTAATAAATCAAAATACACTTATTAAAGAATAAAGATTAAAAAAACTTATATATATATATATATTCTAAGTGACTTAAAACTATCACTAAAAGAAAAACTACGTTAAAAGTATTTTAAAATCAATTTAAAAATTCAAAATTTTATTTTGGCTTTGGTTTATCAAGGCAAGCCGATGTGGCCTTGAGCGTATACTTCATCAGTAGAAATATGTTACAGTATATATATTGGGAAGCTAACCTGCTTTTGTTTTTTTTCCCCTGAAAATAGGTACCCCACACTCTGATGTGTGAACCAATGTGTATATGGTGGAAAAAAATGTTGCGCAGAGTCCACACGTACAAACAGTTGTCAGCAACAAGACGTACGCTAGGTAGCGAATCCAATGCAAATTCTATATACAGTTTATACCCCTACTAATATACTTGCTCCATTTTTTTTACAGATGATGTTGTTGACTTACACATGTTTAACCATTTATTTTATTAAAAAGTTTTGTACAAACGCATAAGATATAAATCATACTTAAAATATATATGGTAATTATGTATTTTTTAAATAAGACAAATGGTTAAATGTACGTTCAAAATCAATGACATCATTTATTAAAAAACGAAGATAGTATTACTTTCATATATGAATTTGGATACTCTTTCTTTCTTTCTTGGAAGCTTGTATTTCATAAAAGGACTAAACTTGCCAAAAATAAAACCCGACGTACCATACGAAAACCGAAACCGAAGAGCACTCATAGTTGTCAGTTATGACCTTCGATAGAAGGGACAGTTAATAGACCCTTTATTGGTTTAGGCTTTTAAGCCAACGTTTTCTTATATGTTTTAAAGCCTTAAGCTTCACAATGAAGTCATACCTCCACTTCACATAAGCCAAAAAACAAAGCTACTCAAACCTAGCTTTTGATTTAGTAGTGTAAGAGTGACTTGTGGCTTTAAAAAAAGTTAAGCGAAAAAACTACTCCATCCATCCCACCAAAAAGTGATTTCTCGAGGGGTGAGTTTGTCCTAGAAAAAACGCGCTGCAAAAGAAACTAGAAATGTTAAATCTCCATCGCATCTGTGGGCCTTTGCATCGGTGGGCGACCTCTCTCTCCTCTCCTCTCGTTCACACGAAGCTTATCTTGTTCTCTTGTTCTCTCCATCGCATCTACTAGGCGTCTCTACCTCGTTAACATTCCCCCCCCCCCAAATCTTAATCCCTCATTCATTCATCAACTTGACGACTTCTAGACGCGAGGCTCCACCGATCCACATTCCCGCTCTGCCCCTCTCTCCCGCACCTCCCACCCCACTCCATGCTGCTCTCCTCTCCCGCTAGCTTGTCCATGCAACGTTCCGCGTCCACCTGGATGCGGCCGCCCAGATGTGGTAGCGGAAGGTTGCGAGCGGGCATATGAGATGTAGGAGGTGGCTCCGGCGGATGAATTTGGATTGGCAACAACATTTATGGATGCAGCGGAACGGTTTAATTATGGTTGTGATTCAAGAAACATGAGCCAAGGCGGAGAAAGCGTGTCGGCTTGCAGTTCTATTCCAAGAGGCGCCAACGATGATGGGTGGAGGCGGCTCTGATGCAGCAGCAGCATCGGATGTTTGCAAGGCGGCGGTGGAGGAGGCTTACCATCTTGTAGTTCTGATTCCGACATCAACAGTTGAGGACATTGGTGGCGAGGTGCGTGGATTGACCCCAGTTGCGAAAGGCATCTCCCACGGTGAGATAGACGATCCATCTCGCCAACAAAGGTATTTCTTCTGCCCGATCTCCCAATGTATTTGTCCAGAATTAATAACAGTATGTTTACAGTTGCGAATTTGAAGAACTATATGTCACCTGAAAAAGTAATGGATCAATGGGGGAACAGAACGAACACTGACATTCGTTAAGTAGAAAGCCTGGGAGGCTTTTTGTTTGTAACCCATTGCAAGAAGGGAACATGCCTTCCCTTCATTCAAAGAAAACTGCTTTGCTCCTGTAACTAGGGCACGCACATATACATTGATGCTCTCTGATTTTAGGGACTTTTCTTTTATGGGTGTCAACTTTGTTTGGTTTTCATTAGCATGATCAGTCCCTCTGTTATTTACTTCATTAGCATGTGTGAGCATTATATTTTTTAAAAAAATATATCGAATATATAATGGAATCAAAGTACATTTCAGTTTGATACGGTGACAGATATATCTTTACACAACAAATCAAAATACTTGAATATATGCTGGTGGTCATTCTCTTAAATAGTTGATCCCATCTTGTATTGTAATTCTGTTTTATGCTTTTTAGGACAATGTTGGTAGAGGATAGTGACCACACGCCCCTGTTCGAGAAGAAGGCAAACGTCAGGCAAATCGGCATCGAGGAGATCAGGGGAAGCGCTTAGGAGGTGAGCAGCGAGGAGGTGAGGGGAAATGTGTGAGGAGGTGAGCATCGAAAAGGGAGCAACGAGGATGTGAAGGCAAGCGACGAAGATGTTGGCATGGACATTTGTTGATGTGCGCAAGATCCATACGATGATAGCGGTGTAGATGACCACATGCAAGACTCTGATACCTTGGAAAAATAGGTAAAAGAATTTCTAGAGTTTTTCAACAGTAAATTTAGATGAATGCTTCAGTTATGTGTTGCTTATGTGCTGGTTTAGTGGTTATGAATGCTGGCCTAACAAAGTATCTCAAAGTAGGTATACTTTTGGTATCATATGAAAGGTTATGTAATTATGGTAGTACAACATAAGGTTAGGTGGTTATGAATGGCAAACTAACAAAGTATGTCAAAGTAGCTACATTTTTGGTATTGTACGAACGTATGTGATTATGATAGTACATGATATTAAGTGGTTATGAATGGTAGCCTATTAAATTATGTTAAAGTATGATGGTTTATGGTAGTCAATGAAATTGAGATGATGTTTCTAACATTACCAATGAAATGATGATGCATATAATGCTTATCTTGCATTGACATATACTCTAATGATAGAGCTTCCCACGTGACAAGATTTACTCAAGTGTTGACCTTACATCGTCATACATACAATCTAAAATTTGGGCAAAAGCTGAAACCATGATAAATATATAAAATATGACATTTAGCCAGAAACTGAAACCATGGTAACTATATACAGTCTGACATTTAACCATCATGATGAAACCAATGATAGTGGTTCCCATATTGCATGATTTACTGCACTTAGTTGGCTAATGCTGATCTGAAACCATAATAGTGCTTCCCATATTGCATGATTTACTGTACTTGGTTGGCTAATGCTGATCTTACCTTGCCATATAGCTGATGACCACAACTAAGGGTATTAGGAAAAATGTCTAGACGCTCTAGTCTCTCTTTACTCACATGGGAATCCTATATCCATTTCCACCAACAGTTTTCATGACCTCCAATAAACAAGATTATATTGTTAGGAACACCCTATTTATCTTACATTCATTATAGGCCTGGAATTTCTGCTCAACATTATGTATTGGCTCATCCATATTCCTAGATATCCTTCTATATGTTAATGATTGTAGACAAACAAAGAACCCAAGATCTAATGCGTTCATATTCGGGAAATTAGGTGCCTGATACGTGAGACGGATGTCAAACCTTGTTTGGGATACTACATAGGCAAATTGAGGATCATCCATTGGCACACGAGAGGGAGCATGCTAAAT
Organism: Oryza officinalis; assembly: GCA_008326285.1. Lineage (NCBI taxonomy): Eukaryota > Viridiplantae > Streptophyta > Magnoliopsida > Poales > Poaceae > Oryza > Oryza officinalis. The sequence continues at coordinate 20,511,010 of BDMV01000012.1, read as the reverse complement.
CCATATAGTGTTGTGTGCATCTTGTCGAGGCCAACATGATATAATAGCTGGTAGGACTTTAGCAAACAGAAATGTCCTTATAGTATCTCCATCAACCTTGATTGTCTTGGTGACTAGAGTTCTTCCCCTTACTCTATTTCGACTTATCCTTTACGCTGGTTCCTAAGTAGTACATTCAACAAGTTAGATTAACAATTATATTTTTGATCACATTAGTAAGTAAAAATGCATATATTAAGAGGTTGTGATCCCTTTCTGGTGAAAGGCCATAAGCCTATCTTCCTGTCAAAAGTGCATAAACCTTCTTCATTGTATCTAGACCCAACAACTGTTGCCAAGAACATTACATTATTAATAGAATTTTTGTTTTGCGCATGTCTGTATGGATCATCCTCCCAATGGACCATGTAAAAGTTTCTTGTCTTTTTGGTGATATTGAATCATTTTTCATTGATATGCACAATGTTGTGCATATCAACGAATTTGGGTTCATTTGGCAAAGTACTCTGATTTAACATAGAAAGACACCACTGCAACGTTGTTTTTTTTCTCTTCCTTCAACAATGGCTTTAGTGTGTTCGAGTAACGTCTTAGCAACCCTTCTTTGAACATCCTGCTCAACATGATTTTTGGTATACCTGCGGTTAATGCAAATGATTGTAAAGTGCCCCTTAGTTGCAATGGAATATTAGCAACATCTGACAGGTCAATTTCATTATTTTTGCGACCATAATTTTTTCTTTCTTGAGTTTACATTGACCGGTATTCCCTGTGCATGGCAATGCTTCACTCTGTGCTAAATATTTTGCACTCTTCAACATTTCAGCAACTTCAATTGTAGCATTTGTTTTTCTTAGCTTTTCATTGATAGTTTTCCCAACCAATATTACATATATCTCTTGCCTACGTATATTGGTCATTTTTGTTTAGATGTTTATCTTCCTGATATGAATCATCTAACTCCTCTTGTTCGAAAACAATGTGCACATCATCGGCACACACGCTGTACTCCTGCATGTCTACAATTACCAGGTGAGTCTTGTGTGCCAATCAGATCATGGATATTTTTGTTTGTCATGGATCAACATGCCTACAAAATTATGGCTGATGCAACATGCATTTTCTTGTTGTATACATAATCATGCAATATCTATAGTTTGACTTGTACTGAAAAATGTTGCCCATACTTCGTATTTTCATACGGATAATAAAGTTTTTGCACAAGTTGTTAGGTTCATCATGTGGTTTTATTTTTATTATGCTTTGACCATACAGATAAGATTTGAGAGGGATGGAGAGAAAGCACACATTTTGCTTTGTGTGCTAGCTTTCTTTGAGATTGTAGTGGCTGTGAACCAATTCATAGGACAAAGCAATGTAAATACAAGATAGTGTGTTTGTTAGTCAATGTCATCGTTATTTATGATTTACTATGTGCTGAAATATTCAATTTATAGTCCTTTATTGTTGCAACTAATGGAGCAAATGGCATGGCTGGATTGTTCAAGCAAGATGGCATGATGTAATAGTAGTATCTAGTAATTAAATACATGGATTCAGATAAACAATCTTATTCTTGAATGATGCCTAAATAAACCCACATTTTATAATTTTCATAAAGTTTGTTATTCATATAAGTTTGATCATAAAGCATGCTATCTCATTAATTTCTGCATAGTTCGTACAAGTAGTGCACACTAGATAATCATCATATGAGCAGTATTTCATTAGTTCTAGTAGCGACATGTATAACCACTGAGATTATGGATGGCAATGAACTTTATTTGGCCAAGTCATTTACACGACTGAGTTGGTAAAGAATACACAAAAAACATCAAGTCTTAGTTGTTTCCAAGAACATAACAGTTGCAGTGATGCACATGTTACTGACCATTTTTACAGAAAATTGGCAAAGCTTTTAGAGTGAGTTATGCAACTCATGTTTAAAAAGATCATTCATTTTCTATCTACGTTGTTTACAAGAAAGTTACCTGGATGCATTTCTTCTTGTTGGTCAGATATATCAAGGTTGAGATCAAAAGGAAGCACATAGTTGGCACCTCCCTAGACACCACCTCCAAGCTGATCTGATCATCCTCTTGACAAAATGCATTTCATCTTCTTCTGCAGCCACTAGTTCGTTGAGGTTCAGGTAGAGCCTCCTCATCTCCCTCGTCTGGTTGTATATTTAGATCTAAAGCCATGATTGATCAATGGAGGTGATTGTTGTGCATTCAAGAAGTGACAAAATGGAGGAAAACTTGTGGTTTTGGTTCAAATTTTTGTTTCAAATTTTTACCGCCCTCGTGGCTGCCTCCGTATTTTTAAATTGGGCAATTAATGTCTGTAGGAATTTAATGCTAATATGTGCTCTACTTTATTTGTAGCTAATGATTGGGTGTACTTCAACTGAGGGCAATTTGCAACCCACATCTGTGTCGGGCAAAAACCCTCATCTGTGTCGGCGGAAGGCTACGCCACGGATTATTGGTCAGTGATGTAAAAAGTCATCTATGTTGGGCTGGCCATCGTCACTGATGACACTAATCTATGTTGGGCCAATATAAAAGCCTGTCACTGATAGGTTTGACCTAGCAAAGGAGTCAAATTAGCGCCCGTCAGTGAGGAGTCGTCCGTGACGGTCCCCTATTATAAACCAACAAAGATGTCAAGGTCTCATTTGTCTGTATGGATTGAAGATCGTCACTGATGATTCATTGGTGATGGCTCCTGTTTTAGAACCGATGTCTTTGATGTGCACCCGTGACGTTATTTTTTTTAACCCATCACCGATGAGTAATTTAACAAAAATATAAATTTGTTTTTTTGGTTAGCATCAGGCCTTTGCTAGCCATGCCCGCTACAAAACAACATAAACACAGATATATGTTGCCATTCCCAGCATCCCATCATCCCCAACATCCCAACATTCCCAACATTTCACAAATCCATTCACATGCCATCCATACATTCACAATAACATATACATGCATTTCACAATCACATGCATTTCACCAAATTGCCAATATGCGTTGTCAAGAGTAAATCTAGATTAATTAAACCTAAATTCACTAAGTCACTACACTAATTCACCAAAATTCCCTAAGTAACTAAGTGATAAACCCTGAGCAGCTCTGATACCACTTGATAAAACCTGCGCTCCACTCGATACGCTTAGGGATCTGGTTGTCCTGATCTTTCGGGGAGTTGATGATAACTACGATTTGGGAGAAACGTTGACAATCCGACTATAACCGTATAAGACGTTGTTGTGTTGCGTCTTAGCGATCGATACACCTCTCCGTGGGTTGTTGATTTTGCCGATGCAAATCAACCTTATTCCTGCAAGCAAATCAAAGAAACAAGCAAAAACAAGATAAAATCAATCTGAATTGCAAATAGGAATTAAAGCTCACGATAAGGTAGGGTTCCGAAGACAAGTAATTAGGTGGTCTAGCTGACACACGTAACTATAAGATAAAGTAGCAATGGCTAAAACTTTAATCTAACAAAACTCGAGAAACCCTGAAGAGGTACCTAGCTATTTAAAGGGGTGGGAGGACGACCAAGGGGGTTCCTAGGTCATGCTCCACCAGGTTGGAGCGCACCCCACATGGGCCCCACCTGGGCCGGGGTCCCAGATAAGGTTACAAGCCCATGGGCCCATTATAGGTGATGTAGCACCTTGTTTTTGTGATTGTGGCCGACTGGGATGGTATTTGGAGATGAGGCTAGATTCGTTAGAAAGAGGACACCAAGAGCTTTCCATCAAGTACTCATGGGCCCAAAACGGAACTCGTATGCATATTTGGCGGCTAATTGAAATCAGCACTGTAGCAGGTGGCTGAATTGAATTCCATAACTTAAACAACTTGATCTTGACATCTTCCTGTTGAGATATGATGTGAGCAACGGTTATATCTATAGTAGTCATGATCACATCATCCTCCCCTTCTTCACGGAAAATTATCCTTATTTTTTCCATATGGTGCTCTTCGCGTAGTCCATTTAAAACAACATGTTTCTTTCAATCAAAACTAGAGAAATTCGAAGTAGCACGATTAGCAATAACATGTCCCTCTAGCTTTAAATTTTTATCCATCGATACACCAAGTTCTAAATCTGAGTATATGTAAACTTTATGCACCAAATATATTCCTCTATTATTATATTGCCCAAATATATGGAATATAGTATTAGTTGGACATGGCAAATCTATAGCAAATAATTTCTCCTTCAAATTATCGTGCTCATAGAAGTCATCAAATAGAACATAGCCCAAATTACTTAAAGAAGATAGCAATTCACGTTTCTGAACTTCATTAGCAATCTGAACAACATGCTTAAAATCAACGCAGAAAGAATTAACAACAGGAGTAGAATGTTCATTCATTAGTTGTGGCATGGATATAAGTGAAACATTATCACACAACTCTTCTTTATCACAACGAACAACAAATAAATCAACTTGTGACAAAGGAATATCAGCAATTGGTTCCACTAATGATTGCTCTACTATAGCATGAAAAGTGGATATGTGTAGCTTAGCTTGAGAATACTCATCTTCATTTATTTCATCATCATTTAATTTATCTTACGAACTTTCTTCAAACATCGCAGGTGCTTCAAGTTTCTCCTCTTTCTTCTCAAGAACATCATTCTTCTCCTTTGTTGAATGTTCTGAACTCCTTGCAAAACGTTACTAACAGGAGACACAAAAGATTGTTCCTCCCATGTTTGCTCATGATCATTGGATATAGGAGATTCAGGAACAAAAGATAAATCACATTGTTCATACTTTCTCGTATTTGATATGAAATCTTGTAAAATTTGACTCTCAATGCTACGAGCAAGCATGAATAGATGTCCAATATGATTATATGTCACATTAGCAAGCATAACCTGAATTTCAGACTTAAGCCCCTTGAAAAATCTACGCATTATGTTCTCATTGCATTCTTTTAAACCACTGTAGATGATACAAACTTTAAATTCATAGATATACTCTCTAACAGTTCTATCACCTTGTTTTAGATGTTCTAATTTCTCAAGAAGAATACATTTGTAATAAGAACTCACAAAATGCTTTCTGATCATAATTTTGCACTCATCCCAAGTTTTAGGTTTATTACTAACATGACTCCACCAAAAGAATGCAGAAGAGGTAAACTTATTACTAGCAGCCTTAATCTTTTGAGCATTAGAAAAATCATATTTATCAAATTTGTTGTCTACTACTAGCTCCCAATCAACATATGCAACAGAATCATACTTACCATCGTAGAATGGTAACTTAGAATCAACTCGAGCAAAATTATAGTCAGATTCCTCATATGAATCACGTGGAGAAGTCGTCATATCTCGTCGAATGTGAAAAGGTCGATGTTGAGCATGAACATCTCGTATCCCCTTGCATAATCCTGCCATGGTTAGAAGCAAACAAGAAACACACACAAGAATATGCACACTCCTATCAACTACTAGGTAGTGGAGACTCAAATATCACACACACTCAAACTTTTAACCAAGCTCTTACAAGATCTTACCAAAGCAAGCGGAATGGTGACCACACCGACTCAACCTAGACCCAATGAAGGTTGGATGTATCGATACCTTGGCAAATACTTGCTGTACGGCTGCAGTCAAATCTGTGGAGCTCTGGGTAGGCTTAAATATTTAGGAATAGCAAATGCTCAAACCAGAGAATGCAAAGTTGAATAATTGTTCAAACCCTGAGCAGCTCTGATACCACTTGATAAACCCTAAGTAGCTCTCATACCACATGATAAACCCTGCGCTCCACTCGATACGCTCAGGGATCTGGTTGTCCCGATCTTTCAGTGGTTGATGATAACTACGATTTGGGAGAAATGTTGACGATCCGACTACAACCATATAAGACGTTGTTGTGTTGCGTCTTAGCGATCGATACACCTCTCTGTGGGTTGTTGATTTTGCCGATGCAAATCAACCTTATTCCTGCAAGCAAATCAAAGAAAGAAGCAAGAACAAGATAAAAGTAAACCGAATTGCAAATAGGAATTAAAGCTCACGATAAGGTGGGGTTCCAAAGACAAGTAGTTAGGTGGTCTAGCCGACACACGTAACTACAAGATAAAATAGCATTGGCTAAAACTTTAATTTAATAAAACCCAAGAAACCCTGAAGGGGTACCTAGCTATTTAAAAGGGTGGGAGGACGACCAAGGGGGTTCCTAGGTCGTGCTCCACTAGGTTGGGGCGCACCCCACATGGGCCCCACCTGGGCCAGGGTCCCAGATAACATTACAAGCCCATAGGCCCATTATAAGTGACGTAGCACCTTGTTTCTGTGATTGCAGCCGACTGAGATGGAATTTGGAGATGAGGCTAGATTCGTTGGAAAGAGGACACCAAGAGTTTTCCATCAAGTACTCATGGGCCCCAAACGGAGCTTGTATGCATATTTGGCTGTCATTTGAAATCAGCACTGTAGCAGGTGGCCTAATTGGATTCCAGAACTTAGACAACATGATTTTGACATCTTCCTGTTGAGATATGATGTGAGCAATGGTTGTATCTATAGTAGCCATGGTCACATCACTAAGCAATCTATAATTACTTCACCTACATTCCCTAAATCACTACACTAAATGTGACATACCCAAAATTTGAATTTCAAAATTTGCATCTAAAAATATTGAAAATATTTTTCCTAAATAGAAGTACTAAAATTTTTCCAACAAAAGACCTAGGTGAGTCTATTATGACTAGTTTTAATATGCAAATTTGTGAATAATTTAAAACCTTCTCGTTACTAACCTATAGATGAAGCTAAAACTTAGTGAGTACTTGTATTTACATAATGTATTGATCTGATTTGAGTCCTTTTAAGTATTTTTGGATCTTGGTTGCATTTCATAATAGGTCCCGTGATCATTTATTAAAATATGAAGTAAATAATTAAAAGGGCCTAATGACAAGTATTAGAAGTCATTTCCTAAAATCCTTGCAACTTGAATATTACCACATGGACAATGTAAAACTTAATAAATTAAGTTGACAAACTCATCTGGACCATATGTCATGAACATAAGAATTTATAAGCACACTAACTCACACATATATTGAATTACACCATAATAATTATAACCTTTTCTTAATTTATATTACAAGAATGTATATACATGTAATATATGAAGTTGAGTAACTAAAAGTATAAATCATGCTCAACAACATCATGTCAGGTCAAGAATCATCTAAATATAATTTTATAAACACTTAAATGCATTTTCATAGTACCAACCTATGTATATTTTTAAGCTTAGTGAATTTCTAAAAATAATTGGTGTAAGATTAAATCAGGAAAAAATTCATGTGGATGATACTCAATAGGTTAGACTCACTGAAATTTTGGCAAGATTTTATATTTACAAATTATATCTCAATTAAATAGGTCAAACTAGTCAAAACTGTAAATTATACTAAACCCTAATCAGCAAAATTCATACCTCATCAAAACATACATTTAATTATATGAAAGTGTATATATAAAATAATTTATTCAAATACTAAATTATTTATCATGAATTAATATAATTTTTCCAGAATTTATTTCATTAGTTTTGACCTCCTAAAAATTCAATTGAACTTCAGTCATGCCTATTTTCTTTATTTTGCTGAGAATAAAATATAAGGAATTTTTGAGTTCAACCAAGAAAAATGGAAACTATATCAATTAATATATTTTCAAAAAAATCCATTTTAATTTATATGGCCTACAAAATAAACTATAGAATTACAAAGGGAATAGAAAGAAAATAAAAAGGGAAAATCCTAAAACCACCCAAACAGCAAGCTCACCTAATTTCCTACCCACCTCTCTCTGTCTAGCTATGTTTGCAACACCCTGGGCCCACTGTCAGCGTCACAAGCTTGCTCCAGCCGAGTGCAAAACCTTCCACCGCTTAAGGAAAACAAGAGAGAAAGAGAGAACGAAGGAGAGCGGCGTCGGCCGTGCTCGACGCGTGTCCGAGGGCGTAGCCCTTGCCGAGCTAGCCCTCAACCTCTCCCAGCTGTGTCACCTCTCCTCACTCTCCACCCCATTACCGAGCAAACTAAGGAGGGAAGCTCTCGGCTCCTCCTTCCTCTCCATCACCGTCATCGTCCGCCGAGAAGGGAGACCACGCCTTCACAATCGAGCCATGGTTGTCTCCTCTATTCTTGCATTCCTTATTCATCTCACCATGCCGAGCAAATCTCCTTTTGACACCCTCTCGTTTCGTGCAGCCAACCGACGGGAACGCAACCGCACTCTCGGCAGCTCTAGAACGCGCTCCAAGCACCACTGTGGCGGCATCGTCGCCGACGCTGTTGATCTGGACCAAAGCAAGCCAAGCCGTCGCGCCATCAATACCGCCTCGAGGTCCTCTCCAAAAGCCCCCAATAATCCCCGAGGATGGTGCGCCGAGGAAGGAGATCGACTTCATCTTCCTCAACTCTGGCCGTCGGTTACCATTGCTGAATTTCCCTTCTCTGGTGAGCCTCTCATCGATTCCCCGCACTTGAAACTTGCGTAGGGCCTCACCAACCTCATGGATGCTTCGGCCAAGCAGATCGTTGATCTGTACACACCATCATCATTGCCGTGAAGCTGTGTGCTACCGCCAAGCTGTTCTACAAGCCATCGCCCTCGACCTAGCCTCGCAACTCCAACCAAGCTCTCGGTGAGTACCCAGGACCCCTATAGACCTGCATGCATGCATCAATTTAGCCGTATCAAGGCCGTGACTCGATTTGCGCTTGTTGTGAGCCCCCGGTTTTTTTATACCGGAAACCCCATATGTATTACAATACCATTCCCTTGATCAGTAGATGGTACACACATGGCACAGTTGTATATCACAAGCTGACATCGTCATACAAGTCTTACAATCTATTAAATACAAAATACCAACACAAAATACCAACACAAAATACCAGGATAGCCCAAATGAGATTCGAATAGACCAAGCATGGTCAACAACAACACAAAATACCAACACAAATAAATGAGGTAGCGGAAGCGAAGCAGCGGCGGTCCATTTTATCCCACACGCGTCGACTGGTGAACCTAAGTCCCTATTCCGCCATCCTTGGTAACTCCATACCAGCATAGCACATGCACAGATCGACACCAACACCTTTTTCAAAAAAAAATTTAAATAAGCAAGAGTGAGTACCAACCGTACTCAGCAAGCCACCACTACAGAATGCATATAATGTTCATAGGGGTTCAAGGATGGCTTGGTTTATTTGCATAAAACTAGTTTTCACAAATTATTTCACAAACCTATGCCATAATAGTTTTAACTGAAAACCACGTTAAGTTGAAGTTGTCATTAACCTGCGAGGGTTCATCCACCTTCCCCAAGCCTCGCTTGGTCCGGTTTACCCTCGCATCCAATTTCCATAGTTTTAACCACTATGACCTTTTTGCACATCAGGCAAGGTCACACCTTCCATACCCATCATATTTTAAGCAATATTACAAATTGACGAGGCTAGTCAAGAGTAATACAAGTCCCGGCGCTCATTAACCGCGAGCACGGCTATTCGAATAGTTTAATTTACTCACACTGCAGCGGATGTACGCTTTTAATCCCACACTCCGTGACGCACCCAACGCATGAGACTTGTCACGGCCCGGTTTTTCAGTTACCCTCGCATGGCGGCACCCGCTCCAAGGACTATGAATCCCCATTGCACCCCCGGCGCCACATTCCTACCTCGAGCCGGTTGTGAGGGGAGTCCTGGCGCTCCCTAGATTGAAGGTTACATTATACATATATAAAGCTTGATGTCATTAAACCACACACTTCCACATTTCCATACCGATATCCAGAACCTACCATGTCTGGGGTGCCACCCCACGAGAATAACCTAGTCCACCGGGTCTAACCCCACTCAAGAAGTGTGGTCGTACTCGGTTCGTTTCCTACTTAGCTTCTTGACTCGGTCCTTAACTGACCAGGGTCGGCGGCTTACCGTTTCCAGAACCACCCATATTCTATCCGTGCCGCCCCAGTCGAAATCACTTTTGTTTAATTAAGTTTTTTTTTGGGTTTTCGCAAAGGTTTCATGCTATGAGTGGCGCTTATGTCTCCATCCGATCTCTAACAATCACTCCCATCGAGTGATCGGTATAACCACATCCACATATCACACATATGGAGTGTAACGTCTATGTAAGCAGGGCTAAGCTGTGAATAAATAATCACGCGTAAAGTAATATACTCAGGTAACAAAGATGTGTAAATACATAAGGATAAACAATATCAAAGGTAAGGCTTAAGCAAATGTAGGTACGCATTTTATAATTAGTATGCAATTTTATTTGTAATCAACACATTTATAAAAATAGGGTAAACATGTTCGAGGAAGGGGGCGTAGTGACTTGCCTTGCTCAATTGGGGGTTCGTTCTCAATTAGCTCAGTTTCTTCCTCGCAGATGTACCCTGTCCGGTTGAATAATAAAGTCACCAACTACTCGCTAACACAAAAGAGCCAAAAATTCCAGAAAAATCAAAAAATAACCAAACCAGTGCCATTGCGTAGATCTTTATTTTAGAAAGATTTTGACAAAATTTTCGTTCAAATCCGACTTAAAACGAGGGAGATACGGAATTCGAAAGATTGGAAAAGTTTTAAATCAAAGAAAAGGAAAAAGGTCTGACGGGTGGGACCGCCCTTAGCTCCTCACGTACAGGTTTTATTTTTAAATGGGTGTGCGCATGGTGAGGTGAAAGGCTTGGGTGAGCTGCAAGCATGCATGCATATGCATACACACGACTAGCTAGCTGCATGCATGTGAGCTGCTTGCATGCATGCATGCATATGCATACACACGACTAGCTAGCTGCATGCATGTGAGCTGCTTGCATGCATGCATGCATATGCATACACACGGCTAGCTAGTTGTATGCATGTGAGTTGCTTGCATGCATGCATACACACATACAGCCAACTGCTTGCATGCATGCACACGTACAGCCAGCTAGCTGCATGGCGCATGCATGGCCGGCGGCGAAGCGGCGATTGCTGCGGAGGGCGTCCGCGCAAGGAACGGGTATGGTGTTGCGCCTCACGACGTCACCGCGCCGTGGCAACAACGGTAGACGAGAAATGCGGTAAGGAAACAAAAGCAAGAAGGAGAGTAGGAGAGAAGCTCACATTGCGGCAGCCGGGTAGTGGCACACCGAGCGGTGGTCCTCGCACGAAACTACGGTCGTCGATGTACAGCCTGGGGACGGTCGACCCGCTGATCGTCCTCGCACACCACGTCTTCGATTGGTGGTAACAAACGAACACACAGCGTTAAGGAGTAAATGTTAGCGGGTTAGTGCAAGTTAGGGGTTAGGAGTTAGCGAGTTAGAGGTCAGTGAGTCAGTAAGTTAGAGTGTCAGCGGGTTACTGAGTCAATGGGTCAAATGTTAGATGTTAGAGGTTAGCCGTTCAATAAGTTAGTCATTCTCGGGGTTCAGATGACGGCGCGGCGGCCTATCCGTCCTCTTGCTCAACTGAGGCCCAGCCGGAGCCGGCCGCGGTGGAGCAAGCGGAGAGACGGCAGCGTGTGCGCGGGAGGAAGTGACTGAGGGGAAGCAAAACGAGGAGGAGGAGAAGAGAGAATGGAGAGGGACAGGTTGCGTGCTTGTCACGCCCAGAAATTCACTACCAGAATTTCCAAAGCAAATTGTGTATTAAAATCCCTGTCCAGGACCAGCCAGGGTACACAAATGACAAAGTTTTCATACAGATCCACGTCTTACAAAAACAATAAAAATCTCTTACAAAACTGCAGCGGAAAAAAGAAAACAAACTATTCTAATAAACTAAACACTCGCAACATAGCGACTCCAATCCATAGGCATTCCTCGACGGTAGCAACAAGCCTACTCTTCTGAAAAGTCTTCCTCTGAAACATACTCCAACTCTGGTGTGGGGGAAAAATAAAGCAAGACTGAGTACTACCCACTGTACTCAACAAGTCATACCAGAAAGGGAAAATAATGATGCAAGTAATAACAAAGGAGAGCTGCAAAGGCTATTTGCATAAAATACGCATTTAAAAACAATAGTTGAAAGCAGAAAACAGTTGAGTAAATTAATCATAATTGAATCATCACTGTCCAACGCTACACCACGTTGTGACAGGCCCAAACCACCATCTGAACTACATCAGTTCCATTAAGTCAAATTATTAGAAAGTTCAACTAATCACGGTGAATCTGGTTGATCGCCCATAACCGCGGGCACGGCTATTCGAATAGTTTTACTTTGATCAGAGGTGTACATCTGTACCCACAAGACACAGCCCCACAACACGTTTCCGCGTGCCGGTATACCACCAGGGTACCCCGGAAAGGGACCGTGACAGGACCCTCTAACTAATCGTACCACCTCAGGTTTCGCCTCCACTCCTCAAAAGGCAGTAGGCAGCCCCCTCTCGTGCCTTGGTGAATCCGGCAGCCGCATAGACCGTCGCAGGGTCCATCCGCACTCCATCACGCTCACCCTAGCCAGTGTACGTTAGCTAGAGGAAAGCTACACTACAAGTCCAGCCGTTGCCCACGCTGGCTTGTGGTACGCACGGTATTTCTTCCAGGGTTTCCCGTGAACCAGTCCTTAATTGCCATGGGTGCTTCCAACAAAACCATGCACCCACAGCCCACCATTAGCATATTTTGATTAATTATTATTACCATGGTGGCTCCTAAACCAAAGTGTCACCATAGGGACTACATTGAATAATTATTTAAGGTGATTCCCTTTAGTGAGCTAAGTTAACTAAGCATGGCTAAGCACTCCTAAATCAGCGAATAATGAATTAATTACCCAAGCTGTCAAAGGTACAAGATAATCAATGTAATTGGCTGAGTACAATAGGTAAGAACCCACATAAAATGACATTATGAAATAATACAGCTTTTACAGAAAAATAAGGTATTTGTAAATTTAGGAGCAATATGATCAATGTGAAGCATGACTTGCCTTGCTCTTGAGCTGAATCAACTTCTGCGATGATTTCGAAATAAACAGGAGCGTCGGAATTGCCGGAATCTATGCGACAAACAAAGCAAACAACAATACATGCTATAAGTCTACTGAAACAAAGAACAAAACTATTTTTAATGGATTCTCTGCATTTTTATGAATTTAATGAAATTTGAATAGACTTAAACGGAGCTCAGATGAATTAGTTATGAATTTTTGAAGTAATCTGTGTTTTTACTATAGCACAAAAACCTTAATTGAATTATTGCGCAATAAACCCTTAGGGCTGATGTCATTGCTGACGTCAGCGGCTAGGACTGACGTCATGCTGACATCAGCGGCTAGGGCTGACGTCATGCTAACGTCAGTGGGCGGTGGCGACTCCGACAGGTGGGCCCCACCTGTCGGTGGCACGATGATCCCGGTCCACGGTGGACCGAGTCCACCGACCGGCGGCGGCGGCGCACCACGTGGCGCACGCGTGGCGCCGACGTAGCAGCCACGCGGCGGGGCGGCGCGATGACGCGGCGGCCACGCGGCGCTGGTGCGGACGGCCTAGATCGGCCCGGGTGTTTGATCGGGCGGCTGAGGCACGTGGGCGGCTGAGCGGCCAGGGTCGGGCTCGACCGAGCAAACCAGGGCGCACGGCGGCGGTCGGTGCTAGGGTTTGGGGCGGCCCGGCGCGAGAGGCAATGGCGGGTGCGCGCGGGCGACGGCGGCGCGGGCGGCGCGCACGGCGGCGGCCGGGAGGCACACTGCGGCGGCCGGGAGAGGGGAAAGGAGGGGTGGCTGCGGGTGCTCACCGGCGGCGGAAGACGGCGGCGTCGGCGGCTTTAGGGTTCAGGCGACGCTAGGGTTAGGGTTTGGGGCAACGCCGGCGAGGAAAACGAGGAGGGGAGTGTCTCGGATGAGAGAGGAATAAATAGGGGCGGCGCGGTGGGAATCCCGTCGGGATTCGTGGTGGCGCGGGCGCGCGGCGGCGCCGGCTGAGTCGGAGACGGACTCGGGCGCGGCGGGCCCACGCGGGGGAGGCACGGCGGACTTTTCGGGGCTGCTCGGCTTGGGCCGGCCCCGGAAGGGAAGGGGCACGGGGAGGTGGCGGCGGCCTTGGGCCGCCTTGGGCCAAGGGAGAGAGGGAGGGAGAGCGGCGGCCGAGCGGGCTGCGTGGGCCGGCCCAAGAGGAAACAAGGATGGGCCGCCGGCCCAAAAAGGAAAAGGAAGAAAAGAAAAAGAGAAAAAGGAAAAAGAAAATTCCCAGGGATTTATTTATTGCGCTTGAGGGTTTTTAATTGGTTAAAATTATTTTTAGGGCTCTGAAAATTCCAATAAAAATCCTGTTAATGTATTTTGACATGGGAAACTCAAGAAAAATTCCACCTTGCCATTTCCACTTCTTTAATGCATTAATTAATTGGACTTTTCTCCAGATTAATTAAACAATTTCTCAGATAAATTATTAAATTCGATTTTTACAATTTGGGAGAACTTCAGGGTGTGACAGTGCTCACCCACGACGGCGCTTAAATAGAGTCTGGGGAAGGGACGTTTGCTGCTGTCCGCATTCATTCCATCCCAGAAAACGCGTGTGTGTAGGTGGAAGCGGTGACGACTGCGTAATGGCGGCGGAAACGTCGTCCACCTGGTCGGGGCACGTGGCAGCGATGAAGTGGTAGTGCGGCCGTGGCGGCCGTCAAAACACGACACCGTCAAACGTGGTTGCTGAGCGGGCGTCGCCACCTACCCGACCCAAGGAGGAGCGGCTTGAATTCGAGATCGCACTGCGTCGGTTCGAACGGGGTTTGCCAGGTTGGTGTAGTGGCTCTGGCTGCTGGCGAGGGGTGGAAGATGTAGACGACGACGACGTATCGGCGGCCTGGGCGGTTGCCTGCATGCGTGCTGCACACTTGGCTAGTGCTAAGCTAGCTACATGCAAGCTTCTGCTAGCTTGCTGCATGCATGCATATGCATTGCACTCACGTACAGCTAGCTAGCGACATGCATGCTTGCTTCGCTGGCAAAGGCGCGGAAGCGCATGGCGAGGTCGCTGGCGCGATGGGAAAGAAGGGCAGCAGCTGGCGATGTCGCAGCGGCTTGGTCCTAGCGGCGCGGCGCGCGGCGACATCGTCGTCGAAAACAGTACCGGGGAGGAGGATTAGACTTTATATTTTTATTGCCAACCCAACAGGAATGAATGGCTTGGGGAGGCAACATGGACTTTTCTAGAAAAACGGCTTGCAACAAGAAGGCCAAGGTAGAGGGAGTTTAAGCGGACTATTTTAGCAAAACTAATTTCGGTCAGAGTGAAAATCTTGTGACAAAAACCAAAATATCAAAGGAGTAGAAAAATTGGAAATTTTCAATAAAAGTTTAGCACTGTCATAAAACAAATAAAGAAATTTTCGGCATGATGCAACATTATAAAAATAAATCAGAAATGATTTTTGGTCGGTGTATTTTTATTTAGGAATTTTCTCAGGGTGTTACAAATTTTTAGTTTGAATCCAGGTGAATAATTCGGTAGCTCAGTCGCTTGAGAATTAAATTTAGAATTTTATTATGAGTGCTCTGACGGTATCGAAAAAGGAATTTCTAGGATGACGTATGGCATTCAAATCCAACCGCCGCGGTAGAAATAAAATCGGGAATAGTCATATCGACACGCAATAGGTAAATTCGTCGATCGATTGTAAATATTCGAGGGAAATATCGAGGTCGACTCGATAGAGTGGTTAAATTTTAACCATAGAATAAGAGTTTGCAAGAGGGATAATACTGTGGTAGAAGAGAAGAATTTCGGGACTTTAATTAATTAGCACCGAAGCGCTAAAAGAACAGACGGATAGGATAAAGAAAGGAAAGGATGTCGGACAGAGGACAACCTTTGAGAAAAAGAATTTAATCAAGATCTTTTGACACCGATCCTAGACACACACAAAGAACCAAATTTTTGAAAATAGGTTTTTAATAAAATAAATTTTTCGACGAGCGAAAATCAGGGTGTTACACTTGTAGCCTTAAAGCCGTCACCGCTCGTATTGCCACCAGTGTCGACTCCGTCCATCTCCGACGACGAGACCACCACCGTCGGGTGCGCAAGAATCCTTCGCATCTTTCTCTTTTTGGCCACGTCGGCCGAGGAGTCGTCGTTCGCCGTTGACATCACTGTCAAGCTCGCCGGTGCCGCCTCTGCTGCTGCTGCTGCTTCCTTCTCACCATGACAGGTGGGCCCTTCCTCCTTAGCGCATAATGATGATGGTTAGCAAGAATTTAAAACATGTAAGGTTCTGTCTGTAAAATGTATTAGACTTCCATGTGGGACCAAGGAAATTTTAGTAATAACCAAAAAGATCAAGCACTCTTTTTGAACTCTGTTTAAAACACGTGTGAGGACGGCGGGTTAATTGCTAGAAACTCTAGAGGTGCTTTTGCTTAAATACCAGACACTGACCTGTGGACCTCACTATTTAAAATCCAGAAAAACATACAAGAAAATAGTTAACCTTTATCTTTTCAACTGAAATACATCCAAACTTGTAAAATCCACAGAAAATTAATCTTAGCTCCATTTTTAATTAACCAAATTCCAGAAGACTCACAAAATTATGATCTTTAATATGGTAGAATAAAACTTGCCACTTACAGTAGAAGAAATGTCTCTAAAAATTTGAATATGGAATAAATGACATACACACCAACTAAATTATGAAATCAGTAGTAAATTCATATTAACTCATTTTGAAATAAACTAACTTGTTGTAGAATCAGTAAGATGTGAATTTCAATTTGATAAAATAAAACTTGACATCATCTGCAACAAAAACCACTTTAAAATTTGGTTTAGCAAAATAATCACCATATGTATAATTTGACTTCCAAGATTTATAAGAAGTTTATCTTAACTCAAAATGGAGTAGGCCCAGTTCTGATAATTGGTCAAACATATGATCTTAACCACTGAAAAGTAAAATAAAATACTACTAATATAGAAAACATTTCTAATCCTTAAGTGGTGAGACAAATATTAAATCATAAGCCGTAAAATAGGTAATTTATATAAGGTGCACTTTAAATATAAATAAGCCATCATGAAATTTGGTTGGACCAGCAAGGCTATAACATCATTCATGTTAACCAAAGTTCAAAACACTTAGCTCATATAATATTTCTTAAGTTGGTATAACAAAATACTAATATAAAACACATCCCACTTTACAAAATAAGTAGAAAATTCATTATATCTTCAAAATATTTTGAACTCAGATTTTATGGGTTAATAAAGTTATCCTTTTCACTTTAGAAAAACAGAAAGCAATATCCTTTGTACAAAATTAATCACTAAGACTTTACATAAAAAACTATCAACATAGAACACGTTACAACTTGTAAAATGCATAAGAAATTCATTCTAGCTTTAAATATTATGAAATAAATTTTGTTGAAGTCAAGAGAACATAATCTTTACTTCAGAAATATAAAAATTTACAGAACCTGAACCTAAAATGCATCTAAAATTCAATAGAACATAATTAGCCGATGTCTAGTATTGAATTTATAAAATTCATAACTCTCAAATAAATTGAGATGAAATAAAAATTTTCTCAGTAGAAATCATGTTTGATCTCTACCTAATTACAGTAGAGAATTCATGCGTATTAGTGTCATTTTGGATTTTTGCTTGTTTTGGTGTTTATACCGTTATCGTTATTTTGTATAGTAAACGACATCGCTTTCGGTGACGAGTTTGGGTTTAATTGCTGACTAAAATGAAAATTCTAACTAAGGCAAGTGCCCTCCTCCTTTGAACACATTGATCCTATATTTTTATTGGTCAAACGTTTTTTATTACAAAGTTGCACACGTTAGCTAGTTATGTTTGGAAAATTTATTTGAAAGTGAGAAAATGGTAGTTATGACCTAATTGTTGCATAATCCAGCTTGAGATTTGTTATCCTTGCTAATTGTAACCTTAGAGTGGACTAGAGTACTCTCCATGTGCTCAAATGGGCTTATAGAAGCTAAATAATATGTCATAAGCTTAGCCATGCCTAGTGATATGCTTCTAAACATTGTGATCACCTTATGTATTTGAAAATGGGAAATTTACAACTTCTGCATAGAGGTGAAGCCTCTGGTTATTTGTGAAATAAAATAGAGTTAAACATGTTTCCAGACTTGGGCGGTGAGTAGTGTACATATGGTAGTAGTTGTGCACCGATATGGGGAGCGTTCGCCTGAGTCGATTAAGGACCGAACTCTATGTTATCAACTAAGTATACAGTACTATCACATGTGTTAGTATGGGATGACCTTAGCTTATTAAGTTGTTTAGTGTTTAGCCTTGCATATTGGTAGGCTGGATTAGAATAAATTAGTTTGAGCAATGATTCATAGGAACTATCCATGAGTGTGTGTTGAATTTAATGCTAGTGAATATTACTAGCTGTGTGTGTGTGATTCTATGAGGAGACGGATGGTCTGCCTCACAGTATGGGCGTCTAAGTCTGTCCAATTCAACAGTATAGTCACTCGTGGGGGAATGGATGTGTTCGCTGCCATCGCGTTAGGTTTAAGGCATGGGCCCATCACTTAACAGCTCTGGGTCATTCCTAGGGTGGATTCACACTGTAAGATCGAACATCAAGAATTAAGCCAACCAGAGGGGGCGTGAATGGTTGTAACACCAAAAACCAAAAACTTTAAGCGAAAATTAAAGTTACCCTCTTTTCGATGTAGATCGCCGCCGCCACCGTTGCTGCCAAAACGCCGCCGCCGGTCTGACCGGTGTGGTGTCGCCAATTGGACCGCCGTCTCTCGCCGGTTAGACCGCCCGTAGTACTTCAGTCTGACCGTCGAGATCCAGAACAACGCCGGTAGAAAAAACTTGAAGATGTAGATCAAATCTCAAGACTTTATTGCATCAACTAGTGTTTACAAAGTGCAACCAAAGCACTCCTCTCCACAATTTTGACTAATATCAAAACCCTAACTCAAAGCTCTAAAAGCTTGATCTAAAACTCAATGCAGAGAAACAACACCCTGCCCCTCTATTTATACCCTCAACGTGGCTGCCCCAAGCCACGAATCCTACTCATACAAGAAGTCCTAATCCTATAGGAAACCTCCCATACAAGCAACAAACTCAACACTATCCAAATTTGGACTCCTACCAAATTTGACTCCGCTTTCCATATGCATACAACACCACGTGTACTCCATATGGAAACCTTCACCTCCACATGCATTGTTCTCTAGCCTGAGCATCCCGCGTGATATCCTCGACCGTCTGGACCTCAACTTCTCCCAAGCCTAGTCCCGATCCATCATCAGCTATACTTCCATGGCCTCAAGCAACACCTGCACGTGAACAACAAAGAAACTCCATATCCGAGTGCAAGTTATCCCCAACTTGACTCACTTTAGCATAACACCAGTATCCACACGTATAGAAACCAACTATAAGTCAAATCCACGAAGTAAACATCCAAATCCGAAACCGATTCAGCCTCTGCCGACTCTGCCAGTCAGACCGCGTGACGGCCGGTCTGACTGCTCGCATACCTCCGGTCTAACCGGCCGCCTCAGCCCGGTCTGACCGGTACAAAACCTGTCAGCACTATTCACCGTCTGAAAACACAACTCCGTATTTTCACAAACACTTACCTTTGACAATTGTTCATCACCAAGATCATCACATGATCCAACACACACTTGTCGTCGCTGATGCAAGGCTAGACACTAGGCAATGTAACGGCTACGTTGTGACCTCTAGTCCGCACTCAACATGTAGAGTATGGGGTGCTAGGTCGGCACCGAACCAACTAGAGTGTAGCCTCCGGGCTTCTATCACATCATGTGGATTTGTACGAACTCTGCAGAGTTAAAACTAACCGGTTAGCCATGCTCATGGTCAAGAGCGACTTGGGAAAATAGCACGAGTGTAATTTTATTCTTTCTAAAACACTTTATAAAAATGATTGAGGATGGGAATTTAAAGATGATTTTGATTCTAATGATGACATGCTATCAGGGAGGGTGCAAGTGTGATGTGTATGATTTATGATGATGTTAATGAGGAGGAATGATGATTATGTTGCTAAAATTATTTATATTGATCACCATGCTTTACTTTATATACTTATTCTACAAATGCTTACAAAGTTACCGTTTGCAAAATATTGTGAACCAACTTAGCTTTATGCAAATGAACCTACAAATAGCCGTTCTTTGATAATTAGAGCTTGCATGTATGTAGGATTGTATTGTCTTGCCAGTACATTAACATGGTTAATGTTCTGACACTTGTATCTTTTGTGGGTTGTTTGTCTAAATTGTTTTGCAGGTTTAGTTGAGTGCTACGGGTTTCGTTGATCTCTTCAAGATGGTTCATTAGGGGTCTACCCCTAGACAGATTGCTTAAAGGTCTTGGGTAAATAAGTTTTCGTACAAACCTCTATATATAAGGCCGTTCGGTCATATGTATCATAGACTTAGGTTCTAAATTATTTGAGTATTAGTATTCCTTGTTTATGAATATCATTTGCTTTGATGAAAGTGTCTTGGTATGTTCTAGCTTATAGAACTATCTAGACATGAGTATAGATGTTGAACAAGCGAGATGTTGCAAAGCTTAGCAAATCGTCAAGTCTCCTGGGATATGTAACACATCTAGTCGTTGCCTTCGTGTGGTTTGACAAGCATTTCTCAGGCTGTAGTTGACAAGCACGCTAAGTCTCAACAATATATCTTTTGTTCGATATTTGGCACTACGTAATTTATATTGAATAGTGTTTAGTTGTGATCATGGGGCACGTTGAGGCTTGAGCGGCTATTATGCGTGTATGGATCCCGCTCTTCTAACACCATGTGGTGATCATAAATGACATTGGACGGTATAAATTCTCGAGTGTTTGACACTAAAACACATACAATTCTAAATCTAAATTCACTAACTCACCTACATTACACCTAAATTCACTAAGTCACTAAATCTCAATTCACTAAGTCAGTAAATTAATTGAGAGGAGGATGACCGTGGCATACTATAAGTGACGACTGTGGCAGTGCTCGGTGGAGGGGGAGCCGGTGGCGGGGACGATGTCGGCTAGGGCTTGGTGTCGGTGGAGGGGGAGCCGGTGGCGGGGACGATGTCGGCTAGGGCTTGGTGTCGGTGGAGGGGGAGCCGACGGCGACGAGGGCCCACTGGCTTGGTGGAGGGGAAGCCAGCGGCAGCAAGGTGAGCGGGCTTCGGTGTCGACGAGGGCGCGGGGGAGGGGGAGTCGACAGTGGTGTGGCAGACGGGCTCTAGCATCGAGGAGGGCTCGGTGAGTGGATGGGAAGCCGACGGTGGTGAGACAGACGGGCTTCGGCGTAGAGGAGGGCGTGGGCGGGCTCGGTGGAGGGGGAGCTAGCGGCGAGAGGGCTCTTTGACATCGGCGAGGGCGCGGGCTTGATGGCGAGGGCTCTCCGGCATTGGCGGGGCACGGGCTCGGTGGCGACGTCGACGATGGCGGCGGTGGAGAGGAGTATATCTGAATACTGACTTTGGCAACCCTATGTTTGGTCTAAATGTGGTCAAAACACATCTGTTATGGGCTAGTCCATAACGCCGTCACGGATGGCACTCATCCGTCATGAATGTCTAAATGTAGTATACTATTGGGCAAGTCCTGTCTCCACAAAGAAGCTGGCAAGTGAGTTTTTTATGCCAATAATACAAAATAATTATTTCATCACAATAATAGCAAATTACAAGAATAGCAAATACAAATACAAAGACTTTCAATTACATGTTTAGGCCTTCCATGTGATTTGAACGGGCATATGCTACATTCTCTTCATGATCATCCTCGAGGTCTATGTGTGAACCAACATTGTCAACCCTAACAATTCTTCTCTAACCATCCTAACGACATGCAAATTCTTGTTTGCTAGGTCTTTTATGTAGAAAATCTGCACGACCTATTTCGCAAGTACGAATGGTTCATCTACGTATCCGACCTTGCTTAGATCTACAGTTGTGAATCCTTCCTTGCCAACTTTCACACCAGTGCATAAATTGACCCAGCGACAATGAAACGGTGGGACTTTGAACTTCATGTAGTTCAATTCCCAGATATCCTTTATGCTGCCGTAGTATGTACTGGACCCAAGTTGGTCCTGAAATGCCTCTATACGGACCCCATTGTTTTGAACTGTGCTCTTGTCATCTTGTTTGATGGTGTAAGTTGAGTATCCATTAATATCGTATCCCCGCCATATGTCAATATCCCAACATGGTCCTGCCGCCAACCATCTTATTATTTCATTAGGCCCATCGGTCAATGTTGCAATACGATTCTTAAACCATTCGTTGAAACGAGAGTTATGCTCTTTGTTGGTCCACATATCCAATCGCCCCATGTTCTCCACTCGGACCTTCACTAAATATTTCTCAATATATGGGGCAATTTTTGTCATACGTTGAAGCACAAAGAAATGGGCCTGGGCATAGGCGTCTTGATCAGGGCAATTCTTTTTCTGCCTATTGTGCCAACACCTGACAACCTTCCTTCATGACGAGATGTTGGAACACCGATAGGATTGGTCTCGGACATGTAATCGACGCAAAACTCAATAACCTCCTCTATCGTGTACCCTTCAATGATACTCCCCTCCGGTTTTGTTCTATTTTGGACATACGACTTTAGAATTCCCATGTACCTCTTGAACGGGTACATTTCTCTTTGAAACGCTGGGCCACATTATTTTGTTTGCTTGACAACATGAACAAGAAGATGAACCATGATATTAAAAAAAGACAATGAAAAATACATTTCTAGATGATAGAGAGTTTTGACAATATCTGTCTACAAGTCATCAAGAGCATCTAGATTTATAATCTTTTAGCTAATTGCATTGAAGAAGGCGCACAAACACATGCTTGTGTGGCAGACGTTGGCTGGAAGAATATTTCTTATATTAACTGGTAAGAACTGTGTGATTAGTACGTGACAATAATGGGACTTCATTTCAACCAGTTTGAGATCGTCCAACAAAACATACTTACTTATCCTTGCGGAATAGCCCGATGGAACCTTTATATCCTTCAAGTAGGATAACATTTGGATCTTCTCATCTCTCGACAAGGTGTGGCAAGCTTCGGCAATAAGAAAAAGGGGTAGCACATAAGATCCAAAGCCGATGGGTTATGAGATAAAGGTTTAGACAGGTTCAAGCCTTTTATAATGAAGCAATATCTTACTCCTGTTTCGGGGATTGCATCCGTTGAGTTTGTATTGATCTGACGATCGAGTTGTGTATGTCGAAGAAGCTATGCTATGCCCTTCAAAGGGCGTCCTGCCTTCCTTATATAGCTTTGGAAGGCAGGTTTACAAAACAGAGACTTAACCACATACAGTATTGATCTTCTAATCCTCATCTACAATACTACCGACTTAGGACCTTCACCGTGTGGGTATATGGTACCCATAATCCCCACAGTAGCCCCTGAGACCTTCGCAGTTGACAAGAGAATTCTACCTCGAACCAAATTATTCCATAGCCAAGTGCTTCAATCATCTTTGCCATAGTCTCCCAAGTGCCATCAATCCAATAGAAAGGCTGTGAAGGGATAAAAAATTTGCAATAAAAAATATACCTAGGTGCATCGACTAGATGCACCTAATTAGGTGTAGCCCTCAACTATGTATTTAGTTGAACAAACTAAGCATATAGTTTTATATAATAACATGCTTAGCCAAAGCCCAAAGCATTTTGGAAAAAATCACATAGTAAACAACCTTAATAATAAAACTTGTTGCATAGTGAACACAAGCACTGGTATCATATTGTGCACATATTGCCAAAGCAAATATGTCTAAGTCGCTATAAGACACAATTTCACCATCCTCAAAAATATATGGCATTTGTGGTATAAAATCTGAGTTACTAAAACCCATAAACAGATTTACTCACCGCCTGAAAAACATGACCAAAATATAATTAGCCTAAGCCATAATATAGGTCTTAATCAGAAAAGCACATACAAATGTGGCAAGATAACATTGATATAATATAAAATCAATTGTTTTGTAAAAGCCAAACAGCGCCTGTAACCTATAAAAGAGTTAACAGGACAGTGGTAAAAAACTTTACTATTCGTCACCTTTTAAATTGCATCGTACCAACTCCTAAAAAGTTGTGTAACTGTTGTATAAAAGAATTTTTCAGGTATTGGCCAACAGAGCACGTGCATATTGCCAATGCAAATTTGCTTAAATCCCTATAGACACGTGACAGGCTACACCTAAGACATGAGCTGTAAACACTTCGTGGGCCTCGGCCAAACAAAAAATGTCTACCGATACCCTAAACAAAAAACCGCCGAAGCGATCGTCGTCCTCCACGCCGCTTCATCTTCTCAAAATTTCCCCTTTTGTGCTCCTGTTCGCAGCCACTGCCGTCAGAACTAGGGTTCTGAATCTGCCAAATCCATCCACCCAACCACTTCCATTCCCATCAAAACTCGCAGCGCACATGTCCAACTCTATCCCTTTCAGAAATCTCAAGCCCAAAAACCACATCCACTCCATCCCAAATTCTTGCTCATGGCGGATGAGAGAGAAATCTCCTTCGAGCAATGGGCAACCTCCGATGTGAAAGAATCGACTCTGAAAGAAATGGTAAAGGACGGCGTCTGATGTGACCATGGCTACTATGGATACAACCATCGCTCACATCATATGTCATCAGGAAGATGTCAAGATTAAGTTATCCAAGTTCTGGAATCTGATTCAACCACCTGCTATAGTGCTGATTTCAAATGGCCGCTTGACGGAGGGTTAGCTCCTCAATGGGGGACAGAGAGGGCCCCCCTTTGTGAGTTCGGCCAGGGACGCAGGGTGAAACTCGTTCCTCCCCTAATCGCACAAGAGAGAGAGAGAGACGGGGACACGCATTTATATAGGTTCGGGCCGCTGGGAAGCGTAACACCCTACTCCTGTGTGGTGGATATGTGACTGGAAAATCAGGGAATACAAATGCTTGCCCTCCCTTTCTCTACTGTCTATCTATCTTTTGTCCTCTCTTTTTTCCTCAGGCCTGGGCCTCCTTTTATATCTCAAGAGGCTACCACATGGGCCAAAAGGCTACCTACGATAGAAGGAAAATATTCTTTTACATTTAATGGTTGTCTTGTTGCTTGACTCGGAAGCCACATGCTCAGACGCCGCAGCATGGCCTTTGTCTAGCCAGGCGACTGACACGGGGGACGCCCACGTCAAGCTCCATTAAATGGATGAAGACTTATGTGTTCCATTCGCATCGAGAAACGGAAACCATCTGACCGGAGCTGGCACACCAACTCCGGCTAAGGGACGAGGGGCAAAAGGCCCTCATCATTCTGATGGGACGGGGCAAGGAATGTCGCACGCCGCCAGACGCGCGAGCAGCGCGCAGGCACCCTACCGCCGTCTCACCTGTGATCTAGCCAGTCTACGACCAGTCAATCACCGTGACCGGTCGTAGACTGGCTTCGCACGCCACACGCCGCGTTAAATGCGGCGTGGTGCGCTCGCCTGAGCCGCCATCAATGCGGTTAGGTGGGTGCTGGTGACACCCACCTAACCTAGCACACGCGGCACAAGCGCAAAGGGGGTCGGGGCAATCCGACCCTCCGGGGAAGAGTGGGAGCGGCCCGACCCTTGAGGGAATCAGGGAGGGCAACCGCCATGTTACCTTCGGGCCCGACTCCTCCAGGGGGAGCGCCACGTGGGTGCAGGGGGCCGCCCATCCCTCTAGTCTTGGTACCCTAGGCCCGTATCACCGACACCGCCAAATATGCATACGAGCTCCGTTTTGGGCCCATAGGTACTTGATGGAAAGCTATTGGAGTCCTCTTACCAATGGATCTAGTCTCATCTCCAAATTCCATCTTAGTCATCTGCAGTTGAAGAAACAAGGTGTTGCCTCATCTATAATGGGGCTATGGGCTTGTAACTTCAACTGGGACTCCGACCCAGGTGGGGCCCATGTGGGGTGCGCCCCAACCTGGTGGAGCATAACCTAGGAACCCCCTTGGTCGTCCTCCCACCCCTTTAAATAGCTAGGTACCCCTTCAGGGTTTCTCGAGTTTTGTTTAAATTAAAGTTTAGCTTTGCTACTTTGCCATGTAATCCCGTGATCTGTTAGATCACAGATTTGCTCATTTGGAAACTCTAACTTATCATTTGTATTCAATTTCTATTTGCAATTCAGATTGCTTTTATCTTGTTATTGCTTGTTTCTTTGATTTGCTTGCAGGAAAAAGGTTGATCTGCACCGGCAAGATCAACAACCCACGGAGAAGTGTATCTATCGCTAAGGCGCAACACAACAACGTCTCGTACGGTTGTAGTCGGGTCGTCAACGTTTCTCCTAAATCGTAGTTATCTTTAACTCACCGACAGGTCGGGCCAATCAAAGCCGTGAGCTTATCGAGTGGAGCTCAGGGTTTATCAGCGTCCTTCCCTCAAAGAAAATCATCGGCTGGCGACCGGCTTGCGGCGAAGAGTATCCAACCCCAAACACCAGTGATGTTATCGTTTTCACTCATTTCTTCTATTGTGGCTTTCGTCTTCCAACTTTCGAATTCTTCTGTGGCATCCTTGACTATTATTATGGAATCAGGATCTATCACCTGAATCCGAACTCTATCTTGCACATTGCCATATTTGTTCATCTTTGTGAAGCATTTCATGGAATAGCCCCCATTCCAAACTTTTCCGCCGCATGTTTTTGCTCAAAGCCCATCCAACAAAAGATAACCCTTGTATTGTTGACGGTTCTAGATTTCAACTCTGTGGAACTCTCCGCAAGGATTATTTCTCACTTACTTTGAAAACCTCCAACAAAGGTTGGCACGCCAATTGGTTCTACATCTCCAACCTTGCTCCCAGTTTGCCCAACTTCGTTAGCCTTCCACCGATTCCCCGAGCTGACTGGAATTCTCTACTAGAAGGCCGAAATTTTATTGAAGCTAACAACTTGTTGTCAAAAATCCTTTAGATAAAAAATAAAGGACTCCAGGGGGAGCAAATCACTCGGCACTTCATGAAATCCCGACTGGCTCCGATTAAGGAAAGATCCAAACCAGCTTACGAATATAAAGGGCAAACTAATCCCAATCGTGAGGACCGTGAATCTTTAGACTTCCAAGTCTTATGTTCATGTATGTATAAAATCTTCTCCTCCATGATCGTAGTCGATTACAGCAACAAACTGCCAGTTGCCCCATTCAGTATTCATCGGCCACCCCCTCTGGTATGCAAACTCTTAAACCATTTTCAATTTCATCTATTTCGCCGTGCTTGCCAATGTTATATCTGCAAAGAATATCTTCTACAGGAAAATGCCTTATTTATCTCTTGGCCATACAAAGTTTACCACCAAGCTTCCCAAACTCAGCCGATTAGTAGTCGGCCGACTGGCAGGCCGGCAATCAGGCCTCAGTCAAAAAATAAAAGGGCTGCAATTGAAGAAACAAGCAAATGCATCAGCAAACAGAGAAAATTGATCATCAACGACTCAGATGAAAAGGATGAAGAAATTTAGACTCCGAGAGTCAATATCAGCTCGCCAAGGCCACCTTCTGCTAGATCAGCACTAAAAATCAGAAAATCCAACAGGTAACCTTTGTATAACTTGTGTTACATCTTCTGTTCAAACACACTCTTGACTGCATTTTAAACTCAATCCTATACACCACATCTGCAGAAAACCTCAAGACATTGACCCCACCGGTCAAACTGAAGTGTTGCCTCCAGACCTAGGATCAAAAGACCAAGAAACTGCAGAACCTAGGATCAAAGCCACCTGACTGCCAGCCAGGAGCCTCTGACTGGAAACCAGTCGGGTTCCTCTGACCAAGCACCCGAGCAAGAGCCCCCGACAAGAAACTAGTCGGGTGAAGAAAATCAAGCCCCTGATAATCAGAGATAACAGTTGAAGATCCAGCGCCGGATAATGATGAAGATATCAATAAAGATCAGCCAACCGGAGATACTACTGCACAAGAAGACCAAGACAAATCAATCCCTTGTTTCTTTTAAAACCAATAGTCAGAGAGGATGAAGAAATTCTCTGAATCAAATCAGCAGAGGACTCGCTTCCACCGGTCAAAATCCAAAGGCGTGATGCTGAAGGCCGGGCCCATGGAATCATATTGAATAAACAAAAGGAAGCCGAAGGGCGCAATCTGCTGGTAGCCTCACTATTAGAATCTACCCAACTATTGAACATAAGTGAAAAACTCCTTGTCCTTCAATTGCCACTTAATATGAAACCAACTAACTCGTTCTTTGTATGCAAAGAATATATCGCCAATCACAAGCAAGGCTGAAAACATTAAAGAAGCTGGTGCCGCACTTGAATACCCTAGAAGCCGTCCAGTAGGAGCTCAAAGAAGCCGAGGAAAACACTATAGCCAGGGAGACAGTGCTAAGGGCATATCAGCCAGCTCTGAGACACCAACCTAGAATTCTGTGGTTCAATTGAAGGTAAACACAAATATCTCAATCTCATTTTTCAATCAATTTTTCACTGCTAATTCCCTCAAAGCTCAATTGAAGAAAGCGGAAAACGATAATGCCCGACTGGAAACAGATAAGAACAAAGCTCTGACAGAACTTGAAGGTAATTTTACTAACCTTGATCTCTGATTCATCTCATAGCATTGCCAATATATTTTGTTTATGTGTAATTTTGCAGCTCACAAAGTGAAATCCCAAGCCTAGTTTGAAGTGTTTGTCAAGCGAATTCAGAGGGCTGAAAATATAAGAGATGATATTGCCAATGCCACTACTCCAATCTTGAACGCTACCTTCTAGAATGGCTTGGGCTCGAGCTTAGAAGACGCTCCTGAGATCTTCAAAAAACTCATAAGGGCTCCGAAGATGTATCTAGAAAACATTAGTGAAGCAGTTGCCATGGGTGCAAGACAGGCTCTAGCAATGACGAAATCCTTATATCCCCAAGTGGATATAAGTACTATAGGAGAAGGCTTCGCTGACGGCACTTGAAATGAGCAGGCTTTACAATTGATAAATGAAGCTCACGAGTTTGCTAAGAAGATAGCTGCTGATGTAGTACAAAACTTCCAAGGATAGATTCCCAATGTAGAAAAACACTTGTAACCGGACTTGTAATATATCAGCTTATTTATGTTTGTGCTTTGACTACTGAATCCAGCTTTTAATTTCTTAAAAATTCTCATCCAACTGTCATCAAGCCTAAAACTTGATTAAGTTGTCAAAAAAAATTTAGTCCTTATCCACTCGATTCAGATCAAAACAAAAAACAATGATTAATCAAATATAAACAAGTCATATTCAAAGGAAACTTTATACTTTACTAATATCGATAGCCCCCGAATGGCAACTCAAAAAGGCAACTTACTTGAAGTCGGCAGTTGAGAGAAACAACGTAGAAAAGAGTAACTTAAGTATAATAACGCCGAAGGTGTTCAATATTCCAAGAATTTTCCATGATCGATCCATCTTCATGCTTGAATCGATAAGCCCCTGGCCGAGTAACCTCAGCTATTATAACAGGCCCTTCCCATAACGGAGACAACAATAAATGTCCGTGATCAAACATTACGATTGTGGTAATGCCGAAGTCCTTGGAGATATCTTGCCGATTGAACAAGAGCAGCTTCACGGGCTTCTTTCAATCGGTTTAAATCTTCAATGCGATCTTGGTCATAATGTTTCTCGTTGAATTATGAACTCGAAGAGATTCAAATTCCATCTCACTCGGTAACATAGCTTCAGCCTCATAAACCAAAAAGAAAGGCGACTGACCCGTAACCCGACTGGGTGTAGTTCGCAACGACCACAAAACCGAAGGCAACTCTTAAACACACGTCCGGCGTAAGGGCGTAATCTATCAAAAACACGAGCTTTGATACCTTGAAGAACCATACCATTAACGTGCTCAACTTGACCATTGAGCAAATCTTGATCCCAAAGTCTTCACAAAAATCATTAAAAACTCCTCCTGTGAACTGAGTCCCATTATCAGTAATTATCCTATTTGAAACACCAAACCGATGCACAATGTTGATGGAGAAATCGTGAGCTTTATCAGCTATAATCGTAGCAATCGGTTTAGCCTTAATCCACTTCGATAATTTATCAATAGCAACAAAAAGATGCATGAAACCTCTTGGAGCTTTCTTGAAGGGACCCACCATGTCCAAACCCCAAACAGCAAAAGGCCATGAAAGTGGAATAGTTTGCAACTGTTGAGCCGGAACATTGACTTGCCGAGCAAAAAACTAACAACCCTCACAAGTCCAAACAAATTTGTCTGCATCTGTAACTGCTGTGAGCCAGAAAAATCCCTATCAGTAAGCTTTTTCCACCAAGGTGCGTGCTGCAGCATGACTACCACATATTCCCGAGTGAATGTCCTGCAAAAACCATCGGCCCTCCTCAGGAGTAACACATCTTAACAAAACATATGATAGGCTTTGCTTACATAACTCGGAATCAACCATCACATAACTTTGACTACGACGTCGAACTCGTTCGGTTTCGTCTCGATATTGAGGTAACTCTTGGTGAGTCAAAAACTTGATGAAAGGCATCCTCCAGTCGGTATCAAACATAGACACTTGTTTTGTGACATCATCTTCAATAGCTTCGTTCTTAGCAATAGTCAGCTCATGAAAGTGTTCAACAAAAACATTTGTCGGAGCAGCCTCTCGTCTAGATCCAAAATTAGCCAATTGATCAGCAGCTTCATTATTATGCCTCAGAACATGAGATAGCTCCAAACCATCAAACTTGTCCTCCAACTTGCGAACTTCCAAACGATAAGCAACCATGTTATCATTCAAACAAAACCAAGCTTTCATTACTTGATTCACCACCAGCTGAGAATCTCCTCACACAATCATACGTTGTATTCCCAAGGACACAGCAAGACGCAACCCATAAAGTAAAGCTTCGTACTCGGCTACATTGTGTGACGTCGAAAAATGAATCTGAAGAACATATCGCAACCTTTCTCCAGTCAGGGAAATCAAAACCACTCCAGCCCTTGTGCCAGTAACCCCCTTAGACCCATTGAAATACATAGTCCAATATTCCAGCTTCTCCGCAGGCATATCTCCTTGGCACTCGGTCCACTCAGCAACGAAGTCAGCCAAAATCTGAGACTTAATTGATCTTCGTGCCTTGAAAGTAATGTCTAATGCCATCAACTCCAAAGCCTATTTCGCAATACGTCCCGTGGCCTCACTATTATGAAGAACATCGCCGAGTGGAAAAGATGTAACCACCGTAACCAAGTGACTTTGAAAATAATGAGCCAATTTCCTGATGGTAATTAAAACTCCATATAATAACTTTTGTACCTGAGGATAGCGTGTTTTAGATCCAGCTAGCACCTCGCTGACGAAGTAGATGGGCCTCTGAACCTTCTGGACTCGACCTTCCTCTCCTCGTTCAAAAACCAAAACTTCAACAACCAAAACCGTGCTAACCACCTGGAAAGTTGTCGACACATAAAGTAATAAAGGCTCTTGCGGATGTGCTGAAGCCAGCACAGGCGGCGTTGTAATAAAATCTTTGAAGTCTTCAAAAGATTTCTGGGCTTCTGGGGTCCACTGGAACTTGTCCATCTTCTTCGGCAACTTGAAGAAAGGCATGTCTCGTTCCTAGAGCTTAGAAACAAATTGGCTTAAAGTTGTCATGCACCCGGTAAGTTTTTGGACATCCTTCTGGGTACTCAACGGCTTCATATTCCATATGGCATTGATCTTCTTCGGGTTGGCTTCGATGCCTCGATCAGACACCATGAAACCAAGCAGTTTCCCTAATGGTACTCCGAAGGTACACTTTTCTGGATTTAACTTCATCCTGAAGGCTCGAATATTCTAAAAGGTTTCCTCTAGATCAGCAATCAAATCTTGTCTTTACTTGGTCTTGATAACAACATCATCGATATAAACCTCCACGTTCCACCCGAGTTGAGTTTTTGGACATCTTTGAATCATACGCTGATATGTAACTCCTGCATTTTTAATAAATGAAGTCTTCAAGCAGTCGGACTCCGTCAAGCTGATCTGATGATATCCCAAATAACAATCAAGAAAACTCAAAAGCTCACAGCCAGCGGTTGAATCGATGACTTGACCAATACGAGGCAGACCGAAAGGATCCTTGGGACAAGACTTGTTCAGATCTGTATTGTCGACACACATGCGCCATTGCCCTCTCTTCTTCTGAACCAAAACTGGATTAGCCAATCAATCAGGATGATAAACTTCCTTGATGAACCCGGCTGCCAAAACATTAGCAAGCTCCTCCTTAATATCATCTCTCCGATCCTATGCAAAGCGGCAAAGTCATTGTTTGATAGGTTTCGCATCCTCCTTAACATTTAATGAGTGCTCAATCATCTCTCTAGGAATACAAGGCATATCAGATGGTTTTCACACAAATATATCTTTATTAGCTTGAAGAAATGTGATGAGCGTGATTTCCTATTTACAATCTAACTCGACGCCTATTACAGCAGTCTTTGAGAGATCGGAAGGATCAAGTGCAATCTTCTTGGTCTTGGCGTTGCCTTCTCCCGACTTGGTCATCTTTTTAGCTAGAATTTCTCCTTCGGATGTAGATGCCACCAGTCAAACTTCTTGTCGGCTAAGCAACCTTTCACGAGATTGGCCATGACGCAGCTTTCTTTGCCGCAGGTGAAGGCTTGCTTAACGTTGCTGCAAAGGGAAATAACTCCTTGTGGTCCTAGCATCTTCATCATCAGGTAGGTGTAGTGTGGTACTGCCATGAACTTGGCACGAGCTGGCCTTCCTAAGATGGCGTTGTAGCCTGTTGAGCGGTACACCTCGTCCGGCTCTAGGCTACTGTGTGGGCTAGCAGCAAGCAACTCCTGTGTCCCGCTCGGTGGAGCACCTCCTAGCTGGGACGTGCCAAGGACGTCTGGCTGTCTGTAGGCATCGTTGTCACCGTTGTAGTCAGCGAAGTCGAAGTCTATACCTATTGGCTCGGACGACGGGCCACCACATGAGGACGAGGCCTCGGCGTCGCCAAACACTGCTGCTGAAGTAGTACTATGCAACCCTGTTGATAGCATTTGAAATATTAAGATATCGCAACTATGATGTGTAGAGTCGCGTTCATAATGAGTTTGTGAAGTGCAAACGTGTGTAGGTTTACCTATTGGACGAGCAGTTGTAGCACCGAAGAAGGTAGGTCCTGTTCCAGGGCCAACGGTAGGACAACATGAGGATGAGGCACCGGCGTGTACGAACACTGGTGTTGTAGTACTGAAGTACAACCCTACTCAAAAAAATTGAAATATTAAGATGGTTGTGCACATAATGTATTGTTTCTTGATGAACACGAGTTCGTACAATTACCTGTTGGATGCGACTGCCCAGCATGGTGCTGAGAAGAGGGCTATCCTCGGGGTGATAGCACGTAAACATCCGACGAAGACTGACAAGACAGCGTCCTCAGAGTATCCTGAACCAAGCTTCGAATCCGGCCGAAGGTGGTAGTAAGCTCATCCCTGGTAAGATCAATCCCTGACTACAAGCGTCTGAGACCAGTGCCTGCCTTGATGTCAACCTGATGTAGGATGTCGACCTGCAAGTCGTATAATGATAAACATTAGAATTGTGATCTCAAAGAATGGTAATACATTGGAAGTAGAGTGTAACTCATAGCTCCGGCAAAAGCTTGGTCGCGATGCAGTGGGTACGTGTCGGTCACGGCGACAACATGAGGCTAGGGGTTCCCGGCCGTGAAAGTCACACAAGTCTGCGTATGAGGAATGTACCACCTCAGATAGGCAGCAAAAGTAGCGTCCATGTGCTCGCGAAACTCATCGATAATGTCCTCGGTGGCGAGCTCCCAGTTGTCAACGTACTGCTGGACGCGAGGAGCCCAGTTGGGTCCTGCCGCCTATCCCTGACACGTACACCTGATTGCAATGGAGGTTATTTAGTTAACAAGTTTCCAAGGACGCGGTTAAACAAGAGCATTGAAAACATTCGTACCTTCGATCTTGCGCATCAACAGGGTTCTCCCACTGATTGAGGGGCCACGACTAGCGAAGACCGAACTGCCGCAACACTCAATATGAGTAGTGCAGCTCAACGAACATGTCGAACACCAACGCCACGGTCGTCAACCAGTACACGGCATCTCGGGTGCACAGAGAGGACAACCCCCATGGTGCCCGGCTTTGGATAGCCACGTCACTATATGGTTGCCAGATGACCTCCTCCGGTTGCAAACGGTCCAACTCCCACACTATCTGGTGATACGCCTTGCGCACAGTCATGTGCGCCCACGTACGCTGCAAATATGCGATTGATCAGAACGTTGCCAAAATGAACGTTAAATTTCAATTCGTACAACTAGTGCACATACCTGTCATCGAACCCACAACATACCCATCATGGGTCGGTCCTCAGGAGTGGTGTCTCGATACAGGGCCAGCTCATACTCTGCCTGTGACACAATTGGTCTGGCTACGGCGATCCGCTCGCACGGCCAGAGTTGCAGAAAAGAGGACATCTGCCGATAATCGAACCTGAATCTGTCCTAGAGCAAACGTCCGATAGTGCGCAATACGTAGCGGCCAGGAGCGCGAACCCCCAACTGTACTATGAGAAAAAACCCTGTTTGGTGTCGGCGATAGAACGTGCGTATGGGATAACCTTCTTGCTCACCGAGTTGCCTTAGGTGTTGCAGAACATCACCCAGCCGAAGAGCCACAGCAAATAAGCCTCTAAGAATTGTCGACAGTGCCCTCATCTGCATCGGCATGTAGCGTCTCAGTCTGTTTAACAGAAAATATATTGTCAGAGCCCAACGACATGATAGAGATGGTTGTAAATTGAAACTGGACTTACAGTAAACTGGAGAAGCCACTTCTTGGTGGGCCCGTGAGTCTCGTATCTTGGTGGCACCGGTACCCTCATCACGCCTATGAACCGTTGCGTGATGTCATCCTTCCACCCCTGCAGCTCATCTATAGGGCCCACTAGAACTCCAGCTAAAGGAAGGCCAAGCTGGTAGGAGACGTCCTGTAGCATGGGTGTCATCTCCCCACAAGGGAGGTGACCGGCCTCCATAGGTCCACAAGTGCCGCCAACAAAGATCAATTTGGATCAAATCTCCTAGCCGGGTCCCTCTCGATCGTTGTGTCCTCTATCATCCGGCACAGCAGAATGAGCCGACCTTCGTCAACCTGCAACATTGATGAAACCGATCACATGTCATGACAACGATGCATAATGTAATGTACAAGATTGTTAAGAACAATTATTTAGATGTAGTACCTGGAGACCCATCGGTGGTCTAGACGAAGAAGTTGTCGCAAAGTCCGTGGCCTCAACGTCGAAAGAGAAAGTATAGCCAACCGGTACAATCGATGCGCGGCATCTATCGTAGGGTCCAATAGCTCCAGTGTATCTCAGTGCGCCATGCCTGCAACATGAAAAATAAGTAAAGATGAGCATGAAAAATAAATGATACGAATAATTGAAGTAAACATGAACATGAAAAATAAAGGATACCAATAAATATTGTAAACATGAACATAAAAAATAAATTATATGAGCAAATATTGTGATAAAAAAATATTGAAGATATTCACTGAATCGAAAACATAGAATTAATATTTAATACAAACACCATGATACGTACATAAAACAACGGTAGTTCATAACGAGGACAACAGAAGCTCATAAGAATTACAACACGATAGTTCATCATCCCTCACATCTAATTAATTATTACAACAAACTTGGACACCATACGATAGTTCAAGCTCCGTCACATCCAATTAACCATTACAACAACTTTTGACATAGCACGCTAACTCAACATCCGACATATCTAATTAATTATTACAACACGATACGAATACATCACACTTAGACAGCATAGCCATCTCCTCCGGTGCGCCTAACACGACGACGTTTTGTAGTGGTACCTTCACTCGATGATCGACTACCATCAACACCGTCACTAGATGATCCAGCTTCTGTAGTGTGTGATCTAGTAGCTGTTTTAGGACACTTCTTGTATGTGTGTCCATATTCATCGCACTTGCTATACCTCTTCACACGTCCGCCCGCTTCGGACTCATCTATGTCATTCTTGATATGCCTTGTCTTGCGCCGACCTGCTTTCACCCTAAGCAAGCCTCGAGCTAGGCATACAAGATCTGTGGCTGCACAGTTGTGAATGTCCCAATAATGCCGAAACCATATATCTCATGGTTCCATGTGTGGTACAAAGCTTCCTTCATGAAGTATGGTGAAACATAACACCATGGATGAATCCCACACTCACAGCAAGCTGCGAGTACGTGTGTGCATGGCTTGTAAAGTAAAGCGGGTTTTCAGCATGAGCACGAACATGTTCCATCAGCTTTCAATACACACACTTGCACCGCTCTCTTACGGTTGATACCACACCTTGATCTGTCCCTGCGCTGAACTTCATACCTATGCTCCATCGTACCATGTGTCATTTCTCGATGATTTCAGGCCTTCTTTATACCCTTATCAATTTACTTCTTTATCTTGTCAGCATATATTAAACTATTGTTTGCCATTGATGGCCCAGCTGCTATGAACCGATCCCTGAAGTACTTGCAAGTGTCATGCAAAATGAACTCAATGATGCCAACAAGTGGGAGAGCACGTGCGCCTCGCATGACCCAATTGTATATCTCCACCAAATTTGTGGTCATTATACCGTAGCACGAACCATCCTTATCGAACAATAAAGCCCACTTCTCCTTTGGTTCCATCTCAATCCACTCAGAAAATTTAGAAATTTCCGATGCCTTCCTCCTCTTCATTCGTGGTGGATCACTCGTAAGATGACCAAGTGCTTTCTGGAGTGTCATCACCTTCAGGTTGCAGCTTCGATCTATTCTCATCTGCTTGCTTACCAATCAACTCATCCAACCTATCCCACAACTCATTGAACTTCTTCTGCTGGTTTTGTGAACATAACCTCTTGAAAAGGTCAATCAGACTATTCTTCCTAAATTGTTTGTAGAAGTTAGCACCCATATGCCTCATACACCATCTACTCCTAACAACAGGCCACTTGACGGCATTGTACTCAGAGCTGCCATGCTTCAAATCATCAATAGCCCGCATCATGCTCGCGTGCCGATTATGTATCAAGCAAACATATGGTCTTCCCATGACAACGTGTTCCTTCATTTATTTTAGGAACCAATACCAGCTGTTGGTGTTCTCACTCTCAACGAAAGCTAAAGCAACTAGTAAAAGTTGTTGTTCCCACCAACACCAATGACTGTCAAAATTTAGCTTGTATATTTACTGGTTAGGAATGTGACATCAATACATAGGATGGGCCTACAGTGCACAAATGCCTGGATGCATGCTGCAAAACAGAAGAATGCTCTCTATAGAACTCTTGCGTTGCGCTCGTCATTCTTAGGTGATGGATAACACTAGCAATCTCGGCAAGTTATCATAAGATGCTTCAAACGTGCCAAACCTCGTCTCTATAGCCTTCTATTTCGCCCTCCATGCCTTTGCATAACTAATTGTGTACTTGTATTTTTCTTCTATGTGCCCAATGATTGACTTTGGCTCAAAGTTTATGTTCTTCATAACTTGGCTATACACCTCACCTACTACAAATGCTGATGTAATATTACAGTGGTACTTCTCCACTCCTTGTAAGTGGCACAGATGCTCCATAACAATTGAGACCTGCCAATAATCCTTCCATTTACCCTTGTATGCGTGAACCCACCATGGACATCCCTCTTTCTCCTTCACACACCTCACCTCATAAACAGTTTTGCAAGACTTCTTTATCCTGAACTTCCGCTGCAGAGAAATAGCAAAATGCTTCACCGCCTCCTTCAAATCTTCCAATTCAACATAATGAGCACCCTGCACAACCTTATTCTCCTTATACTCCCACGGCACGTGATGGCCCTCTGAGATAACAAAGCGAGAAAAATCATCGTTGCAAAAATCTGAAGGCATACGACTATCCTCGTCAAATAATGCATATCCAACATCCTCCTCGTTCTCCTCATCCTCCCTATCCATCAGATCCACAATACTACCAATCCTCTCTCCCTCGTCAGCCTCACCGGGTTATTCCACCCCGGTTTCTTCCAGTTCAGAATTTTCTTGCTCTGTGACTTTCACTTTCATACTTCCCACATCACTAGGCATACTTGGTCCCTCGTCTTCCCCCATACCCACATCCACCGTGTTCTCGTTCTTGTACACCTAAACGAGAATGGAAAGTGGCCAACAACATTCGCATGCCATCTCATCATATCTTCTCCATGTATCGGTGCAATCCATAGGCATAAGTTCTCAAATATAATCTACGGATTAACAGTTAATCACAACATAAAGTGTAAGGCCATGGGTCTGTGGATTAATTTTAGAGCCTCTCATCAACTAGTTGCATACACCCCCAAAACTCCTTTCGACAGCTCTATCAATGTCCTTAGCCATACACTTGAACTCAGACAGATCTACCCCATTATGACCATATCTAATGTTGCTTTCACCGTAATACAAGTTGAATATCAGCTTATTTGACATATCTGTTCACGCATTAAAGTCTCATTATAATACTAAAAAATTATCAATTTCCAACTAATCTAGACTAACAATCAATTGCTAACTATGTTGCTAAATGTATACTAACTATGTTGCTAAATATATACTAACTATCAATTGCTAACTATGTTGGTAAAAAATTATACGCAATTGCTAACACCTACTAACTAAACATGTTCGTAGGAGTTACTACAACATACATACGTACTATATCTACATCCCTATCATCTGATTTTACTACTAACATAGGATTTCTATACTAATTAATAAGTTGCTAAAATATTGTCCCTACTCATATTTGCAATGTGTTCAAATGGTAATGGAAAAAATTACCTCCAATCGAGTCCGCAATCCAGCAGGGCTCCGCCGTTTCCTTCTTAACCCTCCCCTCACCCCTCTTTCTTTTTTCTGGATTTTTGAGGAATAAAATGAGAATTTTCAAGAGGAGAGGGTTTTATAGGCGGCGGCAAAAAATCGCCCTCCCCTAGAACGGGGAATGGCATTTGGCAAGCGGTTCCCTACCCGGGAGGGGGCGTGTCGCAACATTTTTTCAGGCGGCCCCTCCTGGTGATAAATCGCCCTAGGGTAGCGCGAGAAGGGGCCGCTTGCAAAATTGTAGCGGCACGCCCCTCTCCTCGCATGCCATGTCACTTTCCCCGCCCTACCCTAGGGCGATTTATATGCCTCACCCTATGGGAGGGCAGGCGGAGTATATTTCTGTAAAATTTTGAATCAGAAATTTATTTTTGTAAATCTTTTAAATAAATAAAATAGCTATTTATAGCCCTCACCAAAATCTGGCCGTTGAAGGCAAAGATTCCTCATATATTGGAATTTCTGACCAGTTCAAAGTTCAAATTCCAACACAGCCAAGCCAGGCAACATCGGATATTCCAATATGCATATCGGATATTTCGATATTTAACTCAACCTAACCACTTGCGACCATATCGGAAATTTTGAACACATATTGGAAATTCTGATAATTACCTCCACATAACCAGTTAGGGTCATATTGGAAATTCATAGAGCAATTTGAAAACTCTGATATTTATTTTACCAGAACCACAAAATGTCATTTCGGTAATTCCGATGCAACATTGGAAATTCCGATTTGTCAAAAATTCTAGCAATTTGAAAATTTTCAAGGAAACACTTTGCAAGAGATTTGAGCACCAAATTTTCAACCTTACATTTCAAAACGACCACCCTATTTATAGTACAGCTTTTCATTTGACACAAGGAGATAAAATTTACCATAGAAGGTTTTGCCATACACTTTTCTCATTTTCTTTTGGATTCGCCAAAACCAATCTATTTAAGGACTAAAGTATATAACATTCTCAACAATCGTCGTTAGTCCTACCTTTAATTAACCACCAAAAAGCAATTAAGGTCCTAGATGCATTTTCAGAAACTACGAGTGGCACAAGACCTATTGATAGCTCAAGCTCTTAATTAATCTAAATTAATGTGTCAGTCATTATCCTTTTCGTTTTCCTTTATTAATTATATGGAATCTGGAATTTGAGCTCATCATATACCGGAAGACAAAACTTGCAC
The DNA here is from genome assembly GCA_008326285.1 of Oryza officinalis. Classification (NCBI taxonomy): domain Eukaryota; kingdom Viridiplantae; phylum Streptophyta; class Magnoliopsida; order Poales; family Poaceae; genus Oryza; species Oryza officinalis. The sequence goes on along the minus strand of BDMV01000012.1, from coordinate 20,470,801 downwards.
GTTAGAAAACTGCAGATAAAAGCTCAGAAATGTCCAAGGGCAAACTGCAATGCGTCATGCTTGTATCAAGTAGTACAAGTTGCACATAGATTAGATGTCATGCGTACACATCCATGGTACGTACAGTACCTGATACTGGTTTTGGCCGGTACGACCAGAGACCATCGATCGTGCGCGTCAAAGCAGTTGTAGATCAGAGAAAGAAAAAAGATTACTGACTGGACCGGCCGGTGTACGCGAGCAGCTTCCATGCAGAGCTCACAGTGGCACATGGCACATGCATGCTCACATGCTGCCGTTGCCTGCACGGCTCTGGTTTCCGGCAGTGGCTTCTTCTGTAGCGTCAGGGCACACGAAGCCCATGTTGGGATCGGGACAGGAGACGATGCGTGGATGGTTGATTTGTGGTTTTTAATTTTGGACTGCGTCAAGACTTGTAGATGTTGTATATCAAGCACGCTATAACACCAGAACATGAACAATGCTCCACGGTGACGGGTGGCGTCACTCGGCCACGGCGGCGGTGAGCTACCATGGAGGAGAGAGGGCAAAAGACGAGTAGCTTGCAGAGACTTCTTCTGCCCTGCAAAGCGAATGGTAGCTTAGCCTTGGTTGGATGAGGCTACTCGTGTGCAAGGCAGAGGTGTTGGGCGAGGCCGTCGTCTTGCCACGCGTGTGTAAGAAGTAGGAGCAAGAGGGAGGCGTGGCCCGGACAGTGGCGCAACATAGAGAGAACAACTGCACACGTTACTTCGGCTAGCTTGTCTTGTAACCAGAGCGGCCTCGATTTATATCAGCCCGTGCTAGAGAACACAGTGGCAGTTAATTAACGAAGGAAAAGAGAACAAGACGAGGGAATGACGCCAACAATCTCCTCTCTCAGTCTCGACCGCCGTTCAGACGATCTTGAGGCCGTTGTGGCATCGAGAAAGCTTGTTACCCACCACCTCGATATGTGTCGCCGTTAGTGAGCTCGTCGGCCCTCCTCCGCCTCGATCCTCTTCACCAGAAAAGGAGGAGAAGGAGACAAAGGGAGGTGATAGATGTTATTAGCGATCAATGGGTGTAGCGGCCGCAACAGTAATGTGACGGCCACAACAATGATGTGGTGGGACGACGGCGACAACAAGGAAGAGCAATGATTCGTTGTGGAAGAGGAGAGAGATTGTGGACAAGAAGGGGGACGGTGATGGCATCACAATCTGCCCTGCATGCTGAACGGAATGAACAAGTGGAACGGACGAACGGGGTGGAGCGAGGGAAGAGTACTTATTTTATATTTATTTATGATCTTTTCTGTTCATTGCAGTTCCACAAATTGAAAAGGTATGACAACTGAAATATCTTACTTGAAAAGTTGCAGCCAGCCCTAGAACTAATTTACACTGTTGGAAAAAAACTGTTGCAGCCAGCCCTAAAACTAATTTACACTGTCGGAGAAAACTTTTTAAGGTGTATTTTTGCCTACGTGGTAGCCAAGTGATATCTAAAAAAGTGGCTTGTATTTGTTCATGCATACCCAGATCAAACAGTGTTTTCTTGTGACGAGTGATTTCCATTGGGATGAATTCGGCCATTATTTCTTCTTTCTAGTACTGTAGTGTGATCTCTCATCAACTATACCTCCGACAAGTCAAACAGTGAACTCTGCCAATCTAATGGGTTCTCCTAGATAGGAGTAAAAAGGAGGTTGTCAGGGAAAACCACACTTTGGGGGCCATGTGTCGCCATATTGGAAGCATTTCCATTTTGTACTGTATACAGAGCAAGTACAGTCATTTGCTCTGCTTCGTGCCGGTTTTATTTTCATACAACCCCCTTGCAAGTTCAAAATGTTGCATTTGAAGAATTTAAGTTCACAATGATATAAACATCGGCGATCACAATATGGATACGAGATTCATGGACGGTTTCAGCCTGAACCCAGCCTGAGGAGGCTAATCAAGACAAAGATTATTTTGACGCATTTTTTCAACTAAACACATTAACAAGACCGTTAAACAAATCAGGTGCCGGTCCAACTTACTGAGGCCCTGTTTAGTTCCAAATTTCAAACTTCAAAATCCATCACATCGAATGTTTGGACACATGCATGAAGTATTAAATGTGAATGAAAAAAAACTAATTACACAGTTTGCGTGTAAATTGCGAGACGAATCTTTTGAGCTTAATTGCACCATGATTTGATAATGTGTTGCTACAGTAAACATTTGCTAATGACGGATTAATTAGGCTCAAAAGATTCGTCTCGCAGTTTACAGGCGGAATCTGTAATTTGTTTTGTTATTAGACTATATTTAATACTTTAAATGTGTGTCCGTATATCTGATATGACCTGATGTGACGTTTTTTTTCAAAATTTTTTTAATCTAAACACGGGCTGAGTCATTTCAGTCGGTCAGGCATTAGAAAATGGCACTGTAAAATCGCTGTCACACACAGACAGACACACACTTGTCACTTCATCAAGTTGAGAGCCTTTCTGAATACCAAGGCCGAGGCTAGAGAGACGAAGAAACCAAAGCAGAGAGAAACGCATATCGACGCAGCTGCTGCTGCGAGGTCACTGGCGTTCAGGAAAAGTCATGTCATGGATGATGGTAATGCGTCGCTCAAAAGTGTAATGCAAATTTAAAGCACGTCACATAGTGGCAGCACTACATTCAAGTCCGGCCGGTAGAGCCCAGTGCTTTGCTCAGATCACAAGAGTTTGTTCGATAACGACATGCACGAAATAACGGATGGCAACACTCCAACCCAAACTAATTTTTGTACGCCAGTGATCAAGGACTCAAAAATTGGTCTGAAGATATGGAAAATGGTCTCATACTTGAGCTAAATCACATTGGTAATAGTAGCATACTACTGTGACAAGACCTGGCCTTACAACTTACAACTGTCTTATAATCTACAGCTTAATTAGCTACACCTACAAGCTTAGAGAAAGAGAGTGACACACTGACACACACACAAATTCTACTGCTAGTCCATAGAGTTAGCTGCTTAGCTTGGTGTGTTTCATGGCGTGATCTCATGCAACGCAGTTGAGGCCCAAGCAACCCATCCACAAGCTACTCACTGCCCTCTTCTGCATAAAAGATTGCAACAAAAAACAATTAGTTTATGTTTATTTTAAAAAGCTGTTTTGACTGTAAAAAAGCAGTTCATTAGAAAAAAAAGGACTTGATTTTTTTTCTTGTGTTGAAAAGCAGTTGACTAGTGTGTTGACAAGTTTTGTAGTTTAGTAGTTTACGTACCCGTCTTGGCCGGTGGGAGACGAACTCCGGCGGGGGCACCTGGTACAGGTCGGCGTCGACGGGCCGCTTCACCACCCTGCAGGCGGCGCCGCCCCTCGCCGGCGTGCGCGCAATCGCCACCCCGCCGGAATGGTACGCCCTCGCAGCACGCGCCGCCTGCTGCCTCCCCTTGCCGCCGTCATCGTACGGCACAGCCTTCTCGGGAGCCACCCTCCCCTCCGGCCTCCTCGCCTTCTTGGGCGTCGGCCTCCGCGGCGGCGGCGAGTACTTGAACCACACGTCGCTGCACGCCTCCGCCGCCGCGCCCCCGCCGTATGCGTACCACTCGTCGTCAGCCGCCGCCATGGCGACGGCGGGAGCCGACCGCATCACTTCCGGCGGCGCCTGCAGGTGGTGTTCGTCGTCATACTGCTGGTGGTGGTGGTAGTAGTAGTTCCACTCCCCGAACGCCGGCACGACGTGCCGCCTCCTCCCCTTCTGCAACACAACGACACCACGTACACGATCGAGTCATGCCCATACACCATACCAACCAACAAGAAGACCAACACACCTACTACTACTAATATTACCTGATCCATGTCGCCGGCAGCTATGGCGTAATGCAGGGGGGCAGACAAAACGGGAGAAGAAGAGAGGAGAAGAGAAGAGAGGAGAGTGGATCAGTGGGGACGATCGACCGAGTAGGTAGCCCGCTAGTATTTATAGCGAGAATGGGACGAATCCATCGAGACGACGAGAGAGCTCTCGCCTCTCGGCTCCTCGAGACACCGGCGTCGTTGAAGCTAGGAGGGCTCGAATTGAAGGATGAGCTGAGCTCTAGTACAGGGACGATGGAAGGGGACGTGTCAGGGAGTGGGCCCCACAACACAGGGAAGAGCAGATAGCTACTGTAGCCTCGCTCCGGCCATGGAAGAGTGGAAGGGAGACATAGGGTGCAGAGATGGGCGTGGTCCTGGGCGGTTTGACGAGCAAGCCCAGCTTTTATTGGACATGGCAGCAACCTGCACTGCACGCCGGTGTGCTGCTGTGGTGTTATTTTGGCATCATTAGATGCTGATTACGGGCTCGGATAATACTACCTCGGTTTTTTAAATATATATGATGACGTTAGCTTTCTGAGGTTCGTTTATCATTCGTTTTATTTGAATAATTTAACAAACATAAAAAGTTATATGTCATGTCTAAATAATTTTTAATGATAAATCAAATCATAACAAAATAATTGGTAATTACATAAAATTTTTAAATACGATAAATATACAGTAGTTAAAGGTATCTAAATATCATCGATATCATATATTAAAAAAAAGAAGAAAGTAGTGCTACCGAGTATGCTCTAGCCTCCAGCTACATACGACTACTGTACGTACAGCAAAGGCTACTGGAGTACTACTACTTGTACACAGTGCGTATAGCGGAAAAATCAACTGTTGATGATGGAGCTGAACACTGATGCAGCAATGCCATGCCAATTTACTAGTACTTGTACACTGATCGTACAAGTATATTAATTCAAGTGCTAGATATACATGCATGCTAATCTCAATGTTATTTATAAAGAATGTTGTACGACCTGTCCTTTATAGTACTGTGTTGCATTAGTGTGTGTTTCGTACATACTTGGCGAAATGAGATCCTTTAATTTGTTGGTGGAACACTAGACACGGTTGTTTTCTTCATATATAAACTCAACTATATACTTACCGGTAGGGCTTCTTTTTGGCTTATTACTTATTTCGTCCCAAAATATAAACTATTCGGACCGGACGAGATATATCCTAGTACTACATACTCCCTCTTGTTTGTTGATGTTTTGGAGATGGTTGTCAAACAATTTAAACTAGAACTATTAATGGCTTTTACAATATTTAATTTAAAGACACTATAACACAAGGTATAGATTAGTCTTAAAAAGTAATTTAATAAAATTAAATAATCACTTATTTTTTATTTATTATAATAGAAAATCATACTCAAAAATATATTATTGTTCTTTGAAACATAAAAAAATTGTGGAACCGAAGGGAGTATGAGATTGATGGAATTTGGTCCATGGCACAAAAGAAGCTGGATTTTTTACATTTTGCTAGTTTTTGAAAATTTATTTTATAAATAGACTTTTAGAAAAACTATTCTAAGAATGGACTCTTTCTTCGGCAGCAAGGTTATTGGCGTCGCCGAGGTTCCATGTCGTGTTGCCAATGACACTGGTGCCCTCAACACCCCTCCCCCCAACGTGTGGTAGCTAAGTTGCTGATGTGAAGAGAGTTGACGCCATAGAGACTGACGCCGATGACCTATTTATAAAAAGTTTACCAAAACTGGTAACAATGTAAATATTTTTCATACAAATAGTCCCTTGATTCTAGTGTCTTCAATGCCGAGGACCTATTTATAAGAAAAAATAATTACATCTTGATTTTGACCCTTTTCCAAAAAAAATATTTTATAATAGGTCATCGGCACTGGTCTTTTTTGATGTCAACCCCTCTGCATCTCGGCTGCTAGGATGGTGTAGGTGTCGGCGCCGCGTTGGACCTCGGTGCCATGGCCACTGGTGCCAAGAAAAGGATCTATCCTTGGAATAAATTTTTGCAGGGTTATATTTATAAGTTTTTAAAAGGAACCAAAATATTATATCATGTGTGGAAGGAGACTACTAGGGGAGCATCGGGAAGCTGAAGGAGAATGATACTATGGTTTTGAAAGGGAAACCAGGCATAGACACCAGAAAAACACATCTCGTTGTCCTAGACTTGTAGAGCTTCCCAGGACGCTGGGAACAGTAGTCAGCTGATGTGATATTTGTAGACATTATTTTTCTACACCCAACTCGCAACAGAATGGGTAGTAGTAGTAGCAGCTAGACGCAGATATATGTACACACAAGTTAACTTAACTACAATTCCATCTCCAAAAAAAAAAAAGTCAAAGTGGGAGAGCAATCAAGCTACTCTTACTCCAAAAAACTTCGAAGCTACTAGGTGTAGACAAATCAATTAAAACTTGTACGCGTCGACCAATCAGACCTCATTAATTAATCAGAGTACTTATTAGATCTGGAACTGCAGACATTCAATTTAACAAAGTTATTGCAAACCCTGTTACATAGAATTTCTGAAGTTAATAGAAGAACCCAAAGTCAGATGAGACATCAGAGAGACACAGGCCCAATCCTGGGCAACACACTTGAATGCCCTCACTCATTTATGACCTTACAGGCCGCTGTGCTGCAGCAGCAACCAGCGAGTGGTGGACCGGGCAGCGTTGTGCGTGCTACTGCTACGACATTACGACGGTTGCTGCAGCAGCAGCACGATGAGGTTTCGATCGGCTTGCCATGCCCGCTTGCCGCTGCAGTGGCCTACATGGTGCGAGCGCTCTTGCTACAGGCTACAGCTACTAACTCCGATCCATGGACGGCCATGGACGGCGACGAACGAACGAACAAGGATCGGCGTCCTTTCCATTTGAATGGAGATTTATGGCCGGCCGGCCTGCCATTCTGCTTCTGCTGCCATCCATCGCAGCTAGCGCGGCACGCGAGGCTAGCTATAACTTCTTCTCTGCATTTCTGCAAGCGGCGTGGCACGGGCACACTGTGCGTGCATGCATGCATGCCGCAGGCACTAGTAGTAGTAGCGCTCCCAGTGCTATGTAGAGCTCTGGAGCCATGCAACCATACTAAGGTGCTTCGTTTTTCTCTTTTTGTTTTTTCTTTCGTCCTATCTATGGTATGTCTGTCTGATATGCAAGCATGTCTTGACTTGTGGAAAGGTTTGTTGGGCTCTTGACTTGTGGAAAGGTTGTAGGGCAAGACGACGATCGACATTGGCTTGATGCCTTCTGGTTGGTTGAGGACGACGGTGGCTATATATCTAGCTAGCTAGGTACTGGGAGTACGTAGCTAGCCGTGTGAGTTGTTGCACTGACGAGCAAAAAGAAGATGCAGGCCAAGGATAGAGCTCGGACCATGATACAGTAGCTGACCGGTGAAATACTATCACAAGATTCACGCCTGTGGGGGCCGGTGAGAGATTCGATAGAGAAGAGATTTTATTGTGCACACAATGAAAGCACCAGTGAAACAGTTAATGCGATTCTCTTTCTTTTCCGTCTGCACCACATGTGTTGCGAAAGATTTTTCATGTGAATGATGCAAACAAAACAGTTTTCCGTTATACGCTTTTTTTTAGTCGTTGAGCATTTCCGTTATACGCTGATCCTACATCTTGCACTATATATACAGATCACATATATGTAGCTTATCATTCATGAAGACGCGCGGTAGCAAATCTTACAAATCCATCAATTTATCCTTTACGATCTGACCATTAACTGTACACGTACCTGTTTTAGCTTTGAGTAGTGAGAAATCCTTCGAGGAAACACTGTTTTGCTGTCGTTCACCACACATGCCAATTTGCCATCTTGATCGACGATCTTATATTTGCTGTCACTCACCACATATTACCAATTTACCAATTACTTCCTCAATTTTATATCATATTATAAGTCATTTTTTTTCTAGTCAGACTTAAACCCTCAAATTTTTTAAAGTTTGATCTAGTTTATAAAAAATATAGTAATATTTTTAACACAAAAGAAACATATTATCAAAATATATTTAATGTTAAATTAAATGAAACTAAATTGATAATTTAGATGTTGCTAAATTTTTTTATAAATTTGGTCAAACTTATTAAAGTTTGGCTAAAAAAAAATCAAACAACTTATAATATAAAACAAAGGGAGTATTCTTTAATTTGTTATTGGATTCACACAAACTGATCTACGTCGTAAGTGTTTCACTTTCAACCATGAACCATGCATCCTCTCGCGCCATTTCTGCCAAAAAAATTGGAATATTTGCAAGCTTCCAAATGAAATGGTATTTAGATTTTGGATAAACAAGAGTTTTATAGTGGTGCTAGCGAGCAACAAGCACCGTTAATTAGTTCAAGAAAAAGAGTTTTGGCCTTAGGCGATGACTTGGTCTTTACCTAGCTACCTCAATTGTGTACACTATCACCCAAGTATTAGTGATTTTTATTGAGTACTTTTTGGGTAAGTCCGGTTTACAGATTCAACTATCCCAAATGTATGATTTGCCCCTTCAACTACGAACCAGATAAATTACACTACTCAACTATTAAAACTAGACTACCTAAAAGAAGTACTAAATCTAGACACGTTACTCCTCTTGCCCTATTTTTCGGATGCTTTTTGTTGATCTGGAGCTCCAACATGGTGGAAGAGGTTCCTCATCAGCAAAATTTCTCCCCCTCTCTTAACAGGACCCATATGTCATCGATCGTCATTGTCCACGACCTCATACCAGGCATCCATGGGCTCGTGGAGAGAAGGGGATAAGGGGCGACACCTCCTCCCGTTGGTACCACGGGCAGCTCCAAGTTCCACAAGGCAATGGATGTCGAAGGGAGTGAGCTGGAGGCAAGGCATGGAAAACAAACATGGAAGCGGTAACAACATCGACGATGAATCAGGTGGTGACGACTTCGGCGTTGTCATGCATAACATCCGACTTGTCTGTCTCATTGAGCTCCACATCACTGTCGTTGCCTCGTCGAGGTTGAGCTCTACCTCATCAGCCACCAAGCTCCATTGTTGTCGTGCCTCCCTGAGCTCCGTTGCCTCCTCAGGTTTCTCTCCTCCCCCGAGTACCACCACCGTCATGCCCACGCTGCCTCCACTTTAGCGCTAGCATGTCCTACTCATCCACCCTCATCGTCGAGCCCTGAGGTTTCCTTCTCCTATGCGCCCTAGGCCTCACACTTCACTTGCCTCTGGTTCCACCTAACCATAGAGAGAAAAATGAAGGGATAAAAGGGGAGGTGGAAGAAGATAGGATGGTTAATAACAAGTGGGCTCTACCAGTCTCTTGCCATGTCATCCGCCAAGTTGTGGTGCCATGTGGGACAGGTCGGGTTGAAACTGCTTAAAAATAGAGAGGGGAGGGGCATAATGTGTTCGGATTTAATAGTTGAGGGCGTAATTTTTTTGGTTTTATAGTTGAGGGGGGAGGGGACACTATTAAAGAAACAATTTTTTCAAACGGCCAAAAGTGATTTTTGCGTGCGGGCCTCCAGCCCATCTGCCTGAAAGTGCCTACGAAAATCGCTATTTTTTCATGCGGGTGACGCACCCGCACATGAAAATCAGATTTTTTGCGTGCGGGTTCTTATGTTTTCCGCACGCAAAAACAAAAATCCAAACAAAATATCGCAAAAAATCAAAACGGCCGTCGCCACCTTGCTCCTCCCGCCATCACCGTCGGATCCACGCAAATCCGAGCGAGGACCACCACTGCCACAGGATCCGGGCGGGGGAGCGCCGCCGTCGCCCCTCGCCACCTTCGACACATGGGGTGCCCGCTGCCGCGTGCCGCTGACCGCCTGCTACCTGCCGCGACGTGCCGGGAAGGGAGTTGTCGGTGACATGGGACTAGGGGTATCGAGACCAAAGGGAAGGGCGGCCACAGGGATCCACGTGGCCCGTCCCCCCGGAGGGGTCGGGCCCGAGGGTGACGTGGCGGCTACCCTCCCGGCTTCCCCCCGGGGTCGGGTCGCTCCCGTTTCTGCCCCGAGGCCTGGGGCGCCCCGACCCCCTGTGGCTTTGGTGCCACGTGCGCAGGTTAGGTGAGCACGACGGAGTTCACCTAACCACATTTATAGCGGTTCAGACGGGCGCACTACGCCGCATTTAATGCGGCGTGACGCTTGCATGTCCGGTCCGTGACCGGTCAGATCGCGGGTTAAGTGGTGGCAGGATGCCTGTACGTCGCACGCGCGCCAGGCGGCCTGCTGCACGCCACGCCCCATCCCATCAGAATGATGAGAGCCCTCCGTCTCTCGTCTCTCGGCCGGAGTTGGTATGCCAATTCCCGGAGTTGGTATGTCAGCTCCGGTCAGATGCTCTCCCGATTCCGGTGCAGGCGAGACACAGAAGTCGCCCGCCATTTAATGAAGGTTGAAACGGGCGTCCCCCGGGAGGAGTCGGCTGACAGAGCAAAGGCATTCTACGGCGTCTGTCAGAGGCTGCTTCTGGAGATAGGATAGCCCTAAATGTAAAAGAATGTCTTCTTTCTTAGGCAGCTCGTGGCCCATGTGGCAGCCCCTTGCCATATAAAAGGAGGCCCAGGCCTAAGAAAGGGGGGGGACTCTCTGAGGATTTCATCATACTCTCAGATCTACCAGAACACAGGAGTAGGGTATTACGCTACTTAGCGGCCCGAACTTGTCTAAATCACCTGCGTCCACGCGTTTCTGTTTTTCTCGCTGGGATCCCACAGATCAGGACGAAGAATTTCACCTTGCGCCCCCGGCCGAACCGGCAAAGGGTGGCCTGCGCGGTCCTCCGGTGAGGAGTTTCACGCTCCGTCAGGAGTCGAGAAAGAGAGAGAGAGGAGTATGAGGAGGAGAGAAGATAAGGATGACTTGAAAAAAAATTGAAGTGTTAAGAGAAAAAAGATGAGGTAACTCAGACTTTTTAGCGGACCTTTAAGAAATCCGCCTACGAAAATATATTTTTTCATGGTCGTTTAAGAGGTTTGTCTGAAAAAATAGCCCTATTTTTATATATAGCTCCTTAAGAGAGCCGTTTGTGAAAATAGATTTTTGCATGCAGGCCTTTTAAAGATCTGTATGAAAAATGAGGGTCGATTTTTGCAAACGTGAACAATTATAACCCGCCTTTAACCTATTGAGGTACTCGTTCAGGAAAATTATTTGTGAGTAAATTGTATATTTGCGATAGTTAGGTGTAAAATGGACCTATTCCAACCAAGTACTAGTGATTTTTACTGAGTAAATTTTTTTACTAATTTTGATTGGAATGTTAGGATACAACTGACTTGCTAGGTTTACTGTCCCTGAACAACCGGCCAACTGCCGTGCTTGATCTATAAATTCTAGTCACGTATATGTGTCTAGCCTCACGTATGCACAGTTCCACACACACACACCAGTGCACTGCACGCTACTCGCAGGTCGCTCTCATATACCTCTAGCTAGCGTCGTCCAAAAGTTGCACACACGGGCGAGCTAGTAATTTTGATTTTTGAAGCTCGCAACATGAATGCATGATCCTGTGACTCCATGCGATGCAGAGGCCAGCTGAGGCCATTAATTTTGGCGTGGATCGAAGAACTGTATGACACCGTTAAGTTGCTTCGACGCGCAGGAGCGACCGACCCCGACCCCTGGTCTGGTCGATCGATCGTTCGCCCGTGACCGTGGCCGGCCGGCGTGTGTGTGTCCCAACGCAGGGCCTGCATGCATGCTGGTGGTAGTGGTAGCTGCTGGTGCTGGTGCACGTACGCCGAGCGGCAGATCAGTAACATAGTACACAAGAGAGACCACCACATGTGAAGTCGTCCATCACAGCAACCGAATGTGTTGTATGCTGCTGCTGTATCGTCAAAACTCTAAAGGTAGGGATGTAGTCAAAAGGCAAAGCGACCTTTTCCGCTTCTCTCTCTGGGCTTTGTGTTTGACTTTGCCTGACGCACGTATTACGTCGTTGCTGGCCAGTAGAGTAGAGACTAGTACACCACGTGCTACTGTGTGACTGATCGAGACTTAGCCTGCCTGAATACCAGAAAGGGACAAAAGACATACTCATATCGCTCATCAACGACCGCGGACGTCTAGAATAAATTTGCATACCAGAGTAATGCTACTGCTATACGATGCAGATACTGTAGGATGAAGATTGTAGCACGCACGCCAGCGAATCTGGATTCAGAACCTCTGTTCTTTTTTTTCTTTTGAAGTAAAGACTCAGGAAAAAAATATATTACAGATCTCTCAGCTCTTACCATAAGAGAAGTTATAATAGGTAGAGTTAGGCTCTAAATAATTCCATATGAAGGGAAGAAAATTGAGGAGAGAGAAACAAACACTACTACAGAAACGGTTATTCCGTACGGGCCGAAAGACATCTTTCCGTGCGGAAGGTCTGCCCGCACGCGCGAGAAGGTCTGAAAAAAGACCATTTTCGCGTGCGAGCGGCCCAACCGCACGGGTAAATCGATTATCCCGTGCGGTTGGCTTAAGCGGCCCGCACGGAAAGGTCCATTATCCCGTGCGGGCCGCTTAAGCCGACCGCACGGGATAATCGATTTACCCGTGCGGTCGCGTTTAAGTCGACCGCACGGAAAAAAAATTCAAAAAAAAAAAATAAAAACCATAGCTATCCCGGCGGCGGCGCGGATCCGGCCGTCGTATATACTTCCCAAATAACACAAAATTAATTTCACATCACAAATAACACAAAATTAATTTCACATCATCACAATTTCACATATATACTTCCCAACTAATTTTTTTGTACAATTAAATTTACAAATAAATTGTGGTCGTGGTCGTCGTCGTCGTCGGTGGCGGTAGGTGGCAGTCGGTGGCGGCGGCGGCGGCCGTGGAGGAGGCGGTGGTGGTGGAGGTGGTGGTGGTGGTGGAGGTGGCAGTTGGTGGAGACGACCGTCGATGGAGGCGGATGCGCCGGCACACCCGACGGCGGCGGCGGTGGTGGCGGTGGTGGAGGCGACGGTGGAGGCCAGCGGCGGAAGAGGGCGGAAGAGGCCGGCGGCGGGGAGGCGGCGGTGGAGACCGGAGGCGGAGGAGACCGGCGGCGGGGAGGCGGAGGCGGAGGCGTAGGCCACCGGTGGAGGAGGAGAGCCCTTGACGGTAGAGGCGGGATCTGAATTTCGTCGGGTGTTAGAAAATTTCGGAGCCCGCGCGCACCTATATAGGCGGTGATGACCATCGCGTGCGGGCAGCTTAACAGCCTGCACGGAAAGATAATCTTTCCGTACGGGCGGGCTTGCACGGAAAGATTATCTTTCCGTGCGGACGGCTTAAGAGGCCCGCACGGAAATCCAGTTCAACATTTTTATTTTTCTCTCTAGATTTCTCTCTCTAGTGTAGAGGAGAGAGAAAACAACTTTTTTATTTTTATTTTATTTTTCTAATATTTTTTTCACACATAGGAGCACGCAGGAACCAACCACAGAAAATTTAAGCTCGAACAGACGAAATATGTGGTCCGTAGAATTTTTCAAAGTTGTATCGAAAAGGGTCCCGAAGCTTCTCACCTCAAAAACACAATCTTGCAAGCGGAATTTCGAGATTTTGATTTCACCGAACCCGGCAAAGCGGGGGAGCAACGGATGTAACTTTTTCTGTAGATGTCCGTCGATATATTATATGTCTGATTTTGAATCCGTATGAAAAAGATATGGCTGTTTTATCGAAGGACACTCGAGTTATGACTGTTTGACGACAGACTCAAAGATAAGCTTAGTGAATTGTTAAAACTAATTGGTGTAAGATAAAATCATGGAAAAATTCATGTGGATGCTACTCAATATGTTAGACTCACTGGAATTTTGGCATGATTTTATCTTTACATCTAGATCCCCAATTAAATTGGTCAAAACTAAACCCTAAACCCTAAACCCTAATCGGCAAAACTCGTACCTCATCCAAAAATGCATTAAATTATATGAAAGTGTATAAGGAACATAATTTATTAAAATACTATCTTATTTATAATGAATTAATATAATTTTTCCATAATTTATTTTATTAGTTTTGACCCCCTAAAAATTCAATCTAATTTCGGACAGGCCGATTTTCTTTATTTTGCTGAGAATAAAATATAAGGAATTTTTGTGTGAAACCAAGGAAAATGGAAACTAGGTGTTTTTATATATCTCCACAAAAATCCACTTTATTTTATCTAGCCCACAAAATAAATTATAGTATTATAAAGAAGAGGAGAAAGAAAATAAGTAGGAAAAATCCTGAAAATGTCACATTGTCCAACGGTAGCGGGCCCTTTTCGTGCGGGCGGCTTAAGTGGACCGCACGGAAAAATCCATATTTCCATGCGGTCCCTTAAGTGGGCCGCATGGAATAGTGCGGTATTATCCCGTGCGGTCCACTTAAGGGACCGCACGGAAATATGGATTTTCCCGTGCGGTCGCTTAAGTGGACCGCACGGGATAATGCCGCATCGGTTTTTTCAGGCGCGGCCACTTATGGTCCGTCTGGAATCTATCGGAGGCCTCGTCCAGGAAAATCGTTTTTGTAGTAGTGAAAATAAGCTACAAATCTGGCTCTCGGCTGACCTAGTTATTTTGGAGCCGGTAGCCGGCGCATTTATTAAATTTACTTTAAGAAACTTATGCTACACATACTTAACAAAAAAATATATAATTGTTAATCATTTGATTTAACTCGATGGGATCACAAGAAATCTATATTCACTAACAGCATGCTACGCTAGTGCTTGCAACTATACATATAGCATTCTCCTTACAACTAATCATCAATCAATTAATCTAAAGCTGGCAGGTTTTATACCATCTGATTGGTCCATATGGCCGAGTAATTTGTTTTGACACGTGGAGCAACCGTAAGACGGGCAGCGGTAACACGCGCCGGCACCTTTCTCGATCTCTCCCGTAATACTACGTTTTTGCCTGAGATGGTTGGGCCAAAACTCCCTCCCATGCACAGCCCACTCAAATAACACACAGCCTAATAAAATATCCAAATTGGCCCATGACAGTCCGTGTGCTGAAACATCTACATGCATGCATGTCAAGAACTGTCTAGCAGTTTTGGATGCCATGCGTTAGAAACTTGTAATATTATAATACAAAAGCTCAACGAAATATAAGAATATTTACTTAGGCACATACAAGTTGTAGCGTGAAATTTATATCGACTACACCGTAGGTATTGATTATTATGAAATAAATCAATGTTTAAAGTGCAACTCCAATATCATTTTAAAAGCTACAACATATCTAAAAAGAGAAAGTACGCTCTTCTACAGGTTACAACAAAACTTTACATATAAAAAGGAATATGAATAATAAACAAATACATGTGGTATTAAAAGTTTTTTTGCTAATTACAATACTTTTGCACTTTTAGGAAAGTCAGTGAGAAAAAATTCTGATAAATACGACGTTTGACAGGTTAAAATTAGAAATAGGCAACTTAACCCTATATATCCTTTGTTTCTAAAAAAGGTAGAATAATATAAACACTATAAAAATTATTTACATCTAAATTCTACACATTCTAACAGGTTATGTTTAAAACATTTAAATTTATAAAAGTGAGGCAGAATCTTTAAAAAAAACACTTTTATATCCTTTAAAATATGATCTTCATCGATTCGTGGTGTATATAAGTATGATTCTTCCACGATATTCGATGAACGTAAAAATAAAAACACTACTTTTATATACACACACGGGCACGCGCGTCTAAGGAACTAAAAGTTGTCAAGAAGAAATAACAAAGGCGAAGGAGGATCTCAACTGCCCTCTGTTAGCGCGAGCAACAACATGAAAAATTGATCCATTTCACTTACCTTCCCTTCAATAAAATAAAAAACATCTCTGAGACGGTCAGACCGCATGCAGTACCTCAACCTCTCGACTCAAGTGGACATCCCATTCATGTCTGATTTGTCAGCCACAAAATTGTGGGCTGCTCACGGTCGATCTGCATATCTAGAGCGACAGTTTAGCTGCTTCAACAAGGCCCGCAAACAGCCCACCAAACAAATACTGACGTCTACTGCTACTGTTAGAATTAATGGGGCCATGCCCAAATTAATTCTAGTATATTCCAAGGACCCATAATTAATGATCGATATTCATACCACATGGAAAATCAACGGAAAAAAATCTTAAACTAAATAATCCGCAAATTGAGTGCACTTGTTGACCGGTTGAATTGATGGATAGAATGTCACACGCGCACCGAGCCATGGCCAAGGGCTAGGCGTGGCGTGCGACATGGTGGATGGAATGTCACGCGCGCGTCGAGCCATGGCTGAGGACTGGGCGTGGCATGCGACACGACGGAGATGAGGCATGCTGAGGCTAGGACGTGCAACACGATCGAGACAAGGCAGGCTACTCGTTTTTAGCCTTTTTGGTTTTATGAGTAAAAGCGAAACTGATGGTCACTAATGGTTGTGTTACTCCGATAACGGATGAGGCCATGAAGTGCCATCAAATTTGTAATCAAACCAGTCTTGGCAGACGTCTTCATCTACTTCCTTCAGCCGAGACAGAGAACTCTCTTTATTCTTCCTCCCCATCCTGGTTCTCTCAGTAGAAACACCTCCTCTCTTCTTTGAGTTGCTTCGGTTATTCCCAGTCCCAATTACCTGCGTGCACGAGTAGTCTGGACGAGCAGGTCTCTGGAACGTCGTCCTCTAGTGTACCTGCACGGATAGGCGAACGATTAAATTTTTGGGAAGCGTGTTCTTCACGTGACTCCTCTTTGCATCATCTCCTTCCAATGCTTTCCAAGTTGATAGCCATCCAATATTTTTTTGTTGCACAAGGCAAGTCGTCTCAACCACCACCTACTCTTGAGGAGGAGCGCAAGTTTGAGGTGGTTGACTGCCTGTTTCAAGGTGCACTGAAAAGCGTTCTGGCTGACAACATAGTGGATGTATACATGCATATGCCTATGGGCAAAGAGATGTGGGGTGTACTTGAGGACATGTTCAAAGTTTCCGATGTTGATAGTGAGCTGTATTTCATGGAGTAGTTTTATGACTACAAGATGGTCGATGACCATTTTGTAGTACAGCAACCTCATGAGATTTAGGCGCTGTCAAAGGAACTTGAGAACAACAGCTACGAGTTGCTAGACAAGTTTATGGTTGGTGGCATTATTGCCAAGCTACCACCCTCTTGGTCAGATTTTGCCACTTCTCTAAAACACCAGAGGTAAGAATTCAATTTTACTAATCTCATTAGCTCTTTGGGTGTTGAAGAGAAGGGGATGGCAAAGGACAACCACGGCAAGAAAAATGAGGGAGGTTCTAGCACCAATTTGGTGCAGAAGAAGAACCCTTAAGCCTCCCACAACAAGAAGAATGTTAAAACTGATGTCAAGCCCAAGGTTACTACCACTTTTAAGAAGAAGGGCAAGGGCAAGGGAAAGGGAAAGGATAACTATTTTGTGTGTGGTGAACCTGGTCATTGGGTCAAGGATTGCCCAGATTGCAATGATAAGCAGAAGAGATCCGCCAACATGGTTATTAGCAAGAATGAAGGAACATCGGGGCATGGTAATTTTTACCTACAATTTTTTCTGTTTTACATTCACTTGAATGGTGGGTTGATACTGATGCTAATATTCATGTGTGTACTGATATGTCTTTGTTTTCTTCTTATCAGGTCAGCAGAGGTTCCTTCTTCTTGATGGGGGAACGGTTCGCATGCAACTATTCTTGGTGTTGGTATGGTCAATCTAAAGTTTACTTCGGGAAAGACAGAATTTGCAACATGTCCTCTCAATAAAGAAGAACCTCGTCAGCGGCACTCTACTTTCTAGAGATGGTTTTAAACTTGTGTTTGACTCCAATAAGTTTGTCATATCTAAATATGAAACAATTGTTAGTAAAAGTTATGACAGTGAAGGCTTATTCTACTTTTCTTTGAATGATGCATGTAATAATATTGTGAACCATGTGAGCAATGATGATGAGTCTAATGTTTGGCATTCGTGACTATCATGTTAATTTTGGATGTATGGCACGCTTAGCTAACATGAGTTTAATCCCAAAATTTACTTTGGTCAAAGGTTCATACATGTGTTCAAGCGAAAGAACCTCGCAAACCTCACAACGCAACAAAGGCGAGAAATTTGGCATTGTTAGAATTTGTTCATTCCAATGTGTGTGAAATAAACAGTGTGTTGACCAAAGGAGGAAGAAATATTTCATGACACTTATAGATGATTGTACTAGGTTTTGCTATATGTACTTACTGAAAACAAAAGATGAAACATTGCATCATTTTAAGATCTACAAGGCTGAGGTACAAACCAACTTAAAAGGAAAATCAAAGGGTTAAGATCTGATCAAGGTGGAGAGTATTTTTCAAATAAATTTACTTCGTTCTGTGAGAAACTTGGAAATACTCACGAGAAGACGCCTCCCTATTCATCCCAATAAAACGGGGTTACCCAAAGAAAAAACCGCACTCTAATCGATTTGGTAAATGTCATGTTAGACACTACGGGGCTTTCCAAGAAAGGGTGAAGTGAGGCTATATTGACTGTGTGTCATATCCTGAATAGAATTCCTACAAAGAACAAAGAAGTAACACCATTCGAGTGATGGAAAAAGGAAAGCTTGACTCTCTCATACTTGTGCACATATGAATGTTCGGCTAAGGTCAATCTGCCTATAGTCAAAAAGTGCAAACTTGTACCCAAAATTGTGTGTTTCTTGGTTATGCTATCTACAACATGGGATATAAATTCTTAATTATAAATTTTGGAGTATCTGACATACGTGTTGGTACAATCATAGAGTCCAGAGATGTAACATTTTTTTAGAATGAATTTTCCATCAAAGAGGCACCTAGCACTTCTTTTGTGCTGATAGAACACGATGAACAAACACCTGTGAAAAATCTTGAGGAGGATACCACTGTAGCTACTTGAAAGAGTAAGAGACAGAGGGTTGCAAAGTCTTTTGTTGATGACTATATTGTGAATGACATTCCAAAAATCACACTGGAAGGAAGTGGTACGTAGTGAGATAGACTCAATTATGTCTAATGGAACTTGAGAAATCGTTGAGCATCCTTACGAGTGCAAACCTGTAGGATATAAATGGATTTTCAAAAAAAAAACTTGGCCTGATGATACGATTGAAAAGTACAAAACAATACTTGTGGCCAAGGGTTATACCAAAAAGAAGGCGAGGACTTTTTCGATACTTATTCACCAGTTGCTCACTTGACCATAATTCAAGTACTATTTGTTTTGGCAGCTTCTCATTGTCTTCTCGTTCACCAGATGGATATTAAGATAGATTTCCTAAATGGAAAGTTGGAAGAGGAGATCTATATGGATCAACCAGATGGGCTTATAGTAGAAGGTCAAGAAGGGATGGTGTGTAAGCTATTGAAGTTCTTGTATGGCCTTAAGCAAGCAGCTAAGCAGTGGCATAAGAAATTTGATAGAACTCTGACATCTGTTTGCTTTGCTGTGAACGAAGCTGATAGATGCATGTACTATCGCTATGGTAGGGAAGATGGAGTTATCTTGTGCTTATATGTCGATGACTTATTATTTTTGGGACCAACCTCAATGTGATTAAGGAGATCAAGGAATTTCTATCCAAAAGCTTTTAGCTGAATGATTTGGGGGTGACTGATGTTATTCTGAATATTAAGCTACTGAGAGAATATAATAGTGGGGTTACATTCCTGCAATCCCACTACGTGGACAAGATCTTGAGTTGCTTTTGTTATAATGACTACATACCACTCCTTATTATCCCAATGTATTATTAAGGGAAAACCAAAAAATAACTAGGGATTAATTGAGATACTCCCAGATCATTGGTTCACCGATGTATTTGGCTAGTGCGATGAGGCCTGACATCTCATTTGCTGTGAGCAAGTTGAGCCTGTTTGTTTCAAGTCCGGGAGATGATCACTGGAGTGCATTGGAAAGGATAATGCGCTATCTAAACAGCATGTAATTTTCAAAACTAATGAGAACAGTTAATTCATTTTTTTACCACATACTCTTCTTGGAGTTTTGAACAAAAAAAAGGACTCTTGTTGGAGTCCAACTTTCACTTAAAACTAAAACTATTGATTACTTTCTAAAAAAACCATCGATTACTTTTCATCCTCGATCAGATTTTCAAAAATACGATGATGGTTTTTGTTGAGTTTCAGTATAAAAAACCTATTTTCCCATACGGCCAGATTCTGTTTTCGTACGCAGACCTAGCAGCCGCCTGCGTCCAGGTGTTTGCGAAAATCAACATCTTTCCATATGGCAGAACAACTGTGTGTGAAAGCCCCTTTTTGTATGCAGGCACCTATGCCGCCTGTCTGTGAAAACAATTCTGACAAAAAAAATTCCAAAAATACAAATCGTCCAAAACACTAGCTCCCCAATTCTCCCAAAACCGTAGCTCCCCAAACCATCATTGTCGTCATCGCTGTAGCTCCTTGCCATCGGATCTGCCGTCGCCGAGCTTCTCGTCGTTGGATCCATCGTCGCTGAGGTCCTATCACCGACTCCCGAGCCCACCGTCGGCCGCTCATGATCCCAACCGCTCCATCCCTCCACCAACCGCTCCCAAGCCCGCTGCTCACGATCCAACTTGTCGCTGGCCACTCCAGCCAGCTGTCGGCTGCTCGGTTGCCAGCTGCGCATGTGAGGGGGAGAGTGAGAGAGAGAGGGAGGGAGGAGAGGATAAGAGAGGAGACGTGGAGGAGTGGAGGAGATAAGGGACATGGGAGATGTGGGAGGAGATAAGTATGGATTTGGTTTTTATAGCTTCCAGTGATTTTCGCAAGCAGACCAATTTTTCTAGGCAAGCCTCTTAATCATATTTTTTTACATATGCCTCTTAAGAGGCCCACTTGCAAAAATAGCTCTATTTTCATATATACTAGATGAAACCCCGCGTGTTGCTGCGGGAGTTTATTTTTATAACAATAAGGTAAAATAATGTGTAACATAGCTAGATAACATAAGCTTACATAAGTTAATGTGGTTTATGATAATTTTAATTTAAATAGTATATAGAATGATAATTCAAATATAAAAGTATGGTGATAGGGCTTTGTGAGAGAAGAAAAGGAGGAAGATAATTTGAAACATAGATTAATCATCTAAGAGCTAAAAACAATTGAGGTGATATGGCTTAGTGAGAAAAGAAAATAAGGAAGATAGTTTGGACCATAGATTAATTATATAAGGACTAAAAATAATTGATGTGATATGGCTTAATTAGAGAAGAGAGAAATAACAGAAAGGATAAACTATATATGTATATAGGATACTATAGAAATGATGAAAAGATATATTGAAATATTATGTGAATTATGTGGGATGATGATTTAACATGTTTGCATTTTAAAGCTTTAAAATTTAATAAATTATAAAATTATAGATAATATAACATGCTTGTATGATGTTTAAATGTAATAATTGTTAGTGGATGATGATGTAGCATCTTTGCATGTTGAGCTTTAGGATTTAGTGGGTCATAACTTTATAGTAAGATAGGATATATACAATCCTCATGACGAGGACATCAACTTGATCGATGCATCCACGCCTGCACAACGGCAACATATTTCCGGTCCAATTACTCGCGCTCGTGCATGCCAAATAAATTACCAGATGAGTTTCTTCTTATCTTCTTGTTCATCTTATTTAGACCATGGAAACGTTTGCACTCTTATTTTGGTTAGGAATGATGGATAGGACCCAAAAGGAAACATATTCGCGCCGGCTAGATTTGGACTATAGAACAGCACTGACTTGTGACGACCGTCACGACTTTATACAGACTCCGTTTTGGGTGTACAGGTACTTCATGGAAAGCTTATCAAGTCTAATTTCAAATGGATCCAGCCTCATGTCCATATCTCTTCTGGAGAGTCCGTAATCATTGTTTTATTATAGAGACCTTTTTCTGTCCAAGGTGCTGCGTTACCTTATTTGGGCCCAATGGGCTATATATCAATTAGGAACGTGTTTTAGGGTACGAGGACGACCCCAACTCTTCCTCTCACCTAGCCGTTATAGATTGTGGAGATTATGGGTACCGGATACCCTCACGGCTAGCTTATCCGACTTACCATAGGGGATAGGTTATGACTTATGATTATGTAAACTGGCTTAGGACTTGGGTATTACGTTACCGTCGTGATAAGGTAATGGCCTATAGTCCAAAGTTGGTAAGATTGAGGAGTCCGACATAGAGTATGTTTGGGTCTTTGGCTTGTAAACCTCCCCCCTGAGACTATATAAGGAGGGTAGGGCGTTCCTTGAGGGAGAGAGACAATTACACACGGGAAAAACTCACGAGAGCACAGATTGAAAGAGATCAATAAATCACTCGGCGGATCGAATCCCCAAAACAGGAGTAGGGTATTACCTCTCGAAGAGAGGGCCTGAACCTGTCTAAATTCCTTTTGCATACTAACCCATCTTGTTTGGTGCTTGACTGCTACCCCCAGATTCTTATTGCCGAAACCAAGTTTTGACAGTTGGCGTGCCAGGTAGGGGTCACGCGTCAAGTTCTTTTCTTCACCTCACCAACAAGCGTGATGGGATCTTCATCAGGCTTTGATGACTTCGTCTTCACCCCTAGGCAGGCGTTTCGCTTCGGCATCCTCGACTTCGTCACCGACAAATTCGGTAAGCTCTTTCTCCTTGACTCAGATTCGAACCAGTTGGGAGGGGAAAACCCCTCGACGCCGTTCGGGTTACCGGACGACGCTGAGATCTACCACAACCTTCTGTCTTCCGAGTTGGATTCGATCCATTCGGGAGAATCTTCTCCATCATCTTCATGCTGCGATCTGGGCGCAAGGGAAATTGCTGTCATACTCAAACGACTCGGGTCATACTCATCTACGGACCTCGATGAACATCTCAGCTCCCCTGACTTCAACGACCTCTACGATATCTCCACGGACGACATCAACAGCTCCGACTTAGACAAAGATTACTACGATCCGGCGCTCCTTGACGTCCTCATGGCCAAAGTAGCCGAGACTGACTCGGCCATGGCCCGGAGGATTGCGGAGGAGGAACGAGCCAAGCTTGAGCAAGAGCGCAAGCGTGTGGAGGAGGAGAACAAACACAAGGAGGAGAAGCTCAAGAAGAAAGAAGAAGCTGACAAGAGGAACGAGACCTGAGAGCGACTGGGCGCTCTACCCGCGAGGCCATATTGCAGACACGAGTCGACAACGCCAACATCTTCCAGACGCCTCAACAAAACGCCGTCGCCGCCCTCACCCTCATCGACACCGTCATTGAAGTGGCACCCGTTGCGGTAACACCGCTTCTAGACAAGATCAAGACCATCGTCGCAGCTACGGCCAACGACCCTCCTCTAGCTCCGCGCGGAGACCTACTGAGTCCATTGCCGAAACACCTGAAAGAAGCCGCCTGCCACCACTATGATCCAAAGACTACAAGAGGCCCGAGCAGAGCATGACACCTGTCAAGTCCAAGGACCCTCCCCGCAATGCAGCATGGAAGCATCAAGAACAATCGGCCGACTCTCATGAGAGAGGTCATGGTCGACCACCAGTCCACGATCGGATTCGTCGCAGCTACAACTCCAACCACCGAAGCAGCTCCCGAAGGCCCCCGCCGAGTGACTTGAGGGAGGTACTTGACCGGCGCCATCGGGAGCGTGACCGACGCTCTTATGAAGACCGAAGGAGATCGCCCGACAACTACGACAATGGATTGCCCGCATTCACTCGGGACCTGCGTCGAGTGGATTGGCCGAGTGGTTTCAAGCCCATTGGGATCGATAAGTACGACGGCAAGACTGACCCTGAGTCATGGTTGACCGTGTACACCCTCGCCATCTGCGCAGCAGGAGGAGACAGCAAGGCCATGGCAAACTACCTGCCCGTTGCTCTTGTCGACTCAGCCAGGAACTGACTCACGAGTTTGCCAAGAGGCTCGATCGACTCGTGGAGCGAGCTTCGGGACCACTTCATCGCCAACTTCTAGGGTACTTTCGAAAGGCCCATGACCCACTTCGATCTCTACAACGTCATCCAGAAGCCAGACGAGTCGCTGAAGGACTACATCTGGCGCTTTTCGAAAAAACGGAACAAGATCCCCAACATCACCGACGATGTCATTATAGCCGCATTCCAGAAAGGCGTCTGCGACGAGTTGCTGATCGGCAAATTTGGGCGCAAGCCACTGAAGACGGTCAAGCAGATGTTCTAGACAGCAAACTCCTACGCCAAATCCGACGATGCAACCAAGGCC
The DNA here is from genome assembly GCA_008326285.1 of Oryza officinalis. Classification (NCBI taxonomy): domain Eukaryota; kingdom Viridiplantae; phylum Streptophyta; class Magnoliopsida; order Poales; family Poaceae; genus Oryza; species Oryza officinalis. The sequence continues at coordinate 20,446,689 of BDMV01000012.1, read as the reverse complement.
TCACGACAAGACAGGCGCGACAAGAAGGACGACAAGCCATCCGAAAGCAGCTGGCGTCCTAAGAAGAACAACGGCAACAACGGCCAAAAAGATCGCAAGCGTAAGCCCGAGGATCTGGTCGCCACGACTTCGAACTACCAACAATAGCATCCCCGAGTCACCGCCTACGACAAGATCATGAACGCTCAGTGCACGCATCACCCAAATCACAAGCACGCGGCCAAGGATTGTTTCATCTACAAGCAGTTCGCTGAGCAATACGTAGCTCAACTACGCCAGAAGCCGACGGATGAAGCCGGCACATCGGGACCCAAGAGGAACGACCCGGCTGGCAGCTCAGAGCCTTTCCAAGATCCCATGGGTGAGCTAAACCACATCTTCGAGGGACCGCTGGCGTACGAGTCCAAGAGGAAGCAAAAGCTGATCGATAGAGAAGTCAACGCGGCACAACCCGAGGTCCCACACTACCTACGATGGTCGGAGGTGGCTATCACGTTCAACTGCTCGGATCACCCTGACCGAGTGGTTCACCCGGGGCGGTATCCCCTGGTACTAGACCCGGTGGTTCGCAACATCAAGCTCAAGCGCATCCTCATCGACGGCGGCAGCGCCCTTAACATCCTCTTCGCCAAGAGGCTGGATGAGATGCAGATCCCAAGAGCAGAATTGAAGCCAAGTTCAGCCCCCTTCCATGGAGTCATCCCGGGGCTGTCATCTACGCCACTCGGGCATATCACCCTTCCGGTCACCTTCGGCGTTCGGGAGAATTTCCGGACAGAGAACATCACCTTTGAGGTTGCCGACTTCGAAGCGGCTTACCATGCAATCATCAGAAGACCTGCGCTCACCAAGTTCATGGCGGTACCACACTACACTTATCTCATCATGAAGATGCCCGGTCCCAACGAAGTTATCACCCTGTGCAGCGACATTAGGCAAGCCTTCACCTGCGACAAGGAAAGCTGCGACATGGCCCAAACTCGTGAGAGAATACGCGGCCAACAAGAAGTCCGACTGGCTGCATCGACATCTGGAGAAGGCGAGATTCCCGTGAAGAAGATAGCCAAGTCGGGAGAAGGCGACGCCAAGACGAAGAAGATTCCCCTTGACCCCACTGATCCTTCTAAAACTGCTGTAATAGGCGCGGAGTTATATCCCAAATAGGAAAGCGCGCTCATCACTTTCCTCCAGAATAATAAAGATATTTTTGTTTGGAAACCGTCTGATATGCCGGGCATTCCTAGGGAGGTGATCGAGCACTCATTAAACGTCAAAGATGATGCAAAACCTATCAAACAACGACTCCGCCGCTTCGCCCAAGATTGAAAAAATGCCATCAAAGAGGAACTCACCAAGCTCTTGGCCGCCGGGTTTATCAAGGAGATTTACCATCCCGACTGGTTAGCCAACCCGGTCCTGGTTCGGAAGAAGACAGGGCAATGGCGCATGTGCGTGGACTACACCAACCTCAACAAGTCTTGCCCCAAGGATCCTTTTGGATTGCCTTGTATTGATCAAGTCGTCGATTCAACAGCCGGCTGCGAGCTTCTGAGCTTCTTGGATTATTACTCGGGTTACCATCAGATCAGCTCGAAGGAGTCCGACTGCCTGAAGACATCATTCATCACCCCTTTTGGAGCCTATTGCTACATCACGATGCCCTTCGGCCTGAAGAACGTCGGAGCCACTTATCAATGTATGATTCAGAGATGCCTTCAGACCCAGCTTGGGAGGAACGTGGAAGCCTACGTCGACGATGTCGTCATCAAGACCAAGCAGAAAGAAGACCTGATCGCTGACTTAGAAGAAACCTTTGCAAATATTCGGGCCTTCAGAATGAAGTTAAACCCGGAGAAGTGCACTTTCGGTGTGCCGTCAGGCAAGCTGCTCGGCTTTATGGTGTCTCATCGTGGCATTGAAGCAAATCCAGAAAAGATCAACACTATCCAGAATATGAAGCCCCCGAGTACCTAGAAGGACATCCAGAAGCTCACTGGTTGCATGGCGGCGCTGAGCCGATTTGTTTCCAGACTTGGCGAACGAGGCATGACTTTTTTCAGGTTGTTGAAGAAGACGGAAGATTTTCAATGGACCACCGAGGCTTAGAAAGCTTTCGAAGACTTCAAGGAGTTCCTCACAATGCCACCCGTGTTGGCGTCACCTCACCCTCAAGAACCTCTGTTGCTCTATGTTTCCGCAACTCATCCGGTGGTCAGCACGGTTTTGGTCGTCGAACGCGAGGAGGAAGGACAAGCTCAGAAGGTTCAAAGACCAATCTACTTTGTTAGTGAGGTGCTGGCAGGAGCCAAGACCCGCCACCCCCAGGTACAAAAACTACTATATGAAGTTCTAATTACTGCTAGGAAGTTGGCCCATTATTTTCAGGGTCACTCAGTTACCATGGTCACGTCCTTTCCACTCGGCGATGTCATCCATAACCGGGAGGTTACTGGGCGTATTGCGAAGTGGGCTCTGGAGTTGATGCCGCTGGATATTACTTTCAAAGCAAGGACGTCTATAAACTCTCAAGTCATGGCGGATTTTGTGGCCGATTGTCAAGCCCAGAAATTCACTACCAGAATTTCCAAACCAAATTGTGTATTAAAATCCCTGTCCAGGACCAGCCAGGGTACACAAATGACAAAGTTGCCATACAGATCCACGTCTTACAAAACAATAAAAATCTCTTACAAAACTGCAGCGGAAAAAGGAAACAAACTATTCTAATAAACTAAACACTCGCAACGTAGCGACTCCACTCCACAGGTATTCCTCGACGGTAGCAACAAGCCTACTCCTCTGAAAGGTCCTCCTCTGAAACATACTCCAACTCTGATGTGGGGAAAAAAATAAAGCAAGACTGAGTACTACCCACTGTACTCAACAAGTCATACCGGAAAGGAAAATAATGATGCAAGTAATAACAAAGGAGAGCTACAATGGCTATTTTGCATAAAATACGCATTTAAAAACAATAGTTGAAAGCAGTAAAACAGTTGAATTAATTAATCAGAATTAAACCATCACTGTCCAACGCTACACCACGTTGCGACAGGCCAAACCATCCACCTGAACTAAACAAGTTCCATTAAGTCAAATTATTAGAGAATTCAACTAATCACGGTTAATCTGGTTGATCGCCCATAACCGCGGGCACGGCTATTCGAATAGTTTTACTCTGATCAGAGGTGTACAACTGTACCTACAAGACACAGTCCTACAACACATTACTGTGCGCCAACATACCACCACGGTACACCGGAAAAGGAGCTGTGACAGGACCCTTCGCATAACCCTTCCTAACCAAGCGCACCACACCTCAGGTTTCGCCCCCGCTCCCTTACCCGGCAGCGGGCAGCCCCCCCTCGTGCCTTGGTGAATCCGGCAGCCGATCAACGGGTACACCCCCGCCGACCCAACTCCATCACGCCCACCCTCGCCTGGGTACATCGACTAGGAAAAAGCTATACTACAGATCCAGCCATTACCCACGCTGGCTTGTGGAAAGCACGGTAATTCTTCCAGGGTTTCCCGCGAACCGGTCCTTAATTGTCATGAGCACGACCATCAAAACCATGTGCTCACAACCCACCATTAATCAAGATTTTAGTTGAAACAATGATTAAATTACCCACGATTAACCATCGCGAGCCAACATGAAATAACCATCACTAAATATTAATGAAGCTTTAATTATCCCATTAGTGAACTAATGTTTCTAAGCAAGGCTAAGCAATTTCTATTGTAGCAACTACTCAAATTATTTCCCAAGCTATCAAAGGAATAAGGTAATTGCAATATAAGGCTGAGTACAATAGGTAAACTATCCCATAAGTGACATTATAAAACAATGCAGTATTTAAAGAAAAATAAGACTGTTTCGCAATTTAGGTACAATATGATCAAATGAATAAGTATGACTTGCCTTGCTATTGCGCTGGGTTGACCTCGGCAACGACCTCGAAATAAACGGAAGCGTTGGAATTATCGGAATCTATGCGACAAACAAAGCAAACAACAATACATGCTATAAGTCTACCAAAACACTACCAACACAGAGAACAAAACTATTTTTAATAGATTCTCTGCATTTTTATGAATTTTCTGAGACTTGAACGGACTAAATCGGAGTCCGGATGAATTAGTTATGAATTTTTGAAGTTATCTGTATTTTTACTAAAACAGAAAAATCCTTAATTATTTATTGCGCAATAAACCTTTAGGGCTGACGTCATGCTAACATCACGATGACGTCATGCTGACGTCAGGGCTGGCGGCGGCGGGCTAGGACTGACGTCATCGCTGACGTCAGCGGCTAGGGCTGACGTCATGCTGACGTCAGCGGGCGACGGTGGCTCCGACAGGTGGGCCCCACCTGTCGGTGGCACGGTGGTCTCGGTCCACGGTGGACCAAGTCCACCGGCCGGCGGCGGCAGCGCACCACGCGGCGCACGCGTGGCGCCGACGTGGCAGCCACGCGGCGGGGCGGCGCGGGTGACACGGCGGCCACGCGGGCGAGCGCGGACGGCCCAGATCGGCCCGGGCGGCCGATCGGGTGGCTGTGGCGCTCGGACGGCCGAGCGGCCAGGCTCGGGCTCGACCGAGCCGGCCATGGCGCGCGGCGGCGCTAGGGTTTCGGCGCGGGAGGCGGCGGAGGCGGCGGCGGGTGCGCGCGGCGGCAGCGGCGCAGGCGGCGCGCACGGCCGCGGCCGGGAGGCGCATGGTGGGCGACGACGCCGAGAGGGGAAGGAGAAAAGGGGAAGGCGGCGGTGCTCACCGGCGGTGAAAACGGCGGCGTCGGCGGGCGCACGGGCGGCGGCGGAGCGGCGCTAGGGTTAGGGTTTGGGACGGCGGCGGCGGGGGAAACGAGGAGCGGCGGCCTCTGGGGGGGGAAATAAATAGGGGCGGCGCTAGGGCTCGGCCGGGAGTCCCGCTGGGAAACGCGGCAGCGCGGGCGGCGCGGCGACCGGCCGAGTCGGAGACGGACTCGGCCGCGGGCCCCACCCACCAGCGACCGAGCGGCGCGGAGGGAGGCGGAGCGGACTTCCTGGCGGCTCGGGCCGCGGCCTCGGGCCGGCCCGGGAAGGGGAAACGGCGCGGGCGGCTGGGCCGGCCCGCGAGGGGAGGGGAGGCCCGCGCGGCGGCGGCCCGAGAAGGAGGAGGAATGGGCCAACGGCCCAAGAAGAGGAAAAAGAAAAAGAAAAAGAAAAAGAAAAAGAAAAGGAAAAAGGATTTCCAGGGTTTTAATTTATTGCGCTTGAGGGTTTTTAATTGGTTAAAATTATTTTTAGGGCTCTGAAAATTTCACTAATAATCCTGTTAATGTATTTTGACATGGGGAACTCAAGAAAAATTCCACCTTGCCATTTTCACTTCTTTAATGCATTATTTAATTGGATTTTTCTCCAGATTTAATTAAACAATTTCTCAGATAAATTATTAAATTTAATGTTTACGATTTGGGAGAACTTCGGGGTGTGACAAACCTACCCCCTTAAACGGAATCTCGACCCCAAGATTCGGAGGTGCTGGCGGAGAGGTGCGGATGGGCAGCCTTCAATTCATCCTCTCTTTCCCATGTAGCTTCCTCCTCGGAATGATGGCTCCACTGAACTCTGCAGAACCTAGTAACATTGTTTCTGGTCCTCCTCTCGTTGGTTTCGAGAATACGAATCGACTTCTCCACATAAGTCAAGTCCTCTTGAATCTCAATTTGATCGGGACTGGCCTGTTCTTCTGGTACTCTCAAGCATTTGTTCAATTGAGAGACGTGAAACACATCGTGGATACCGGCCATGTTGGGTGGAAGCTCAAGCTGGTAAGCAACTTCTCCTCGATGCTCGCGGATCCTATATGGTCCCACAAAGCGTGGTGCCAATTTGCCTTTAGTTTGGAAGCGATGTACTCCTCGAAGCGGTGTGACCCGAAGGTACACGTAGTCCCCTGTTTCGAAAGTTAACTCCCTCCGACGATTGTCGGCATAGCTTTTCTGTCGAGACTGCGCGATTCTCAACCTTTCCCTGACGGTTCTGACCTTTTCCTCCGCATCGCTCAAGACTTCAGTCCCAAACAGCTGTCGTTCTCAGGTTTGATCCCAAAAGAGCGGGTTACGGCACTTTCTGCCATACAACGCCTCAAATGGTGCCATCTGCAAGCTGGCTTGATAACTGTTGTTGTAGGAGAACTCGGCATATGGCAAACTCTTGTCCCATGCTCCTCCCAAATCGAGCACACAGGCTCTGAGCATATCCTCAGGTATCTGGTTCACTCGCTCAGTTTGGCCATCGGTTTGCGGATGGTAAGCCGTGCTAAAGTTCAAACGTGTACCCAATTCTTCTTGTAGTTTCTGCCAAAACTTTGAGGTGAACTGGCTTCCTCGATCCGATACGATCTTCTTAGGCACTCCATGTAAACACATGATTCTTGCGAGGTAAAGTTCTGCTAACTTCTTTCCAGAGTAGGTAGTATGTACAGGAATGAAATGAGCCACCTTCGTGAGTCAATCCACGATGACCCGGATAGAATCATGTCCAGACAACGTTCTTGGCAAACCTGTGATGAAATCCATTCCAATTTCTTCCCATTTCCATTCCAGAATTTGGAGAGGCTGTAACAGTCCTGCAGGCCTTTGATGCTCTGCCTTGACTCGCTGGCACACGTCACAGAGTGCGACGAATTCAGCTATTTCTCTTCTCATGCTAACCCACCAGAACTTCTCTTTGAGGTCTTGGTACATCTTGGTACTACCAGGATGAATTGAATACTGAGTTTGATGGGCTTTCGTGAGTATTAACTCCTTTAACTCTTTGTCTTCTGAGATGCACAGTCTTTCTCCCATCCATATCGTGCCATGCTCGTCTTCGGAAAAATCTCGGGCCTTTCCGACCCTTATGTTTTTCTTGAGCTCTGCTATCTCCGGATCTTTAGCTTGAGCGGCTCAGACCTGCTCCACGAGCGTTGGTCGTGCTTCTAGAGCGGACGCGAGCCCATGTTCAACAATACCAAGGTTCAGCCGTTCTAAGTCTTGTTGCAATTGGCTGCTCATCTCTTCCATACTGGTGGAACTGCAGTAGCTCTTCCGGCTTAAAGCATCTGCCACTTCATTAGCTTTACCTGGATGGTAGTGGATTCCCAGATCATAATCTTTAATCAATTCCAACCATCTCCGCTAGCGGAGATTTAAGTCCGGTTGGGTGAAGATATACTTCAAACTCTTGTGATCCATATACACTTCACAACGGTTTCCAATAAGGTAATGCCTCCAGATCTTTAGGGCATGTACCACTGCAGCTAATTCCAAATCATGAGTGGGGTAATTATTCTCATGTGGGCGCAGTTGCCACGAAGCGTATGCAACCACTCTGCCTTCTTGCATCAATACACATCCTAGCCCTTGGCGAGACGCATCGCAATAAACCTAAAAATCTTTAGTCTGGTTTGGCAGAATTAAGACGGGTGCCGTTACCAACTTCTTCTTAAGTTCCTCAAAACTTCTGTCGCATTCTGCTGACCACTTGAACTTCTCATCCTTTTTCAGCAACTGTGTCATTGGCTTGGCAATCTTGGAGAAATTCTCTATGAACCGACGGTAGTAACCCGCAAGTCCAAGAAAACTTCGGATTTGCGTGACTGTCTTCGGTGGGGTCCACTTCATAACCGACTCCACATTTGACGGGTCTACTGCCACTCCTTGAGCGGTGATGATGTGGCCTAGGAACTGTACTTCCTTGAGCCAAAAGTCACACTTGCTAAACTTGGCATACAATTGGTGTTCCTTTAATTTCTCAAGTACCAGGCGGAGATGTTGTTCATGCTCCTCCTTGGACTTAGAATAAACGGGTATATCATCGATAAAAACCACGACGAACTTATCCAGAAATTCCATGAACACCTTATTCATCAAGTTCATGAAAAAGGCTGGTGCATTAGTAAATCCAAAAGACATGACTGTGCACTCAAACAACCCATACCTAGTAGTGAATGTCGTCTTCGGAATGTCCTCTTCTCTAATCCTCAATTGGTGGTAGCCTGATCGCAGGTCTATCTTGGAGAACCATGTTGCTCCCTTTAGCTGATCAAACAAATCATCAATTCGAGGTAACGGGTATTTGTTCTTGACGGTCACCTCATTAAGGGCGCGATAGTCGACGCACATCCTCTTGGTCTTATCTTTCTTCTCCACAAAGATCACCGGAGCACTCCAAGGTGACGTACTCGGGCAAATATATCCTTTCTGCAACTGCTCATCAACTTGCTTCTTGACTTTCGCCAGTTCATTGGCTCCCATCCCATAGGGTCTCTTGTGTATCGGGGCAGTTCCTGGTACTAAATCAATCCGAAATTCAATTTCTCTCTTTGGTGGCATTGTGGTTATGTCATCCGGAAAAACTTCAGGGTACTCCCTAACAATAGGAATATCCTCCAACTTCTTAATATCTTTCCCTTCTTCCGCGATCTGTGTCATCCCATCTACTTGGTTCAAGCACACTCTCTGCTTCTGGGGTGTCGGCGACTGGAACGTCACGACTTCTCCTTTCTCATTAACCAGAGTGATAGTGCGGCTAGCGCAATCGATAACTCCCTTGTGCCTTGTTAACCAATCCATCCCAAGAATGACATCTAGGTCCTTGAATTCAAGAAGGATAAGATTGGCTAGAAATTTAGAACCCTGGATTTCTATTTCCACAGAGGGGCAATAGAGGGCTGTGGTCATCTCATTCCCAGGAGTGTGAACCCACATAGGCCTTCTAAGTTTCACTACTGACAACCCATATGTCCCAGCAAAACGCTTTGATAAAAAGGAATGTGTAGCACTAGAATCAAAAAGAGTGATAGCTGGAATTGAATTGATAGGGAACGTACCCAGTACCACTTCTGGTGCAGCTTGTGCCTCCTCTGCTGACGCATGGTTGACACGGGCATGAACAAACTTGGGTCCTGCATGCTTGTCAAGCCCACGAAGCCATGTACCTCCAAACGGACTCGGAACGGGAATTCGCCACTGAGAGGCTCGATCGTGGTGTACTCCGGCGCTTCAAGGTAACCTATGACCAAAGTCATACGGGCAAGCTTTGCCACGAAGCCTTCCATATTCTGACCACGGTGCGTCGGGCGAAGACCTGCCATCTACAGAGGGCAAAGGGACGGGACTCAACATATGCTCAAAATCAATTTTAAAAAAAACAATTTTTAAAGAACTCGAGTAACAAAAGAAAATTTTTGATGCAAGGAACATTTTTTTTTCAAAAAAACCAAAGACCACAGTTCCCGAATTTCTCCCAAAACAATTTAAAATTAAGGGAAAATGCACATGAAAAAGTTTTAGAGGGCTCTTAGGGTTTCCAGTTGGCTTGTCCTACGGTCAAGGTCGGCTCTGATACCAACTTGTCAAGCCCAGAAATTCACTACCAGAATTTCCAAAGCAAATTGTGTATTAAAATCCCTGTCCAGGACCAGCCAGGGTACACAAATGACAAAGTTGTCATGCAGATCCATGTCTTACAAAATAATAAAAATCTCTTACAAAACTGCAGCGGAAAAAGGAAACAAACTATTCTAATAAACTAAACACTCGCAACGTAGCGACTCCACTCCACAGGCATTCCTCGACAGTAGCAACAAGCCTACTCCTCTGAAACATACTCCAACTCTGATGTGGGGAAAAAAAAAGCAAGACTGAGTACTACCCACTGTACTCAACAAGTCATACCGGAAAGAAAAATAATGATGCAACTAATAACAAAGGAGAGCTACAATGGCTATTTTGCATAAAATACGCATTTAAAAACAATAGTTGAAAGCAGTGAAACAGTTGAATTAATTAATCAGAATTAAACCATCACTGTCCAACGCTACACCACGTTGCGACAGGCCCAAACCATCCACCTGAACTAAACCAGTTCCATTAAGTCAAATTATTAGATAATTCAACTAATTATTAGAGACTTGAACGGACTAAAACGGAGTCCGAATGAATTAGTTATGAATTTTTGAAGTTATCTGTGTTTTTACTAAAACACAAAAATCCTTAATTATTTATTGCGCAATAAACCCTTAGGGCTGACGTCATGCTAACGTCACGATGACGTCATGCTGACGTCAGGGCTGGCGGCGGCGGGCTAGGGCTGACGTCATCGCCGACGTCATCGGCTAGGGCTGACGTCATGCTGATGTCAGCGGGCGACGGCGGCTCCGACAGGTGGGCCCCACCTGTCGGTGGCACGGTGGTCCCGGTCCATGGTGGACCAAGTCCACCGGCCGACGGCGGCGGCGCACCACGCGGCGCACGCGTGGCGCCGACGTGGCAGCCACACGGCGGGGCGGCGCGGGTGACGCGGCGGCCACGCGGGCGAGCGCGGACGGCCCAGATCGGCCCGGGCGGTCGATCGGGTGGCTGAGGCGCGCGGACGGCCGAGCGGCCGGGCTTGGGCTCGACCGAGCCGACCATACCGCGCGGCGGCGCTAGGGTTTCGGCGCGGGAGGCGGTGGAGGCGGCGGCGGGTGCGTGTGGCGGCAGCGACGCGCACGGTGGCGACCGGGAGACACACGGCGGGCGACGGCGCCGAGAGGGGAAGGAGAAAAGGGGAAGGCAGCGGTGCTCACCGGCGGCGAAAACGGCGGCGTCGGAGCGGCGCTAGGGTTAGGGTTTGGGACGGCGGCGGCGGGGGAAACGAGGAGCGGCGGCCTCGGGGGGGGAAATAAATAGGGGCGGCGCTAGGGCTCGGCCGGGAGTCCCGCCGGGAAACGCGGCGGCGCAGCGGCCGACCGAGTCGGAGACGGACTCGGCCGCGGGCCCTACCCGCCAGGGACCGAGCGACGTGGAGGGAGGCGGAGCGGACTTCCCGGCGGCTCGGGCCGCGGCCTCGGGCCAGCCCTGGAAGGGGAAACGGCGCGGGCGACTGGGCCGGCCCGCGAGGGGAGGGGAGGCGCGCGCGGCGGCGGCCCGGGAAGGAGGAGGAATGGGCCAACGGCCCACGAAGAGGAAAAAGAAAAAGAAAAAGAAAAAGAAAAGGAAAAAGGATTTCCAGGGTTTTAATTTATTGCGCTTGAGGGTTTTTAATTAGTTAAAATTATTTTTAGGGCTCTGAAAATTCCACTAAAAATCCTGTTAATGTATTTTGACATGGGGAACTCAAGAAAAATTCCAACTTGCCATTTTCACTTCTTTAATGCATTATTTAATTGGATTTTTCTCCAGATTTAATTAAACAATTTCTTAGATAAATTATTAAATTTAATTTTTACGATTTGGGAGAACTTCGGGGTGTGACATCGACTGGACCGAGCGACAAGAAGATGTACCTAGGGAGGAGCTGCAGTACTGGACGAAGCACTTTGATGGATCTAAAAGAGTCATCGGCCTAGGAGCGGGAGTTGTGCTGATTTCCCCGACTGGGGAGAGGCTACAGTATGTCCTTCATATTCACTTCCTCGCCTCACATAACGTTGCCAAGTACGAAGCCTTACTTCATGGCCTACGACTTAATGTTTCACTCGGGATATGACGGATGGTTGTACGAGGAGATTCCCAGCTGGTGGTCAACCAAGTAATGAAGGATTAGCCCTGCTTGAATGATACCATGAAGGCCTATCGACAAGAAGTTCGCAAACTTGAGGACAAGTTTGATGGACTAGAGTTATCCCACGTCTTGAGACACAACAATGAAGCGGCAGATGAGTTGGCGCAGTTTGGGTCCAAGCGAGAAGCAGCCCTGACTGACGTTTTCATGGAGCACCTCTACGAGCCGACTGTTGCTAAGAAATCAATCCCCAATGAAGAAGCTACAAACCAGGTTGCCATGCTCGACGCCGACTGGAGGACACCGTTCATCAAGTTTTTAACTCAGCAAGAGCTGCTGGAAGACCGGGATGATGCGGAGCGAGTCCGACGTCGCAGTCAGGGCTACGTCATGGTCGATTCGGAATTATACAAAAGAAGCCCTTCTGGAGTTTTGATGAGATGCGTCACGCCTGAGGAGGGATGACAATTGTTGCACGATATTCACTCTGGTATATGCGGCAATCATGCTGCGACGCGCACTCTAGTGGACAAGGCTTATAGACAAGGTTTTTTCTAGCTCATGGCGGTCTCCGACGCTGACAAGGTGGTCCACACGTGTGAAGGTTGTCAGTACTTCACTCGGCAAAGCCATGTCCCAGCCCAAGAATTACAAACAATCCCTTTATCATGGCCTTTTGCTGTATGGGGCTTGGACATGGTTGGTCCTTTCAAGAAAGCTCCAGGAGGATTCACGCGTCTGTTCATCGCGATTGACAAGTTTTCCAAGTGGATTGAGGCTAAGCCGGTTGCTACAATAACTGCAGATAAGGCACGAGATTTTATTCTAAACATTGTGTACCGGTTTGGTGTTTCGAACATAATTATAACCGATAATGGGACCCAGTTCACTGGAGGCGTTTTCAAGGAATTTTGTGAAGACTTCGGCATCAAGATTTACTATACATTGGTGGCACACCCCAGAAGCAACGGACAAGTCGAACGCGCCAATGATATGGTTCTTCAAGGCATCAATCTCCTTTCACTGTGGACTACACCCAGTCGGGCTACCGGCCAATCTCCTTTCTTCTTGGTTTATGAAGCCGAAGCAATGTTGCCGAGTGAGATGGAGTTTGAATCTCTTCGAGTTCGTAGTTTCAATGAAGAACGCTATGATCAAGACAGAGTTGATGACTTGACCCGGCTAGAAGAGGCTCGTGAGGCTGCATTGGTTCAGTCGGCAAGATATCTTCAAGGACTTCGGCGTTATCATAATTGCAACGTTCGGTCACGAGCTTTCATTGTTGGCGACATGGTTCTACGCAAAATTCAGACTACAAAAGACAGATACAAGTTATCTCCGCTATGGGAAGGCCCTTACATAATCACTGAGGTCACTCTGCCAGGAGCGTATCGCTTGAAGCATGAAGATGGGACCATGGTGGAGAATTCTTGGAATATTGAGCACCTTCGTCGATATTATACTTAGACTTATTGTATCATTCTCTTCTCGACTGCCGACTTCAAGTAAGATGACTTCTTGAGTTGTTAGTCGGGGGCTACACATATCAATAAAATATGATGTTCTTTTTATCAGTAATGACTTGTTCATACTTAGTTTATCATTGTTTACTGTTCTGGTTTGAGTTCAGCAAGTAAGGACTGAAAATTTTTCGATGGCCTAATCAAGCCTAGGCTTGGTGACAGTTGGACGAAAAGTTTTAAGAATTTACATGCGAAGACTCGGATTAGGGCATGAGCATAAATAAATTGAGAAATTACAAGTCATATCTCTACAATGTTTACAACAGCTAATCTACCCTTGGAAGTTTTCTACCACGTCAGTAGCAATCTTTTTGGCCATCTCTTGTGCTTCATTGATCAGCTCTAAGGCCTGCTCATCGGTGGTACCATCAGCGAAGCCTTCTCCTATGGAGTTTATGTCTACCCGAGGATAGAGCGACTTCGTCATGGCCAAGGTTTGACTAGCACTCATAACAGCAGCATCCGTAATATTTTCTATATACTTCTTTGGTGCTGTCCTAAGTTTATTGAAGACTTCAACCGCGTCTAAAGAGCTTGTCCCGAGGCCGTTCTCGTAAAGCGCCGACAGTATTGGCATGGCTGCGTTGGCGATGTCATCTCTAACTCTTTTGGCCCTTCGGACTTTTTCGGCGAAGACTTCAAATTGATAGGAGCCAGTCGGCACTTGATGAAATGCCGAGTGATTTGCTCTCCTTGGAGGCCTTTATTCTTTAGCTCGAGGATTTTAGCTAAGAGGTTGTTCGCTTCTATCCAATCCTGGTTTTCTGGCATGGTGTTCCAGTTGGCCTGTTAGATAGGCGGGAGGCCGATGAAGTCGGGCAAACTAGGGGCTAGGTTCGATATGTAGAACCAATTTGCGTGCCAGCCCTTGTTGGAGGATTTCAAAGGAAGAGGGAAGTAATCTTTGCGGAGAGTCCCGCGGAGTTGAAAGTTGGCTCCACCCACAACATAGGGGTTGTCTTTGGTTGGGTGAGCCTTAAGAGAAAACATGCGGCAGAAAAGATTGAAATGCGGATGAATACCTAAGAAGGCTTCGCATACATGGATGAAGATGGCGATATGCAGAATTGAATTTGGGTTCAAGTGATAAATTTGGAGACCGTAGTACTCCAGGAGGCCCCGGAAAAAATCACAAGTTGGAAGACCAAACTCGCAGTAGAAGAAGTAGGTGAAGACAATGATCTCACCGGTGTTTGGGGTTGGGAATTCTTCGCCGAACGCCGGACGCTAACCGATGATCTCCTTGGCCGGAAGAACTCCGTCCTTCACCATCTCCCGCAGGGTCGATTCCTTCATGTCAGAGGTAGCCCATTGGTCAAAGGGGATTTCTCTCTCCTCAGCCATGGATGCAGATTGGGGAAGATGAATCTGGCGCTAGGAGTGGGGATTTTTTGAGGGAAATGTCGGGAGTTGGTTGCGCGCGAGAAATCCTGATGGGGCTTGAGCTTCCGGATGGATGGATTTGGATGCGCACGAGTTCTAGGTTTCTATGAAGAGCTTGTGAACAGGAGCGCGAAAGGGAAAGTTTTCGCAAGATGAAGCGGCGGGGAAGACGACGGCACTTCAGAAATTTTAGGGTACCGCTAGATTTTCTCGTGACTAGGCCGAGACCCATGAGAAGCTTACGGCCCATATTACAAGTGTGGCTTGACACGTGTCTTTAGAGACTTAAGCAGATTTGCTCTAGCAATATGTGCGTATCTCATTGCCCAATACCTTTAAAATCCTTTCATACAGCAGTTATTCAACTTGTTGAAGGTTGGTACAATGTAACTTGGAAGGTGACAAATAGTAAAGTTTTTTATAACTGTCCTGGTAACTTTTTTATAGGTTGCAGGAGTTATTTGGTTTTCTACAAAGCATTTGATCTTCTATTATATAAATGCTATTTTGCCATCTTGGTGTGCTCTTTTTATTAAGAACGATGTTATGGCTGGAGCTATTTAATATTTTGGTCGTATTTTTTAGATGACTTATGAATTTATTTTGAGTTTATTGACTCAGATTTTTTATCCATGAGGATTGGCAGAGTTGTTTGTTCTAAGATGACTTGGGCAAAATAACTTGGATAAGCATGAACTTGCTGAGTACCCGGATTCATTATACACTATGCCTTGATTATAAGGTTATGTGTTATATCATTTTTTATGATCACTTTTGGCTTAGGCTAGGCGTTTATTTAACTCAGGAGAGTATGACTATTATAGTTCTTAACTATATGCTTAGTTTGATTAACTAAACACATAGTCGGGGGCTACACCTAATTAGGTGCATCAGTCGATGCACCTAAATATCTATTTTTGAAATTTTTGAGATATTTTTAGCCCTTCACAGCCTTTTTTGGATGATAAAGCACTCGGGATACTCAGGCCGAGGTGATGAAGGCACTCGGCAATAGAAGCAGTCGGCTAAGGAGTCACTCGGCTGTGTGTTATTCTGGTTCGAGGTAAGATTATCTCGTCGACTGTGAAGGTCTCGGGGGCTACTGTGGAGATTATGGATACCAGATACCCTCACGGCTAGCTTATCCGACTTACCATAGGGGATAGGTTATGACTTATGATTATGTAAACCGGCTTAGGACTTGGGTATTACGTTACCGTGGTGATAAGGTAACAGCCTATAGTCCAAAGTTGGTAAGATTGAGGAGTCCGACATAGAGTGTGTTTGGGTCTCCGGCTTGTAAACCTACCCCCTGAGACTATATAAGGAGGGTAGGGCGTCCCTTGAGGGAGAGAGATGATTACACACAGGAAAAACTCACGAGAGCACAGATTGAAAGAGATCAAGAGATCAATAAATCACTCGGCGGATCGAATCCCTGAAACAGGAGTAGGGTATTACCTCTCGAAGAGAGGGCCTGAACCTGTCTAAATTCCTTTTGCATACTAACCCATCATGTTTGGCGCTTGACTGCTACCCCTAGTTTCTTATTGCTGAAACCAAGTTTCGACATAGATCAACTTAGGTTTTGTTTAGATTAAAGTTTAGCTTCGTTACTTTGCCGTGTAATCCCGTGATCGGTTAGATCGCCGGTTTGCTTGTTACGGAACCCCACCTTTGATATTTTTGTTGATTCAATCCTACATCTTTAATCTGCAAATTGAGTTGCTTGTTCATCTTGTTCTTACTAGTTCTCGATTGCTTGCAGGAACAAAGACCCTCATGGTTGGGCTGACCGTGCATCCGTCGAGATTCACGACTACCTCTGAAGTTGGTGCAACAATTGCTAAGGTGCAACATCCCTGGACTAGTCAGATCGCCAATGTCGCTTCATCCAATCGACTAATCCTCTCATCGAAAGATCGGGACACCCTTGCGCACATCACCTCATAAGATGACCGTTTGGGAAATTGATTTTCGCAGGTGGGCTTTGACCCACTTGAGGAACCGATTATTGCATGCAGACACCATTACGGCCTGCCTGGAGCTTGCAGGGGGTTTCGTCCATAAAAATCAATTCTATAGTATTGTTTTCTTAATGCGAGCCTAAATACTCTAAACAATACTAAAGTGATGAATGTAGATGAAATGAACTGATGATCTATTCATTTATTTTAGGGATAAATTAAATATTTTGAGAAATAATGTTAACATATAACTCATAAGGTCTAAGCAATGTAGTAGAAGATGTTTTATTTAAAAAGAAGTGTATTTAGAAACATGGAGCAAATACTCTAAACAATATTTCAATAATAATCTGAAAAGAATAGGCATGATATTCATGTCAAACAAACGTGCATAACAGGGGTCTACACTAGTAAAAATTAATTCCTTTGTGAAATAGGTATGCTATTTATGATGTTGTGGAAGTTGAGAGTGGAAAACAAACCCATATTTCATTGTGAGTAAAGTTTGATTTGAAAGAACACTTTACCCTCATAATAAAAAAACTGCTCCTAATTTGGATTGGCTAATTACTAATTACAAACTTGGATAGAATAATTAAGTTATGCGCGAAGATAGCTTAAAGTGAGCGTAGCTCAACTAGTTAGGTTTCATGAGGTGGAACCAGCCCATCTAGGTTCAAATCCTAGATTTGACACGGGTGCTCGTATTTACGGCTAATTATTCTTTCAGTGATAAGCGACGTACCCCTCAACGACGAGGCGTTCATGGTGACTTCGTCAATTTCAAGATATGCCGGCCCAATCTTTCAGAGGTACTCATAGGGGTAAGCAGGGCTGGTCCTGATATTTTGGTGGCTTAGGGCGAACTAAAAAATGGAGGCCCTTAATATTATTGTCAGTGTCATGAATAAAACATACCTCTTATACACGGGTTAATGAAATACGACAATACCATATACCTGATAGTATACGAGAAGGTATCCTTTAATTAAGAAAATATAGCTAATAAAGAAGAAAATTATCTTTCTGGAATAAAAAGTGTCAGAATCCTAGTTGGGGAAGATAAGGTTTTCTTGTATACAATAAGGTATCCTTTAATTAAGAAAATATGGCTAATAAAGAAGAAAATTATTTTTCCGGAATAAATGGTGTCAGAATCCTAGTCGGGGAAGATAAGGTTTCCTTAGGCCCGCATTTGGTTTTATCTCTTCGAGTTCTACTTGGACAGGAGGATAATCTCTATTATATATAAACAAGGCCCCCACGTTTAGGGAGGGACATCGAGTTACAAGCCAAAGCCACGCCTAGAAGCAATCCAGAAGAAGTCAGTGTTGCATTCGCCAAATAGATTTTGTCAGGCCGATCTCGAAAGCTTCTAGTTGGCGGATTAATCCAATTGTTCTATTTTCCATTGTACTCCAAGCAATATTCCAATCCATAATACACATAAACTGGAGCAGGGTTATTACTCATCTTGAGGGCTCGAACTAATATAAATCCTTGTCCCTTGTCTATTTGATCTATTCTCACGTATACTCTGGTTCCAACGATCCTCATACTCTAAAAATACCGTAGTCGGCGTATAGCCCGTCAACAATTATATCTAGATAATAACTTGATATGAACCCGCGAGGGTTTGGTTCCCGATCTTTCGATGAGAGGATTGGATAACTCAATTGGGGATGGAGATGACGTTCACAGTCCGACTACAGCCGTCCAAGGACGCTGCGTTTTAGCAACCGATACACCACTTCCAAAGGTCGTCGTGAACTTGCGGTGCGCGACAACTGGCCACTAGGGCACTTGTCCTATAAGCAATCGAAGAACAAGCAAAAACAAGTAGAACAAGCATTGAATTGCTAGATGGATTTAAAAGTTTCACTCTAAAAATCACAATATGGTGGGTTCCGAAGACAAACAGACGGGCGGTTTAGCCAACACACGAGTTACAAGTAAGTAGCAAGTTGCTAACTTTAATCAACAAAACCCGACTAGATCTATGGCGGCTAAGGAGAATATATAGAGGTGGGAGGACGAGTTGGGGTCGTCTTCCAACCCTAAGATGTGTCCGTAATGCACTCAACTTGATACACAACCATTTGGCCCAAATAAGATGACACAGCACCATGGACAGAAAAATATCTCAATAGTCCCTAGTGGACTCAACTTTATACACAGCTCATTGGGCCCAAATAAGGTGACGCAGCACTGTGGACAGAAAAAAGTCTTGATAGTAAAAAGATGATTACGGCCTTCCAGAACAGATATAGACATGAGGCCAAATCCATTTGAAAGTGGACTTGATAAGCTTTTTATGAAATACTTGCACGCCCAAACGAAGTCCGCATGAAGTCGTGGCGGTCGTCACAATCTGGTGCTATCCTACAGTCCGAATCCAGCCTACGCGAATCCTCTCTCCTTTTATCCTCTCCATCATTATTAAATAAAACAAGAGTAATAATATGATGAACATGAACTCAAGAATGAACTCATCTAATAGTTGAGTTGATGTACACGAGTAAGGGTAATAGGACCATGATGTTGTACTTGTGTAAACATGGATGTATAAATGGTAGTGATGTTCTCATCATAACTAAACATTTGAAGTGCATCCAAAAGCAATATTTATTACGTAAAACATTATAAATATTGTCTTAAAATTTTCTTCAGATATTCCTACAGGTGAAGTAATTGATTATAGTATCAATATTAATCTCATCTAGAAATTTTACTCTACAAAAATATCTAGCAATTTCTTCTCAATACACGAAGTAGTCCAACCGTTCAACCATTTAATTTCTCGATGACATTATATAAGAACACGCTAAAAATTAAATATATTTTAGTGGTTGAACTCATATAGATTAAAAAACTTAAAAACATAGAGTTAATTCAAACAAATCATTATTACGCAAACATGCAAAGGATTAGATTACATATATTAGAAGACAACAAATACTAGGACAAATTGTAATTAGCTGAAAACCACAGCAGAGAATAAATCCGGCCGGGATAGCAGCGTATTACAGAAAATTCAAAGAGACAGTGATTACCTGCGAGGAGCAACCGGCTCCTCGTGGTCGCAGGCTCGTGGTGGCAGCACACAGCGTCTTGGTGGTCTTAGACTCGTGTAGTGCTAATCCCAACTACTAATCGCATCCCTAATCTGTATTGGGTAGATCGGGCCCTCACATTTCAGCGGCCCAGTACAGCCGCCCCGACGCCTCGCTCTCAGGGCCGGGCCTGAGGTAGGATGTGCGTGTGTATATTCATAAGCTATGAGTTATGTTTTAGAATATACGCGCACTTATGTTTGTATTGCATTTCTAAAAAGAATGTTATGAGTAAATTCTAGAAAACCCCATGTTTTATTAAAGTTGTCGAGAACTACATGTATAATGACATGTGACATTCAACTCTAGATATTATGATTTTAAAGTTTCACAAAACTTTACCTTTATGTATTTTGAGCACAAATTTATTTAAAATTCTAAAACATTGAGTGTATATAAAATTTTAATTATTAAGTTATTGATTAAGATTGATAGTTTAATTCTTTACGACTTATAAAAAATGTTTAAGATATGCTAAAATTTATCAAGATTTTAATGAAGGTACTTATGGTTATGTGTCGTATGTCATAAAACATAAAACCTATGATTTTTCTTAACTTTCATCATAAAACATGAGATTTACTTAAATTTACTCTTAATTTATATAAGAAAACACAAAAAAATTATTAAAAAAATGAGAAAGTTTACTCCACTATGGTCTTACGGAAGTGAAGTCGCATCTCTGACAACTTATCCCCACCTCCAAGAAGTCTAGACGGCATCACAGCGTCCGTCCTACATGCCAAATTGACAAAGACGGACCAAGTAAAAAAAAAATAAAAACTCCCCACGTAGAACGATGAAGGGGCACTAGGTATAGCCGGTGTCGCACAAAGCTCGAGAGCGTTCTACCACGGCTGATGAAGAGCCACGGCAAGCAGCAACGCTCTGCAAATTAGATTAGCTAGCTTCAGATCATCTACCATTCTTTTTCCTAGATAATTTACATATGTGGTAGCAACAAATTTCCACTAGGTGCATGCAACAGTTGCTTGCACCCCAGACAGTCTGGAAAACATGTTCAACCACAAAATAAAGGCCATTCGGTCCACATATTGTGAGGCTTTCTCGGTACAGTTGAACAATGTTGCCATGCATAGCCTTGTAGCCTCTTCTTTATGGTTCAGGCGACGCAATTGAGTCCTACACAGCCCATCCACAAGCTTCTCACATGCTTCCTCTGATAAAAAGAGCACATGGACATTTAGTGAATAACAAGAATTACTAGGGGTTATTAGCGATTGACATGGTTTATTAGCGATTTGTTCCATCCTTCGAAAACTAATTAGTATTCTCAAGATAATTAAAGATTAAATGGAGGTTAAATTGGATGCAGCAGTAGTACCCCTTTTGCCTTCTTGCGGAGGAGTTCAGAGGGGACTTTGTACAAGTCCTCATCTACTGCCCTAACAACCCTAGGCCTCCTCGATCCATGGACAACCTCCACACCATCAACCACAACAGATGGCCCATCCCTCCTCCTCATCGCCTGGTTCTCCGCCCCATTCTTTGTGCTCCTCACCTGAGAAACGCAAACGTAAAACCGTCTTGACAAAGAACAAAACAAGATAGAGATAGTGCTTGCAAGTTATCAACATATATATGCCCTGTGTATTTTGATAAATATCCACAGATCTTCCATGCATACTTCAAATTAATTTAATTAAATATACTAAAGACACCTTCACTTTAAAGTGATCAACAACGGAAGTTCTTTTAGATAACGGACATATCTCTATTTTACTACTATGATCACTGAAATGTTTAGACAATGAGTAATAAGCAGTACAATTTTTTTAGTGTTTTTTTTCAGGTAGTGTGCAAGCACTAAAAATGTTATGGAGCACAGGCCATAGTATACTTGCTTTCTTGGGTGGCTTCTGTGGAGGCGGTGAGCCGGCGACCTTGAAGAGCAACTCGCCGGCGGCGTGGTGGTAGTAGTGTCCGGCCGTGACGACGAGGCCGTGTTGCATCGCCGACTCGAAGTACTGCGTGATTGGCAGCTCCTCGCATTGCTGGTTCCACTCACCGAATGCCGGGATGTGCCGCCTCCTTCCCTTCTGCATCACTAGATAATTAATCCAAGGATCAATTAACTACTAGTCATTACTACTACTATGCATGCAAACAGAGATGATGGTGAGAACTTCATATTTCTAAACAAGTGGGAATGTAAAATTCCATTTCAAAAGGAATAATGAAGAGATGACAGGTGATTCGTGGCTGCTCCTTTCTTTACCTCCATTTTTGACCTGTAGATGTGAGCTAGATTGAGATGTGATGGTCAGTAACCGAAAATGATGTATGACGATGTGGGCGAGGAAGAAGATGCTTCTGATAATCAGATGGAAGAAACCTGAGGAAACGTGAGCCAAAAGGCCCTTTTGGTGCCGTTTTAACGGATGGCACACTGGCACTCTGTTTTGCTATTGTTTGCCTGCATCAAGACCGAGGCATCGCGCAATGCGCATGCATTAATTGCAACATGGCAATTTTTAAATTTTCCCGAGTATATGTCCTTCTAAAAAAATAGTTGCCTTAAATAATGATATGTTTATTTACACCCCTACTGCGCAACACAAATCCAAAACAATGCACAAAATAATGAATACGAGAAAAAAATAGTATTACCCTACTAACTGTGATCATAATGATAAAACAGTAAAGTTTTAATTAAAATGTCGTCTCTAAAAGAGGATATTCTCAGAGTAGGGGCCAATAGACCTCCTTAATACTATTTCACTTTTTGAACCAGTAGTACTCTCTCTTAATCTCCTGATACGGCGTAGTAGTATTTTAACCTACTGCTTAATCTTTATTTGACTAGCTAAAACTATACTCTTCTACTCCTCTAAGAAAAGAGGAAGTACTACCATACCCCTCAGCTGGTTTTTAACGTATAAAGTTGTTGACATTTGGCATATATTTGACAAAAAAACATTTGTCAACTTATACAATTATCATATATTTTGTTATCATTTGTTTTATCATTAAATGTATTTTAAGTACAACTTACATCTTTGCATAAATTTATTATTGAATAAGACAAATCATCG
The DNA here is from genome assembly GCA_008326285.1 of Oryza officinalis. Taxonomy (NCBI): domain Eukaryota; kingdom Viridiplantae; phylum Streptophyta; class Magnoliopsida; order Poales; family Poaceae; genus Oryza; species Oryza officinalis. Next base: position 20,424,128 of record BDMV01000012.1, on the reverse strand, counting down.
AATGTATATTAAAAAGTCAATGATGTCACCGATTAAAAATCGGTGGGAATATATCATATCTTTTCAATATTGTACCTCTCTGTTACCTAATTTAGTTTTTCAATTTTCTTTTCTTTGTTAATTTTGGTAGTATAATGATCGTGTGCAACCCTAATTGGTACCTAGGCAGAGTTATTGTTGCTTTCATTATTAAAAAAAGAGTAAAGTGCATGGCCGGTCTCTAAACTTGTTCGCCTGTGTCACTTAGGTCCTTGAATATCAAAATGTATGTTTAGGTGTTTAGATCCCCAAGTTGTTAAAGTGCATCATTTCGGTCCCAAATTGCCACGACCCCTCTGGGAGCCTACGTTGTGCTGACGTGACATGCCACACGGACCTGACATGGCCTGTCATACAAACATTTCGGTCCTAAAAATTATTTTTCTTTTTTACCATCTCTTTTTTTTCCTTCTCTTTTTTTCCACTTTTTTTCCATACGTACATGAAGGAAGAAGAAAAAGAAAAAAAAATAAAATGAATCAACGCCCACGTGGCATGTCATGTAAGTGCCACATATGACCCTGGAGGGGTCGTGGCAACTTCGGACTAGAATGACACACTTTAATAAGTTCGGAGACCTAAAAATGAATTTTAAGAATTCAGGGACCTAGAAGATACATGAACGAGTTTATGGAACGACCGTACAATTTACTCTTTAAAAAATGGGTTAATTTGGTCCATGCCATTACAAATATCCCATATAAGAAATTTACCATTACTATACGCGATATTGACAAGGTGCCACTGGAATTTTATAAAATTGAAACCATGTCATAGCCGTCACCTTTTCTGTCATCATATAGACCAAAATACCCTTGCACATGGACCCGCATGGCAGTTTCATCTTCTTCCTCCACCCTCCCCTCTTGTCTCTTCCCTCCCCCCCTTCACTCCCTCCTCATCTTCCCTCGTGGTCAGAGGGACAGTGTCAGATCTGGGAGGGATGGTGAGCATGATGCGAAAGGGACAGTGAGGACGGTGCGGAACTAGCAGACGCCACGATGCCGGGGAAGGGGATGGCACCACAAACAAGGATAAGGGTGGTGCCGGAGACGTGGACCGTACGTCATTGGACGGCATGTGGGACAAGAACGTGATGCAGCTCCATAAGCTCAACACGGCATCCATATCGGAGAAACCTCATCGTCTCGTTGTTATGGTGCTCATACACCAGTCGTCCCTCGTCGATTGCCTCCGCCTCCGCACGGTGTGCTAGCCTCCTCTTGGGCATCCTGAAGGTGACGTGACTGCTTTGATGAGTGAGGAGTGAGAGGATGCGGGTGGACCAGCCATCATCGATGAGCTAAAGATGGAGAATAAGCAGAGGTGTTGACAACCCCTTGTCCTCCTCACCAAGTGCGGGAGCAGGGGAGGAGGTGGGGAAGGAGCAGCGGGCATGGTGGCGGTTCGTCAGGGAGCAACAAGCACGGTCGGCTTCCCTAGAGATTGCTGAGGAGACGAAGAAAAGAAGAGAAGGAAGAGAAAAAAGAGCATGACAGAAAATGTGACAACATTGGCACACTTCTAGTTTTAGAAAAGTTCAATGTCACCTAACCAATATAGTGAATACTAATGACAGCATTGGCTTGATATTCAACATTTCATCTTGTGCTTCTTCTTCACCTAGGGTTGATCATCAGCAACTTATGACATCCTATGGCCTCGATCGGTTCGTCGGTATTCGGCCAAGCTCTTTGTTTTTCACCACTGCATCGGGTCCTTCGGCGCCAAGCCTCTGCTTGCCCTTCTCCCATGCATTGTCCATCGCGTAGCCAAGTCTTGTCAATTCTTTACCGCATCTTGCCATCTTTCGTCACTTGTAGCTTTGCATCACAATGAAACCACAATGTATTACATCTTCTTCTTCCTCATCTTCATTGGCTCTTCATCGGATTATCCCTTGCTTATACATTCAATAAGCATATTAGTCCCTTAATCATTTGTCATCAATTAACCAAAACCCACTAGGGGCATAGATGCTCTTTCACCGAGGTCTAAGCTGGCCCGACAGAGGGGTTTTGGTCGAGACCTCAGAACTACGGTGATGCACGGGGCACGGTCCACGGTCTAGACAGTTGTCCTCCGTACACGAGGCCAAGTTATCCCGATCACCCAAGCGCATATCACGACTAGCCCCCACTCACAACCGAGGGAGAGAGGAACCATTCACTTGACAACATGCCTACTTGCCGTGGGTAAAGGGGGAAGGTATTCCCTGAGCAGAAGATAAAAAAGAAAAAAACCAAAATAGAACAAATAGATGAGTGGTGCAAACAAATCTTACACAACGAGCTTGATGGGAGCGCCCGGTCAGCCTGAATGGGGAGGGCAACAGAGGAGCACCACCGCGACAAGGGGGCGCTTCATGGGCCAGCAAAGTCGAGGTCGAGGTGGCGATGAGCCAGGCCCTCTCCTGCACCCTCAGTCTATGAGGACGCTAAAGCAACTTGCTCCACGCAAGGACGATGAAGTGGCGTCGATCGAGCATAGTAGACCAGTACCCATCGAGCCAGAAGTGATGGTGGTGGTGTGGGATGAGCCGCCTCCAGCACTCCAACACCATCCTCTAGTGCGCCAACTGTTGGAAAACATGGCGGCAGTGACCCCGTCAGGCGCTGTTGACGCCAAATCCGTCCCGCCGATGAGGATCCGGCGTGCGGACACACGAAGGCCTAGGAGATCTGCTTAGCTCCAGTGCAGGTCCTAAAATTAATGAAGCGCGGGCGTGCCAGTCAGTTTGATCCTGCCACTGACAAGATATGCAAAACAGCATAACAGAAAGTCTATCGGTCGATAGGCCGATAGGGCAAAAACGTATCAGCCGATAGGCCGCTAGCCAAAACAATCGATCGGCCAATGATAGCATGATGATGTAGCAATGTGATATAGCATAATCCAAATATAAAATAACATTGATCTGAAGATTAAAGCACACATCGGCCGGAGGTCCGATGGCATAAACTATCAATAAGCAGACAAACAATGGATACTCTGTTGTCATCGGCCCGGTCCAATTTATATGTAAAAATCTTGGGCCGATGCAACATCCAGATAACTTATCAGCTGAAACTCCGATGAAACCCTTATTAACAGCCAACAAGCAGGCTAGAGATTACGGTTCTAATCACGACTTAGTAGGTCAAACCGAACTGATGCAGCACTAAGTACGAAAAGAAACGCAAGACCTAGACAATCAAGCCCTTGACTGATTTTCAGAGTGGTGAATATCTTAGCCAATCTAATCTAGCAAAGCGATTTAGTCGATACCGGCATAAACCCTAAAACGAATCTCAGCCGATATGATTAAATCAAGACGCCAAACCAGATTGACTAAGATATATGATAGTAGGTGCTTACGTTGACGAGATCAGAACGTCGAAGCCCTAGCCCCGACAGCGCAGGCAGCCATAACGAGACTTACCCCTCGCGAGAAGGGCATGAACTCGTCGAAGAAGACGAAAGTAAAAAGGTGGCGATGCGCCGAAGTTGATTGATCGTGAGATAATTTACATGTACCCTGGGCTTACATATTTATACACATAAACTAACAAAGATCCTAACAGATTAGAACTCAAACTTCCTAAAGATAAAAGGAAAAAGATAAAGTCCTGGCCGGACACTAACACACTTTCCTAAAGATAAAACAGAAAACTAACAAACTATTCCTAATTAAAAGATACAAGCCGCATCCTACTTGGACTCGGTCTTCTCTGGATAAGATCTTCCCGAATCTAACAAGAATCCGACTGTTGTTGGTGATTGTTTTAAAACAACCCCCATCGGCCGATATAGAACCCTAGGCCGATACTAGCTTCAAGCCAATATGAACCTGGGCCGATGAGGACTTCGGGGCTTACCAAATTCTGCTGTTAACAGGCGCGCAAACCTGAATCCGCCCACACGTCCCCCTACCAGGCATGCTAGCTGTTAAAGCATGGAGCTCCTCTAGCGGGGAGGAGTGTCACCCCCCTTTGGGATTCAGCCATGGAGCAAAAACGAGGTCACAATCGAGAGGGACCGATGGAGGCAAGTGATGTATACAGGTTCAGGCAGCTTGGAAGCGTAATACTATACTCATGTGTTCTTGCTTTATATGATGATGTTTACAATGAGTTCTTTGGTGTTGTTCTAAGTGGGAGAAGATGAACCCTTCTTCACTATCTAAGTACGAGAGAGTGAACCGAATTGAACCAAACAGAACCCTCTTTCTCCAATGGCCTTAGTCCTCCTTTTATAGTTGCAAGGGGATACCACAGTGACCGGTTTCTTATAAATGGGCCTCAGCACATGGGTTAGGTGTAGGTTGATTATGTTGCTTCTTGGCAAGTAGGCCCAACCATCACGACTAGATGTGGTGGATGCCTTGCCTCCCCACCTCGTGTCCTAAGTGTGCCAGCAAAGCTCGAAGTAGAAACCCAAAACACAGTAGATGCTTGCGGGGCCTGCTTGTCAGCCATAGATGAAAGAAAGTACGGGGTGGTTGTGGGCCTGGTCACGTGGCATAATAGTCAACTGTACCGCCTAACAGCCCACGCTTCTCCGCACGGGGGTGGTGAAGGCTTGTCGCAGGGCTGACGTGCACAGTCTTATTATGTGTTGTCTCGGTCTTATGTTGGGTTGGTATACGTTGCCTCGCATTGAATGCGACGCTTGATGGCGTCCATGCGTTGCTGCTCCCCTGAGCACTCAGGGGCTGAGCACGGGGGTGTATGAGCACAGCCCACGGGGGGCATACTCGGAGGCAGGCTATAGATTTGGCCCAAGTACAGCCCACGGGGGGGCGTGCTTTGGGGGGTGGCGGCCGATACACCCTGAGCGTAGCTCACGAGTTGCCGCGCCCAGAGCTCTTGGAGTGTTTCTCTTCGGATGTATCTCAATTGTCGCTTGAATTCAGTTGACGGCGACGCGGATCATATTATATTGATAACGTGTCCATGGTCACCTCTTGCAACCGGTGATGGAGATCCTAGTTCTCATTTGTCCGGCAGCATAGATCAAATTAACCCTTTAAAAATCTACCTGATTACATGACATATTCCCAACGCTTTGTAACTAATGACATTTCCTAACAACGAGGAGGATCTGTAATTCAAATGAACACTGAATTTGGGACGAGAACAAAAATGATATTTAGAAAAATAATGTGGTAACAAGAATACAACATTAGGAAATACAATTGCAATAAAATGTGAGTCATAAATGAAGTGGCAATAAAAAGACAATAAAACACCCCTTAAAAATATTTTTTCAGACACCCCTTTATTTTTACATGGCCCGCTTGTGAAAATCGATTTTCATAAGTGAGGGTTTCTCTCCTCCACCTTGAGTTCCTGCAGCAGTCACACTCCTCCGCTTCTCACCTTGGCTCCCCCAACCCGACCTTTTTCTCTCCTTTCCACTCCTCTCCCCCACTCCCACTTCCCTTCTCCTCTCTCTTCCACTTCCACTCTCTCTCTCCTACTCATCCGGCTGGCCTCCTCGCCTCTTCGAGCAGCGATGCAGGCTTCGACAAGCAGTGCAGTGGGCTTGGGGAGCGGCGGTAGCCTCGGGCTTCAAGCGACGTAACAGCCACCCACGGCAACAGGTCTGCCACTCTTGTCGCTTGTCCATCCCCCATCCTCCTCAATGCTATCCCCCTACCTCCACGTTGAGCATCAACGGAGGTGACCCTAGCCGGGAGCGGAGGATATATGGCACGCCCGGGAGGTGGTGGATTCGCCAACGCCAGCCTTGGGATTGGCGACGATGACTGTGGCGGCTATGGGACACAGTGTCACTGCTCCTTCTGCCGCTACACGGGACAGTGTCGCTACTGCTGCTTATTCTACTCATCATCGGTGGTTGGTTCTGTTATGAAGTTCATGTTTGTTTATGTTCGCATTTGTCTATGGATATGGATTTGGTTTTCTGGGAAGTGGCAGCCCTTTCTGGAAATTATCTATTTTATTTCTTTTCGCCATAAATCATCTTCGCAGTTGGGCCTTCTAACCTAGCTGCCTACAAATAGAGATTATTCTACGCGAGTGGCGTAACTCAACCTCTTGCGAAAATGCATTATGCCAGACGGTCATGTTAAGCCGTCCGCTTAGGATAATTGTTTTTCTCACGCGGCTGGGCAGCCCGCCTGTAAAAATCCTTATTTCCACATATGCCTTGAGGGAGGCGTGCCGCCCAGCTGTTTGCTGAAACGGATTTTGACCATTTGGAGAAAGCATTTCTGTAGTAGTAGTGAAATTGAGTGGCAACAAGGAAGCTCAACTCATGAATTGAAGTGGCAATAAAAATGCAAAGTTTAGACACTAAAATGGTACAACACGATAAGTTTTTGTACCTGTGTGATTCTTCTTAGTTTAAAAGGTTGAATATGGGGAGTTTAAATATACTTCCTACTCCTCCGTTTAGTTTTATATTGTAAGATGCTTTGACTTTTTTGTTAGTCAATTTTTTAAAGATTGATCAAGTTTATAGAAAACATATCAATATTTTTAATACAAAACAAATATATTACTAAAATATATTCAATGCTAGATTTAATGAAACTAATTTAATATTCTTGATATTGTTAAATTATTCTATAAACTTGGTCAAACTTAAATAAGTTTGACTAAAAAATTTAAAACGAACGGAGGGTGTACGCATTAGGTATTTGCTATATTTGTGGTACCCAAAAAAATTGTAATTTTTCGGTTACGCAAAATTCCAAACCACCTAGTCTAGAATTGAACTGTTATACAATGCACAATTATAGTTTACTTTAACTAAAATTTTGTAGTAAATATGGTTTTACTTTTTTTTATCTACATCCGAACACGTTTACATGTAATCTGTAACTTTATAAGAATTGTAGTTTTATATAGTGTTGTCGTCATTCCCCTATTACTTTTGCAGGCTAGAATAACTTATTGTTGAACTCTTCATCTAAGAAAAGAATGATTTTATTTAAATAAGTAAATAGGGGGAATGACAAGAATTATTAGGTTGTCATATAGTAATGAGTAAGAAAATTAATTGAAATTTTCAAAAAAAAAATCAGTTAAAACATAGACACTCCCTACAGATTCATTTGTCACGTCATTTTGTTTGCACGTGACGGGCCTAAAATTATTAATTACTAGTACACTTTTGAAACATAAACTACTCCTTAGGAGAGGACGAGCATTTATGTAACATTAAAGTAAAAAATAAATGCTTGCTAAAAGAAGGTACGTAGATACAGTGTCGACGTTCCGAATGATACGTAGCAAAATACAGAGAACATATACTAGCTATACGGACGGATCAAGTGTGTAAGTACTGCTTATAAAGTTATAACTCTGCACTGTAACATGAAAGCACTCTGTAGTCTATCCTCGTAGCTGTGCAATTTATTTGGCCAAAAGAATCGTGCTACTAGTATTTGTTTGCTACTCCCATTTGACCCACACCTCCTCAGCTAGTCAGAGCCGTTAATTTGCCGTGGCCCGTGGCCGTGGCGTGGCGTTGTCGCAACGCCGACCGGATCCGCGCGCCAATGCTATACTATATGCATGGGGGAGCGACCCACGCCGCCCAACCCGCGGAACATGTCCGTCCTAGTCGTACGTGCCACACGCACCCCACAAGCCCAGATGGCGTAGCGTTGAATTTATACGCATCGCGACGCATGGACACCCTCCCCTGCGGTCACGGTTTGGTTAATACTTCCTCCGAATCCATACATACAGACAACTGTTCGTTCGGATTGACAGTAGTAAAATATGTTACATCATGATAAATTTATTTTGAAATGAGAGGAGTACTGAGTATTATTTTTCTTCCATAATATTAATACAATCTAATATTAATACAATTTAGCATAAATATAATATATTCTAATATTAATTTATAGTCTTAACATCAGATATGAACTTTTATTTATATTGAAACGGAGGGAATAGCCGAGCCCCGGTAGCTCCACGTGGCTAGGTGGGTGGACTCTACGCAACCAGCTTGGACGTCGTGCCTGCTCGTAGTACAGCTTCCACTGATTTCTTTTTGTGCCGGGGTCAGGTGAGGATGGTCGTAATTGTCGCGTTTCCTCCTTGGTTTGGCCAACACGACCTTCTGCATGCCTGCCCAAGTCAAAATGGCCTCGGGGCATGCAGTTTTATTTACCGAGCGAGAGATTAGGAGGCTTTGAGATTGATTGAGCTAGCCAGTGAATCAGATGCGTTTTGGTTGGGTAACACGATCAAGTTGTATTCTCATGAGTAGACCTGAATTGGATAAATCAATTGACGTACGTCTGCCTGACGCATCATTTTTTTTTCAACTACTAGCCGTGAGCCTGGGATAGATCATAGATAGAGGGGGACTGTTCTTTAACAGTTTAACGTACGTGGTCTGTAAATGTAATTTAATTAGCGCCCCATGTGTCTGTAATTTAATTAGCGCCCCATGTGTGAAGTGAAACATATTGCTACAGAAACGATTTTGAAAATATCATACACATCAAACCATATGAAATTTTGGATTGCGTTGTCGCAAAATCGTTTAGCCTCTGTTACCGGACGCGTCACGTCAAAGATTCTTACACGTAGTTATATTAGCTCATAGCAGACTATTCGTATTGGCATTCACCTTTAGGGCGCGCTCTAAATAGCTAACTAAACTTAGCGACTCATCATTTTTTCGTTAACATATTTTTTAAACTATTTAATTTTGTTTACGAAAATTTACTGTATAAAGGGAGCTTTAAAAACCAAACAATTTTTTCATATTTTTAATAATTAATATTTAATTAATCATATATTAATCATGTTAATATTACGTGCAGCTAATTAGCCAGGAAGAACCACCACAGAAAGAACGTGTTAGGAATATAGGATCTCTAGGAGCCGATCTAGGGGTTAATCTTCTAGATTGGTGTAATCATCGGGAGAACAACCGGGAGAGAGAGAGAGCCCCATACCTTCGCTGGCTTTGGAGCTCGATGCGGCCATGGCGACGGTGTGGATGGCGGCGGCGGTGAGCGATTTCCCCTCACTTCAGCGCGCTCCCGGATCGGATGGGTCTAGGGTTTTGTGGGGAGCCCGTGTGCACGACGACGAACGTTGGTTCGTGTGCGCCGGCGGCTCTCCTTCTTTTATATGTGCGCTGCGTGAGAGGAGGCCCACAGCCATGATAGGCTTGCGCCCCCGATCAGGGCGCGTAGGCGGAGTGGGAACCGGTTCTCCCGAGTTCCCCGGGGATCGCAACTAACATTCTCCCCTTCGATCTCCGCCTTTCTTACTTCTTATACTCGACATTTACTTCTAAATAGATTGATGCATAGAGCACGCTCCATCATGATAGTTATTACTGAACCATCAGACGCAACGACTACAATACACCTCTCCATCTCGAAATAAACACTAGGCCCTTTTGTAATCCAAGGATCATAGGCTTTCCTGTAAACCCATGCCGGCTAAGTGTTCTCTGAACACACTGGGCGGTAAGCCTTTCGTAAGCGGATCCGCTAACATCTTCTTTGTACTTATATGCTCAAGACTAATAGTCTGATCTTGAATTTTCTCTTTCACAACATAAAACTTGATGTCAATGTGTTTGGCAGCGCCACTTGACTTATTGTTGTGAGCATAAAACACTGCTGGTTCATTGTCGCAGTACATCTTGAGTGGTCTTTGAATGCTATCGACCACTTTCAACCCGGGTACAAACTTCTTTAACCATTTTGCCTGCCCCGTGGCCTCATAACTAGCTACAAACTCGGCATACATCGTTGATGATGCTATGACGGTTTGCTTGGAGCTTTTCCACGAAATGGCTCCTTTTGCGAGAGTAAATATGTAGCCTGATGTGGACTTTCTATCATCTATATCTCCCGCAAAGTCTGAGTCTGAATACCCTTCTATCTCAAGGGAATCAGTTCTTCTGTACATTAGCATGAGGCCTTTTGTGCCTTGCACATAACGCAAAGCTTTCTTTATCATTCTCCAGTGATCTATTCCTGGATTTTCCTGATATCTGCCAAGTATCCCGGTAACAAAAGCTAAGTCAGGGCGCGTACATACTTGAGCATACTGTAAGCTTCCGACAGCTGAAGCATATGGAACCGCTTTCATTTGATCGATCTCATACTGGTTCCTAGGACATTGAAATTTCCCAAATCGGTCGCCCTTGACTATAGGAGCAGGTGTAGGCTTACTCGCATGCATACTATATTTCTTTAGAATCTTTTCCAGATATGCCTTTTGCGATAATCCTAAAACCCCTCTTCTTCTATCTCGGTGAATCTCTATTCCTAGAACAAATGAGGCTTCACCAAGATCTTTCATATCGAAATTCGAGGACAAAAACTTTTTCGTCTCCAATAGTAAATCAACATCACTACTAGCGAGTAGGATGTCGTCTACATATAGGATAAGGAAGATAAATCTCCCATTTCTGAATTTTGCATAAACGCAATTGTCCTCTTCATTCTCATTAAACCCAAACCTTCTTATTACATCATCAAATTTTAAGTACCACTGTCTGGAGGCTTGTTTTAATCCATAAATGGATTTTCTCAGACGGCATCCTATTTGTTCTTTTCCTTCCACAACAAAACCCTTTGGTTGTGCCATGTAGACATTCTCATATAAATCCCCGTTAAGGAATGCCGTCTTTACATCCATCTGATGTAGCTCTAGATCATAATGTGCCACAAGTGCCATTACGATCCTGAAGGAATCTTTACATGACACCGGAGAAAAGGTCTCATTATAATCAATTCCTTCTCTTTGAGTAAACCCTTTTGCCACGAGTCGTGCTTTATACCTTTCTACATTTCCTTTGGAGTCACGTTTTGTTTTGTAGACCCATTTGCAGCCTACTGTCTTGGCTCCTTTAGGAATTTCTTCTAAGTCCCAAACTTTGTTGGTACTCATTGATCTCATTTCATCTTTCATGGCTTCAAGCCACTTCGATGAATGAACACTTCTCATGGCTTCTTCAAACGAGGTGGGATCTTCCTCTGCTTGAACTTCTTCACTAGCATAGACTTGGTAGTCACTAGGAATAGCTCTCCTTCTCTCTCTTTGAGATCTTCTGAATTGTGGTACGTCTTCAACTTGGGGCTGATGTTGCTCTTCCTCTTGTGTGGCAACTTGTTCTGAAGGATCCTGTATCTCAGGTTCCTCCTGCTCAGTCGTTGTTGTCACAGGAGAACTAACATCAGGTGTTATCACCGCAGCGTTCTGTGCTGGCGGTGTAACAGCAACAGGTATTGAGAAAAGAGGTTCCTGAATCATTGAAGTAGGTACTTGTACCCGCTTCTCTTCAAGAGTAATTTCTCGGGGTACCATGCTCCCCCTGATTATTTCATCCTCGAGAAACACTGCGTGTCTCGTTTCTACGAACTTAGTGTGTCTGTCAGGACAGTAGAAACGAAAACCTTTTGATTTCTCAGGGTAGCCAATGAAATGGCAACTAACTGTCTTGGGATCTAGCTTCCCAATATTTGGGTTAAATAACTTTGCCTCAGTTGGACAGCCCCATACCCGTACATAATTTAGCGTGGGTTTCCTTCCTGTCCATAGCTCATACGGTGTTTTGGGCACCGACTTACTTGGTACTCGATTAAGAATATGGACAGCGGTTTTTAATGCTTCCATCCATAGACTTATCGGTAAAGTGGAGTGGCTTAGCATACTTTGCACCATATCCATTAAAGTGCGGTTGCGTCTTTCAGCTACTCCGTTCTGCTGAGGCTCGCCCGGTGTTGAGTACTGGGCTACTATGCCATTTTCCTGTAGAAACCTTGCAAAAGGTCCAGGTATTTGGCCATAAGGGGTGTGTCGACCGTAGTATTCTCCTCCACGGTCGGACCTTACTACTTTGATCTTTAGACCAAGCTGATTTTCTACCTCAGCCTTAAATATCTTGAATTTATCCAATGCTTCTGATCGTTCTTTAATTGGATAAATGTAGCCATAGCGCGAATAGTCATCTGTGAATGTTATAAAAGAATCATAACCATCCACTGTCGTAATTGGAAAAGGACCACAGATATCTGTGTGTATGATTTCCAATCTTCCTAAACTTCGTATGGCTCCTTTCTTTATTTGTTTAACATACTTTCCTTTAATGCAATCGATGCAATATTCTGTATCCGTAAAGTCTAACGGATGCAAAATTTCTTCTTTAATTAATCGTTCAATTCTCCCCTTCGAAATGTGGCCTAAACGACAGTGCCACAATTTCGCCGAGGTTTCATCATTGCATCGCTTGCGCTTACTTCTTACACTTGTAGACGAGGAAGACACACTATTGCACGCAACATCCTCTTCATTGCATACAACATTCACATTCTCATGTTTAGACAACATGTAAAGTTGGCCTTGTCAGATGGCAAAACCTACACACTTATTCTTGAATATAATTGAACATAAATCTGGTTCGAAATAACAATTATATCCATCATCCGCCAAACATGAAACGGAAACTAAATTTCTACTTAAGGAGGGTACATAGAGCACGTTCTGCAAATAAAGTGTGAAGCCATTATCCAACTCTAATGGATGATCGCCAATAGCTTCAACTTCTGCTTCAACTCCATTTGCAACTCTAATGCATCTTTCTCCTCTTGCTAGGATCCTCCTCGTATGGAATCCCTGTAATGAATTTGCAACATGAATAGTCGCACCTGAATCAACCCACCAAGTGGATTTTGAATAGCTTACATACAGTGATTCATCTACGAATGTAATGATATCCTCACCTTTCTTTATTAGATGCTTCAGGAACTCAGGACAATCCTTCTGAAAGTGTCCCTTCTGCTTGCACCACCTGCAAGTGTCCCTATCCACTTCTATACTGGGCCGTGGATGAGAATCATTTTGTGGCGCCTTTCCGTGTGCTTTGGGAGAGCCGACATTCTGACTATGGTTGATCCTCTTCTTGTTCTTCACGTAGTTTATGGAATCACCACGAGTCTTTGGTCTTTCTTCTTCTTGCACACACATGGCAATCAACTTCTCAATGTTCCAGCTTTCGGGCAATGAATTGTAGTTCACAACAAATGCATCGAAGTCTGAAGGTAGGGAGGCAAAAATGAGGTGAACTAGGAACTCGTCAGGGAGAACCAAGTCCATCTTCTTGAGCTTTGAAGCGATGCCACTCATCTTCAAAATGTGCTCTCTAACCCCTCCGCCATTGTACTTCATAGTAACTAAGCTCTTGATCAGGGAGCTCGCATAGGTTTTTGAAGAACCAATGAATTGATTCTCCACCCTCTGAAGATACTCTACGGCGGTGGTACAAACTGGGATTGCTCCCCTTATTGCCTCCACTATGGAGCTCTTGATTACCATTAAGCACTTGCGATTGGAAGACTCCCACTTCGCACGAGCAGTGTCGTACTTATGCACTATTGGAGCATGGTCCAACATTCTCTGCTTGAAAGCATCTTCGCTCTCACTTTCCCCTCTCACTGGCGCAACAGGCTCAGTGGGACAGGGCGCGGTGAGAGCTAAATCTATGTCTGATAGCGCAAGTGCTATCTCGATCTTCTCTCGCCATGAGCCATAGTTGTTCCCATTAAGGGGCTCAACGGCCGAGATATAGACCAGTGGGTTAGTGGTTCCTGAAAGCAAATTAAGAAAATTGAGAAACATTTAAATTCTTGCATGTTTTAATTTAACGTTGGTCAAAATTAAAACATGCAAACTACCACATTAATTCTACATCACCGTTGGGCAGAAATAGAACTAATGTATTAACTTCATTATAGCAGCGGAAAAATTAAAATTACTTACATGTTCAGAAGCAGTTATTATTATTTATCTACTCTCTAAACAATTTTCACGTTGGTTAAAATTGCTTAGAAATTAAAACAATCAATTTAACTTAAAATAATAAAAGCTTCTGAAAAAGGATGTAAAACAGACTTCTTTCGGCCGCAAAAGGGCCTGAAATGGACTTCTTTTTCTTCGGCCGTGAGGGACCTCATTTGGACTTATTTCCCGGCCCTTTGCCGGTCGGCCCACGGCCTTTTGCGCCTACGCGGGCGCTCCCGTGCGCCACAGGCCGCAACCTGGGCCTGGGCCGGGAAAGCCGCCCCGCGCGCGCTCCCTCTTGGGCCGATTTCGGCCCGTTTGCCGTCGGCCGTCCGATCGCTAGGGTTTTGATCGGACGGCCGCGCGTCGAGATCGGGGGGAACAAAACCCCCGTTCCTCCCGGCCGCCGCACGCCGAAAACCCTAGCTTCTCTCCTCCCTTCGCCGTAGCCCTTTCTTGCCGGAGCTATGGCGCGGCGGCACGGCGAAGCGCGGCGGCGCCGTGGCACCCCCCCTCGCCGGTGCGCGCACCCACCCGAGGGTGAGTGCGCCGCCGTCGAGTGGATGTGCTGCGGCGCCCTCTTCTTCCCGCAACGTCGGCGACGGCCGGCGGCGGTGGTTGACTACCCGCACGCGTCGGCGAAGGCCGGCGGCGGCGGTTTCTTCCCGGCGGTGTCATCGACGACCGGCGGTGGGAGGTTAGGGTTTTACCCTTTTCCTTTTTCAATTCTTTGGCTTTTCTTCGGGAAACCGAGTTCCCTTCCTTTTCTTCTACTTAGCCCACCTAGATTTACTCCTAGGGATGGCTCCGATACCATTGTTAGGAATATAGGATCTCTAGGAGCCGATCTAGGGGTTAATCTTCTAGATTGGTGTAATCATCGGGAGAACAACCGGGAGAGAGAGAGAGAGAGCCCCATACCTTCGTTGGCTTTGGAGCTCGATGCGGCCATGGCGACGGTGTGGATGGCGGCGGCGGTGAGCGATTTCCCCTCACTTCAGCGCGCTCCCGGATCGGATGGGTCTAGGGTTTTGTGGGGAGCCCGTGTGCACGACGACGAACGTTGGTTCGTGTGCGCCGGCGGCTCTCCTTCTTTTATATGTGCGCTGCGTGAGAGGAGGCCCACAGCCATGATAGGCTTGCGCCCCCGATCAGGGCGCGTAGGCGGAGTGGGAACCGGTTCTCCCGAGTTCCCCGGGGATCGCAACTAACAGAACGCACCCCTAGAAGATAAGCGTGATTCTTTTCTTTTTTTTTGCAAATGAGCAATGAGCTCACTAAGCATTTGAAAAACAACGGGCTATGCAAAAACAATATGACAAGGCTAAAATTTGGGGAAAATAAAATAATATTAATGGCAAGGTAGTTATACGAAGTCAATTCTATTTTTTTCGAAGGCCACCCGGCAGGACAAGTCCCCATCAACTCAATGCCAAATTTGGAAAAATAAAATTAAAAGGAATTAGAAAAAGGAAAATTTTCATGTCTAAAATTGCATTATGTAGAGATTAATTTCTAAAAAAATTACAAAGGCCCATCTTATAGGAAAGGTTATGTTTGAACATTTAGTACCACCTTTACGAAAGGGACAATAACAAATGCCCTGTCAATCTCCACTTGCACTAGCCTCGATTGGTTGATAATTTCCACACAAATTCTAGTATGTATTGTAGCAAGATCTGAGACATCCCAAAAGGTTCAGCCATTATTTTTACAGACTAAAAACCTATTGCCTGACGTGGATTTATAGTTTTAATTTTCCTTCTTTATATGATAGCAATTACTTACCAATCAATTTGTATTTTTTTAAAAAATGCAGTACAAATGCAGACATCATAACACATGCATATCCACCCCTATAAACTTATGTACATATACATATCCTAACATATCTAAAATTCAATATGGGTGCCATGTTGTTTAAGAGATGTGTTATTTTCTTTCTTGTTACCAATAGACTTATGCTTTATTGTTCACCGCATAAATTTTTCTCTGCAAGTTCTTTATTTTAAACGAGTAGGGAGGGATGCTTCATAGGCTTTTTCAAGGAATAGGAAGTAAAAAGGTGACTATAATCTAATTGTTTTGGTCATAAATACATGTGTGATCACTGTAAGCACACACAGTTAACTTGTTTCTTGTTACTCATCTACATTTGGTTTTATGGTCAATGATGGATGCTTATATTGTTTCTCTCACCGATATAGCTTTCAGGATGGTCAATTTATACTAATTTATCATTTCAGTTTTATTTCATATAGATAATATAAGCAAGCCCTCTATTTTACAGATTAACAGAAGGAAACATCCAAACTATATATACCTCTTCCTTCTGTGTACACTTGAAGTGATGCCTTCTATCGACAGCTCATGTTAGTACACCACAACCACTTGAAGTTTCATCTAATGAACACATAATTGTTTATACTTTACTAGATACACTGGATAGTTACGTCTCAAATTCCTCCTAGAATAAATCGAATGAAACGGTGACAGATCAGTCTCTGCAGTATGGCTCTTTTGGTCTTAGCTCTGTCATTACTTTAATTATGTATAATATGTACATGTGCCTAACATTACTAGGTACATATTCATGTTTTCATGCTGTATTGGTATGCCATGTAGATTCATTGTGTCCTCCTGAACAAATGGTCAGGTGTACCCTGAATGACAATTTATTTCTAAACGGAAAATCATGTTTCTTCAGGGTCAAAGAAAAAAAAGGAGTGATGTATCGGGAAATTCATTTTATCTGATTATCCACACTCTTTCACACTGTTAAATTATTGGGTTAATTGAATCCATGCCATTATAAATTTACCCGTTTTGAAATATACCATTATAATTCGTGAAATTGTAATCATACCATTACAATTTAATAAGTATTTGTGATATACCACTACTTACCCTTTCACTTTAATTTCCAAAGTTTTCTGACCAAATTATCCTTTTCTTCCTTTTTCATCCTCTTTTTCCTCCCTCCCTTTCTCTTCCCTCTCACCTATGACATACAGCAAGAGCAATCTCCCGATAAGCAGATGTTGTAAGGCTACAGCAAAAACAAGTATTTGAGCGCTAGAAAGCAGGGGCAGGATGCTAGAAGGTTTAGCACACTATTACACAAATAATTTTTTCTGGATGAGCACCCCAATAGGTTGCAGGCGGGCCATAAGTGTCCACGTCTGCAAAAATTGACCCCCATTTTCGTATACAGCTCCTTAAGAGACCCGTATGCAAAAATCTATTTTTACAAATGGCCTTATTAAGCAGCTGTACAGGAAAATAGGGCTATTTTTCCAGACGGGCCTCTTAAGCGGCCGCACGGGAAAAATATATTTTTGCAGGCGGGCCTCTTAAAGGTCTATCCATAAGTCTGAGTTACCTCCTCTTTTCCTCTTAGCATTTCAAATTTTTTCAAGTCATCCTTATCTCCTCTCCTGTCTCTCACCTCCTCTCCTCCACATACTCCTCTCTCTCTCTCAAACTCTTCTCTCTCCCAAAACAGAGGTTCCTCTCCTCTCTCTCTCTCCTGGGCGTGCGGTGGTGGGTGGCAGTGGCTTGCGGGCGAGTGGCCCTCCCCCGCGCGTTGAAGGCGACGGCGGCAACGGCGGCCGTCCCCTGTCTAGACCTGCGAGGAACTGGTGGCGGTGGCAGGAGGAGCACAGCGACGGCGGGCGGACGGGCCAAGCCGAGATCCGATGGTGGTGGCAGCGGCCGGCGGGCGCGTGGCCCTCTCCCGCGTGTCGAAGGCGACAAGGGGCGATAGCGGCAATGGTGACCATCCCTCCCCCGGATCCGCGTGAATCCAACAATGGCG
Source organism: Oryza officinalis (assembly GCA_008326285.1). Classification (NCBI taxonomy): domain Eukaryota; kingdom Viridiplantae; phylum Streptophyta; class Magnoliopsida; order Poales; family Poaceae; genus Oryza; species Oryza officinalis. The sequence continues at coordinate 20,406,497 of BDMV01000012.1, read as the reverse complement.
GCGGGAGGAGCCCGGCGATGGCGAGAGGAGCATGTCGGTGGCGGGCGCGCGGTGGGCTAACAAGCCCCGCCCGAGGGGCTCGGCGGCGGCAGGCGGCGGCGGCTGCTGGGCGGGCAGCAACGACTGGTGGGCATGCGATGACGGGCGTTTTGATTTTTTGTGATTTTTTTTTGGATTTTTATTTTTGTGTGTGGATGACATAAGCACCCGTACGCGAAAAATCCGATTTTCGCATTCGGGTGCACCACCCACATGAAAATATAGTGATTTTCGCAGACACTTCCGAGCTGACAGGCCGGAGGCCCGCACGCGAAAATCACTTTTGGCCATCTGGAAAAATTATTTTTTTACTAGTGACAAGAGCAAGTATTTCAGTGCTGAAAGGCTGTAGATGGGGCTTGATGTCATTGGATCCAACGGCGCCTCATTCCTCACACCCGGAGCTTTGCCACCCACGCCACTTGATGTCATTGGAGCAGCAAGCCAAGAAATGGTGGTGGCGGCGGCGCACACGGGCAGCAATGCTGCTCGAGCTCCTCGCCTTCGCACTTATCTCCTCCCGCGAATCTCTGCAACTCGCCGGCATCCGTCGTCCGTCGTCGTGCTCATGCACAAAGGCTCGGGGATGCATCCCGTCGTCCATCGGGAGGATTCCAGAGATGCTCAAATAAATCATGCTCATCAACGACGAGCTCATCGGATGCGTCCCGCCGACCATCGCAGGTTGGGCTTCTCAGGAAGGTTATAGTGTTCGACGTGAGGGGCAACCACCTCCAGGCCCTGCTTCCAGAGAACGCGGTGTTGGGCAAGGAGCCGCAACGTAGCGGTGGGGTGCGACACGATGGCGGACGTGGCAAGGAGGGAGTCGGGCCAGTGACGGTGGGTTGGAGAGGGATAGCAGAGAAGGAGAAGGAAGAAGGGGATGAACAGAGAAGAAAGGGGTAATTTGGTCCTAAAAAGTTAGAAATACAGTGAAAGAGTACATAGTGGTATATTTTCAATACTTGTAAAATTGTAATGATATAGTTACAAATAGGTGAATAATAATAACATATTTTCAAACCGTGAAATTTATAATGGCATGGATCCAATTAACCCTAAATTATTTGACTCCCATCATGGATATATATAATATCTGAAATAAATACTCCATGTACTCTTTATATTGTGCATATATTACTGACACTGAAAATTTCAGTTATTTCACAATTCCTATTATCTACTTTGTTCTAATGAATTCCTATTATTCACCATTTCATTTTTTAATTATTACACCATGTATTCCATGCTATTGAAGTTACTGAATTGAATGTCCTTTGTAGAGGAATTTGACATTGGTATCATGCCAAGCCCTGTTGATGCTATCCAACCGGGGCCCTGAGGCTGTAGAATGAATTCAACCTCCTTTTGGTAACATAGGTGCTTTAGGCAAAGACCTTCCTCTGCATCACGTAGTAAATGGGTTGTGCCTTTTTCTAACTGTTGTATATTGCTCGTATGTCTGGTGGTATATATGCAGAACGATATTCATACCATGCCTGCATCAGGCATCATATCCAAAAGAAATTGTAATTCTTAAGATACATGAACTCATAAAATTATCTCAAGATTTATTGTCTAGACTTAAAAGAACTCTAGTTTCCCACATTAGTAACGCTATCTCACTATTTCGTAGTCTGTATAATATTTCTTTTGCTATAACAATTTTGTTTGGCATGGTTTATTGCAAAATTAATGTGGTAACAGATAATGTGTTCGTGCAAAACGCGGGCCGAGCACCACCTACTGTATATATATACCTAGGCTGCATGGAGCAAGCATTCGGGGATCAGCAGAGAAGGGAAACCCTGCACAACTTGTTGGTGTAGTATACCTGCTCTAGGCTAGAGAGGTCATGTAGGTAGATCCTCTTCAACTATGGAAAAAACTTGACCTCGCCTAGTAAATCTTGCCGTTTCCATTCCGGCAAGTCGTCCAAGGGGAAGATGTGCCTGAGGTCACTGCAGCCTGCAGGAGACGACATGCAGGATCTGCAGTCTTGGCATTTCATTGTATTTTGATAGGGGGAGCAGAGCCTTGGGCATGCAGAAGCATGTGTATGCTCCGTAGCTTATTCTGAAGCTGTTCAGATCGTACCCATAAATGATTCCTTCGCTCCAGATGAAGGTGGCTGTGAGGAGATGAGCCGCCAGAATGGTCTCTAGCTAGCCTCTGAAAAATCTGAGAACACCCGCTACTGAAAGAGGCAAAGACTGCTTCCAACTTGGGGCATCTCTCGATGATGGCTGATGACTCAAGAAATATGGGATTCACCGGAAAGGTCGTCATGGAAGAGTTATCATGCACATGGAGGGAATCAGTATGGTCCGTTAGCAGTGTATAAACATCTTCGATCCCGCCAAGGCCTACTAATGGGTTGGGATGAAGTGGGCCAAATGGATTGGATTTAAGTTTGGGTTGTCTTTGGTTGGATGGAAATGGGCTGAGAAGGCTAATGGGTTGGGGCGGATTGGTCCGGAGGGGGAAATGATTTGGATTGGTTTGGTTTTGGGTATAAATTTTCGGGTTTAAATTGGATTCGATCCATGGATTCTAGAATGGGTTCGATCCAGTCTGTATGTTTCTTCGAGACTGCGCCGGCTACGCTAAGCCGCCGCCCGCTCGCTACCTGCCTACCCTTTGCCTCGCCCGTCGTTTCCCATTCGCGAATCGTCGCTAGTGATCAATCATGCAGCCAACATCAATTTGAAGATGAACAAGAGGACAAGAGATCATCAGATCAGTAGCCATGAGCAGATGAACTGCAAGGGAATTTTGACTGCAAGTATCCATATAACTACATCGTGCGAAGTGATCAGCTTCTCTCTCTCATGTTTGACCATCATCTCTTGCTGTTGAAATCTTCAGAAAGGCATACATGAAGGATTGAAGAGCTAATATATCTTGATCTCATAAGGCTTCAGTAGAAGCCTATAGTGTTGTGAGGCTGCAGCTTGATGAAGATGGCCTTGGGGAGAGACGTGCTTCGGAGCAGCACTAGATCGAAGGCCCAGGTGCTCCATCATCTGAATATGCAGAGATGAAAATAATCAGCATCAGTTTTTAACCACAAGCAACAATATGAGTAACTAGGTAAATAATTAAACAGATGACGAAATACGAAAATATCGTTTTTACTGAAGATTTTGGAAACTTACCGAGCCTATCAAACAGATGAGGCATGACGACTGCAAACAAACATGGGAAATCATTAGTAACAGGTTCTAATGAAAAATTACAACAGATCGAGAAGGCAATGAGGATCAATTAGCAGGCTAAGCAGCTTACCTCTGTTCCCATCATCGTCAGCATTCTCCTTCAGAAGCGAGATCAGCAAGCAGCAGAACTTCTGCTCAGAAGCCGGTGGCACAACTGCCTGCTTCCTGCGATGAGTGCGGTCCAAATCCATGCCAGACTCCATGGGTTTGAAATGGATTCAACCCACTTGACTACATTGGATTGGGTTGGATTGGATTCAAATTTCTTACGGGTTGGATTGGTTTGGATGTTAGAGGTGGGAAAATGGAGCGGGCTGGTTTGGTAGAGTGCTTTCACAGGAGGTGGATTGGGTTGGTTGTGGGGTGGATTTTAGCCCATTAGCAGGCTATTATTCCCGCCTAGGCTCTCCACGTTAGTGAGACTAAACTCCATGCCCAACCTCAACATGGCGATCCAATGGTTGCATGCCGCCGTGATCATGAGCAGCACAGAGCCCCTCAATCATCATCATAAATAATAGTGCACCGATACACCTACTAGTACTAGGGCTCGCCGTCGTTAAGGCCCCAACTGCAACAGATGATGCGTGTTCTTCATAGTAATAGTAGCAGTACTCATGATCATCTGCAGTCTCCATCTTCTTCCTGCTGCTGCTTCCTGAACCTTTAACTGTGCGACATGAAACTGCAGCAGCATCTGTTTTGTAGGAGTACAAATTTAAATAGAAGCTCCTCAGAATGATCAGTTCGGAAGGTGCTCGCCTAGTGAACCTCGCATCTCCTGTCACAACAATTGCATCGTACTTGCTCCTCCTGTCATAATGCTAGTGGTTGCAGGAGGAAGAATCACAAACTTCATTGGTGTCAATGCGTAGCACCTACAGTCTCTTGTCGGTTGCCCACCATAGTACGGCACGCATTTGCTTGCAGCTTCAGTTTTAGCACCTCAACAACACTAAGGCTGTGTTTAGATCCAAAATTTGGATCCAAATTTTTACAGCCAAAAAGTGGATGTAAAGTTGGCAGCTTCCAAGTTTTTTACAGGTGTTCAGATGGATGCCAAAAAAGTTGATTTGACTTGCAACAATGACAGATTCACGCCTATTTAATGCTCCATTGTGTTCAATAAATGAGCTCGAAATGTGGCTAGCATGTTGCATGCACGCTGCAGTTTGCTTGTTCAGCTGCATGCACACTGGAGGGGGAGATTCACACATCACATAATTTATTCAAGTGCACAGGGATACAAAATTGTTATGAAAAAATTAAGTGTCCGATATACATATTTACAGAAAATACAAGTCCTCACAAATTACAACAAATACACTGCATCAGAAATTATTGCGACAACATATAAATGTATTCAGGAATTAGAACAACACATACATGTCCTCAGAAATTACTACAGCATCTACAAATCCCGCATCATGAACATTTCTCATGCCCGAAGCAACATATCGAGCGCAATTGTATCACGGAATGCATTCATATGTGCACATTGTAAATAGCTAGGTGCTTCATCTTCAGGAGGCTGATTTTCATAAGCTTCAGGAGGCACATAGTTCTCATCACGGTCACAACGGCCAAAGTGTCTATCACGTAAACCACTAATCCTGATGAAATTATGAAGGGCCATGCAAGCAACTATAATACGTGTTTGTATTTCAGGAGGATAACTAGGCACATATTTCAACATGCGCCACTTCTGCTTCAACACTCCAAAGGATCTTTCAATCACATTTCTAAGGGATGAATGTGCATAGTTGAATACCTCCTCTTTACCTTCTGGTTCTGCAGCGTTTTGAAACTCTTGAAGATGGTACTTCGTCCCCTTGTAAGGAGCAAGGTAACCAAGACGGTTTGGGTACCCCGAGTCCACCATGTAGTACTTCCCTGCAGCGGGAAAACCCTGTAAGTGTGAAGTGCTTAAACTTAGACATCAGAATGAAACATCAGGTAGCTATGTACCTGGAGGTGGATGAGGGAAGACACTGTTGTACTTAGTCATTGCATCATCAAACACCCTCATGTCATGTACTGAACCAGGCCAGCCAGCCAGTACAAATGTAAATATCATGTCAAAGTCACAACAGGCCATCACATTCTGCGTAGTGATACTCTTACGACACAAATGTTGAACCAACAGATCTTTTGACACTACTACAGGAATGTGTGTGCCATCTATTGCCCCAATACAGTCCTTGAAAAAAGGATAGAACCTAGGGTTCGTCAACCTCGAATGCAAGGTTCTGAACTGTGGGTCTCTTGGTTTAATGATGTCAGCTGCAAGCTTCACCACACAGTCCAACACTTTGTGAAACATGTTGTGAACTGTGCCTAATGATCTCTCAAATCTGTCCTCAGCTTGCCTTACCGACTGTGGAGCCCCAACCATCCAAAGGAACATTCCTAAAGCCTCAATTGACATAGACTTGGTACTAGATGTAAGTCCATAATTCTCGACCAAAAGATCATGAAGCCGAAAGAACATATCTGGGGTCATTCTAAACATGTTGTAGCATGACTTCCTATTTGCTAGCCTTCTCTCTACCCATTCCAAACCAATCAAATACTTGCCAATGTCCCTATACTCAGACCTATTGCAATATTTGTCTAGATGCATTGCAATCTGAAACGTACCGTAGATGAAACCGACATCTTCAGAATCATCAAGGAAGTTTGTTACAACAAAATCCTCCAACTCGTCCTCAGAATCATCACTTCCGTTGGCCCTGGATGTAGCTGCAACATCCTCCTGTAAGAAATGAAACAATGACAGTAACTTTCAAGCAGCATCACACACATATTTGAATTGCAGAAAACACCCTTACTACAAATTAAGTGTTCAAACAATCGACATAAGGGACATACTTCGAATCACAGACATAACAGACATAACAAACATAACAACACTACATATAGCTAGAATGCATGCATAAGAGGGTCTAGTTGTCGACCCTGGCATAGTGCTCAATGAGGGCCTTCCTTCCTACAGGGTTGGACAGTTGAAACATCTGTATGCCATCATCATCCTTGAGCAACTTCAGCACACCAACCCAGAGCTGGGCGTTATCTTCGGTTACACCACACTCTCTTGCCATCTTCATGATGCGGTCGAACAACTCCCTCTTCGCTGTTCTGTCTTCTTCCTTATCCTTGCGCCGCCTCGCAAGGAAGCCCTCCATCACTGTAGTCCTGTCCTTATGATTGTCGTTGAACTCCTTCATTTCGGACACCATGGCCCGGACTGCTAGGCTCTTCAACTTCTTCATCGGACTGGTAGCTGTACTGCGTGTGCTCGGTGTGCTGAATGTGCTGCTAGTCCTCTTACTTCCAATACTAACGGGGCTCAGCTAGTCGAAATCATCTTCCTCAAATTCTTCTTTATCGTCACTGGGAATTTCCTCAACAGGGGTGTTTCGGGCAGCAACAAATGAAGTTGATCCATCAACTGCTACTCCCATAAACATGCGGTCCAATTCATCAATGTAATCAGGCAACCCTTTCTTCAAATTCTTCCACTCAGGATGCCCCTACAAAAAAGTGAAGAACAAAATTCAGTTCAGCAAGCTGTCCCATTCATATCCATTAGCCGAACAGTGTGTGCACATCACTAATACTAACCGTACCTTGGTGTTATCATCCCACCATTTATCAGAAGCCACCACTGAGCCATCTTCTCTTCGGCCCAACCCTGAACCTGTCCTCAGTCTCTGTATGAAACCCCACATATTCTTCAAGGACCTGAATTTGTTGCCAAATTGCTCATTGTCATGCATCAGACCTGTGGCAGCATAGAATCGTTCTTGGATGTCCTTCCAACCGTTCTTGCTCATCACACCCCTCACGCAGTTGCCGTTATCAATTTGGCTGCAGTATATCTCACAAAATGCCTTGGTATTTTCATGCGACCAGGATGCCCTGTCATTGTCATCCTAAACGACCAATTGCAAAACACACATGCATTCAGGCAGCACATGGAGACCCTAAGCAATTGGAAGTAAACAATTTAACGGAAACTGTGAAGGGGCAAAGTATTGTACCGCAACGGGACGACGACGTGCACCGCGAGGCCTAATTAGGCCGGTCGCCTCCGTTCCAGCTGCAGGGCGACGAGGCAATGGAGGGACGAATCCAGCAGCCACGGACGCAGATCGAGGCTGACGAGGCATGGGACGGTGGAAGCCGCCACCGGCGGGCGCAGATCTGCCGCCTCCTCGACCGCTCGGACGGCCGCGCAATCCGATGGTACGGATCCCGTTGCGGGGAGGCACGCGAACTGGAGCGGGGTCGTGGCTGCCGTCGACTCCGTCGGATCGAAGTAGCTGTTCGTAGCCTTGCATATTGGACCAATCTTCGCCGGAGTTGAGGTCGAGCCCTGCGAACTCCAGCCGTTGAGGGTTTTGGCTGCTCGACGACGGCATGCCATACTGGGCGGGGGAGAAGGCGCTGTGGCCGCCTTCTGCAGAAAAGGGCGACGACTGAGATAGGAAGTCCCTGATGGGGACGCCGCCGCCGAAGACGTCGTCGTCGCTGTAGCCCGCGGGGTGGTTCCCGTCGCCGTTGTACCCGTCCATCGCCGAGTTGGTGGACAATGAGCTCGATCTAGCTGCGGATGGGGTGGATCAGGAACCGGAGCGGTTGCATATGGCGGACGAAGGTGTGGATTTGTGCGGTGGGGCCGATAGCGGCGGTGGGGAGGAGATCGAGCGAGATCGGAGGTGGGGGAGAAAGCGACCTAGGTCCAGTTCTGCGGCGGGGGTGGGCGAATGGAGAGGCACGGGCGGGGTGGTTGTGATGCGGACGGGGGTATGTGGCGTCAATCACGGGCCCCAAGACAAAAGTTTGTCCTCCTGCCACATGTGGGAAAAAATGGCCACATTTTTACCCAAAGACCCGTTTAGATCCATTCTTCAAAAAAGTGTCAAACTTCCAACTTTTTTTGGCATTTTGAAGGCAACTAAACACGGCCTAAGATCAAGATTTTTTATTGATGTACTACTTTTTTCGTCCCAAAATATAAAAAAAATTTTATTAGATGTGATATATTCTATTACTATGAATCTGGATATACTTATCCAGATTCGTAATAATAGGATGTATCACATTCAACCAAAATTCCTTATATTTTAAGACGAGGAGAGTACATGATAGATCCAACCTTGCTTATGGTTTTGCTGTTCTCGGGAATGGTAATTCCTAGAGGCATGGAAATTTTTCCTTCAATTTGAAATGCTCCAAATGCTTAACAACTGCCGTTCAGAATGACCTATCATGCTGGCATTGATCATTACTTGGCTTAATGCCAACATTCAGTTCATTGACTATAGCTCCTTAAATACTAGTACAACTCGTAGTATATCCAAGTCGACAAATTGCATATTAATTGTCTAGGGTTCAGGTCTATGATCCAAAGAAGATTAAAATGACCATTAAGAAATGCGGCAATCATGCTTATTTGGGCATTAGATATTTTCCTACTGTATGCACTTGATATGCAGATATGCAAGAGCCTATATCAGCAACGAGGAAAAGCTAGTAATATATCATACCATGAATATATCATCATATTCATTACCAAAGTGAAAAAGTTGACAATATAGTCAGAGTATACAGATTGGCATATAGTAGATGAAGATTTCTCCTTAGAACCAATATTTATTTTCTGAGGTAGAACAAATATTTGCAACAGAATATATTGTTGCCTACGGGGAGGTTTCCCAGTACAAAGATTGGGAATATTTTGTTTTTCAATTGTGTAGACCAAACCAGTCCTGTACAACAAAGTTGACAACTCAAAGGAAAAAAAGAACAGTGCTAACTGAGTAGGAACAGGATAAAATCTTCCTAACACCATAGTCGCCGGCAGAGTCAGGATTGGTGAACGTTACGGATAGCTGCATTTATACCTTTATAGTCAAAATCCATGATCTTCATCCAGTTCTCAAAATCTCCAATTTCCTATAACATAATTAAATTACAGATGATTCAGCAACAAGAAATGGCATATGATCAACTAAGGAAGCTGTAAAAATTGTCCAGCTCTATTGAATTTATTAGCAGTACTACACATGGATACTTTTGGGGAAAATGAACTACACCTATACACCTCCAAATGGGCCAGGGGCACGTGGGCCGGCCCGGTACGCTGGTACTGTAGCCGGCCCAGGCACGGCACGGCCCGTGGAGGCTGGCCGTGCCTGGGCCGACGCCGCAGCCCGGCGTGCCGGCACGGCACGGCTGCTGTAGCGGGCCGGCCCGGCATGGCTTGCATTTATCTTTTTCCTATTTTTTATAATCATCTTTTTTATATTTATTTCGCTAATTTCCTATTTTTTATAAATTATAATCATATTTTTTATTTTCCCTTTTTTTCTTTCTTTTAATTTTTCCCCTATTTTTCCTTTTTTTATTTTTTTCCCTATTTTCCTCACTGCTTTTTCATATTTTTTTTATTTTTTTCCTATTTTTCCATATTTTCCTTTTTTTTTCTCTATTTTCCTCCCGGGCTGCGGCCGGCCCACGTGCCCTGGCCAGCCCACGTGCTGAGTCGTGCCCGTGCCGGCCCGGCACGGCACGACAGTGTGGTGGGCTGTGCCTGGGCCGCGCACGCGGCACGAGGGCCGGCACGGCATGACCTGCTACAGGACACGGGCCGTAACGGGCCGTACCCAGTCGTGCCGTGGGCCGTGCTAGCCCGGCCGGCCCACCTGGCTGTCTATAACTACACCTAAATAACTGCAATCGAACCAATGTCGTCTCATTTTCCAAGATTTGGTGATAAAAGAGATGCATTTCGTGGTCTAGTGACTTCAGTATCTACGAACAGGAGAAAAGCATCTAAAAAGGAGATGAGGAGAAGGTGAGTGAACCTTCAAGACAGAGTTGATTGCGTTGGTGGCGGCAAGCCACTGGTCAGTCTGCTTCTTGTACCTCGTGATTGTAGCAAAAAGCACGCGGGCTTCATGCTCTATGCGCTTCTCGTTGATGTAGAGCTCGTGCACTCCGCCGTCAACCGTGGCCACGAGAAGATCTGCAACCCACGCCGCGCTCCTCACAGCATCCATCTTTGCTCTCTCTGTATGCGTTGACACGGAATTAAAGGTCATTTGAGAAATCAAAGGTGGAAATTTCATTAAAAAAATTGGTTTCTGGCGAAATCAAATAGTAGGGGTTCGAAGGGGTTACCAGTTTGCTTGCGCTGACGGAGGGATTCGTGGTGGTGGCGTTGCATGATCTGGAGCAGCTCCGCTTCCAGTTGCCCGCCCGCCGGGTGCCAGAATTCGATGTTTTCAGCCTTTGGTATCATCACATAAGAGTTTTCGCAGGTGTGGTTCTCTAAAGTATGTATCAGAAGAACTTTAAGTGCCAGAATTTGATGTTTTCAGCCTACAGAATCAGTTTTGTATTGAAGGTATCATCACATAAGAGTTTTCGCAGGTGTGCTTAAGCATGTATCAGAAGAGGTTTAAGCGTCAGCATCATAATGCAGATGTAGACGGAAAGTAATACTAGCAATTATAGACAATGGTGGGCTTCATGAATGACATGGGAACTGGAGACAAGTGCGGGGCAACCAGAATTAGCATAGAATAAACAAAAACATGGATGGAGGGCGAGAAAATCCGACAGGAATAGAACCACACGAATTCTCACTTGTTTACTAGATACTGCCATGCGACCTCGCAAGAATCACGCGTGGCTATATCGCATCTATTCGCCGATTATGGCGCCCGAATCCGAATCGTTCCAAAACCAACCCCACAACGATTCCAAAACCAACGGCATACAACATGCAGCACGCGCGATCCGTTCCAACCAAAGAGGAGACTGATCGATCGACTACCAAGTAACACGGAGATGACTCACATGCTCGCGACGGCCGCCGGCGACGCGACCCCGACGAAGATCCGGATTCCATCTGCAGAAAAAACGGCGGCGATCAGAGAGCGGGGAAAACAAAAACAGCGTGCTGTGATCAACAGAAGAACAGGGGGGATGGAGATGCTGTAGTTGGAGGGGATCGGTCGGATCTGGCAGGTTGGATTAACGGAGCGAGACGAGGGCGGAGGTGGGCGGCGGCGAGAATGGGGACGCGAGTCGAGAGGAATGAGGTGAGGACGAGAAGAAGATTCCGGACCCTTAGGTGGGCCGGGCCGAGCTCTGTGACGTGGGGAGGTCAGGGTTGGCACCTGTTGAGATGGGCCGATTAGTTGGGCCTTGTAAGAGGTCAGGGTTGGCACCTGTTGTATGGGCCGGCTGTTCGGCCATGTGGGCTGCCCACCCGGAAAAGAAGAGAATGTCTAAACCATACCAAAAAAATATTATAATGACAAAGTACTCAGATTCATTGGCTTGTTGTACAAAAATTGGCACGCCAATATTTTGTAAAGGCTAGCTAAAAAAAGAATCCGATTGAACTTTGCCAAATTTTGGAATCAAACCGAACAACCCACACAACCAAAATTTTGGCTCGCCAATATTTTGCTGATGCTGACGATGGCTACAATCTTAACAAGCCTTATGAGTTTTTTATTGTAATGTTAAAATAGTTTTAAATTAGATTTTTAATCAATTTTAGAAATGAAGTAAAATGTTACTCCCTCCATCCCAAAATGTAACAACATTTGGCTATATATCTAGACAAGAATATGTTCAAATAGATAATTAAAAATTGTTATATTTTGAGACGGAGGTGGTTCTTGTTTTTATATATTTTTTATAGAAAATGATGCATTAACGCTAGAATGTAATGTTAAAATAGTTTTAAATTAGATTTTTAATCAATTTTAGAAATGAAGTAAAATGTTACTCCCTCCATCCCAAAATGTAACAACATTTGGCTATATATCTAGACAAGAATATGTTCAAATAGATAATTAAAAATTGTTATATTTTGAGACAGAGGTGGCTCTTGTTTTTATATATTTTTTATAGAAAATGACGCATTAACGCTAGAATGTAATGTTTAAATAGTTTTAAATTAGTTTTTTAATCAATTTTAGAAATGAAGTAAAATGTTACTCCCTCCATCCCAAAATGTAACAACATTTGGCTATATATCTAGACAAGAATATGTTCAAATAGATAATTAAAAATTGTTATATTTTGAGACGGAGGTGGCTCTTGTTTTTATATATTTTTTATAGAAAATGACGCATTAACTCTAGAATCAGCAGGAGTTCGTACTTTTTCTATAATCGAGCACCTAAACTTGTATATTTCCAAATTTGTGTTTTTACCATTTCCCTCTGTCCGTCCCACGCTCTCTCACTCATTCCCCTCGCGATTTAACCTTTACCACCAAAATCAAACAGATCGAAGAAGCAAAAGAAAAACAAGCCGCGCGCACACTCCGTCAACTGACTGGTGGGCCCATTGATCCACCACACCAACCCCAGCCAATGGGAAGCCACCGATACCCACACCCACGGATCGTTGCCCCACTCCCAACCCATCTCCACCGTCCGTCTCCATCCGACGCCTCCCTATGCTCGCGCCCATTCGTCCCCAAAAATTTCCCCCACTCCCGCCTCACCTCTCCCTTCTTCTACCAATCCACCGCTCAAACCACCCGCAAATTCGCCTTGAATCCTCTCCAAATCCAAATCTCACCTCAAATTCTTCTCCTCCTTCTCTTTCTCCTTCGGCGAAAGATGGCCCGCACGAAGCAAATGGCGAGGAAGTCCATCGGTGGCAAGGTGCCGAGGAAGCAGCTAGTGATGAAGGCGGCACGCAAGTCGGCATCGATGATGGGAGGGGTGAATAAGCCTCACTGCTTCAGGCTGGGAACCATCGCACTCCGGGAGATCCGCACATACCAGAAGAGCACAAAGCTGTTGATCCGCAAGCTCCCCTTCCAGCAGCTGGTGCAAGAGATCGCGTAGGACTTCAAGGTCGACCTTCGCTTCTGGAGCTCTATCATGGCTGCGCTGCAGGAGGCCGCCGAGGCCTACCTCGTGGGGCTCTTCGAGGACACCAACCACTGTGTCATTCACGCCAAGGGCGTCACCATCATGCGCAAGGACATCCAGCTCGTGCGCCGCATCAAGGGCAAGAGGGCCTAGTGTTTGGAGGCATTGTCACTGTTGTTAGGCGACGGAGGATGACGGGGTGAGTGATTTCCATGACGCCCATGATTTTCTCTTTCGCGATGGCGATGGTTTAGCTCGTTCCTGAGATATTCATGCTCCTGACGCTCATGTCCATCTTCATGCCTGTGGCCACCATCTGTCCACCGTGGTAAAGGCGGTCCCGGTGACGATCGTCTTCACTATAATGGCCATCGCGATTCCCAACTGACTGCTCTGCTCGTCGGTTCTTATCCTCGCAGCGCCGTAGGCTTGAAGCTGTGTGGCCTTTGCTGTTGACAACCACTCGACGATCCTTGGAAGGGCGATGAGATGGCTTATGGCTTGGACGGTCGCCCGCGGACATCTTGGGTGTCTCAGCATAGGAGTCCTCCAGCATATTGGTTAGTTAGTGACTGTGATGTGACCATGGCTACTATTGATACAACCGTTGCTCACATCATATGTCAACAGAAAGGTGTCAAGATCAAGTTGTCCAAGTTCTAGAATCCAATTCGGCTATCTGTTACGGTGCTGATTTTAAATGGTCGTCAAATATGCATACGAACTCCATTTTTGGCCTATGAGTACTTGATGGAAAGCTCTCGAAGTCTTCTTTCCAATGGATCTAGTCTCATCTTCAAATTACATCTCAGTCAGCTGCAATCAAAGAAACAAGGTGTTGCGTCACCTATAATGGGCCTATGAGCTTGTAACTTTATCTGAGGCCCCGACCCAAGTGAGACCCATGTGGGGTGTGCCCCAATCTGGTGGAGCACAACCCTAGGGACCCCTTGGTCATCGTCACACCTCCTTAAATAGCTAGGTACCCCTTCAGGGTTTCTTGGGTTTTGTTATATCAAAATTTTAGCCATTGCTACTTTAGCTTGTAGTTACGTGTGTTGGCTAGACCACCTAATTACTCTTTTTGGAACCTTAACTTGTCATGAGCTTTAATTTCTATTTGCAATTCAGATTGTTTTTATCTTGTTCTTACTTGTTTCTTCAATTTGCTTGCAGAAATAAGATTGATTTGCACCGGCAAGATCAACAACCCATGGAGGGGTGTATCGATTGCTAAGACGCAACACAACAACGTCTTGTATCGTTGTAGTCGGGTCGCCAACATTTCTCTCAAATCATAGTTATCATCAACTCACCGAAAGATTGGGACAACCAAATCTCTAAGCGTATCGAGTGGAGCTCAGGGTTTATCAAGTGGTATCAGAGCTTTCGTTGCTCGGTGAGTTGTTTATCTACCTATAACCAGAAAATAGTCATACAAAAAAATTGCATCCATTACCTAGCCATCTTTGTGCCATTGCATTGTTTTTTTTTCAGTTTTTGCTTTGTTAAGTTTTGTGTTACATCGTCAAGTCGTGTTGCTAGTCTTAGCTTCTAGTCGTTTAGAGTTTTAAGTTCTTGGCACGTTTATTACCACCATCGCCGTCGCGTCTTTGTTGTCGTCGAGATCTTCGAAAACGGAATTGTGTTGCCACTAGGGTTCCGTTTTTCTCGTTTCGGGCATTTTTTGTCGGTTGGTTTTCGAGTTGCGTCTAGGCTTTCTATCGTGTGGTTGTGCTCTGTCCATGCTGTTGCCGTGAGAAAGATGGAAGGAGGTGATTACTTGGTTCGAGAAAGAAATAGTATATTGGATCAACTGGAAATCAGTTTCTTTTTTATGCGGTGCACCAAATCCGAACTCTCCACCTCCCCACCGTATGGTTGTTTTCTCCTCCACTATAGAGTTGTTAGATACCTTGGTGAAAATTTTTTCGGTGTTGGATTCATGATCTGATTGCAAAAACGGAACCGGTATAATTTCAGCATTCCATTTTTGCATAGTTCAAATTCTAGGGTTTAGACTTTTACATTTGAGTCTCTATAATTTTTATATTTACATTTGAGTTCCTGTAATCTTGCATTTAGGTCCTTGAGTCATTTTTGCTGGAAAAATCAAAAAAAGGTAGAAAGGTGCTTAAAAAAAGAAAACAAAAGCCGCGCAAAAAAGAAGAAAGAGATAAAAGAAAGAAAGAAAGAAAGAAAAGAGAGAATCAACTTATCTTTATCTTTGAGTTTGCTTGTGTATATCAGAGTTGCGCTTGAGTTGTTCCCAGTGCTATCTTGTGGCATCTTTTGTGTCTAGGCTTGTGTCTCTAGTACGTTCTAGCCTAGGACCAACACGATACTGACTTTGAAGAATTATTCAACTTTACATTCTCTGATTTGTGCATTTGCTATTCCTTTGCTACATATTTAAGCCTACCTAGAGCTCCACAGATTTGATTGCAGCCGTACAGCAAGTGTTTGCCAAGGCATCAATACATCCAACCTCCATTGGGGTACTTGGTTGAGTTGGTGTATGTCACCATTCCACTTGCATTGGTAAGAACTTATAAGGGTTTGGTTAAAAGCTTGAGTGTGTGTCTTTTGAGCCTCTACTATCCAGTAATTAATAGGAACGTGCATATTTTTGTGTATGTTTTTTGTTTTCTACTAACAATGGTAGGGATACACAAGACAATTGGGGATAGATGTGCTCAACGTCAACATCTTCATCGAGGCATGAGGAGTGATCAACATGACATATATGAGGTAAGTAACGTTGTTCTAGCTAAGATCAAATCTGCACTACCTTATTTTGAAGGAAATTATGATTCTCATACTTGCATTAAATAGGAGCTAGCGGTTGATAGAGAATATAAAAAATATGATTTGTTTGAGAAACAAATGGTTATGTGTGCCTCTAGTGTTTTAGTGAAAAATATTTCTTATGAATGGAAACATCTTTGTAGATATAACAAAATACCATAATTATGGAAAGACCTGAAAAGATATTTGAGAGATGTTTATGTTCCCCTGTATTATGCTGACATTCTGCTTAACAAACTGTAATGTTTAAAACAAGATACCAGAACTGTTACTTCATACTATCATGATATGCATGTTTGTTTATTACGTTGTGATTTAGATGAATACAAAAAAGCTACAGAATTGAGGTTTTACATAGGCTTAACAAAAAAATTCAGGACATGCTTACTTGTCAAAGCTATAGCTGTTTTGCTCATTTGTTACAACTTGCTTGTAATGTGGAAAGGTAAATTGAGGATGTGAAGAAGCAACAAGTTATACACGTGCCTTCTATTACTAATAATTTAAAGGAAGTAAACATTTGCCAAAAGAAGGAGAGAAACATGATGAAGCCGCCTTTCTCATCACTGGAGTTGAAGTCCATTGTACCTCCATCATCTGAAGAGAGCATTAAAGGTAAATTAAATGGTGTTGAGATAATTGAAGGTGAGTATTTTCAAGCTGAGCTACACATGTTCACTTTTCATGCTATAGTGGAACAAACATTAGTGCGACCAATTGCTAAGATTCTTTTGTCACAAGTTGATTCTTTTGCTATTCCTTGTGATAAAGAACAGTTGTGTGATAATGCTTCACTTATATCAATGCCACAACTAGTGAATGAACATGTTATTTCTAATGTTAGTTCTTTATGTGCTGATTTTAAGCATGTTGTTCACGTTACTAATGAAGTTGAGGAATGTGAATTGCTATCTTCTTTAGGTAGTTTGGGCTATATTATGTTTGATGACTTTTGTGAGCTCGATAATTCAAAAGAGAAATTATTTGCTGCTGATTTGCCATGTCCAACCAATACTATATTGCATATCTTTGGCAAATATAATGATAGAGGAGTATATTTGGTGCACAAAGTTTACATATGGTCAGTTTTCGAACCACCTGTGGACATAGATCAATATTGCAAGCTAGAGAGACATTTTATTGCTAATCATGCTACTTCGAGTTTTCTAGTTTTGATTGGAAGAAACATGTTGTTTTAAATGGACTATACGAAGAACACCATATGAAAAAACCGAGAACGATTTTTCATGAAGAAGGGGAGGATGATGTGACCATGACTCCTATTGATACAACCACTGCTCACATCATACGTCAACAAGAAGATGTCAAGATCAAGTTGTCGAAGTTTTGAAATCCAATTCGGTCACTTGCTACAGTGCTGAATTCAAATGGCCACCAAACATGCATACGAACTCCTTTTTGGCCCATGAGTATTTCATGGAAAGTTCTCGGAGTCTTCTTTCCAACGGATTCAGCCTCATCTCCAAATTCCTTCTCAGTCATCCGCAATCACAAAAACAAAGTGCTGCGTCATCTATAATAGGCCTATGGGCTTATAACTTCATCTGGGACCCCGACCCAAGTAGGCCCATGTGGGGAGCACCCAAATCTGGTGGAGCACGACCCTAGGGACCCCTTGATCGTCCTCCCACCTTCTAAAATAGATAAGTACCCCTTCAGGGTTTCTTGGGTTTTATTAGATTAAAGTTTTAGCCATTGCTACTTTACCTTGTAGTTACGTGTGTCGGCTAGACCACCTAATTACTCTTCTTCGGAATCTCAACTTATCATGAGCTTTAATTTCTATTTACAATCTCAACTTATTAGATTGCTTTTATCTTGTTTGTTTTTTTGATTTGCTTGCAAGAATAAGGTTGATTTGCACCGACAAGATCAAAAACTCATAGAGAGGTGTATTGATCGCTAAGACGCAACGTAACAATGTCTTGTATGGTTGTAGTTGAGTTGTCAGCGTTTCTCTCAAATCGTAGTTATTATTAACTCACCGAAAGATCGGGACAACCAGATCTTTGAGCGTATCGAGTGGAGCTCAGGGTTTATCACATAATGTATGAATCCGACCTGCCGCCTATCACTAATAACTATCACTAATAAGATATGTAGGCCCATGATCTCCACACCACCGCTGCCTCTGCTTCTATCAGTAGGGGTAGAAAGGTAAATCAAAATTTTGCAAAATCACTATTCCTTTTTCTTCATACTTTTTCTCTTAACAATTTTGAGTCCACTGACTTCCGTTAAAAACAGAGGTGAATGGCTGATTCGTTTGAAAAACAACAGAAGCAAAAACGAAATAAAAAACAAAGGCAAAATCATGGATATTGAAATAGGGACGAGAACAAAATTATCCTAGAAGAAAAAGGAAGGCAGAGAAAAAATCGTAGGCGTCCATTTCCTTCTCAGCCCAGTACATAGCGGGCGGGCTGACACTACCAAATCAGGTAGCCGCCGCGAATCCCCAAATCCCCAATGCACGCCGCCTCTCCCAGGCACCGGGCAGCAACCTCGCCGCCGGCGAGGGTTCGCATCCGCCTGCTTCTGTGCTTGTTTGCTACCGCGTCGGCTTGTATCTCTTCTCGCGCGAGCGCCGCGGGGCCGCCTCCGCGTCCCCATTTCCCACCCAACCAAGCCCTGAGTATGTCGTTCTGGCTAAGTCTCCATCTCTTTCTCTCTCTCTTCTCCCAGATGGTGAATGGTGAATTGGTAATGATAACCAGGAGCCATGGACAAAGTGGGAGAGCGGCCTCATCGAGCGGATCATTCGGTCGCAGAACCGTGTCATCGTTCAGGGAAAGAATTTGGTAGTTTGTTGCTGTCCTGATCCACCCTTCTTCAGTTATTATTCTCAAAGATTGCTTTGGATTCAGATTTAAGCTGATCGGTAGAAAGGTTTCATGGTTTTTGTGCTATCGATTTAACTGGCTTATAACTGCTTCATTCTTTAGCCTGATGTGAAATTTTTCAAGTTTTTCCCTTTCGTTAGATAGAGAGGCGAATTCCAACTATTGTATGTTTAGAGAAGAGGTATAAATGGTTCATATGCCCAGTTTTATAATAGAAGCAGCAAGCACAACCATCATTACAATACAAACAAATATCTTACCCTGAACAGAATCATGCAAACAGCTATTACACAAGATTAGATTATTGAACGCAAGATTAAACTGTTCACTTCAAACCTTTAGCTCTTGTCTTGATTACCTGCACCGCTGTATCCTGCTTTACTAGCTGCTTTGCCTTCAGGGCTTGTTGCCACCGCTGTAGAAAAAAATGACTGCTTACATAGAGCATCCCGCCTACTGTCATTCTGTTCGACCACAAAATAGCAGATACTCCCAATCATCTAAGATTCTCATCTTTGTGGAACCCTTGTCGCTGACAGCAAAGGCTACTTTCTCCAGAGTTCAGATTAGTGTTAGGAGCTGCAAACATAGATTATGACTGCTAAAACAAACGTTATTTCTATGTTAAATTTTGTTAGTGATGTGACGAAGCACAACCAGTTTTTCCAATGAGTGCTTTCTTACCATTCAAGCTGTTTCAACATGTACATACGCATTAACAAAATGTTATTTCCCTGACCAAACATTCATTACGGCACAAGGGTAGCATAAATAGGTAACATGCATATCAGGACAAACTTTATACTTCAAGAATAACATAAATAGGAAACATGCATATCTGGAGGAACTGTGTATTTGTGTGCATACATGAAATCTGTGAAAGGTGTGCAGTGATCTGCTCAACAACTTGCCAATTTCTCAGTTGTTGCATATTTCTTACATATATCATAGAATATGAATAATTATATTTTGTAGATGCCTACTGGATCTTTGTCTTGTTTTATGTACTGCATTCTTGCTGTTACATTGCTATATATTCTTTGGACATGCTTGCTGTGCGTATAGATTTGTATGATAACATATAAATGCTGAATTAGCCGGTGCCATATTGATCTTAGTAAACTGACTTTAACAGGTACCAAACTAAAATGGTTTTATTTTCAGCTAGTTTAGAATCTTCTAGAAGTTACTAATTTAACTACATAGCAATGATAAAATCCCATGCATTAATGTGTGTCATGGGCTTTAGGTCAGGAGTCCTAGGGCCCAATGGGAACGATATCCCTACCCCTCACAGTAAGTACGTGGTTCAGTTAGATAGAGTCAGAGTCTGTTGGGATTAGGTTAGGGAATCCTCCATCTATATAAGGAGTCCTATCCCGGGTCAGTTAGACATTAGATCAAGATTTATCTTAGTGCCCATCGGCCCTGCCTTCTCGGTGCGACGGAGAGCATCGCGCCGTTTAGTTTCAGGGCTAGTCCCTGTTTCTTCCTCTATTATAATCCAATCTATTCCCCTTCACCCCGTCTCATCCCAAATAATCCTAGCACATGACAACTTGGTATCAGATTGCTTTGGTTCAGTGTCCATGGGTTCTAAGATCACGGTCCCCGACGTACCCTCTTCACTGATATTCGCAAAGACCTTGCCGAGATCGAGAAGAAGATGATGGAGTTGGTGGCGCAACTCCAGGCCTTGGCGGCTCAGTCAGTTGAGCAGGCCACGTCTAGAGGTTGCCAAGCCATCAGACTGGCATGGCATGGCGTTTCTGCGACTTCTGCGCCCACGGCAACACGACTTCAAGCGGTGCTTGTGGAGCAGGATGAGCCACCTACAGCAGCCAAAGGTGGCAGCCCCTCTTGGCCATCTGCCAGTAGCCCCTTCTACCCGTAGTGGTGGCAACATAACTTGGCAGCATGGCGGCATCCATGGTGCCACCTCTGCCCAAGCCGCCGTCGCCCATCATGGCGAAATGGCATCCTTCACTACAGGCACCACAACTGGTTGGGCTGTCACCGGTAAAAGCTGCCACATGGAGTCAGCATCCTTCGCTCTTGGTGGCGCCTTAGCAGCTCGAGCCATCGGCAACCACCTGGGAGAAGCACCCATGGAGAAGGGCGACCAACGACACGCCGTCAAATGTAGCGGTGCCTACTTCTGTGACTCCAGCCTTTGGAACAAGAAGGCGGAAGGATCAAGGTTGTCAAAGAGCACGCCCAGGCGGAACTCGACCTCGTTGTTGGGCCTGGCGATGGCACCGTGGCTATTGGCGGTTTTCAGGCGCGATTTTCGGACGATGCGACTCTGTTTCCGTAGGTGGAGGCGCAAATCCCGGCGACGGTTGGAGCGGAGCCATGGGTGGCGGAGCGCTTCTTCGGGCGCTAGGTTTGGCGCGATCTTCTGGCGAACCTCGCGCTTCGTGGGGATGGCTCACCACGTGTGCTCGATGGGCACACGCGGATGCATGGAGACGATGCGTGTCACGCCGGTCCCGAGTGCTGGCTCAAGAAGCTCACTGCTTGACTGCGGCTGCGCCGCTCCTGGCAGCTTGGCCTCTTGAAGGAAAAGGGGATAGGGTTTCTGTCCTCCGGCAGTTGGGCTAGCTGGTCTGGTCTGGGTGGTTTCCACGTTGGCCCATGATGAAGCAAAGGTGGTTCTTCCTCATATTTTAGGCCGTGGACCATCTGAGTAACATGCTTCTCTCTTTGCTGTTGGGCTGGGCAAGTGGGCCTTGGTGGGAGGCATGTTGCGGTCCTTGGCCACAGTGTGGGCCTAACCTTCCGCTCAGGGCTTCTGGATGGGGTCCTCCTGTCCTTGATGGCAACATAAGAGCAGGGTCTACAACAATATTATTTATTTTATTTTATTTATAACAAGCCGAGATGTAAAAGGCTTGAGAGTCTTCGTTTAGGTTAGGGTGCTTTGTTTGAGTCTCGCAGGGTGTGCTGTAGCTCGAGGACGAGCTGCCCAAAAAGGGAGGAGTAATGTCATGGGCTTTGGGCCGTGAGTAGGGCCCAATGGGAACGATACCCCTACCCCTCACGGTAAGTATGTGGCTCAGTTAGATAGAGTCAGAGTCTGTTGGGATTAGGTTAGGGAATCCTCCATCTATATAAGGAGTCCTATCCCGGGTCAGTTAGGCATTAGATCAAGATTTATCTTAGTGGCCATCGGCCCTGCCATTTAGGTTCAAGGTCAGTCCCTGTTTCTTCCTCTATTATAATCCAATCTATTCCCCTTCACCCCGTCTCATCCCAAATAATCCTAGCACGTTTTGGCCGGGATAGGACTCCTCCTTATATAGATGGAGGATTCCCTAACCTAATCCCAATAGACTCTGCCTCTATCTAACTGAGCCACGTACTTACCGTGAGGGGGTAGGGATATCGTTCCCACTGGGCCCTAGGACTCCCGGCCCAAAACCCATGACATATACTGAATGTATAGAGAGAGTTGCATTTTACAGAATTCTCTTCCTTTGTGTCAAGTAGGCATATTATTAGATTGGAATTTTCTAAGTATAGTGCTATCCAATTTCAACAGCATTTTCCAGACATCATTTGCTTTACTGTAAAATTTACTATCACATTCTATATGTTAGCATGCCGCATCACCTGATGTGATCTATGTTATTTCATTTTCAAATAATCCCCAATCTCTTGAATTCTGCGATGGGTTAATTACTGATGCTGGGCTGAAGACCATAAGTTGATAAGTATCTCAAAGCTCTGATGTTTCTCAATCTTTGTCAGAATGCTAGCCTAACTAAAAAACCCTGGAGCAGATTGCTTGTAGTAACACGTTGATGCACTCTGAGCCTGCAAACAACGTCATGGTGTTACCATCTGATTGTAGAAGATGCCCTCTTTGGCAGACAGATTCCTGATTGAATTAACACGGCAAGTAGTCAGGTTCATGATTTATGATTTTGTTCGAAACCAGATAAATAGGAAAGTGTTTGCATTCGATGAAAACATATTTCTGTTATCTCGATGTATCGTTGTACATTAAACTGGAACACTTCAGTAATTAAAGCACCTTGAATGAATCTTTTAGCTAAAGCTCAGTGTAGTCCTCATTTTAAGACATCAACTCTGGATGCCTTCTGCAATATATTTATGTTTTTGCAATTTTTATCAGCATCCCATGCGATATCTTTTGATCCTGTCGAAGCATTGGCAAAAGAAAGCTCAATACTGTTATTTAACTGTGCTTGTTTGAATAGATTCTCATGTCCAGTAATTTTCATGCTGCAGAAGTTGCCAAAGGAGGAAATTAGTGCCAAGAATCCAAGATGAATCTGATCAATATACTATGATGAGCAATTGCAACTTGCTTCCAACATTTCCCTTTGCCATGGCATGTCCACAGTCCACATACTCTCACCAGAAAAGACAATGTGTATTCGCTAACTGCAATTGAGAGATAAGGATGTGATCTTCTTGCCCTGGTCGATGTGCTTTGGCAAGAATTGTTACAAGTTGAAGTTTCTACTTGGTATGAATAAACGCATTGAAGAAATAGATGTTTATATTTAGTGCATATTCTTACAGGTAGCTATATTCAGTCATGGTTTGCAGGGTCTGTTGATTGCTTGCAGGATATATGCAAATCGTGGGGCTTCAGTGCTCAAATCCACTCCACCTCACAATGTAAGTGTTACAGATCAAGAAATTTGTCATGTACTGCAGCTTATGTTAAAAGTCACACATTCACAATCACAGTCATGCAAATGATATGATCAACAAATGAACCTTCCCTGACAAAATTTTGTCCGTACAGTCCTCATTTTTAGCCATCTATGCTACAGTAAAGACATCATCTGATAGATCATATGACGTTTTTTATCAGTACAGTAAAGACAAAAAAATTGCTGTCACAATCATATGCAGTTTTAAAATGGAATATGTCATAATTCTAGTGAAACCGTATGGTAGGTCATCATCTGAGCAAGTGCATATGCTGAAACAAAATACAAAGAAAAACATGTTTTTGATTCAAGGTGCTTATCTTTTACATAAAACAAGATCTATAGGAGGAATCTTGATTCGAGGAGTGCAAAAGGATAGGATTCTCTGTCCTTAAAGGATGACAAGTATAGTGCTACCTCTCCAAATTGCTTCCTCAAAGCCTCAAATGTGGCTTAAATATCCTAAAAGTTAATTTGAATTTCAAGCTGTGAATCAACACATGCTAGATAAAAAAAGGGTAATGCTTTAGTTTGAAACCAGTAATCTAAAGTTCTATTGTCTGTCAATAGAAGATCAAAAGAAGGCTACTCAACGACATGCTCTAAGGTATTACAAGAGCATACACTTCTGAGCAATGGAAAGATATAGCACATGAACAGGTGGTTATTTAAATATCTGATAAGGGTGTAAACAGAACACCCTATCCAGCTAGAGAAAACCCAAGAAGCAAGTACACCACTTCAATTTTTTTCTTCATATTCATAACTTTGTCTTGTTGCACATGGTGTAGGACTGTAATTGGTTAAAATTTCCACATCTGCTAGAATAAGGTCTAATCTGGTTGTGGCATTTGACATTGGTGGAGCATGTATCATATTAATAGAGTGACTAGAAGTATGTTACTATTTTGGGCCTCAATCTTATGCATTTGCATATTCTAAATCTTATGCATTTGCATATTCTAAATCTACGTTTGTTCTCTATTATGAAAGAGGTAAGGAGAAACAGATGGTAATCATTACCTCAGCCACTAAAGAGAAGAAATCAGAAAGTGATGCGTCCGTTTCAAGACGAGGCTTACCAACATTTGAGATCCTACATGCACCGGTAGAGCGGTGTGCCCTTCTAGGCAGATGCATGTGGATCTCCTCTTCCTCAACACTCCAAATTGGGAACTTCACATTGATACCCGATAAATCAGGAGTTTCTTGGCAATCGTTTGATGGGGGGTCATTGTATGTTTGTATGATATTTACACTTTGACCATTTTGTTTCACTCATGCAGCTGGCCTAAATGATAAGCAAGTGGAGCTTGTGCTGGGAGAAAAATTATGATGCCAAGGCTGGAAGTCATCCAGCCTGTAAGGCTGGTTGGGTTGCTGAGGGAGAGTTCAGTGTTTTATAGAACACACGCTAGCTGTTGTCTTCAACTCTGCACATGTATTAGCCTGCTCTTGAAACAGTCTTGTAATGTTGATTGAAAAGACTCAGCCTGCATGTTTTACTTTTTTGTTTTGGTTACGATATTTAGCATACTGTAAGTGAATTTGTAAATGTTTGGGAAAGGTCATCATTTTCCTTACTGCACGTCAGCACGTGTGTTTTCTGTTTTGTTGTAGTTGGAAAGTGAGTACTAAAAACCTTTAACAGTTGTTACAGCACATGATTATTAGAACATCACAAGAACAATATTCTTGAAATTACAGAGGAAACATACGTTGAGACTCATAAATACTTGTGCCTTGATATTATAAGCTTGGCACGCAAAGAATTGTGTTCTCTTCGACAAAATTTGTAACCTACAAGTTTACAACTGCTCAGAACTACTTGTGCGATGATAAATACAAGTTAATTAGGCACACGAAGAATTTCGTGTCCTTCAACTTATAAGAGCTTGTCGCCGTAGTCCTTCAGCGGAATTTGGAAAATTCCCTCGTCAATCTGATCATCATCAATCTTGTCGAGCTCCGCAAATATGTCTTGTGCAGAATGAGAGAGCAAGCCTTCTTCTATGCACCTCGCGAGCTCATCCATGTGGTCGCCTTCAGAATCATTTGTTACATCAAGCGCCTTCTGCGGCTTGTCATCACCATCGGCTTCTTCCAGCTGAGCTTCCAGCGATCTCGTAAACTCGTCCATGTCACCATCATCATCGGGCGCAACTGTTCGCACCAACAGAGGAGCGACAGGTGCTGCTGCGACTTCGTCACCATCGGCTTCTTCCAGCTGAGCATCCAGCAATTTGGTAAACTCGTCCATGTCATCATCGTCATGTGGCGCGTATGGCGACGGCGGTGGCTCGAATGGATCCATCGCATAGGTCTGGATGGGTGGATTAGTTGACGGCGGTGGCTCGAACGGATCCCTGGGTGCATGAGGCGACGGTGGTGGCTCGAACGGATCCATCGGATAAGGCGGCGGTGGCGCCATGACGCGCCGTGACGGTGGTGCCGGTCGCGGAGGCGGCGGCGCGGATGCCGCCACGCAGCTCTGGCGGGCCACCGGCCTTGCCGAGACAGGTCCTCTGATCTTCTTGGCGCACGGCGGCGAGGGGACCGGCGGGGCGGGCCTCTTCAGGGGCGGCGCCTGCTGCTGCGTGATCACGGGCACTTGTCGTGGCGGCACAACAGCCGCCGGTGCAGGATGCAGCGACGTGGGTGCCGGTTGCGAAGCCACACGCCGCGGTGGTGGCGCGGACGCCGTCACGCAACTCTGGCGCGCCACCTGGCTTGCCGGGACAGAACCTCCCGTCTTCAGGGGCGCTTGCTGGTGGGTGATCACGGCCTCTCGTCGTGGTGGCACAGGCGTCGCCGGTGGAGGACCCAGCGGCGAGGCGAGTTCTTGACGAGGCAGAGCGGCTGGTTCTTGAATCGCAGCCGGTGCAGGTGCAGGAGCAGGACCCAGCGGCGGCGCAGGTTCTTGGCACGGGAGAGCGGCGGATTCTTGGCGCGCCGCCGAATCTTTGGCCGCCCTAGGAGAGACGTACATCCGGCAGAGGACGGGCTCGAGATCGCCGGCTTCTTGGAGGCAGAGGTGGTACTCCTCCATCAACCAATCCGTTTTCTTGCCGTCTTTCTTGAAGCGGAAAGTCTTGGCTTCCCCGACCTTGATCCCCTCCCTGTTCTTGATATCCTTGCTAGTCTGCGAGACCCAGCTGCCACCTCCCGCGACGCGCGAGACCTTCCCCTTGATCCGCTTGCACTCGGTGAAGAAGAACCGGTCGCCATTGGAGCCCCTCGCCACGGGCGCGAACTGCGCGGCGAGGTCCCTGGGCTCGGCGCCGTAGACATTGGCGCGGTGGATGCAGGACTCGGTGTCCTTGGGCGGGTGGCCGGCGATGAGGTGTGGGAGGTAGTAGGTGACTACCTCCTCCGCCGATGGATTGAAGCGGAACCCTAGCTCGAGGAGAAGGTGGAGGTTGGTCGCCATCGGGATGGATCGGAAGGGATGGCGGTGCGAGCGAAAGGATGAAGCGAGCGAAAGCGAAGCGCGAGGGAGAGGGAGGGAGGGGTTTGCTCTGGTTTTAAAGGCAGACGTGGGATCGGAATCCGATGCGGACTTGTCGCGCTTCAGCTCCAAAAACTGAGGTGGTACTACTCTAGTATACACTAGTTGAGATTCACCGTAAAATCCTCTCGTCTCCACCCTGCTGTTGCACTGCTGGCCTGTTTTACCACGAGACATCTCTATAAAGAGTTTTACTTTTTTTTTGTCAAAATATAAAGAATTTTAGTTAGATGTGGCATATCCTAACGAATCGGTGTCACATCCACTTAAAATCGCTTATATTTTAGAAAAAAGAAGAAGCACCAAAGTATCGTGGCTGTTAACGCCGGCGCCCCGAGCTCTGCTCACCGCCGTCAGCTCCTCTCTGCAACTGTGCAAAGCACAGAAATGGAAATGAACCAGTTGGGCAACTTATCCACACCTGTTTCTGGCATCACGTTGAACACCCCATTTGTTCATAATATGAAGTTTCCAATGATCATGTATTGATATTTTCTTTTGGTGGGGAGCGTCTAGATTAATTACACTTACCTAGCATTAGTTATGTTGGTTTGTTGGTGTCTTTGTTATGTTGGTACATTAGATATAGTAAAACACATGAAGCACCAATGTACTATAAGTATAAATAACATTCCATTGGACAACTATCAATCAGTTATGGTCCCTTTGATTAGTAGAAAAAACATAGAAAATTTAGAGGATTTCAATCCCGTAAAAAAATTTCCTTTGAAAGCCTCTAAAACAAAGGATTGAATCTTATTCTATCCTTTCAAATTCCTATAGAATAGACAATCCTACAGAGATTTTGAAGAAAAGTTAGCAAAAGCTCCAATCTCTTGAAAATTTTCCTTTGAGTTTATCTCTCTCATTTGATTTCTGTGTTTTTCGTGCGGTCCAATCAAACAGTCATTTTTGTGTTTTGTAATCCTTTGTTTTGTAGTTAGATTCCTGTTAAAATCCTGTGTTTTTTTCATTTCTTCGTTTTTCTATTCCTATGATTCAAATGGGCCCTCCGATAGGGCTGAAAAAACGAAGGAAAAAAAATTCTGACAGAAATGCAAGTGCAAAACAGAAAATTGTAAAACACAGGAAAAATACATTAATGTCCATTTGATTGGACTGCATGAAAAACACTTGAGTCGGATGAGAGAGAGACTCAAAGAAAATTTTTCAAGAGATCAGATCTCTTACTAAGTTTTCTCCAAAATCTCTATAGGATTGTTTATTCTATAGTAATTTAAAAGGTATAATAGAATTCAATTCAGTGTTAAAATGTCTTCATAGGAAATTCAAATAATATTGAAACCCTCTAAGGATCCATTTGAACCAAAGGATTTATGAAGAAATTTTATAGGATTGAAATTCTATAGAAAATTTTCCTATTTGGCCCTTTGATTCAAAGGATTGAGGTTTTTCAAATCTTATAAAATTCTTATGGAATGACACATTACATGTAGGTTTTGAAAAAAATTTAGCAAGAGATCTAATCTCTTGAAAAAATTCTTTTGAATATCTTTCTCATCCGATTTCTGTATTTTTCCTACGGTTCAATTAAAGGATCATTCTTGTGTTTTACAATCCTCTATTTTACACTTACACGTTCCTGTCAAAATTCTGTGTTTTTTTATTACTCCATTTTTTCATTCCTACGATTCAAAGGGATCCTAAAATTCCTATATTTTTTCTATAAATCAAATCAAAGGAGCCCTTAATGTTATACGATGAATTCTAGGATATTTTAACTTAAATCTGTAATCTATGATAATTTTATAAAAACCAGTGAAATTTACTCTTTATAATATTGTAACCTCATCAGATTATATAACTATATATTACAATACAATTTAGTACTTAATGTTTGTATTTCACAACCCTTGTCATTCTTCAAAACGACATGGTTTCCAGAGCAAACGCAGCAATTTATATCAATTGTATCTCGACCATTCTACATAAGCTGTCCGACAACCAGCCCAGATCGAATGCGATCGCACAATTCAACCGACACAATGTCCAGTACAAGCAGCGAAACAATTACAGATCAGATGGAAAGGCATGGTACGTACGGGCTCAACTCAGGAACGCGAAAGAACATTTATACAGTGATAAGCAGCAATAAGCAAGCCAACATGGTATAAATTCAGTTGGCATATCTATATAGCCAACGGACGCCTCTGTTTAAACTTCCCAAAATTAGAGGCACCCAAATTGGCAGAGGCCTACATTTTACCTTTCAGTCATATTAAGAACAACTGAGAGAGTTGTGCTATTACACAAAAGATGGACATACATCAAAGAAATGTAGGACCACTGTAATCAGATATTTTTCAGCTTTCAAGAGTAATGCTCAAAACAAGTCCAAAGTGGTCACTGGGTAAGACAGGAAGTTCCAGTTTGCGAACTTCCTTGCGGACTTTCTTCTCCTTCAAATATGAGAGACCAGGTATTGCATCCTTCCCGATCATCTGGATACTGTTAATCTTGAAATCTGCCAGCTTGCACACGAATCGGTCCAATCTCTTCTGCAACTTACGGTTGGCTGATAGCATACCGTTAGCTTTTGTATCATAAGTCCAGCCATCTTCACCCGGCTTCAACTCAATCCAAGCATCGGTCCAGCCATCTGGTAGAGGGAAGGGCCCATCTCCTTTGTCATCCCAGTTCATATCGCCACAAAATATTACATTGCGGAAGGATCCCAAAATTTTTAGAGATTCATTTGCCTGAGCAACTCGTTCCTTGCTGTACATCTGATCCCAAGTAGGAGGTCCAGGCATTGGACTCTCAAGGTGGCTAGTGGCCAGCACTAGCTTAACTGCACATCCAGTTTTGACATGTGCTACACACAGCTCTCTTCCCATTATTGAGTTAGAAAATGGAGTGCAGTCAAAAGACTCCACAGGCAATTTGCTCATCTGCGTATGTTTGAAATCGAATCACATTATTAGGAATTAATAAACTCTTACTGAAAAAGTATTCACAGTTCAGAAATAATAGCGAAGCTGCGGTACCAAGACAAGCACAAGGATTCACATAAAACACTTCAAATCACAAAAGACAGTATGAGAGGTTGCTACTGTTACAATTTGTGCATCAATGAAACCCCATTGAGGTAGCAACTCCAAAATTTGAGGTAACACCCTACTAATTTAGGTGCCAACATAACAAATTATGTCGATACATCAAACTACACAAAATGTGCAGTAGAAGTCTTAAAATTTGTACACAAACATACATAAAAGCATGTAGATATCTATAGAATAAACTATCAAACTTCTACAGCAAAGTTCTGATGGCATTTCTAGTTTATTTCTGTGCTAATTATTCACAGTAGAAAAATCAGCTTCATAAACTGGAACTAACAAAAACTTTGATAAACCGAACCATCTTATGTTTTTTTTCATAATATGTTTCACAGCTCTTGCTTTAGTTCGATACTTGCGGAGTGTTACAGATCATACGTCTGAATAGAAAGTTGTATACTCCTTTTCAGGCAAGATAAATTTAAGAAGCACATAGGGAACAAGGACAAGTTTGATCGTCCTCTGTCCATAATCCAATTCTACTATAATATTTCTCTGCTATAAGCCTTTGTTCCCAATACAAGATTTAACAATGCAAATTATCTTATGTTTGGATTTTTTTATAGGGGCAATTTCGTTTCTACCCCTGCTTTGATTTCTAATATTGATTTTACCCCTACTTTTTAGGGTTTTCGTTTTTGCCCTCACTTTTTTGAACCGAAAGGGACGTTTACTGATTGCAAGGCTTTCCAGTCACTTGCCAAGCCCTACAGGTACATGTCCTTTCCTCCAAATTTACTGCATGTGTAATGGTGGCCACAGTTACTTCAGCAGTTCTAGATCCACATATCAATACCTCATGGTCTTTGAGGGTCTTGCTTTTTGCATTCAGAGTCGTAGTAATAGATGGGATTATCTTTTCCTTCATTTTACTAGCAATCTTGGCTCTTGACACAAACTTGCCTATAATCATCTTTCTTATGGTGTCATGCATGTCAACAATCTGACGATCCTTGATTTTTGACACCCAACTATTGAAACTTTCAGAGAGGTTGTTATTGATGTAATCTACCTTGCAATCTTCAGAGAATTTGCTTCTGCTCCAAATGTATGGATGGTTGTCATCCAACCAGGCCATTGCTTCAGGGCACCTCTCCTTTATCTTGTCCATGTGGTAGGTGAACTTCACAGTTGTGAAGCTTTTAGCAGCTGCCCACATATGTTGGGCAAACAGAGGACCATGGTACTTCTTCTTCATGTTCTTCCACAAGTGCCTCATACATTCCCTATGTTCCACTCCTGGATACACATCATCCACGGCCCCCTCTATTCCTTTGCCTGCATCTGTACTGATAACCAAACCTGCAATAGTACATAATGTTCTTAGTGATGGAACATGCAAAATGCAACATGAAAGATGGAAGATAAATACGAACCTGCAGGAGTACCAATAGCTTCCTTCAAGTTCTGGACAAACCAATTCCAACTTTCCTTAGACTCTGTCTCAATCACTCCATAAGCGACAGGAAATAGCCAGTTATGACCATCTATTGCAACAGCTGATGCCAACTGCCCTCTGGACCTTCCTGTCAAGTGAGTGGAGTCCATGGCAATGTATGGCCTGCATCCTTGCAAAAACCCATCAATGCATGGTTTGAGAGCTACAAAGAATCTCCTAAAACACACATCACCATTACTTTCTTCAGTGTCCAACTTAACTACACTGCCTGGCACTGATCTCAGAAGCTCATCTCGATAAGTAGGAAGCAGGTTATAGCTGTCATCCCACTTCCCATTTATCATATCAAGTGCTCTCTCCTTGCCTCTGAAAACCCTTAAATAAGGGACATCCACTGTGTATTTCTTCTTAAGCTCATCCTGTAGTTTCTTTGGTCCTAATGAGGGGTCATCTCGCAACAACTCTATTACTCGATCAGCTACCCACTTATTTGAAGCCATTGTTTCACCACAATTGTTGAAAGAACCACAAGTGTGCTTTGGTCCACTTGTCTTAACCTGCAGCCAAAGAGTGCATAGACAGAATTCATGTCAAATAAGGACAAGGCTGAAATTACTTATTGCAGAAAAGAGCTAAAAAAGTACAAATCTGAATTTACCTTACATCCAACGTACTTGGTACTAGTAGATGCAAAAAAAATCCACTTGCAGCCTTGATCTGCACTCTTGCATTTGGCTCTAAATCTTTTCTTGTCTTTCTTGATAATTTCAAAAGCATGATCATTCAAGATACAATGATGTGTAACTGCGGACTTGCACTGATTCACATCTGGGAACACCACACCAACATCAATACATGGATCATGAACATCATATGCAAAGACAGGAACATCATCGTCATCATCCTCGTCAACTATTTCTTGATCAGGATTAAACTCAGGGTCAGAGCAGTCAAATTCAGAATCAGATGATTCAGCCAAATCAGAGTCATAGCTGCTATCACTCTGTGCCACAAGTGATTCGGTATCAGAGTATATGCCCTCGTCATCAACTCCGACTGTCTCCTCATCACATGGACCCTTTTTTTTGGATTTCTTGGCTCTCTCATTAGTGGCTATCTCATTTGTGGCTCTCTCATTAGTGGCTCTCTCATTTGTGGCTCTCTCATTAGTGGCTCTCGCATTTGTGGCTCTCTCATTAGTGGCTGACTTATTCCTCACTGAAGGATGACACCTACGTTTTGTGGGTGAAAATTGCAATGGACCATCAAAATCAATTATTTTGGCATCAATGCATACAACCCCCTTCTCTAGGTTCAGCTGAAACCAATCTAGCATTTCTTCGTCTGATTTAATCTCAACAGAGTCACCATCCAGAGAACGCCACAAAGTCATATATTGCTTAGAACCCCACATGAAGTGTTCAGATATGAAATTAACTAATTCTAGCAAGCCAAAGTTATGCATGTCAACATGTTTTGTCGGTAATGTTTTACCCTGGACATAGGTCTTTGGCCCTCCATCTGGCAAACTGAAAAATGACCCGACGCTAACAACTAATTTCAACTCACTGTGAATTGTCCTACAAATCACAGCAACAAAAATATGCATTTAGCTAATTGTTGCCTAGAAACAATTAGCTAATTCGTTGTACGAACCAAACTGAGAGACTACTGCACTCACAAGAATATCACAAAGGAGTTACCTGTGGGCCTCTTCCATGAAAATCTCCTCCATTTGCATGATTTCCTCCATGGCTCCCCTTCTCAAATCCAATTAAAATAGGTTCACATCCTCTGCTGCCTCCTAGCCCCTTCCAGCCGTCGCCAAGCCAACTCCACGCCGCCGCCTAACCACCTCCAAGCACCATCGCCGGCAAGCCTCTTCCCCGCCGCCTAGCCCCAAACCCTCAGCCCTCAGCCGCCTCCAAGCCCCCTGCCACCGCCGCCGCCGCCAAGGCCCTTCCCCGCCGCCAACAAGCCTTCTTCCCACCGTCGCCGAGCCTTCTCCCCGCCGCTGGCGAGTCCTCTCCCCGCCGCCTAGCTCCTTCCCCGCCGCCACCTCCCTGCACGCTCGCTGCCGCTTGCCCTGCCCGCGCCGACGCCCGCTTGCCACCGCCTACCGACGCCCGCTCGCCGCCGCCTGTGGACCCGCTCGCCGACGCCCGCTCGCCGCCGCCTGTGGACCCACACGCCGACGCCTGTGGACCCGCTCGCCGCCGCCTGCCGCGCCGCCGATGAGATTTTTGTGGGAGGCGGCAACCGGATAGAATGGATAGAAGGGAAGGGGCAAAAACGATAGAACCAGATACTTCCCAGGGGTAATAAGGTCAAACAATAATTCGAAAAATGTTTATTTCTTTTTTTCTCTATTTGTTTATTGCCATAAACACGGTCCCACTCACTTCCGTCTAAAGCAGGGGTAAACGTCCCTTTCGGTTCAAAAAAGTGAGGGCAAAAACGAAAACCCTAAAAAGTAGGGGTAAAATCAATATTAGAAATCAAAGCAGGGGTAGAAACGAAATTGCCCCTA